>CM018693.1:41531277-42753574 GCA_009363875.1 Mikania micrantha
GGGCATTTCAAGAAGGATTTCCACAACTCAAGAAGGGCGGGACTAATGATGCAAATTCAAACGGCACGGCAACGTAATGGCACCAATAACAACAACAATAACAACAACAATGGTGCTAGGGGCAGGGCGTTTGTGATTGGAGGACGTCAAGAACGGGAGGATCCCAACATGTTACGGTACGTCCTCTTGATAATCACTATGCCTCTATGCTATTTGATACTGGTGCAGACCGGAGCTTTGTATCTAGTACATTTTCTAAGTTGCTAATATTAGTCCTACTTGCCTTAGAAAAACCCATACACTGTAGAATTAGCTGATGGCAAGTTAATTGTAGTTGAACAATCCTTAAAGGATGTATCCTTGATTTGATGGGTCAAACACTGGAAATTGATCTGATGCCTATCACCTTAGGCAGTTTTTGATGTAGTCATTGGCATGAACTGGTTTGTCCAACACAGGCTGAAATAATATGCAATGAAAAGATCGTTCGTATTACTCTTTCCACATGGAGACACATTGTATGTACAAGGTGAGAAGAGCAGTACGCCACTGTACGTCTCATATCTTGTATGAAAGCACACAAATGTCTGCGTAAAGGTCATACAACAGTTATAGCACTTATAACTGAGAAGCCGGTAGCTGAGAAGAAGATCGAAGACATTCCAGTAGTTTGTGAATTTCCTGAAGTATTTCCAGAAGACTTACCGGGATTACAGCCTAACAGACAAGTGGAATTCCGAATCGACCTTACACCAGACGCAGCACCGATAGCTAGAGCGCCTTATCGACTTGCATCGTCTGAGATGCAAGAGTTATCTACACAACTGCAAGAGTTGTTGGATACGGCTTCATACGACCTAGTTTTTCACCATGGGGAGCTCCAGTCTTATTTTGTTAAGAAAAGGACGGGACTTGCCGTATGTGTATCGATTACCGGGAACTTAACAAGGTTACCATCAAAAACCGGTATCCATTACCTAGAATTGACGATCTGTTCGATCAGTTACAAGGTTCGAATTACTACTCGAAGATTGATCTCAGATCGGGTTACCATCAACTCAGAGTCCAAGAGGAAGATATTCCAATACAGCATCAGAACGCGCTATGGCCATTATGAATTCTTGATCATGCCATTTGGTTGACAAACGCTCCAGCAGTATTCATGGATCTCATGAATCGAGTTTGCAAACGTTATCTTGATAAGTTTGTCATTGTTTTCATTGATGACATTCTCATTTACTCTCAGATTGAGGAGGAGCATGCTGAACATATTCGATTGCTGTTAGAATTACTGAAACAAGAACAATTGTACGCTAAGTTCTCGAAATGTGAATTCTGGATGCGAGAAGTTCAATTCTTGGGTCATATAGTCAATGAAAAGGTCATACATGTTGATCCAGCGAAATTGAGGCGATTAAAAATTGGGAAGCACCAAAGACTCCTACCGAGGTACGGCAATTCCTTGGTTTAGCGGGTTACTACCGACGATTCATTGAGGGTTTGTCAAAGATCACTCAACCACTTACAGCTCTTACGCACAAAGGGAAGAAGTATAACTGGACGGATAAACAGGAAGCTGCATTCCAGCTATTGAAGCAAAAACTCTGCAGTGCACCGATTCTTTCCTTACCGGAGGGGACGGAAGACTTTGTGGTGTATTGTGACGCATCTGCACAGGGTTTGGGGTGTGTGTTGATGCAACGTGATAAAGTGATTGCTTACGCTTCAAGGCAGCTCAACCACACGAAAAGAATTACACTACTCATGATTTGGAGTTAGGAGCAGTGGTATTTGCCTTGAAAATTTGGAGGCATTATTTATATGGAACCAAGTGTACCATTTACACTGATCATAAGAGTTTGCAACATATCTTTGATCAGAAGGAACTTAATATGAGACAGCGACGATGGGTCGAGTTTGTTGAATGATTACGAATGCGCAATCAAGTATCATCCGGGAAAAGCCAATGTGGTAGCTGATGCTTTAAGCAGAAAAGACACAACATCAACAGACGGGTTCGCGCACTTATGATGACGATACATACTGACTTACCTGACAAGGTACGCAGTGCTCAGATTGAAGCCTTAGAAAAGGATAACTTGGAACAGGAATCCTTACGAGGAATGGAAAAACAATTGGATGTCATGCCTCATGGAACTCGTTGTTTCATTAACCGCACTTTGGATACCCTTACACGGTGGTTTAAGGGGAACTCGTGACGGATGAAGCGCACAAGTCTAGATATTCAGTCCATCCGGGGTCAGACAAGATGTATCATGACTTGAAGGCATTGTATTGGTGGCCTCACATGAAAGCCGACATTGCTAAGTACGTTAGCAAGTGTTTGACTTGTTCGAAAGTCAAAGTTGAATATCAGAAACCATCTTGTTTGTTGCAACAGCCAGAAATACCGATGTGGAAATGAGAACAGATTTCGATGGATTTCATTACTAAGTTACCCCGTACGCCAAGTGGTTGTGATACGATATGGGTAATTGTTGATCGATTAACGAAATCTGCACATTTCTTAGCAATTAAGGAAACTGACAAAATGGAGAAGTTGACTCGTATTTACATCAAGGAAGTGGTATCGCGACATGGCGTACCAATTTCCATCATATCAGATCGGTATGCCCGATTCACTTCAAACTTCTGGAAATCTCTCCATAAATCCTTGGGAACTCGTTTAGACATGAGTACTGCTTATCATCCACAAACTGACGGCCAGAGTGAACGTACAATTCAAACACTCGAGGACATGTTACGAGCTTGTGTCATTGATTTTGGTGATAGCTGGGAAAATCACTTACCGCTAGTGGAATTCTCTTACAAAAACAGTTATCATACAAGTATTCAGGCAACACCGTTTGAAGCATTGTATGGTCGCAAATGTCGTTCACCAATTTTTGGGCTGAAATTGGTGACAGTCAGATAACAGGTCCTGAACTAGTGCACGAAACGACTGAGAAGATTGTACAAATCCGGAACCATATGGCAGCGGCTCGAGATCGACAAAAGAGTTACGCTGACAAATGTCGTAAACCGTTGGAATTTCAAGTAGGAGACCGAGTTCTTCTGAAAGTATCACCTTGGAAAGGTGTGATACGATTCGGCAAGCGCGGGAAGCTTAGCCCACGTTACGTAGGACCTTTTGAGATCCTGAAAAGGATTGGTCCGGTTGCGTATCAACTTAAATTACCGGATGAACTCAGCGGAGTTCATGATGTCTTTCACGTTTCGAATTTAAAGAAATGTCTTTCTGATGAGACATTGATTGTACCACTAGAGGAAATACAAGTAGACGAACAGTTACGGTTCATTGAAGAACCGGCTGAAATCATGGACCGAGAAGTTAAACAGCTCAAACACAGCAAAATTCCGATAGTCAAGGTCCGGTGGAATTCAAGACGTGGACCTGAATTCACATGGGAAAGAAAGATCAAATGATGAATAAGTATCCTCACCTGTTCAAAACAACAACTGCAAACACCACGAGAAAACACGTTAAATTTCGGACGAAATTTCCTTCTACAAGGGGATGACGTGATGCTTCACACTTTCACACTTCAGATTTCAAACTGTAAGCACAAACACTTTATGCAATTGGTTTTGTTACAAACATTTGTGCTACATTACATTTTATGGTAGTACAAACATGATTAGTTACACACATTTTGCTATGTGCGAGGTTACATAGTACAAACAGTTGCAAACCCTCACTATGTGCAAGGTTACATAGCATAGTATGATCAAACACAAACATACACAGTTAGGTGTACTAACTAGTGTGCACACAAACAGTTACATAGAACGATCACACTTAGGTGTGATGTTGCAAACGTTGAACCTTGTGTGTGATTACACACCAGTACACAGAATGACCAAATATCACACTAACACTTACATTCTAAACTCACAAGTAGTTTCCTAACTACTTCTAACACTAAGCAATTTTCGGGGCGAAAATTCCTTCAACAAGGGGATGATGTGACAATTCGATATTTTCAGATTAACTCCGTTAACTGAAAAGTTCACAGAAATTATACGAAAGCAAATAATATCAAATTAAGGGGGTAGAATTAAACAAAATAAAGCCTAAAACACTTAAATTAAAAGGTTTTAACTTGTAAAGGATTAGAATTATCAATTTTGACTTTTATGAGTCAAAATTCGGCCTTGATAAGCAATTGAATTCGAATTTGGCATTAAAACTAAGTAATAACAAAAGTTAATCAGTTGTAATCACCAACTTGATGATCAGTAACAACTATCAGGCGTTATGGTCACATTTATTTGTCGAATTAAACTAGAATGATAACCAAAAGTCGAAACCGTCCATAATCACTATCAAATTCGAAAGATCATATCAAAACACTTACAATTGAACCCACAGAACCTTTAGTCGGCACTTTTAGCATCTGTTACAACATCACAATTCGACCTTAGAAGCTGCGGATTAAAGAATCCGATCGGGGTCGACCTAACTCAAGCCACAAGTTGAACTACATCAATCGATATTTAACCAGTTAAAATCGATCCCTACACACTCTAATAGTCGACTAAGCTTAGCCTACGACAATTCGGTTTCCTAATATCGAATTACAAGATTTTAAATCTAGGGTTCTAAGTTCAAACCGAATTGGGGTTTTGATGCAAACAGGTTAAAAATCAAATTAATCGATGTAGAGAGTTTCGAAAACATCAATGTAATGAAACCCATATGATAGTTTAACAAACAACTGCAATTAAACGATTTCTAATTCTAGGGTTTATCTTATAAACGCGTTTGGGGGGTTTTCATTCAAATGAGTGCAAAAACCAAATTAAATGGCATCACAAGTTCCAGAAAGTTTCGATTAAGCTAAATTCTATGTAATTTGATGTTAAAACAACGAAGTTAATGATTTTGATCATTAGGGTTCATAAGAAAAACGTTTTTGGGGGTTTTTCGAACTAACGAACTTGATATTCGAATTAATTGGGACAGACACTTTCGAAATTCCATTATGAATGAGTACCATATGATTTTTCAGATCAATCTAAGCGAAATCTATTAAATCAAATAGTAGATTTTAGTACTCAAGTTCAAAACGTTGTAAGCCACGAATTGGGACTTCATGTGGTCTAATAATCGATTAAAACCACCTGTGAACTCGTTTTGATCTATGGAACAATAGCCCCAGGGCTTCAGGTTCGATCGAGTTCGAATCGGGGTCCAATTGGAGGCTAGTTGGTTCGGTTTAGGAAACAAAGGGGACCAGTCAACTTCTTCTGTTAAAAGATTTAATTTTGAAGTTCTTTGCAAAAGCAGAAGCTGGTTAACTGGTAAAGGGTGTGTGTGTTGCGTTGTAGGTCTCGGGTTCGAACCCGGCCTTCAACAGTTTTTGAGTTTTAAAACTATTTTTGGTATTTTGATCATATCTTATTCGTTCTAACTCGGATTTGATCCATTCAAGTTGCGTTGGAACCGTAACGGAATCCCGAACCAAATAAAATAAAAATTCACATTTTTAGACGAAAACATAATCGCGTATAATTACTTATTTAAATAAAATCATAAACGACTATATGATTTTATTAAACGTTTTAAAGTCACGCGTACATACGTATGCACGTTTCTAACAAGTCTAACATACGTGTGTTGACACGTATGTGATTACACACATAAACGACATCCCGAATAACACAACGTTATTGTTTAAACACAGATTCTTCGTAGAGGATTATCTACGCGATTTCACGTGTGTTTGATCATTCTGCTACATTCAAAGGTGCGTACACGGCCCCTTTTCTTATTTTACTATTTTGTGGGAGAAAACATGTGCAAACAAACACTTTTAGATACATATCACTTGCATGAGTTAGCTATTTACGATAAGTGCGAACATAGCATTACAAGTCCTTACATATCGAACCGTTTAGTTTGCCGTAGTGCAAAGCGTGGTAGTTGAAGATAGATCTATTAGGTTTGACAAACCTCACTTGGTAGATTGTAGGTCTACGCAAGTGTTTGACTAGCCAATTCACATTACTATTGTTTGTGCTAGACAATAGTGGAAAGGCAATCAACATTCTAACAGTCAGCTTCGGTGTCGACCGCTTATTAAATAGTACAAATGACTAGCTATCATGACTATGCATGTGTGATTATGTATCTGCAACATTTCATTTCAAACAGTTGTTTCAAACATTTGTGAACGCTTAAACCTATGTATGCACCAACCTTTGTGTTGACTTGATTTACATGTTTTCTCAGGACGTTAAGGTACAAGGTCAAGCAAGCATGGACTAGGAGATCGAGTCGCATGCATAATTTACATTTCTGTTGTTTTGGATTTGAACATTTGAGACTTTGCTTTGTAATTTACAGTTTCAAACCGTTATGTTTGTTATTGTTTTAAAAACGCTTCCGCAACGTTAGAACTTTGATATTACAGTTTTAAGACCAAAGTATGTTTGAAAATCATATAGAGGTCTTTGTTATGTCTAATGATCTGAGATCCTGTTTGTCACGTCTCAAACGGTATGATTCCGTTAGTTGAAAATTGGGGGTGTTATAGATTGGTATCAGAGCCAGGTTATAGCGAACTAGGTTTGCATTAGTAGACTTAGACTATAACTGTTAGACATTAGACACTTGTTTACACAACTGCTTTTGCCTGGTATTTACATATGGTCTTATGTAACAGATATGGCAGCACCATCACCACCGCACGTGATCATACTTGATGACGAGGAGCCGATAGCTCCAGTATTTCAGGATCATGAGGAGGATCCCGTGGAGGACTCGGATGAGGATCCGGAGGAGGATCCTGAGAGGACGACCCGGAGAGGATCCGGAGGAGAAAAACCACAGGGGGACCCACAGAAGGCTCCTGAGGAGGATCCCACCGAGGAGTCTTCTTACCGTATGCCACCTAGATTTTGTGCCTCTAAGAGGCCACGATTCGAGTCTGATGACATCGCGGACTGACCTGGGAGTCAAAGTGGGCTAATGATAGGATCGAGCACCTAGCGCAGGAGCTCAGAGATGCGAACGCTCGATATGCGAGCTTCGTAGTGTAGTCCAGGGATGGAGTCTCACATGGTGCATCTGACTACCCGAGTGCAGGAGGAGGAGCACCGAGCTGACATCGCTGAGGGGAGGTTGATTGCGTTGGAGGAGCAGTTTGTATCTGACGCAGGATGTTGATTCTGATGCTGATTCTACTATTGAGGATGCCTGATTTCTTTTTATTTTAAACCTAGAAGGGGCGGGTTGTGTCCCTGTATTGGATGTTTGAAATAGTTTTCACTTGAATCCTCGTGAATCGATACCCGACTTTCCTATCTAATTGGGTAGTAAACTTGAGTTTTTTAACTATATTTTTGATTTGAGAGGCCCTGAGTCCCGGGAGTCCCCTCGATTGGCAAAACATCAAACACATAGTCCTTAAACCATAATACATTATTATATCAGCGGAATTTAAGGTGATGACATAAAATAATGTACACATACTAAACAAACGTTAGCACATAATCCACACTTCTAACAAGCCATCATGTTATCATTTCTCAAACTATTCAACCTGATATGCATGTAAAACAAGTCAGCTTTATACTGGTGAGTTCTAAGTTAAATTTTTAGAAAATCGTTATTCATTCATGTCATCACATAACGTAATTCAAATACATAACATACATTTCATCATAATGTAAATATATTTCATACACATCATCATAACATCAATCATATTATGCAGAAAATTTAAGACACCTCAACTGCCAACCGAATTTGATAGGCTCATACATGTATAAGGCTTCCTCAACTGGCGACACGCAGTCGACAGGCTTGTGTTTCCACAAGACTTTTTAACTATCAACCCGAAGTTGACAGCTCATACCGGTACAAGACTTCTTTAACAACAATCATTCACATAGCATCCCTTTACATATATCAGTCATATCCATAACATCATTCATTCCCACATAACATGGTTTAAATCATTTAACCATTATAAACATAAACACTTTTCTACATCGAATTGCTCAAATTTTGCCCAACCGCAGCTGGGACTTCAAAACCACATTTCCTACTCGACCTCGGCCTAGACTTTAAAAATCATTTATTTTGCATCCGTAGTTGAGACTTAACATTCTTTACCAGACCATAGTCAGGTTAAATCATTTTCACAAAATAATTTCATAACATGCATACCAGCCCAAAATGATAATACATTTAAAACAGGGCTACAAAGAACTCACCTGAGCTTAGTAAAGCACAATTTGCTAGCTTTTCTTCCTTTCCTTACTTTCTCACTTCAAAATGATATCCTATTAATACGAATATATTATCATGATTATAACCTTATCATGAAGGTGCTCAAATTTACGATTACAGCTCGAAACTTCAGCATGTCGTAACTTTCATTCGGAGCTTTGTTTCAAAATTTCGCTTACACTCATTTTGACCATTTTTATCTCTACATTCTTGTTATGCTTAAAGATTACTTATTTGCTCGGCTTAATAAGCGTATTCTCTTATTTAATTAATTCGTCTTAGGGGGTTGCTAAACTTACTGTATAATAACATAGATTTAAGGCAACCGGAAGCACATACATATTATATCCTCATAAAACTCAAGAAAACTTGATCATTATCTAGATGTAATTGGGCTCCAACCGAATCCAGTTCATGTTCATCATACAAAACCAAAACTCTATCTAAACATGGTGTTGGTCTCTTAAATTAATCAAGATTAAACTAACATGAGACGAGAATCATGAACACATACCTTAACGATCGATCTATTCTTCTTGATTCTCTTCTATGCTCTTAACACCTAGAAGTCGATCAGAAGTATTAGAACTGTCGTTCACTTGAAGCTTCTCCGAAGTTCTTAAATTGATTTTTAATCTTGAAGAGCAATCTGATATATATTATCCAATCGACTTACAACAAAAATCTATGAATTTTATTTGAAATTTACACTTAGGGCCCTTGAATTTTGAGGTTCTATTTTTAAAATTCCCTTCTACGTTGCTCACATATTTTTAATATTCACGAGTTTATATCTTGTTCATACTTTATCGTATAACGGACCCGCCTATATTAATGTGATCTTAATCACTTCGTGAACGTTCATAAAATTTCGAACCCAAACGGTCATAGAAACTTTTACACGTTATTAATAAACTTTATAACGTGTCCATACATTATCAGATACTTGTATCGTTTATATCATTTGGATCGTAATTACTTTACGAACGTTTATCTAAATTTTGGACATAAACGGTTACCGAAATTTCGAACGTTTATTATTAGGTTATCAAATTTTTCGGTTGTTACATGATTGGTACTTCGACATCGATTAGTTTGCAATATTGTCATTAATAGATGTTTGAGGTCATGTGTGTTTCTTGTAATTTGGTACTATATTAGATTCTTTATGTTTGAATTTTAACATTTTTTTCATGTATTTTGAAAAACTAATATGTAATTTGGATGTTTGAATTTTATCATGTTTTTATTATTTATACTATTACTTAATTTCAAAAGGGTGAAATAACCAATCTACATATTCGTTTAGAGCCACAACCAAACAGTATTAATTGGTTCAACAATTACTTTTTTTAGAACGATGGTTGATGTAACGGCAAAAACGTTGCCTTAGAGTGCAGTGACTGAGTATCGAAACCTCAGCCTTACATTCATGCTACAATTGCAGCGGTACATTTTTCAGTGAAATTAGAGAGGCTCTAACATGCTACGATTGCAGCGGAGGCTCCAACCAACCATCCTAACGGGCCAAGTTTGTTGCAGTCAAAAACTCGTCAACTAATCGTTCCAGGGAAAAACTAGGCAGGAAGCTTTAACCTTGCAACGTAAAACCCTATAGGCTTGGACACAAAACTGGGTGATAACCCGGGTCGCGCGTCATTGTCATGTCTTACAAATTTTGACAACAATGAGAATTGAACCCACAACCTTTAATAGTAAGTGTGGGCTTCTTACCATTACACCAAATCTTGAGGACAGTTAAGCAATTACTGGTTTATGGTCTCTTAACTATTCAAATAGCTTATTGGTTTAACACTTAATAACTAGAGGTTCCTAAACAATCCATTAGTGTTTTATGACCGAATAAAAATTACTCAAAGTGATTTTTTTATTTACGTTTTAGTATTTAGAATAGGGTCGTTGTCGTAACATTCGGTATCCAGATTCAGCTAGTTATGCATATTAATTATCATAGGAACAGTAATAGTATTAAACAAATAAATGTATTGCCAATTTTACCCTTGGTTACAACCAATATTACTAAAATATTATACCAATTACCACATACAAATTTGTATTGTATCAGCTTCGTTTATGTAGCATGTTGGTTAGAACTTAGGAATATGAATTGGCAGTTGTTTTATACTCCCTGTAATAGCAGGTTTTATTTTTTGTTTATTTTTTAATTTTTCTTTACCATTTTAATTAAATAATAGTAGTAGTAGTTATATAATAGTAATAATCAAATAATAATAGAAGTTAAATAATATAAATAGTTAGATAATGTTTTTATTTTATTTGTCAGTCTTATGTTCGCATTGTCTTTACGTTAGATTTTGCGAGTGTAAAAGTGTTTTTATTATTTTCATTTTATGATTTTTAGCATCATCTGCTTATGTTTGTATTCGTATTCCTTGGTAGTTGTCGTATGTTTTTCCAATGGTTCGATTTATTGTTTGTTTTTGGTGTATGTTTTAATATTCATGATATTGTTACTACTAATACGCCCAATTTGCGGTGCACACATATAATGTATATATGTGTGGGCCCTTAAGGGGCCAAAGTAACATTGCACTAATTTTAACGTTATTTTACTTATTTTGTGAAAATAACATTAAAAATGTTGGGATGATCAACGTCAAACGATAACTTTGAGCCGGGGACTCTTTTGGAGCAAAGGTTTTTGTCTATCCTTCCCCCCAGACCTACTGAAAAGTGTAAATATAATGAGTAATTTTGTTTGTTTGTTTGATATTGTTACTATTGTGGCTGAGTACTCATATGGGTAGCATGATATGACTCAAACTTTTTATTTAAATCACTTACATTGTGTGAGACAAGTTTTTGGTTGTTCTTAATTTTTTGTTATATAAATGATTGCAATTGAATAATAATATTGTTTAAATAAATGATAATTATTACTTTTTTCCCATTTTATTTGTTTATCTAATTTTTGTTTTTGTATTAAATTTTACGATCAAGAAGGGACCTTTTTTGTTGTGACGGATACATTTACAAGTAGCTAGTATGTGCTAGAGTTGCATTTTGATATGCGAAATTCCTGTGATAATGCATAGGACCCTTGCTAGTTTATAACATTTGTCTAAAAACCCTGTGTGCCTAAAAAAATTTAGACTCTATAATCATATTGCTAGCAATTTACAACTCAATGCATGATGACTAACTTTAAAAGTCAAACCTTTCAATCATCTACAATAATGCGAGCTTTCTTCTCTTTAAGAAACGCCACATCCTCACCTCCAAACACCCTCTTTATTGTACCACTCACACTAATTTCTTTATATATATATATATATATATATAGGGGAAAGTGAATATGGGGCTGTTAAACATCTAACTTAGATGTGAAACCCATCTAAACGACGTAGTTTTGATTAAATCTCATTAATTATGGTAAATTTTTTTTGTTCATATTTTCACTCCATAAATTTGCACCTACCATAATTAATGATATTTAATCAAAACTACGTTGTTTTGATAGGTTTCACACCTAAGTTAGGTGCTTAACAGCCCCATATTCACTTTCCTCATATATATATATATATATATATATATATATATATATATATATATATATATATATATATATATATATATTATATATGGGAAGGTTTTCCTAAAAAGTCTTTTTTTGCCTAAGAATGCTAAGAAGGATTTTTAAAAACTTGAAAACCGACCCAAACAAACTCCGATTGGATTCTTTTTACATCATTGGAACAGGCTTGTAATTCCCTAAAACCTAAACTTAAATCATAAACAATAAACCTTAATAATAAAACCAAATTTGAAAACAAATCATAAACCTAAAGATAAAACTTAAAAGCTAAAAAAATATGACCTAAAATCCAAACTCTAACACTAGTTGTTAAAGTTAAAACAAAAAATCAAATATTGTTGGGTTCGATGAAACGGTTCCAATGTCATCGAAATGAATTCAATCGGAGTTCGTTTGTGTCAGTTTTAGTGATTTTAAAAATGTTTTTTAGCCTTCTTTAACAAAATAGACTTTTTATTTGATCATTGTCCTATATATATATATGACCCTCTTTATTATACTCAAATAAATCCGCCAAGATGAACCCAAACTGTTGTAAGGCAACGTATGTAAGACCCCAAATAAAAATGAATTTTTACAAATACATAAAATAACATACTCTTGTGCTTTTAAAATAAAGATTTTGAAAAAAAAAAACAAAAAATTCGGGTTGATCTTGACGGATTTATTTGTCTTATTACATTAAGAGTGACTTATTATTTTATACGAATCCTATACATATAGTAGTAATAATAATAGGGTTTGTGTCCTATAATATGGTTACCAACTTACCACTTCCCTCACTTGGCTTACTTTTTCTATATAATACGCATGCTACTGTCGTCTATCAACATTTGTTCGTTTACTAGGCGTGTTCTAGCTAAACACGTGTTTTCTACATCATTCATATTTTTTTTGGAATTTATACTTATTGTTATGTTTAACGTTTTATGAAATTTCAATAACTTAATGTTTATTTAAAAACAAATGACCATTAATTTAAAACTATATAAGAAAGGGCTTCGTTTACTTATATAAAGGAAAATTGTTTGGCATGATTTATTACGTAGGTGTTGATAGGTTTTTGTGATAACATTTCGCATAGACGCAGTTATCACACTAAAATTATTTCATGATAACCTATCAAAATCAACTCAATTTTTTTTTGCTTTTTTTAAATATTATTATTACTTTGTTGTAAAAATCGGCTTAGGAGCTAGATGTCTTTCTACTGTCTCGATTTTGACTTAGGCGGTGCCTAATCGGCCTAGTCAATTTTTTTTTGACATTTTCAAATTTTTTATGGTAAAAAGCGATCAATTTCATGATTATTTAGATATTTTCAACTAAAAAAATTTTAATATGTCTCTGAAACATCGAATTCAGTCACTTAACATCGAACTACATCTCTAAAATTTGAACTCGGTGTTTAAGTTTGAACTTTGAAATACTTTATTTAGTATATTTAAGTTTATTGTTTTGATTATTTGAAGTATTATATTAAATTATTGATATTGATGTGTGTATATAACATATATTTGTAAAATTACGTATAAAAATTCCAATCTGTCTAGCGCCGATTAATCACAATTAATCCCTAGACGGTACCTCGCCGCCCGACTAGCGCCTAACAACTTCTCCAACCATAATTATTACACATGTATAACAATTTTTTTTATACGAGTACATAAATTCACTAACATTTAAGATATTACACAAGTACAAGTTTTTAGAGAGTTAAATGTGCCAATGTAAATTCTAAAACTTACATTGATGTTTAAATATTAAAGGTCGTGTTTTACACTTACATATAAAATTAAGTGTTGTAAATGTGTAATAATGTTGTTGGAAAAAAACAACAATTTAAATTGATCTTGATGAATTATATTGAGTTAGCGAGATAAAATGAATTATTTCAAGTTTTCATTCATATATGTATGTGTGAGCGTTTATTAATTGGATTCCATAAGAAAATTTATTTTTGATTTTAAAGAATCAAAAAGAGATCATTAACTTATAATTTTAAATAAATGGTTAAGATTAAAATGTTAAAATAAAGGAAGAAAGAGTATAATAATAAAAGATATTTTTTTATGTTTTTCAAATTCTCTCATTTTTAAATGTTCATAATATTTTTATATAACATTTTTTTACAAATAATCACATCATAAAATCAATCATTTTTTCAACTTTAATATGAGAATAGTAATGATATATTTTTAAATAAAATTTTGATGTTAATGTTTGCATTGTATATTTATGTACAATATTTTTACATGTTGTATTTTTTCTTTATTATGTTTTTTTACTATATTTTTGTGATGTATTTTTGAAGTTGTGTTTTTTGTTCTATTTTTTATACACTTTATTATAATAAAAATACAATAAACTTTTAGAAAAATCTGGTATGTTTTTTAAAACTAAAATATATGTATTAAAAATATAGTATATTTTAAAAAAATTTAAATTGTCATTTTTTATATATTAATAGTATACTCATATAAAAAAAGTTTATTTTATAGTATACTTTTTTTAAAATAATATCTAATGAAAAATTTTTAAATATTCAAAAAAGTAAGAAATTGTTGAAAAATTCAAGGAAATAAATATAAGCAAACTTTCCTCTCTTTTTTTTATTCCTACTATGTCATATGCTAAAGCATCATTGATTCTACTTTTTATAGGCAAAAATTATTATCTTTGCTAAAAACAAATTTGTTTATAAATTATACATCTATGTTTTTCTACATTTTATTTTGTAATTTATTTTTAAATGCAATTAAAAAAAACTAGTTTTTAGTTGAAAGAATTCATGTTTTTGTTTTACTTTTAAACAAAATGTTTTTTTTATTTGATTATATAATATATGTGAAAAAAATCAAATAAAAAGAGATTTTTGCCTAAATAGAGTAATATTTAATACATGTCTGACATATAACATGATAATTTAGGTATAATTTTTATTTTTTGTACTAAGTTTTTACTTTTTTTTGTCTTAAAAAATTCTTTTTTTGTTATGTATATTTTTGTACTATATTTTTGTGTTTTTTATACTATATTTACATTTTTATTTTTTTGAATTGAATTTTTATTTTTTGTACCTAATTTTAATTTTTTTGTAATGGATTTTTTTGTTCTATATATTTTGATTTTTTGTACTATATTTTTTGTTTTTATATTTTTAAAATATCACATGTTAAACTTATATTAATTTTTACTATTATTATGAAAAAATCCCTTTTTTACTGGATCCAACCAACATTATATTTGTGTATAAAATATTGGTAAAGAAAGAAAATATTCGAAGTTGTGATGTAGGGCGATCGAAGAACAACATTGAAGAAAGCAAAAGCATTCACTTTCCCAAAACCCAAAGGCGAAGAACAAGAAGAGAAGGAAGAAGATCTGCCTTTCACTTTACAGCCCATTTCTCCAATCGTCAATTTACCCCCTCCCCCTTTTGTTTTTTTCTTTTTTACCCCTTATCTCTTTACTTTTTTCCCTTTATTACACTCTCTCTCTCTCAATCACTTGGGATCACCAAACCAAAATAATAAAAATAAATATATAAAACGCCCCAATCTAATTTTTTTACAAATTTCACTTTTTAATAATCATCCCATTTTACTTTTCTCTCAATTTAAATATTTTGAATCCGCAAATATTAAGTTTTTTTTAACTGATAATTTGATAATTCTTATTCATTGGTTTTTATTTTGAGAACTGTTTGAACTTTAAAATCAAACATCCATCACTCCCAAATACATCATCGGATTTTAATTGAATTGAGAAAACACTTAGAAACAAAAATGCATACAAAGTTACAAAGAATAGTTGAAAAATAATAATATATTTGATTTCATTATGTATGATAAACTAAATACCCTTAAAACACCCAATAAAAAAAAACTAGTAAATTAGAGATATAAACATCGTAAAATAATAGAATAAAAACCTAGCAAACTAAGCCACTAGCAATGGCACGATTAGTGCTCATATGAGTAGTTTCGTATACCGGAAGTTCCTCACAATACTGATCATCATTGATCATCGCTAAGTGGTCGAGCTCAAATAAGTCTGAGCTCGAATCACTAGCCATATCCTCTTCATCTTCTTCGTCGTCATCTAAATTGATTTTTGTATCATCATACTTCATCAAAACCTCATTAAAATTTAATTTTTCGGTTCTTGGCCATGGGAATGTTGTTGGAAGAAGTTTCCCAAAATCTTGGTCATTAAATATGATTTTCTGATCCGAATCTTCGTGGTCTACAAACCTAACAGTTCTTCGTCCGCCATTGTTGAGATGATCAACCGATCTTGAAGCATTTTTGTTTAAACATGATCTTGAAAATGAAGAAGCTGATGAACATGTAGACACATTGATGGATTTCGATTTTCTTTCGACCCTTGTTTGGGATTTATCTTCACAACTCAAATCTTTAGATTTCTTGAAATGCCCATTTGTAAAAATGGCATTGATAAAGGTTGTCAGCCGACCTCCGGGTGAGATCGGCTGCTTCATCTTTTTTAAACTTGTGTAGATCTTTAAAGCTCTGGTTTTTGAGCTAATTAGACCATTAATATCGGTCTTATCCGTTTGATCATTATCAAACTGATAAAATCCGTTATCTTTTTTAACACCAGAACGTGACGGAACACTTGTTTTGACCCGGTTTAACGGGCCAAAACAAGAAGGTTTGGGTTTCACGGCCTCAGCTTCAGAATACCAACCGAAGCTTGAATCCGAGGAACTCGAACCCGAGCTAAAGAACATCGGGTCGTTATCAAATACAAATTTCTGATCAAATTCTGGCAATGTCGGAGGACCGGCAACAGCTTTCTTGTTGCCTTTCATTTCCATCCATTTGTCAACCAAACACCCTCGCCGGAAACCGGCAATTTCTTCATCTTCCACCGCACTTTTACTCCTCGATCTCCCACGACTGCCGCCACCGCTACCGCCAGTGCCACCAGTTTTAGCGGTCTGTTTCTTTGAAACTTTTTGTTTCCGCAGCTTAAATTCACCAAATTTCTCATCGCCTCCATCAATTGAACGGTAGATTTCGTCAAGAAGACATGAAGAAAATGAGGGGTTTTGTTTATTTCTGTTGGATTTTTCATGTTTGAGTGAATTATCCCAATTATACATTTCAGCCATAGTTTGGGTAGAGAGAGAAAGAAGGATGAATGTAGAGTGAGAAACAGAGGGTTTAATTGAAGGATGAAGATGAACAGGAAGATTGAAGGCTTTATAGAAGGAAGATGCGCGCGTGCATTGTGATTTGCGGATGCCAAATTGCATAACATAAGGATTTGATTATGAGGGCATTGTAAAAAGACACACTACCCTTCAAATTTGATGTTTTTTATTATTTTTTTCCAAATTACATTTTGGGTACTTTTGTTTTTGAACAGCAACAACTAAACTCATAATAACACGTGTCCGGAAGCTCAAGATCTGAATCATATGTCAACACCAGAACCCAACATGTTTCATCTCATGAAGTAACTTATTGTGAGAAAACTCTATGACCCTTTTTAGCCCCAATATGTATTAGAAGGAATTTAAACTCATTATCTTTTATTTGAAAAATCATGATGTACCATGAAGTAAAAGCCTCTTTGTTAGTTACACAAGGATGTATATTTTATATGAAATAAGAATATTTTTTATTGGAATTTAATAATTGAATAGAAATTGTTAGTAAAGATTTAGATGATCTTAGAATGGGGTCAGAAGGTGGGGTTTTTATAAGACAATGAAGAATCTTGCTTGGGAAAAGTGCATATTAGTGGGTGGGCAACCAAAGATCACTTGTACTCATTGGGTGTTTAACAACAAAATAATTAAAAAGACCAAATTTGGTTGTTTCTTAGTTTTTTTTAACTTCCAACCAAACTTTTTATTTCACACTCTAGCCAGAAGCTAGAAAATATATTACAAAACATTTTTAAATGAAAAATTAGACCAATTAGACCATATGAGCTTTATCACTTTTCTTCTTTGTATTTATTTAATATGAACCCACAACCAATTCCCAGACCTCTTTCGCGAATATACAACAAAGATGAGCACGATCCATCGATTAAACTAATATATGATTTTTTTATTTTTCTAAATGTAAGGACATGATGATAGTGTTGATGATTTAGTTTTATTGTAATTACTTGGTATCTGATCAATTAATTTATGAATTATGTATTCTTAAAAATGTTTGCGTTTTTAACATTATGTGAGAGAGAATAAAAAACAAGAAAAAAGAAAAAAACTGAAACTAAAACTAAAACGAAAAAAAACAAAAAATTAAAAACTGAAAACAAATTGGTTCGTAATAACTAAAAACTAATTATGTCGGTTTCAGCTTTACTCAAAAAATGGGCCGAGCACACCCCCAAAATATGCACCAGAAAAAAAAATAAAAATGGGAATGTGCCTAATTAGGTTTTGTATGAAAAACTGGCTTGTCCATTATAAATAAAAAAATTGAGCATAAAACTGTTAAAACAGTAAGTTTTTATAAACTTAAATCTTCATTGTAAATTTGTAAATATTTAGTTTTATATTTTTTAATATACATGCGTACATACATACAATGGCGGATGTTTTAAGGGGCCTGGGGGTGCCCAGTCTCCTGCCGTTTTTCCAGTCAAAAGGCTCAATATAGTAGTTTTCAGCCGGAAACTTTTATAGGTATTTAGCCTGACCCATTCAGTTTTTTTCTTCCTAAAATTCCTTAGCCCCCTTGGATTTTAAAAAATAATAAATTTGAACTAATATTGTAAGTTATAGCATTACCTTAAAGGGTTTACAGTGTCAGTTGTTATCTCATTTTTTAGCCGGTATTGAGTTTAAAGCTTGTTTTCGGTCTTAAAAATTAAAATGGACCTTAATTATTGAACATTATCCAATTACTTTGTGTTAAAGAAAAGGAAATCCAGCAACTCAGTCGGCCCAAACATTTTGTCGTGCCGAATTGTAATTCTTCTTCCGGGTACAGGGTACTCACCTTTTCGTCTTAAACATTTTATGTCTTGTTTGATACATGCATATTTATTTTTTTTGAGTGAAACAAATATTTGCTATTTGATATTTTAAATTGTTTGACCCGACCCGAATTACCATTTTTTGACCTGAATATTTAGCTTGAAACATAGAAATAAGAAAAAAAATTGGCCTATAACTTACAGCACCCTTAGACATATTTTTAGGCTACGCCACTGCATACATACATAATTAAAAATTTTCTGTTCCCCTAAAAAATGGGTCTGCAACAAAGGTCGGTTTCCTACGGCCTTGAAATTACTTTTTGTATTTTTCTCGATCAACGCATTTCAAATACAAATTAAATCATTCATGTAAAATAAAATTAAGAAATGAAATAAGTAGCACACAGGAAAAAAAACTCAGGTAATCTCAATAGTAAATACAAACTATAATAAAAAATAAAATAAATATAGAACCCATTTTTTCAAGGGTTTAATAACAAAGGAAGATTTTTACTCGCAATTTGGCTCTATTTTAACATTTAAAAAAGATTAAACTAACAGAACATCTAAAAACTCAGAAAGTAAACTCTAAAAATAAGTCTCGCAACTTCGTTGAGCATTTCTTTACGTGTGACAAAAATTACTTCATAACAAAAGATACATTCACATCAATGCTAATGTTTGGATATAAATCTTTTACACGAAGGAAAACATATAAATCAACAATCATACAGAAAACCTTATTTTTGCTAAGAAAATCTACGTATGTTTTAAAAATCGACCCATATAAATAGATTTCAGAGTAAATTACAAATATAGAAATATAGTTCATGTGATTTGCTAATATTTATCTTTTGGTTTCTACGTTTCATAAATTACACACATGGTCTCAAACTTTATACATTTGTAACAGATATAATCCTTATATTATCAAATTACCCTCATATAATTGACCAAATTACCCTCACTGTTTTGGGTAAAAATTAACAAGCTTAACTTTTAGCAAAACCGAATTAGAAAAGTGGGGTATTGTGTTTTACAAACAAATATGCTGAGTATATTATTGTTATGATCAGGATATCCCTGAATATCCCTGAGGATATTTTCAGGATATTTAAACAAAACGAACAGCTTACACACGAGATTTATACGAGGAAAAACCATTAATCCCTTAGGATTGCCGGCATAAAAACCTCGGGAGGTGACAATTGTCACTCTGCCTAGTATTATTAATAATCAAATGAACCAAATACAAAGAAAGAGCGCAAGTTGATCGATGCTAAGCAGCTAAATAAGCTTCAGTGAGTTTCGTGTATGTTTTCTAAGTATCCAGTGTCATATATCGATCAATTGCCTCGGTATTTATACTAAGAATATACAAAAGAACGGTCAACAACGTTCATATGGTAGTTCCGATTATTCCGGCACCTTCCAAACGTGGGAGACTGATTCAAGTTGATTGCATAAATCTCTCTTAGATTCGACATTCAAATTGAGTTAGTTGACGCCTGCTTCCGTCATATTAGGGCCAGCCGTAGGACAACCTGTCAATCCCTGAAATCTCGCAATAAATATTAAGCAACAGAGATAATTGTTAGTGATAATACATATTCTTAAAATATCTCTGATCCCGAAATATCCCTGATCCCGAAATATCTCGGATCTTGAAATATCCCGAGTGAGAATATTTTGCGCCTAACACTCACATAAGAACTATATGTGTTACAATATTTAAAGTTTGTTACCATATGAGTAATTTATAAAACTTAGGAACTAAAAGTGAAATACTAGCAAACCAAAGGGACCATTCCGGTAATATACTATGAACAAGAGGTTGTTGATATAAGAAATTTGAGATTAGGCTATCTTTAATGGGTAAGCCGCTTGGCGGCGGAGGGAAAAGTTCGGGCGGTGGTGAGCGGACACACCATCCCCTACCCCGGCTACCTCTATTTTGATCCCTCAGCGGCTCCCACGCCCCGTATGGCCTCCTATTCACCCATTGGTGGGTTTAAAAAAGTTGGGACCCATTTTAGGGTTTTAAAGTTTTTCAGTGGTGATGAATTGATGATATGTTACAGTAGGGAATTTTTCAGTAAGATGATCACTATGGGGTTTTAAGATTTTCAATAAAGTGATGATGTGACAGAAAATTTCAGTGATGTGGGATTTCAATAGGATGAATATTACGGATGGTCTTATAATTAAAATTTCAATTTAAAATCTTTAAAAAAAAATTCAAAACATTACAGTCTGGATCTAATATTTAATTCTATTGAATGTACGTAATACTTTTAAATTATTTAATTAAAATGGAATGCTTGTTTTTATATAGATTTCCTTTTTATTTAAGACATCAATCCTTACTTCTCCTATAGATTATAATATAATAAGATTTATGCGACTACATTAAAGTTACTTTATCAACACTCAAGCCTCTTCCTTATAAATTTTAATTGGGACCTGTTAGGGAGACGTCAGGCTGGTTCAACATACAGCATCCATACGACTCGTGTGGGCCTATACGGGTCGTATGGATATTTTATTTCTGATATAACCTGACATATCAAATCACGTTTCTGACACGCACCCATACGGCCCGTATGGGTTTTTATTTTTAAATTTTGCACAGACACCAATATTAAATTTTTGCACAGACACACAATGTAAGCAACTTTAGAGAGAGAAAGAGACGTACCTTCTAGAGAGAGAAAGTAGTGGGCAAAAGACGGAAGCTTCACGCGGTTGTTGTTCCCGCTATCTTCAGCTTTCGCCATTTAAAGCAAAGGTGAAAGAAAGTTTCGGTGTCACGCGTCTCAAAAGACATGCCCTTGGTACTGTTCATTTGCCCGATAATTGTACAAGTAATGAAGGTAAAAGTACAAGTAGTAATGCTATTGGAGTTGAGGTTTTGGTTTTCTGTATCTGGAAAAAAGGTTCACCGCTTTGAAAGGAGAACATGCCATATGGAATTATGGAATCAAAAAGGGACGTCGCCGACTGTGCAAAACACGTATGTACTTTGGTTGTTTTGATTTTGGTCAGATTTTGGTTTTGCTTGATTTTGGTTTTTATTTTGGTCTTATACGAGCCGTATAGGGCCATACGGCCCGTATGTACTTTCAACCGCCATACATTAACCTGATAAAGTCTGACAAAATCTGACACTTATACGGGTCGTATGGGTTCATACGACCCGTATGAATCTAGGTGGTGTCAACTGGTCCATAAGGGGTGTCCAAATAACCTGACCCATTTTAATTTCTTGCAATAAATGAGTCAACCCTGATTGTTGACTCTTGATTGCTATCAAGATAATAAACCTACCAATGAGGCAGTGACTCAATGGTATCTTAAGATTCTTCTAAATGGAGGGTCTTCGGTTCAAAACCCTCCCGTAGCGAAATAGTGGTCTGAGAGGGGTCAGGGGGTTTTTCCAGTAGGGTTTCCTCCTGGTGTGGTTTTGGTGGCTCATAGGAGGTATAGGTAACTAGACCTTCGTGACATGGCCTGGAAACAGTGGGCTCACACAATTAAGACTTTCGCCGCTCAAAAAAAGATAATAAAACCTTATTTCTTTTTAAATTATATTATATTTAAGAACACACGTACAAGATGATTTAATAGCAGGGTGACTAAGAAGTCGGCAAGCGAAGTGAAGTTTAATATATACCCAATTCTTAATTAAGTTCTATAAAAGGTTAATCAAGTTGTGTGCCCATTGAAAAGGGTGTTTCATGTGTTTGTACAAACAAGAATAGGAGACATTGCATTGATTAAATTTTGGAAGCAATGACATATTTACGTTTTGTAGGCCAACTTTGCCTCCATTTTTCTTGCCAATATCACATGCTCTTTTCTCTTGTTCAACCCTCTTAGTATAATATATTGAATGGTACGGTCTTCATGCATATATAACTTGTACATTATGCATTAAATTTATACCCATATTACTTTGTTTTAATAAACAAGATTTTTTTTACTAATTAATTCAGTTTTTTTGTACTTTAAGTTAAAAGAGGGAAACCATTATCTATTATAAAAATAAATTGCACTTAAAAGTTAACAAAAATGATGGTTATGACTTGCATTTTGGATCTCATATGCCCATTTTGCTGGACACTGTTTCCTCTTTCTGATGGGTTTGTTGTTGTATTCAACATTTTAAGTGTTTGACCAAGTGTTTAGTATCAATCCTAAAACACTTTGGATAAGAAGCATAAGATGGATAGTCTAAAAAAGATTGACTAAAATTTAAATCAATTGATAAAAATTATACCGTTGAGTTGGTTTTATGATATTATATTGTTTAATTAATTTATTAAATAGTTGAATACTATCTTAAAAATTATAATATTTGCTTAGAACTATAAGAATTGTTATATATCATTTTATCTATTTCAACAAATCAATATTTGTAAAGTTACATGTCATGTTCGTAAAACAACTCAACTTTAATATTTTGTCTCTCTCTGATTAATTAAACCTAATACTAGATAATAATTTTAAATATTAATTTTATTTTTTATACATTTTCAACATAAAAAAAAGATTTTTAATTTGTTAAAAATAAAATCATATTGATTTTTTAAAAAAAAAACAAAATAATTATAAAATATAAAAATTCCAAAAACAACTTTTCAAAATGAAATGTTAAAAAAACTTAGAAAATATCACTGTTTAAATAAATAATATTATTATTTTATTACTTAAATTATTAAATTATAAAAATTTTAATCATATTTTACATAAAAAATCTTTATATATCCTCTAAATTTCCATTGTTACTATTTATTTGTAATTATGGGTGTAAATGAACAAAGGAAGCTCGTGAAATGCTCGGGATTGTATTGGTAAAAAGCTCGAACGAGCCGAGCCTTAACGAGCCCGAGCTCGAGCCCAAAAGTGTGGCTCGTTTAGTTATCGAGCTCGAGCTCGCGAGCCTTAACAAACTTTTTGACTATATATAATTTTTATTTATTATATTAAGTGTTTCTTTATAAAATTAATAATTTTTATATATAAAATTATGATAAATATATTTAAATCAAATATTTTATGTTAAAAATTTTAAATATAATTATAAATATATATAAATTAGTAATTAAAGTAAATAAATTAAATAAATAAAATCTAAACGAGCCGAGCCGAGCTCGAGCCTAAAAATTTTCTAACGAGCCGAGCTCGAGCCTAGTAAATAAAGCTCTTAACGAGCCGAGCTTGAGCTCGAGCCCGAGTTTATCTAAACGAGTCGAGCTCGAGCCTTAACGAGCTCGGGATCGGCTCGACTTGTTTACACCTCTATTTGTAATATATGTTGTACTAATATAGTCAATAATAGAAAAGAAGATAGCAAATTTTATGTTTTTTAGTGTCAACATATTTTAATTAATAACTAATAGTGTTACATACATGTAATAAGATAGGTTTTTCATCTTTTTGTATTTGTTTTTTTAAAGCATATATGTAACTTAGTAATTGATGACTTTGATTATGTATGTATGTATGTATGTATGTATGTATATGTATGTATGTATGTATGTATGTATGTATTATGTATGTATGTATGTATGTATGTATGTATGTATGTATGTATGTATGTATGTATGTAACCATGTACATAAATGGAAGCTATTATGTTACTTTTTTGGTACATATTTTAATCAGATAAGATGATTAGAAAAAATAGTTGATTCATTTTGTTATTAATGTTCATCTTTATCTTCAATTCAATTTCCTTTGTAATATGTAACAAGTACTTTTACATGTATTTAAGTTCCAATGTTGCATAAATATGTAACACATATTGTTATATGTTTTTTTGCACATGATGTTTTATTATGATTTCATTTTAGAAAAACAGTTAAATATATGTAACATTATATAATACATAGTTGATTTTTTTTTATCATCTTTATAAAATCATGTAAACGATAAGAGAGATGTAAGAGAGAGAGAGGTCAAAGAAGAAAGGGACGTTGTGTTATAATTATATTTTTTTTTACTCTCATAATTAAATCTTTTGGATATCTTTTATTTACAATATGATATATGATCATATGTACAATGTATCGTATATTAAATACATCAATGATAGAAAGGTACTCTTTTTTTAGTTTTTTTTTTTAAATAAAAACTTTTCTTAGATACCCTCCATATATATACATACGATACATTTTAAAGTCAATGAAAATTTTCTTTTATTATAAATCAATATAAATATCAACTTTATTAATTTACATTTTTTTCCAATGATTTAAATGAGTGAAAAAAATTAAGTTGAAGAGTTAATTTTTATAAGATTTGGTTATCATATCCTTCAGAAAGTTAACAAATTAATTTAAATGTATGCTCAACAATTTGATTTAGCTAGCTCCGTTAGAGAGAGTTACTAGAGTTCTTGTTTAATTAATTTCTTATTTATATGTTACTTTTTTGCTTTAATCCGATTAGGGTTATTAAGCTAATTAGAGCTCTTGTTTAATTTCTCATAGCTATGCTACCTTTTGACAATTGGTTCAGCCTAGCCATGTTAACCACTTTTTTTTAACAGTAAACGTATGATCACCCTGACAAATATATCATCATTTCGCCCGAATAATATAGCGTGATAACCTGACCCACCCGTCTAGAAGTAAACCTATAATTAGGAAATCCCTTAGCTTAACCAGAACAATATTTGATTCGATGAGACTTTAATTCAGGACCTCTTATAAGAGATGTTAAGGGGCTACTATTAGATTAAAAGCCCTTTGGTACATGTTAACGACTTGTTAAGATATATTACCTCCATGCATACGTCACTCTTGGTTCATTGTTATAGGGTCGTATTTGGAATTTGTTATAAAAGTTTGTGGTAGTTACTTATTAGGTTCTTCATTTTAAGCAACAGCAAATTAAATAAATAAACAAAAACATTCGTTACTTATAGGAAAACACTTAGTAGGGTCTAAAGATCTACGTATATATATGTTCACAAATTTACGTTTGGTTAACGTTGGTTAACGTTGAAGGAAGTGATGTAGTGGTTAGAATGAAGGAGATGTAACATAAAGATTTCAAGTTCAATAATCATTTTGAGCAATTTTCTTTAGAGGCCATCGACCCGGTTGCTTGCAGTCGCGTTTTACCTATTCCTCTCGGTTAGTCGGTTATTAGGGGGTCCGAGGGTTTATCACGCAAATGGGTTCCCACGATTATAAACAAAAAAACAAACTTACCCGCTGTATTCTCATTTTTCAGTAGGGTCTGGGGAAGAAGAATGAACACAAATTGGCCCTATCCCAGTTGGGATAGAGAGGCTACTCCTCCTGACTCAAAGTTATCGTTTGAAGTTAATCATCCCAACACTTTTAACATTCTTTTCACAAAATAAGTAAAATAACGTTAAAATTAGTGTCATTTTACTTTAGCCATTTAAGAGCCCACACATATATATATTATATGCATGCACCGTAGATAGGATAGGGCTAAGATATTAACCGGCCTAATTCACCATCCATTAGTTAACATATGAAAATCAACCACTAGAGATTAATAAACTAACCTAGATTCTGTAGAGGATATACGAACAGAAACCAAAAGACGTAATTTCTACTGAATGAATTGAAAGTTGTGGATAACACTTTCAAATCAAACTATTTGTAGTTCACCCAAATATTTGATCGGATAAAATTCAATCAAAGAATCAATAAGTTTTGAAAGCGAATTCTTATGAACCAGATTTGATCAATTGAATAGTATTCGAGATATGTTAAATCTTGGATATCACCTATCAAACAAATCGTATTCCATGTATAGATAGGAGGATGGATGTCAACCCCACCACACCCGTGAACACTCGTGCACTCCATTATTGTTGTAACACGCCTTTAATTTAGATTTCATTCTCTTGCAACTCGAAATCAATAAGTATTGATAATTTAGGAAAAAGAGTGGTCCTAAACAGAAATTGAAACGAAAATATATGTACTCAATTCCATCATCATGTTTTTGAGTGACAAATACTTTAACTGTTGGATGAAGCCCTCAGTGGCGGATTCAGGATTTTTTTCAACGGGTTCACCATTTTCTGACATTTTAATTAAATAGAACCGAACATAAAAATTTTTAGGCCGGGTTGACTGTTTGGGTCTTGTAATGTCATTCACGTAATAACAGTGCGATATATTAAGTCAATGATTAAAATTAAAAAAACGCCGTCATCAAAGAGTTTGAAGGTAAAAAGTGCATTTTCGTTTAAAATTTATGAGCTCCAGACTAAGCGGGAGTCAAGGGGGTCACGCGCCATTGGGGGGTCCAAGGTGGCGGCCCTGCTGGCCATTTAGTAGACATGGGTCAAGGAGGCAACGCCCGTTGTAGTGTTCGAGGCATTTAACTTGATCCGAGGATTTAACCACTAATTACTACCAATTTGCTTGCTAGGTTTATATGACGGGAAAATGATTTTAACACGATCATATAGAAATTTAATCATTAATTATCGGGATTTCTCTAACAAAGATCACTTGTCTCAATCAAGTTGACAAAGTTGACAAATTGCTGTGAAAATTACATTAAGAATTCACTATTAAAAAGCTCAATAGGTTCACCTCAGCATTTATCCATAAAATATTAATGAGTTCACCCTATTATTCAGCTCTTTTGAAATTTTTTTTTCCTACTAATGAGTCAAAACGCGGTGGTTCCTGTGAACCCACTCTCCTCTTCCTGCATCCGCCCCTGGAAGGCTGGAAGGCCACTCGGGTCTTTATAGATTTTAAACTATAATTTACTAGTAAATATAGCAATTATAATTTAACATCAGTTGATTATAAGTTATAATAAAATGCAACTTTCGTCTATAGAAAACGCAATTATAGGGCCCGGTTGAATGATATTCGATTTGGAATGCAAGAAATAACCATTTTTTAAAAGACTTGGTTGTTAATGATCAATAATCATATTACATATGTACCCGACCTGTTTTTGTAATGTAAAATAAGCTTGTTTGTATCGTTTTTGGTTTGATTTGAATTTTTTCTTGTCCAATCAAATTTCAGTTTCAATAAATGATACTATTGAAACAAGAAGGAACAAACTATTGAATATTTTAGTGTAACATGAATTCGAAGGTACGTAGTTCACAGTTGTTTAAGATTTTTAAGCTTCTGACCAAGCAAGGGTCATCTTACGAGGTCCTAGGGCCGGTGCCCTTGACGGAATAGTATTGACTCGCGAACGTAACCGCTAATAACGATCGTTTCCTTCTTGGTGATATAAAACAGAAACAAATGCGCCGAACAGACACATGAAAACTTGATATGTCAAACATATTCTTTGGATTATCTCAAATCAAATTTCTTGATACTTACAAATAAATAAAGAAATATTAATTTCAAAAAGTAATGTTAACACAATCTAACAAAAATATAAACATTGATTCGAAAATTCAACGTCGGTAGTTTTTTTATTCCTTTGTTTTCTTTTACAGAAAATACATGACATTTATATTCTTATTTTACTTTGAACTAATTAACTTCTTTGTATATTTAAAATCAAAAACTATTTTATAAAAGGTAATTAATATATGTGTCAAGTTAAGTTAAAGTAGTCTTATCAAAACGATTAATATTATTAGTTATTTAGCCACCAAATGAGCTTTATTTTAGCGGTACCTCTTGGCTTTTCAAATGGAATGTCATGGGTTCAAATCCCTCTCAAGGTGAAACAGGGACCTTGAGAGGTCAGGAGTTTTTCCGGTGCGGTTTCCTCCTGGGGTGGTGGTGGGGTCTTAACAGAGGTCATGGTAACTAGACCTTGGTGACGTGGCTTGAAAATCAGTGGTTCACACGTTGAGATTAAATGTCGTTTAAAAAAAAAGTTATTTGGCCAACACTATAAGAAAGAGGGCGTAATTAGTTTTTTTAGATGGAACTCACGTGTGCAATAAACACGACAACGCCGTTCCCACGTGTCAAAGACGACACCATCCTGCGGTATGTTCTTTCATCACGCCTATGCCATGCAATGTTGTCGTTCTGTAATATGGACCCGAGGTTGACACAACGCCATTTTGTCTGCTTTTCTTATCAACCCCTCCTCATACTTGCGTCAATTGGACACTACCATTTTTTATCCTTTATTATATTTAAAAAAAATAAATAAAATGAATAACGAACAGCATACGATGTTTAAAGATATTTTTTGAATGAAAAACGAATGCATTTTAAGCTCGATCACTGGATAAACTTACTGACGAGATGTCACCTATGCTCACGAAGTGTAAACAGTGCCGGTTACCTAGCGTGCCCATAAAGAAAACATCATAATTTTGTTTTTCAATGTACAAGTAATTTATGATAAAGTGGGCTATAGGGGTTAATCTATCGGTTATGCTATGTTCAGTGGTTTACCCACTCTATGTTGTGAGTTGCAGCCGTCCTCGTTGAATTTTTTTTCCATAATTATATATATGCTAAAATCCTGACCAATACTCTTAATATTTTGCAATCGTCCTCCTTAAATTTGCATAATTGGACTTGTGATGATAATTCAAGTGATAATTATACTTGTTTTTATGCAGAAATGGCTACTTAAAAAAATCTCCATGTATGTTATTTTGGATACATTTTAAAAAATAAAACTCATTAGATAACAACTAGACCAGACAATTTTATCTCGTAATTAAGATAAATGAGTAGATAATTATTGAATTTTGGGTTGAAATGATTAACATTATAGCATAGAATGTGTTGAAATGGGTAACACCCTAACACAATACGGGTCAAGATAAATAACGTAAAAATTATGTGAATATAATGAATTTAAACGCATAACAATGATCAATAATAAATTTGATGAGAAAATCACTAAAACTTATTCAATTAAACTATTTGTTAGTTACAATTTATTTTAATTTTAACAAAATTGATGTTTTTAAAATGACTCTTTTAAAATAAAACTGATTTTGCTTAAAACTCGTACTAACCTGCACTCATCATGGCCTGTACCCATTTGGCCCATTACCTAACACAACCTAACCAACCTATTTTACAAAACCTAAAAATAACTTTAAATATATTGTATTTTTATTATGTTTTTATATATGAATTTAGTTTGATTGTTTTTTGATATGAGCCGACCTGATTCAACCTAAACTAATATGAACAAAAGAGGGAAAAAGGTTTTTATTACATACCGATTCCTAAATATCATAAAAAAATTTCGCCTCTCATGAAAAAAATTTCTGAGTCTGCCACCAGCTACTATGTTTGAAAATAGAGTTTGGCTAATGCTTTTTGCCGACGAACTTCTTGCAAGATTACTGGCTCATAGTGGCTGCTACAATATTAGTTTTGCCGATAATGACACCATTCACGGAATCTTTGTAAGAATTGATTATAAAGTATTTTATTGTTTTCTACAAGTGAAAATAAAAACATATAATAATAATTATATATTAAACCAAACAAAATGTGACTATAATATAAATTGAATACAAAATATGCATGCACATGATTAATAGATGGCATTACACACCCATATATGTCTAATAAATAAAAGAGTAAATTGCCAAGATTGTTCTTATGCTTTGCTAGTATTTCATTCTTGTTCTTAGGTTTCATTAATTACTCATATACTACCAAACTTTAAACATTTGTAACATATTTTCTTATATGAGGTTAATTTGGTTAATTATATGAAGGTAATTTAATGACCTAAGAACTATATTAGTTATAAATGTCAAAAGTTTGTGACTATATAAATAATTTATGAAATATAGGAACCAAAGTGAAATATAAGCAAACTAGTGAGACCATATCAGTAATTTACTCTAAATAATAATAAAGGACAAAACTCAACAACTTTATATGCATCTAAAAGTTAGTTTTGTTAATTTTTTTCTTATATTTTATTAGATGAGTAAAGTCTAGATTTTCCGTCTTCCTTTCTTATTAAATAATAATAATTTTTTGATCACACCAACGATGTTGTTTGTTTTTTTATGAACGGCGACGATCCTACATATCACGTATGTTGTCTTAACAGAGTCTACCGGACAGAGGTAAGACGCGGCCACACCAGATGCGCGGGAACCCACTGGAATAGGTAAACCATCGTCCTCTATTTGGTCCATAACTCGAGGTTAAGCTCAAGATTCATTTTCTGACCTGAATGTTCTTTAAATTGCCCTTAGCAGGACTTGAACCCATGATTTCTTGATCGCAAGATGAAACCACAACCAGTAGGCTGAATTCGCAGGACCAACGATGTTGTTTATGTCTCGGCTATTCTAAATTCTTTCATGGGTTGTTGAAAAACTGAATTAATGGCATCATGATTGACGCCATTGTGTGCGGACACAAAGATAAATGATGCTGTGTGCGGATCAAACAAAGATAAATGAGGCGTACTTTCAACACTTCAAATATAGCTTTGATGAGGTATGCAATTCACGACCAAATTAATACGCTCCAAAATGACGGTTTCAATTAATTGTCGTCAGAGATTTAAGACGATTAGGGTTCGGGATATTATACAAATCGTGATTTAGTGAAGTTACTCGATAACCTGTCAATATCAATACAAATCTTTGTTTTTTTCGAACCTTATTGTTTTTATTTGTATGGATAAATTCATGTTCGTTTCAAAGTTTACACCGGTGTAAATTTTTTATTTAAAAACTTATATTGTTGTAAATTTTAAACTCTTACACTAATTTTACCTTCAAGTAATAATCAGAAAAAAATAAAGATTTGGACAACTTTTGGCAAATTTACACTTGCATGTAAGATTTATCATCATTACCTCACATAAAATTTGTGTGATTATTGTTTTGAACTAAAAACCACATTTGCGTGTTTTTGTCTGTGACAACACAAAACATTTTTTTTTTGAAATTTTCGGAAAGTAATTTTGTTTCATTTGCATTATTTATTAAAGTGATTTTGCCCGAAATCAAAAGAAAGAAAAAACAAAACGTTTGTGTGACATTTATTAAAAAAAATAATTTAGTCAGAATTATTTTGAAGAATAAGAGTAAAATACATTTAGCCAACAAGTACTAGATCAATTATATATATATTAAAAATACAATGGGTTATGAACAGTGTGTTTTTGGTTTTTTAACTTTCAGCCCACCACTAATATTTACTTAATTACTTCTGATATTTACGTTTGACCAGTCACCAGAGCATGGGAGGCACACGACCCATACCTCCGCCCCATGCCTTCGTCAGAAAGTAATGAGATCCCCGCCCTCCACCGCCTCCTTTATTCGACTCCCCAGCACGGCAGCACCATCACCCTCCACCATCTCCTGCCGCCCTCCATCGCCTCTTGCAACCATAACAAACCATTCGGTTAAACTTAACTGGTTTGTTTTCGTAGATCCTGAAGACAACAAGATCTAATCTGCCATCATCTTCTCCCCCGTTGCCTGCGTGAATCCGTTCACCGTTCTATCGTCGGACACAGGTTGTTTCTAACTACACTTTTCTACTCCGTTTTCCTTCACGGTTTCCGACATCTAATGACGGTGACGGCTAGGGGTTTTTTCTGGTTTGGTTTGGAAACATGAACAGGGTTGTGAAGATCTAAATCGTTGGTACCCAGGTAGATTTAGGTTCATGGTATCTTTGTTCAATTTCCGACATCTAATGGCGGCGATGGCTAGGGTTTGTTTCTGGTTAGGATTGGAAGCAGGACTATGGTTGGCAGATCTAAATCGTTGGTACCAAGGTAGATGCAGGTTCATGTTATCTTTGTTCAATTCACTGCATTTCACAGTTCTGTGATAGGCGGACGACCTTTTGCTTTGATTTTGTTGTGCCGTTAAGAAACGTTTTTTCGAGGAAATTGCATAAACTTTGTGTTATATTCTGCGTATACGGGTGAAATCAAATGAATTTTCATCACATTTACTGCAGGCGGTTGTAATCTACAATCCCAAGTTCATATTGGGTAAATCGCTATGTTCATATTGTGCTAAATCCTAAATACGGTTGTAATCTACATTTACTATGCAACTACATACATGGGTAAATCGCCAAGTTCTACTCCCAAATATTGGCTTGCATTTACAGCATCTATGCTGCCTTTAAGATTTTACCACATACACCACCTCTAGCACAAAAAATCCAGGTAAATTATCTAATATTTTATATAGCATACATTAGTTTTTTAATGTTGAACAATTTTTTTAATATTGATTCAAACTACCATGCAGCTTCAAATTTTGTAAAAGAAGTGTTCTACCAGCCCACTGGAACATCCGAACAGGAAAGCTTTCTCAGTATGTTAATACTAAAAGAAGTGTTGTATAATAGGGACAGAAAATTTGAAGTTAATATATTCTGGAAGTGAAGGAAAGCTTTCTTAGTAGCTTAATACTAAAAGCTTTGTAAGTGCACTATCATTATTTTGTTTGATATATTTCATAAGACCTGCAATATGTAATATCATTTTTTGTTTGTCGGTTAACTTGTATATCATCATCATTCATATTGCTTATGTGTATCTAGCATGTCTCGTGTTGGGTTGTGAAAGATTGACGCCTCATTGAAGCAATCGTATATCTTTTATGCTGGATTTGATGGTATTACAGGGCTGCAGGTCATTTTAATATTATTATTTTCATTTAATATTACTACTATTATTGCTACTATTTGCAAGTGTCAACAAATGTCCTTATAAGAGTTTAATTTTCTTGTCTAGGCATCCGTAGCATGTATATTTCGTCCAAATGGTACATATCCTATTGGTTCTCAAGAGCAGATATACAATTTATCTGATATATGTGCACATTGATGTGACAAATATGATCAAAAAGGAAATTGTATCATCAAAATAGTACTTAAATTTTTTGGTTAAAACAATGTAGAGAGACTATGTAATAAAAACACACTTTGGGTGACTTTTGACCCGTTGACCCATTATCTCCTTAGTATGTTATATGTTTAACCCATTCTCAATGTGCTTTGAGTCATTCTCTTTATTCAGATTCAAGAACACTACCAAAGTATTTTAAAGGGGTTATCTTGACGTAGGTCTGCCTCTTGCCTAAATTAACCGAAGTTAAATGACGTCTCTATTGCTCGGGGGCAATTCCTGCTGCTACCTTCGTAGCAATATATAAGGCCCAAACTAGGAGTCGATCCTTCCATTGCATCAGGTCTCCCCCCAGACCCTACCGATTAGTGGGACTTGACTGTGTGTGTTTGTTTGTTGCATATTGTTCGCGCAACGCGCAACCTGAATAATACTAGTTGTTTTGAAAGAAGAAAACCCCATAACTTTTCATGGTAAAGATAATGAGTTCAGGTTTCACTTAAAACATCTAGGTAGGCCAGAGGTTTTACCACAGCAAGTCTTCGGATAGTGAGTTTCTTTCAGAATGGTAGACGGGCCGACTCACTAGCAATGTATGCGCATCACGAGCATAAATGACCTCTCACTATTAAATCTACCCTGATGACGTGACTTAAAAATGCATTCGTTAACCGGTTAAATAAAAGAGTATAATACATTTCTGATTAAAAAAAAAAGGAAAAGAAAAGAGAGGTTGGAGATCCCAAAAGAAGGAATATATGGAAGGAAGGGAAGGGAAGGTTTGGGGGGGCTGTCTGGCAATAAAAAGAAGCATCTGATCTGATCACACATCAGATCTCATCCGATCTCACCACTCTTTTTCTTTCTTTTACTTTTTGACTCTGACATCTCTCAACTCCTCCTTGTCTTCCTGTCCCTCCCTACCACAACTACTTCCCAACATCCTTTGTCCCATTATTTTCATTTTCATTTTTTTAAATACACACACATTTTTTTTGAACAGCTAAACAAATCGTCGGACCCAACAACCCACGTGCTGCGATCACAGACCGCTACCAAACTCCGGAAACATTTAAAGCCGGGCGTTGGCGAGTGCCGAATCGAGGAACCGCCACACCATTTAGGAGGAAAATCACACTGAGAAAACCCCCTGGCTCACCCAGAACATTTTTTGCTCTAGGCGAGACTCGAACTCAAGACCTCCCATTGCTGTTGGTCAAGGAGTACCACTAGGCTATAAGCCCAATGATTTCAAATACACACACATATATTAAATTTTTTTTTAACGACAATTTGGATCACTTACTCGGCATGAGAGAAATCTCTCTAGCTCAACATGAAACCTCTATTTTGTCTATGTCATGATTTGAACCCTGACCTCCCCAATATATTGAAGTCACAAGTTACCTCTTCTCAACCACTTAAGCTGAGAATCATTAGTACATATATATTAGATGACGCTCCATTTGCGGTGCACGTATATAATATATATGTGTGTGAGTCATCAAAGGATCAAAGTAAAATTATACTAATATTAACGTTGTTTTACTTATTATGTTAAAATAATATTAAAAGTGTTTAGATAATTAACTTCAAACGATAACTATGAAACGATGACTCTTTCGGAACAGTCTGTCTATCCCAACTGGGATAGGGGTAAGGTTTGTGTCCATCCTTCCCTTCTATATCTTACTGAAAAGTGAAAATATACTGGGTAAGTTTGTTTTACACATATATATTAGATGGATATTTTAAAAATCATCTTAATAAGTTAAAACTAAGAAGAAACCATGTAATACTACATCAAGATGTTGGGCCCAGACGTTACGTATGTGTTACATGATATTACAAAAAATATATATTTTTCAAAATAGTTTGATGTTTTTTTATAAAAGTTAACGAAATAATGTTACATTTTTTTTTGAACGGCGAAAGTCTTAATCGTGTGAACCCACTGTTTCCAGACCATGTCACCAAGTCTAGTTACCTGGACCTCACATGAGCCACCACAACCACCCAGGAGGAAACCCACTGGGAAAACCCCTGACCCCCCATAGACTCATTTTTCGCTGTAGGAGGGATTTGAACCCAAGACCTCCTGTTTGGAAGAATTTTGAGGTATCATTAAGACAATGTCTCTTTCGGTAAATAATGTTACATATATGTAAAAAATACGTAAAAAATCCGCTTGTTACATGAGTGTTACGAGTGTTTTAATGGTTTTTAACACTTAAGCTAATTTTAAATTTATGAATTTTGTGTGTGTGTATAAAGACCGAGTCTTGTTCTATGTTTTGACTATTTGGTTTTGATGTTGGAATGCTAGTTAAAATGAGCATCAACTTAATCATCAAAATAACATTATGGTTTTTTTAATAATATCATGATACCGGTTTATTAGTTTTTCAAGCGCCTCTTATGTCATCATTGATAACCTCATGATTGAAACAAATAATATCCATTGTTTTATTAAGATATAAGTACGTTTTATTTTGCATACGTTATAGTTTAGTTTGGGACTGTTTATTTACATACCCATCTTTTTTAATTCAACATCTCCACCGACTCTATACGACTCGTATTATACGAGGCGTATAGTCCCATATATAGGTCTATACTCCTCGTATAGGTCCTTAACCATTGGCACTAACACCCAATGATTGGTCACGTATAGAACCGTGCATAGGACCTATACGATGCGTATAGGTCTATACGTCTCGTATAGATATTCAATCATTGGCACGGACAATTTCTGATATCCAATGATTGCTCCATATACGCCTTGTATAGACCTATACGAGGCGTATAGAGGGTGTGGGATGGGTGGGGTGGGTGTGTGAATAACACAACCCTTTAGTATATATTGATTCCATTGACCAATGAAACATTGCCTCAATGGTACCCAAGATTATTCCAAATAGGAGACCTTGGGTTTAAAAACCCTCCCGCAGCGAAATAGGGGTTTGAAGGGGGTCATCCTCCTGGGTTGTTGTGATGGCTTATGGGAGGTCCAGGTAACTAGACTTTGCTGACATGGCCTGAAAACAGTGGGTTCACACGATTGATACCTTCGTCGTTCAAAAAAAATATTGATTCCATTGTAAATAAACGAGCTCCAAGGTCACGCTGTTCGAGATGGATATGCATTCCGTTGTGTTTTGTGCAAGACTGAAGCGTTTAAGAAAGCAAAACTACAACAAATTACTATTATTATATTCAAAGTTATCAAAAGAATATAGAGAGTTCTTTTTTTTTTATAACGTCTTGAAACACGAAAATATAATGCATACGCCTGAGCCTGTTCAAGAAATAAGAAGTAACCTTGCAATTGTGTAAACTCTTGACCTTGTCTCAATAAATATGATTTGACTCGTGCTCAAACTTGATGCATATAGGGAAAATGAATGTGTGAGGACTTGCTTAGTGCAAATAGTATAGGAAAATAATTATAAAGTTACTGCATCATGTTAATTCTTATTGTCATGTTTTTTTTTTTTTTTACTTTTATATTATTTGTAGTTTCTTGAATTTTAAAAAACTTTTTTGTAACTTTCATCATACTTACTACCCATGTTTGTTTTAGAATTAAATTGATAGCAACATTTTTTTTATGCCATTGATTTTAGCGTTAGCAACTTATCTGACCCTTAAAGGTAAGTTTTTTTGGGGTTAATACTAATTCATTAAAACGAAACCCTACAAAATTTAATACTCTCGTACCGTAGAAACGCATGGGGTTGTATACCTAGTTCAAGCTTAATTTTGGATCGTTTCATGGCCGGCTAGCTTAGTTAAAAATATGTTTTTACAAAATTTAATAAGTACTTATAAAAATGGAACAAGATAAATAAATTAGTTAGTAGCATGTGCTCATTATGGCTATAGGTGTTGAAAATTAATTTTTTTTTTAATTATCTTATTTATCAATTTAGAAAAAAAAATATTTAAATGTATTCGTGCCTAATTATTTAAAAAAAAATAGTTGCTTATTAGAAAACTATTTATGAATGGAATTTAACTATAAGTTGCATTTTATTTGGTTTGAGAGAAAATTTTGTTATTTGAGAATTTTGAGCCATTTGGTTGGGTTTCTCTCGGGCTGAACAGGCCTGCTTCCATTTCGAATATTTATGGAGCCTCTACTTAACTCGGGCTTAGAGTTAGAGCCTCTAAGAAACCCACTTTTAGAACTGTACCCAAATTGATTTTACTTTAGTAGATGTAGTTCTAAACCCAAACTGTGACGAGAACCAAAACCAAAACCAGTTTCAACTGATTAAAAAACCCCGACATGAAACAGGTTTGTAAAGCATTAAAAGTTTGTTATTTAATTTTATTATATTCATGTATAATTAATAACATTAAATTCCTTAGTTTATTTTTCGTTTGTAAATTATTAAAAATAAATAAAAACAATTTTATATGTTATTTAAGGGTGAGAAAAAAACAACTTTTAGTTTTAGGGCAGTCTTAACTAAGGGTGAGAAAAAAATAAAGTTTTCGAACTGGTTGTCCTATCCGGGACCAAAACTGATATTAACCTCACTAACAGGTACAACGATTTTTAATTTCTCAAATACATCTTACTTATATTAGAACTGGTTCCAACTCTACCTGGCAATAACTACAACCAAATAGGCTAAAAACCTATTAAACTAGTCAAAAATCTATATGTAACTGGAATTGGTTTCATCTTTACTCAGTTCTTAACTTATGGACCAAAACTAAAATAAGTTTACAACAAGAAAAAAAAAACAGTTTGCTCGCTTCTAGTCAAACCGTCTTTTGGAAACTAAAAGGAGAGCAGATATATTCAAGTAAACCTGGATCCAAAATGAGAGCTCGTTGCCCCCGTCTAGGCCTAGGGTTGCTCAAATCGGTTTTTTACTAAACAGTTTGGTTTAGGAACCGGTCCGGTTTGGTCTACGGATGGTCAAAACCGGTTTGGGAGATGAAGATGTCAAACCTCTAGGAACCGGTTTAGATAGGTTTGAAACAGGTTTGGAGGGGTTGAAACCGGTTTGAAAAGCGGTTTGGGAGATGAGGATGTCAAACCTATGTCAAACCGGCGGTTCAGACTGGTTTGGACCGGAACCGGTTTGAGAACTATGGAATACCGGTTTGTAAACCCAAACCTGCTTTTTTGTTCATCTCTATCTAGGCCTAGTAGCTCAACCCAGTCCTGATTTTATTTTTTTATTTTCCCTTGCAACAGATTTTGATTGCTTTAGTCAATTTCGGGGAAGATGAATATAAGTTTTTTTTTATTATACTTTATTTTAAATATTTTTGACTTAAAGTTATATTTATCTATTCTTTTATTCAATTTTAATTTTCTCCAAATTAAACAATTCTTAACCAAGATATAACTTTACATTGTTTCCATCAAGATCTTATGCTTATTAAGAATTCTCCTTCTCATATTTTAGGTTTAGAACCCAAGCACCTCACTTCAAATGGAAACAGATGTTTAATATCTAATATTTACCATGTTTAAATTCTTAGAAAAAGACAAAAGAAAAGGAGCTTCCAAACCAACATTGCTTATTAAGCTCATATGTTTATATTGCACATGAGGAAATAATCAGATGTTCCTTCGTATAAGAACATCCATGGTGGGCAATCTACCCAGTTCTTAGTTCTATATTGGCTTTGAGGGTTGAACCCATTTACTCTAATGAAGAACAAACCTTGCTTGGTATCCATGACCCGACCCTTTAGTAATTTGACTGAAAAAACACCATTTTTAGCCCCTCCTAACAATAACCATCTAGCCATCCAGTATGTTAAATGTTGCCCCCTTCATATTTGTCTTCTTCGAAGTGGGCCTCATTGTAAGCAGTCAAACAGTTTCTCACACTTCCCGACGGGCCTCGATCTCAGTTCAATGCGTTAGATCGTCGATCCATGCTATGAGGCTTATAAATCTTACGATCCTCAGCCCTTAACTTTCCTAAATGTGTATTTACCGAGCATGATGATGATAATATTCAAGGATGTCCATTTCCTTATTGTAATCACATTGTTCACGAATGACCAATTCCCAGAGTTTATATTCCAACAGTCTTGTAACAAATCGATATACACGTTCACATCTGCTCGATTCAACACCAAATCTCATTTGGGATTCCAAATTGAATTTAGATAATAAAAATCTTTATTATTTATTCATACTTAATGATGACGGGTGTCAGTACATCTCCTTAGCCGAGCTAAGAGATATCCCAACCTACTTTCAACCCGGATGATGGGTAGCTCGGACAAGCTTACACGAACCACCAACAATGCGGATAAGCTTGGGCGACACAAAGAAACGAGTAATATGACCACTGGGTAAAGGAAGTAGTCATACAAATAAGGAAGGTCTGCAAAGTGTTTCTGCATGGAAAATAGCAATCAATCCTTTTGATGAAAGTTCCTGCAAAAGCACCACTGCATGACTAGCAGGACATGACCACTTCATGATGTGACTTGAACAATTTGGTGATAAGCCAAACATTAACACCAAATTGAAAACATTACCATGATCAAGGTATGCAGATCAGATTCTTAGAAGATAACGTCTGGAAGAGGAAGACGCTGTTTTGACCAAGCTCAAAGCTCAACAGCTATAAAAGGAAGACTTAGAGATCCAAACGGTACAACACATTGAACTCATACATTCTCACTATCTTCATATACTCAGTTGTCTTATATTCCTCTTACGACCGGTTCTTATTCTCACGCCAGAGTCCCGACCACAGGAGACCCCTCCTGTGGTGAGACTAACGGTGCGTTTTGTGGTGATTTTAGCAGGACCAGGTCATTAGCCGGATGTCGGAGGTCGTTACAGCAACATTGGTGCCCACAGTGGGGCAGAATTTTACCTAGCTTACAAGTAAGATACTCCCTAAACATCTCGATTCTGTGCTCATTTTTTTTTACAAATTCCAAATCGTCCACACTTGCAAAACGTGGACGAAGCAAGTAATACTGAGAACCGACAGCGAGACTCACCCTTGATCGCCGACATGATCGAACTTACTCCTGAGGGGGTGGGGGTCCGGCTGGCATATGAAGGAGACTCTCCTTTGCCTTTGACGCCACCCCACCCTGGCAACCCTGATCCTCAAACATCTTTCCAAACCCAAGCAGACACAACCACCAACACCATAACACTGGTACTAGCCCAAATAGCCGAAACAAGTACCCAAACCTTCATGGGCCTCATGGGAGGAGTGACTTCCGAACCATCCAGAATGGAAGTTCTGCCTTTTAACACAAGCTTACCATCGCAGTCTCGACCGTTAAACAACCCATATTCTAACCCCTTTGCAGCGTACTCTATGCATGTACCCCACATACCAGCAAGCGCTGGTTACACGGGAGAGCAGTACCTTAACACTATGAACACACAACCGGGAGGCCAAAGCATGACCCAACAATTTTGGCAACACCCATACTAGAAAACCTATCCTTACCTAGGTTATCCCGGCTACAGTTTATCCGGGATGCCTTATGCCATGACACAAGGCTTTGGCATGCCCTCATTTGTTACCCCAGCCGTAACACTGCCTTTGGCCCCATCTTTAACACGGAAGACCTTTCACAACCCTATGTCCCGACTACCCATACCAAATTTTCAGCACGGATTGCAAACTTTGCTTTCCCACCAAAAATTAAGATGCCTGCAAACATTAATACCTATAATGGACTGGGTGACCTAGACGACCACCTGGAACTTTTCTCTGGAGCAGCTACCGTGGAAAGATGGTGCTTACCATTGTGGTGTCACATGTTCTCACAAACACTAGTGGGCCCAGCTCGGCTGTGGTTTAACAGTCTGCCAGACTGCAGCATTGACACGTTTGAGAGCCTTAGCAGAAATTTTTTAGCAAATTTCGTGCAGCAAAAATGGTACACATGTGACCTAGTTGAGCTGCACAACATAAAGCAAAAGGAGGATGAAGACCTTCGAGCCTTCATGGAGCGGTACAAGCTTGAAGCCTTAGCATTGGTGGTGCTACCGAGCAAATGAGAATCTCAGGCTTCATACATGGAGTCTGTACGAGACAATTGGTGGAAGACCTTAACAGAAAAATCCCAAAGACCATTGAAGAAGCTATGGAACGGACGGAAGCTTTTTGTTCGTGGTAAGGAAGCAGCCCGGATAATGGACGCCGCCAGGAAGCCAAGACCACAACCAAGGAAAAGCTCACCTCCAGGGTCACGTACCTCGAGGTTCACACCTTTTGACCGGCGATCAAACTCGCAGTCCTATGACACACATAGACCATATAGTCGCTCAAAATACTCACCTAAAGCCCAAGAAGATGACAAAGACAAGGTTCACAGCACTGACAAAGTCTTCTAAGGAAATCTTGGCCACGGAGGAAGCACGGTTCAGCTTTAGACCACCCAAGCCATTATCAAGGGTCGCAGCAGAAAAGAATCCCAATAAGTTTTGTGGCTTTCATGGCGAGACATGCCATCACACAAATGATTGCTTCCAGTTAAAGAAACGTATCGAGGCAGCAGTCAAATCCGGAGAGTTAACTCACTTAGTCAAAGATATCAAAGGCAAGAAAGGGCCCGGAGATAAAGGTGATACCGGCAAAGATAAAGGAAAGAAAGCTGAAAGACTGATGGTAGCACAATTGACTTTCTTCCAACACCAACAGCAAGCAGCAACGAGCAAGCAGCGGTGGAAACCTTGGATGAAGGTAAAAATTGACTTTCCACCAACACCAACAGTAATAAAGCAATCCGCACCAATCCTCATCAGTACCAAGGTGGATGGACAAAATGTCCACCGGGTGTACAGGGACGGGGGAAGTGCAGTTGAACTCATGTACGAGCACTGTTTCCTACTGATCATGTGTAAGGATGGCAATAAAACTCGTGCCCGACGGGTTAACCCGAAACCCGCTAGATATGGGACGGGTATTCCCATGCCCGATGGGTATTGAGCCAGGTATGAGATTAATTTTTAAAATTTTCGCTGGTATGGGACGAGCATGGGATTTGTTCATATGCCCGTTTACTCGGCCTGATTACCCGATTATATATACCCGTTTACCCGTCCCGTGTACCCGATTCTAAATACCCGTTTACCCGTCCGTGTACCCGATTATAGATACCCATTTATATAATTATATATATATATATTAAATAAGGGGTAACTTTATATAAATGTAACCAACTTTCAGCTTTGTTTCAATCAGGTCACTCATACTTTTTTTTATCCGATTAAGTCACTCATACTTTTTTTTTGTTCCGATTAGGTCATTGTACTTTTAATTTTGTTTCAATTAGGTCACTCATATGAGTGACTTAATCGGAACAAAAAAAGTATGAGTGACTTAATCGGAACAAAAAAAAAGTATGAGTGACTTAATCGGAACAAAAAAAATGTATGAGTGACTTAATCGGAACAAAAAAAAGTATGAGTGACTTAATCGGAACAAAAAAAGTATGAGTGACCTAAGTGGAACAAAGCTGAAAGTTGGTTATATTTTTGTGACGTTTTCCCATTAAATAAATATATTTATTTTTTATTTATTTTGATTCTTCCGAAGATGACTGTTGCAATTCCCATAGTTCTTTATGCTATTTCCATTATTACCATTAAACAAAATTGAAATGACATATTAAATGGAAATTTACGTTTCTTCCATCCCACAGTCTCTTTATTAGTTTTCTTCTGAACTTCAAAATTGCAAGGAAAAGTGCTCTGGTTTTGTAAAGATTAAAGAAGCTCAAGTAAGTTTGTTACTTTACCAGTGTTGATGCTATGCAATTTCGATTTTTTTAAAGTTTTTTTACACGTATTCTAGATATGGAAGGAGAAGAAATTTTAGGTTGTAATAGTTCTAATACACAAACAGATGTTGATAGTAATCAACATGCACACTCAGTAGATCTTGAGATAAACACAAATCAATCTCAAGAACAAACTAAACACACTAATGTGGATGCTAGAGAAGTTGTTGAGAAAAAAAAAAAGAAAACTTACTTCAAGAGCATGGGATCACTTCAAAAAGATAAATGTAAATGGTGAGGAAAAAGCTGAGTGCAATTATTGCAAGGCCAAATTAGGAGCAAAAAGCAAAAATGGGACAAGGCATTTACTTGTACACATGGATAAATGCACTAAAAGAAAAAATAAAGACATAAGCCAACAATTTTTATATGTGAATCAAGTAAAGGCATTAGGACATTCAGATATATCTTGCTATAATTTTGAAGCTGATAAGTCAAGAAAAGAACTTGCTGAGATGATAATTGTGCATGAGTATCCACCGTCCATGGTTGAGCACTATGGGTTTAGAAGGTTTTTTTTAGGGGGGAGGGGGGGGGGGGGTTCAACCTTTTTTTAAGGTTCCATCTCGAAATACCCTTAAAAGTGACGCATTGAAGATTTTTGATTATGAAAAACAGAAGACAATGAGGTATATTTTATTTTTAAATAAAATGTATTATTTATGTATACTAATAGTTATTTATTAAAGGATGTTGGAGAAAAACGCGAGTAGAATCGCAATTACCACAGATATGTGGACATCAAGCAATCAAAAAAAAGGTTTTATGGCAATTACTACTCATTTTATTGATGATAATTGGGAGATACAATGTCGAATAATGAGGTACAATGTTGTTTTTACTATTATTCTCTGCCCAACTAAATGTATAACTAAAGTTTAAATTTAACACATCTAGGTTTATTTATGTTCCTTGTCCACATACTGCTGAAGTTCTTTCTAAAGTTTTGCATGAGTCATTATGTGATTGGAACATAGATATGAAGGTGTCAACAATAACCGTTGATAACTGCACAACAAATGACTTGTTGATTCATCTGTTACTCGACAAACTATCTTTGAGTGATCTTATTTTAGGGGGACGATTATTTCAAATGCGTTGTTGTGCTCATATTCTAAATCTAATTGTCCAAGATGGGTTGTCAATTATTGCAAATGGGATAGAGAGAATTAGAGATAGCGTTAGTTTTTGGACAGCAACACCAAAACGTGTTGAAAAGTTTGAAGAGGCAACTCGTCATTTGGCAATTCCGTCATCAAAAAAGTTGTTCCTTGATTGTAAAACTCGTTGGAACTCAACTTACTTGATGTGGGATGTTGCTATTGTCTATAAGGATGTTTTCAAACGACTTAAGCAACGAGAGGCTCAATATAATAGTTTGCCATCAGATAGAGATTAGGAGTTGGCTTCTAATATTTGTCAAAAGTTGAAGGTATTTAATGATGTGACTCAGTTGTTTTCTGGAACAAAATATCCCACAGCAAATATATTTTTCAAATCTATGTATGAAATAAAATTTGCATTGGATATTTGGAGTCGAGATACAGAGAAAGTGATAACAGACATGGCCAATAAGATGATTGAGAAGTATGATAAATATTAGTCAGTTATTCACGGGTTTATGGGAGTGGCAGCCATCTTGGATCCTCGTTACTAATTCAAAACCCAGAGTGATCACTTTTTCTATTAATTGTTTACAAATCTTTATTTTCATTCGTTTGTTTTAGTTAAAGTTCATTGTTTTTACTCTAAACCCTAAAATCAATCATTTCAAGTTTACTTTTCAATTGCAAGTAGTTAATCAGTTGTGTTGAAAGTAATTTCCACTATACTTCTCGTGGATCGATACCTGACTTCTCTATCTAATTTGGGTAGTAAGATTGGAGTGTAAACTATTATTTTTGGTTGGTACTTCGAAACCGATCAAATTTTGGCGCCGTTGCCGGGAGTCGTGCGCAAATTACTTTTAATTTCGTTTTCTTTTATTTTGTCTTTCAGATTTACACGGGTTGTGTTAGTGTGCAGGTAATTACAGGTTTGCATGCATACTAGATATTCTGGGAGATCTTCACCTCTGAATTTTGATCCAGAAATTGAACGCACCGCTTATAGGAATCGAGTACTCCACCGGACAGAGCTTGCATCTCCAAGCATTCAACAACAACTGACAATGGAGTTTCCACCTGAACCACCAAGGTTAGAGGATTTTGAGAATCCGCAAGGTAACCCAAATCCTCCACCACCACCACCACCACCTGCTCAACCCAAATTTCAGCATATTCCTCCCCCTAACCATCCTCCTAATGATGACCACCATACCAACACTACTGAGGAGAGACATACTTTTAGAGGAGGTAGTCACCATGGTACAATAGGGAGTAATGAGAACAATGTTAATGATTGGGATGATGGTTTGAACGTTGGTGATTACAATTTGCAAAACATCAATGCTGCTTATGATGATCCTTACGGGTATCCACCCCCACAACCACAAATGCATAACCCTTACCCACCCAATCCACAACCACTAAATCAAGGGGGTTATGGTTTCCATCATCAACAACCACAGTACGGTTATCCCCCACATCAAGGGTTCAACAGGCCACCGAGACTGCAAAATCAGAACTATGGGCATGGAATCCCTATGCCTCCTCCAAACATAGGAGTGCCCATGAACTACAATCAAGGCATGGCACATGCACAAGGTGCAACAACTCACTTTAGACCGGCATTGACTACCAATTCCTCACCGGTAGTGACACCTGTTAGGCAAGGTAGATCTTTTGAAGTGAGACCAGCGGTACCATCATCCTTTCCCACATGTCATGGAAGAGCCACTGAGGAACCATATCAACACTTGCAAGAGTTCGAGCAATTCTGTTAAGTCGCAGGTGGCCAAGGCTTTTCAGCAGATGAAGTTAAGTTAATCATCTTCCCATTTACTTTGAAAGATAGAGCTAAGGAGTGGTTTTCTACACTACTAGCAGCAAGTATTTATACTTGGGAAGAAATACAACAACAGTTCTTAAGTGAATTCTATACAATGAAGAAGACAACAGAGGCTCGGGCTACCATTAGAAACTTCAAGCAAAAAGGAGGGGAATTATTCCACGAGGCCTTCACCTGGTTTAAAGACATGTTGAGGAAATGCCCACATCATGGGATCAACAAGTGGGAACTTTTGGTTGCCTTCTATGATGGAATGTCATCGAAGGACATTCGGGATATCAATTCCCAAAGTAATGGAACATTATTGTACAACCATGTACAAGTGGATTGGGATATGCTTGAACGTATGAGCACCACTTCAAAGAGGTTAGAGCAATCTAACAAGCGGTCAAAGCATGAAACGGTTAATGATGCAGTCACACAACTAAGTGAGGAACAATTGGATGTCATGGCACAAAAGATGGCCAAATTAGCTGGATTGGGAACGGACAACATCAAAGCTGAAAATGTCTTTAGTGTATGTGGTGGATGTGGAGAGATTGGACACAAGGCAAGCCAATGCTCAGCACAGTTTGGTCCAACAGAAGAAGTGAACCAAGTGTATGGAAACATGAATTCTAACACTTATTATCCGGGTTTGCGCAACCATCCAAATTTCTGGTATGGTAACACTCCCAATCAAATGAACCCTAACTTCCAAGCACCCAACAATCAAGTAAATCAGCAGCAGTTCAACTGTCAGCAAGGGTACAATCAAGGGGGTTACAAAGGCAATGCCAAGGAAATCAAAACCAAGGGTTTCAAGGCAATTATAGGCAACCACCTCCACAACAAGCAAATCAACAAAGTGGTTCAACATCTACTTCTGAAGCCTCAAAGATTGATGAGATATTAGAGATGTTGAAGGAAATGAAGAAGGAGAATGAGATGAGGGACAAAGCTTTCAATGCCTTGAACAAGCAGGTCGGACAGATGGTAGAGGAGCTGGAGAGAAGGAATCCTGGAACGCTTCCAAGTGACACACTTGTGAATCCAGTACATCAAGGCTCAGGCTCAAAGAACCTGCATGTCAATGCTTTAAGTACTCTTTCAATTGATGGTGTGAATAAACTTAATTTGAAAAAACAGGACCCATCTCGAGATGAGAGGTGGAAAATTTTTGAAAAAGTTAAAATTAATTTACCATTGCTTGATGATATAAAGAAAGTGTCTGCCCATGTTAAGTGTTTGAAACGGTTGTGCACTAAAAAACGGCATCATAAGATACCAAGTCAAGTTCAGTTAACAATGAATATGGATGCCGTTTTGTCTGGTGAATTGCCACCTAAACTTCCAGATCCAGGAATGCCTTCGATTGCTATACAAATTGGGAGTTTTCAAATTGATCAGGCATTGTTGGATTTGGGAGCATGTGTTAGCATTCTCCCGGGGAGTGTGTATGATCAATATGATTTTAGTCCTCTTAAAAAAGTTGACACTACTGTGGTGTTAGCTAATCATACATCTACACTTCCTAGGGGAATGTTATCTGATGTGAATGTTAAGGTGGGCAATTTTTACTACCCAGTTGATTTTTTTGTTTTAGATTGTGCTGAAAGTGCCAAAGACACACATCCTACAGTCATTCTGGGTATACCTTTTCTTGCCACGGCACATGCTATCATTGATTGTGCCAACGGGACTGTGGGGTTAAGGTTTGGTGGCCGGGAAAAGCATATTAACATGTTTGAGATTGATACTAACCCTCTTGTCAATGACAAATGTTTAAAAGCAAACATTGTTGACAGGTGTGACTTCCTTTCTAAGGAAAATAACACCAAAGAGGAGTGTTTTCTGTTGTACAGGTCTGAAGTAGCAAAAGAAGAGCAACCCAAGGAAGATATAGATGCTGAGAAGAAAGGGGCGTCAAAAGATGATGGGTGGATACCGAAATGGAGAAAGGTATAGAATGAGAAGAAAGCTAAATCCTTGGAGTTTGATCAAAAACAAGTCAGCTTAAATATATCTGGACGCAACTGGGAAACCTAGGAAGATTTACCAGAGTCACGAAAGCTTGATTTGTGGGCTATGCAGCAGGTGATAGCCTTTTCAGGCCACCTTGAGTGGTAGTAGGTATGGTCTGGCTGAAGACCGTAAACAAAACTTGGCGCTGCATAGGAGGCAACCTATGTGTTTGTATTGATTTTATTTAGTTTGTTTGTTTATTTTTAAGTGTTTTCGCAATTAATTTTTGTTTTTTTTTTGTTTTTTTTTTGTTTTGGTGAGTTCCTGCAACAAACATCATTGGAAATAAGTGTGGGGAAGACCCATGGAGATTCGACGCATTATCTACATCACGAGGACAACAAGATCAGGTCCATGTTTTTTCCCCCATCTTTAGTTCTGTTTTTGTTTAGTGTTTAAATTCAAGTTTGGGTTAATGGTTTTGAAAAGATGATTGCATGATTGGGGTTAAATTTTAAAGTGAACCATACATTGGGGACAATGTATCTCAAGTGTGGGGATGTTGGGGGTGAAAATGAATAAAATTTTTGAATTGCTCCAAGTAAACTCAAATGGCTTGAAAATCAGAATTTTCAATGTAAATCATCAACTTTTGACCCGTTAATGTTTTGGATTAAGTTCTTGGTCATAATTGAGTCTTTAAGTTGCATGATAGTGGTTATGGCAAGTGTTTTGTAGAAAACCATAAATGGAATAACGACTAATTAGGGGTGACATGCTAGATTGTAAGTAACATGAATGTTTTTGTGTCGTCAACCTTTTACTCACCGCTTTTGTGAGAGTTGACCCTTAATTGTAATATCTTTGTTTAGTGTTGGTTGTTTCTGAGTGATACCAAAGTGTATACCAAATTAGAACTTGTGTTGCAATGCGTGTTGATATCGTATGCTAGAACCTGCACAAAAATGATGGAGGCATTAGGATTCACCTTAGTTTTCGTTAGCCTTTTGATTGTGATAATTTCTAATTTCAAACCAACCATTAGAAACCATGTTGAGCCTTAGCCTAATTGTTTGTTGAGCCTTAAAGTCTTAATCCACAAGTTGTGTAGTTGGTTTTCAAATGTAGTAATAATAATAAAAAAAAGAGAAAAAGCAGAATATTAGGTTAAATGACCTCAATATAAAGCAACAAAAAGAGTCATTGTAGTATAATGGTAAGTTGAGCTTGTTAGTGGTTCAATATTCTTGAATTCCCATTATTTTGTCGTCACTATCAAATTCCTTGTACCTACCTTAACCCTAGCCTTTCATTACAACCCGTTAAGTCCTGTTGATTTGTGTATGGTTTTAGCAATTCGGTGGAAGTATGATTGTAATACAAGCTTATGATGACGGTCATTCACTTTTGGTTGAGAGTTCACATATATACTAGTGCATTATGACTAGTCTAGAAATAAACTGAGTGGAGAGAACATTATGAGTGGCGCAATACATTCATGTGAAATACTTGAAGCATGTTAGGTTTAGTTAGAGGTTTTCCATGTTTTGCTTGAAAAATCGTTTGTACTTGTCAGTTGTCACAATGTAAAACTATGTAATGTTGTAAGTCTTGGGAATTTGTTATGATCTAGAACTTGATGTAAGATTTGGCGGGACAATTGGGAAATGTATTTGATTATGATGTTTGGATAGTTTTGATGAGCTTTGCTTGAGAGCAAGCAAAAAACAAGTGTGGGGATGTGATCATGTGGTAAAGGTTTGTGTTAAATCGATGCGTAACTGCGTGATATTATCGATTTCTAGCCCGAAACACGTTTACTTTGAGTATGTTGATGAATTGCAGGTGTCAAGTGTTTAAAGACGTTTTCGGGAGCTTAGCGGATGGTTAGAAGAGAAGCCGAGCGAGCAAAAGTGTGAAAACATGAAGTTTGGAAGGCTAAAACTTCACGGGGGCATATCTCAAGCTAGGAGATGAGTTACAGGGCCCATAATATATGAAAATAGAGTGTCTCAACGAGACAAAGCTGCTGGTGAGATCAGACTGGGCTTATCATACGCCCAAGTCAGTGTATCATACGCCCCGGCGTATGATACGCCTAGAATCCAACGTTGGCAAAAAACTGTGGGCGTAGGGTACCATACTGGCCGTATGATACGCCCAAACCCGGTGTATCATACGGAAACGGCCGAGAAATTGAGATTTTTACCTAATTTTTTCCATATTTAAGCCCTAATCTTAGGGTTTCGATTCTAAGCCGTTTTGTGACTAATTCTGGGCAAAAAAAGGAGATTTTTGGGCATTCTAACTTATCCAAATCAATCCAAGATCATCTGGATTCGTGGAAGCAAAGATCAAATGATGCCTATGATCAACGATTGTGAAGATTCAAGTTTGAGGATGTCCGGCTAGTTCAATTGTGATCATCTCTGGGTGGAGAATTATGTTTGATAATTAGTTTTGTTCTTTGATTTGCTGAATATTGGTATTGAATTAGTTCTTCGTAGATTTGTGGATTCAATAGTGTTTGAATTAGTCATTAGCTGAATTGGGGTTTTGAAGTAATTTAGAAATCGTTGTTTTGTAGAACTAGTAATCAATCAAGTCAACAACATCGGTGTAGTCATCGGTTGTCAACAAGATCATTGCTTTGTTTTCAAAACCATATATGTTTAGCAATTAAAGCATGAATCATGTTTATGTGATTCCCAATTGACAAATTAATAAAAACCTAATTGTCTTACTAATTCAAAACCCAGAGTGATCACTTTTTCTATTAATTGTTTACAAATATTTATTTTCATTTGTTTGTTTTAGTTAAAGTTCATTGTTTTTACTTTAAAACCTAAAATCAATCTTTTCAAGTTTACTTTTCAATTGCAAGTACTTAATCAGTTGTGTTGAAAGTGATTTCCACTAGACTTCTCGTGGATCGATACCCAACTTCCCTATCTAATTTGGGTAGTAGGATTGGAGTGTAAACTCTTATTTTTGGTTGGTACTTCGACACCAATCACTTATAGTTAGACAAGGAAACACAGAAGCAGCTACAACCCCACAAAACATCTTTGGTTGGTTTCTCAGGAGAAACGGTCACTCCCTTGGGAGAAATTACACTTCAAATGACTCTCGGAAAGGGCAAGTTCAAGCGAACTGAGAGCATCACATTACCGGTTGTCTGATCCCCATCTCGGTATAACATCATCATGGGGTGCCCATGAATCAGAACTATCGGCGCCATCGTATCCACAGCTCATTCAATGATCAAGTTCCCAAAAAAAGCCGGTGTTTGCACAATCATGTCATAGTCAGAGAAAAGGTTCGTAGCTAAGATTGACCAAGAAGCCGCACCAGGACAGGGGCTCAGCATCAATAGCAAACATCCGGACCAACTAATCCGCATCGGCTCAGAGTTAACAACGCAAGGGCGAAAGGACCTTGCCAAACTCCTTCACCATAGCCAGGATGTTTTTGCATGGACACTGGCTGACATGACAGGAGTACCACGGTACATATTGAACATTCAAAAAAATGTAAACTCGCTGGCACACCCAGTTGTTCAGAAGAAAAGAGGCATGGCAAAGGATCGTGGCAAAGCTATCTGCAGCGAGGTGGACAAGCTTGTCAGTGCGGGCATCCTGCGGGAAGTACATTGCCACACGTGGGTAGCCTACCCAGTGATGGTCAAGAAATCAGACGGCAGTTGGCGCATGTGTGTTGACTTTAAAGATCTCAACAAGGCCTGTCCCAAGGACTGCTACCCTTTGCCAGAAATCGACCTCAAAGTGGATTCCTTGGCAGGTTACAATTTTAAATGTTTTTTTGATGCTTATAAGGGTTATCACTAGGGCCAGATGCGAAAAGAAGACGAAGAAAAAACTTCCTTTCACACACCAAAGGGCATCTTTTGTTACACTAAAATGCCTTTTGGATTAAAAAATGCAGGGGCCACATATCAACGCCTAATTGACATAGCGTTTGGCATGAAAGTAGGTCGGAACATGGAAGCTTATGTCGACGACTTAGTCATCAAAAGCAACAGCGAGGATGCAATGATGCTTGACATCCAAGAAACATTTGACAACCTGCGAAAGATCAACACGAAGCTTAACCCTAGGAAATGTTCTTTTGGATTCCTTGAAGGAAAATTCCTAGGTCATATTGTCAGCAAGCAGGAGATCTAGGCCAAACCGGACAAGATCAGAGCAATACAACAGCTGGTATCTCCACGAAGCCGTCAAGATGTACAAAGTCTCTATGAGCGAGCTTTTCAACAAATGAAAGAATACATAGTCGAGCTACCATCCCTCATTCCCCCCAAGCGGGAGAAGACTCCTTTTGTACCTGGCTGTGGGAGACGAAGCCATCGGTTCGGTCCTCATATCAGAACAGCAAGGTCGGCAAGAGCCAGTATACTTCGTTAGCAAGGTACTGAAAGAGGCAGAGCTAAAATACCCACCTTTGGAAAAAATAGTGCTGACAGTGGTACACACGGCGCGGCGTCTTCGCTGATACTTTCAAGCATACCCTATCTGGGTTATGACCAACCAACCTTTGCGGGAACTCCTAGCTAAACCTGAAACTTCCGGACGCCTAGCCAAGTGGGCAATAGAAGTGGGAGAGCACGGATTAACTTACCATCCGCGCATGGCAATCAAGGGTCAGGTTTTGGCTGATTTCATAATGGAAGGAACCTCCTAGAAGACTCATAAGTGTACGATGTTGTAGAGACAGAAAAAGTCACACATTGGCGATTGTTCACAGATGGAGCTTCTAGTGTGGAAGGCTCCGGGGCAGGGCTACTACTCATTAGTCGTGATGGACTAGAACTCATTTATGCTATTCGGCTGAGTTTCCCCTACACCAATACTGAGGCCGAATATGAGGCTTTACTTGCTTGCATTCACCTTGCTTTACGCATGCAAGTCACACATCTACAAGTTCACGTGGACTCCTTACTGGTTGCCAACCAGGTCAATGGAAGTTACAAAGCCATGGAAGAAACAATGAAAGCGTATGCTAAGTAGGCAAATCAATTGAAGGCAATGTTTTTAGACTGCTCCTTGATCCAAGTCTCTCACAGTCAAAATAAAAAACAGACGCTTTTAGCAAGCTCGCTTCCTTGACATTTGCTTATTTAACAAAAACGTTCCTGGTGGAAGTGCTCCACACACGATCCACTCAATCCGTACCAGTACAGGACGTACAAGAAGAAGGAGACTACTGGATGACCCCCATCTACGCCTACCTCACAGCCGGGACATTGCCTATTAATGACATTGAGGTTGAGCGAGTCAAACTTAAAGCAGCAAGCTACACAGTTGAACAAGGCTTGCTTTTCAAAAAATCTTATTTGGCACCGCTGCTCCGGAGCGCGGGGCCGGACCAAAGCAGCTACTTAATCCGAAAAGTACGTGAGGGAATTTGTGGTAACCATGCTGGCCCCAGAACGGTGGTGGCCAAGATCATGAACCTAGGCTTTTATTGGCCTACAATGCACAAGGACGCCTTAGCAGAGCTACGTACATGTGAAGCTTGCCAGTTGCACGCCCCAGTAAAGCATACACCTAAGTATGACTTGGTAACCATCTCAGCAGCATGGCCATTCCATAAATGGGGAATGGACATCGTGGGTCCTTTCCCCTCAAGTAAAGGCAGAGTCAAATTCTTTTGGGAATGCATCATCTGTCATTTCGGTCTGCCGGGGATGATCATCGCATATAATGGAAAACAATTCGAATCAGACCCATTCAGATCATGGTGCGCCGAACTGCATATCCTCCAAGTCTTTACATAGACAGCTCACCCACAATCCAATGGCCAAGTGGAGCTTATGAACCGTAGCATAGTCGATGGCCTAAAGGCACGGCTGGGGAGATATGGCAAAGACTGGGTTGCAGAGTTACCAAGCGTGATATGGGCGATACAGACAATGGAAAAAACAAGCCACAGGAAAACTCCATTCAGCCATGTCTATGGATCAGAAGCTGTTATCCTCTCCCAGACAACACATGTTCCGCGAAGAAAACAATGATGCAGAGCTGTCTTTTAACTTAGACCTGATAACCGAAGAACGGGAGCAAGCCAATACCAAAGAAGCACGTTACAAGCAAACTCTGGCAAAGTTCCATAATGCCAAAGTTTGCTCAGAAGTATTCAAGCCAAACGATTTGGTTCTTCGAAAAAATGAAGCCAGCCGTAAAGAGGATGGAGGAAAAATGGGCCCCAAATGGGAAGGTCCGTACCAGGTGGCAGAGTCTCACAATTGTGGTTCTTACAAATTAAAAACCATGGAAGGAAAGCCGGTTCCTAGACATTGAAACGTAGGCAACTTAAGGCGTTTCTACGTATAAATGCTCTAAAAATCTTAGCATATTTTCCTGTTGTTTAAATAGTCAACTTATCTTTTGTAACATTTGTCATTTTGTACGGCTACAAGCCATTATCATATATGAAAACAAGCTAAAATGTTATTCCTATAACGGTGGTAGCATGACTAAAAAACTAGTGGTTTGATTAATCAATGGATCCTCTCCTGCGTTTTGTAACAGCATATATTACAACAATGCAACCAAAAACAAAAAAAACAAACCAAAACAATGTCCATAATACGGGCATTCCACGGGATCCGGCCTTGTCCTACCCGTGCAGCAAGGGTGACCTCCTGTTCTAATCTCAGCTCCATTGGATCCGGCATTGACCTACCTATGCATGGTATACCACTAATCACAGATGTCGCAAACATCATGACATCCATAATACACCCTATTAGTTGCACAAGACTAATCCTCTTGGCACGACTAAGAGACAATGCGGACACACATGGTCCCAACTCCAAACAAGTCATACCTTTCAACACGTAAAGATAAATTAAGATAATGCCAAACATGGCTTACATCTAAACATCTGAACCACAAAATAAAAACATTATACGGTAGCAGTATTCAACAGTTATCCTTAATACCAAAAGCAAACAACAAAGTCTACCACAACAAGACAAATAACGCCCAGCTACTCTTCAGTCACATCCTTCCCAGAGTGCTCTAGAGTCTCTTTCACAACCGACCCTGGAGATTCTTGGGCAGCATGAGCCACGTCCACCGACGGACTAACGCTAAAGGGGAAGCGCGGGGGCAACATGGAGGACGAAGGAGTCATCATACTCATTTGGCTGGTACTCAGCTGACTGGACCTCCATTACGATGTCATACTTTGACTAAACATTGGCGTCTTACGTTAACTAAAGTGACGTGAATAATAATGCTATATAATAAAACCTAACTATATTATGGTTAGAACGTTTTGAGGTTATTAACCGAAACGACACCGATAAAACCTAAATCTGTTAATTTTAAAATATGATGTGTGTAACACATTAAACTCAATTAAATAAACCATAATTTCAAATTTAAGGTCACACTTGAAATTATAAATCGAAAGTTTAAATAAACAAAGATATATGAATCGAAAGTGCTAAGTTCAATTCATGAGTCGTACCCTAGTAGGAGTTATAAAATAAAACGAGCCTTAGACATAAAGCGATATAAGATATAAGTCAATTCATCAAAATTATGAACTTATAGTATATCATGTTGCACATATAACATGTTAAACATAACGCGCGCCTAAAATAATTTTGTAACAACCCGAAAATTTATAAAAGGTAAACGAACATTAGAGACACAAGAAAATGCAAACGAAAAGGGATTTTAAAAATAAAAGCATAACACTCAAGGGCTAAAGTGAAAATTGGGAATTAAATCAAAAGTTCAAACCATGTAAGTGTGTGACGGTTGTTATTTTATTTTGACAACTTTAATTACAGTTTATGCTATTTCCTAAATAGCAAAAACTATTCGAAGTAAACCTTAAATTTCCCATTTCTTTTGATTATTATTGCTTCGAAGGACAACTTTATTCTTCAAATCTCACGGCACACAAAAGACCCATCTTCTTGATTATTCCTCGATAATCTCTGGCTTCATTCCTTTTGCGACGATTGGAAGAAAACAAGAAAAAATACGGTGTTAACAAAGCACACTACGATCATGGATCCGAATCATTTAAGATCATCATAGGTAACTATTTCGAGTTTAGATCTTGATCGATATTTTGGTTAAATATGTTGATCCAATGTGTAAACGTGTTATGGATCGACTTGTTAACGAGGCATTGAGATGGTTGTCGGATGTGTACGGGAGTTTACGCACCCGTACAAACAATGTAAGGGTGTTTACGCGCGCGCACGAGTGTGTTACGGGTTGGCAGGGGGGTCTTAGAGCATGTGCAGGAGGTGCGACCGCACAGGGCCCGTTTTTTTAGGGGGCCCTAAATTTTTAAAAAAATTTGTATATATTGTATATATTTTAATTTATTTACAACAAACACGTATTATTTACAATCCAATTCTTATACTATTTTTGCAAATTCTACCAAGAGATGGCAAATTTTGAAAGATAATGTTAAAGAATTGACTCTTAAATCATTGTCCACTACTCGTTGGGAAAGTCATGTTGAGAATGTTAGGGCTATTAAATATCAATTTTTTGATATTAGAGAAGCTTTACTTGAAGTTGCAGAAAATGATAATGATGTTAAGATTCAAAGTGAAGCTAAATCACTAGCCAGCAATGAATTTAGTGATTTTGAATTTTTGGTTTCAATCATCATATGGTATCAAATACTAAACAGGGTGAATATCATGAGCAAAAACTTACAGTTAAATGACATGATTTTGAATTTTTTGGTTTCAATCATCATATGGTATCAAATCTTAAAAAGATGAAGGAATTAGACAACAATGACATTAGTTCATGTTGTATTCTTCTTAAGGATGCTTTGAAGTACGATGGAAGATATTGATGGTTATGAGCTTAATATGGAGTTAAAGTTGTTGGATACTTTATTACCTAGTGAGATTCTAAACCCGGTTGATGTTTTAAAATATTTGAAGCAAGTCGATTTTTTTCAAATGCATCAATTGCATATAGAATCTTGTTAACTATTCCGGTAACTGTAGCATCCGCAGAAAGAAGTTTTTCAAAATTGAAGTTGTTGAAGTCATACTTACGGTCGTTAATGTCTCAAGAAAGACTTAGTGGATTGACAATGATAACTATTAAGAATGAAATATTAGAAAATGTGGATTATGAAGATTTATTCAACAACTTTGCATCAAAAAATGCTAGAAGAACGTCACGTTTTATTTAGTTGTTTGAAACATTGAAATAAATCATTTTGCTAAAGCACTATTGTTTATATTGTTTTTACTGTTGTTTTAATTATCGTCAATTTGTGTGCGTACGTTCACACACATATAGGGGCCCTTTTTTAGCGTTCGCACAGGGCACCTAATCTCTTAGAGACGGCCCTGCGGGTTGGGTAACGGGTTGAAATACTTGGGTTCTAACATGGTTGCGCTAGACTAGGTTGCTATGAGTTGTAAATTGAATAAAACATGAACTTAGAAGCAAAAGAAATATGTGTTTTTCTTTTGAAAATGGAACCAGAATTGTGATTATATTTTGTAAACAAGAAAGGGTACACACGTGAGTTTGTAGGATTATTTTGCATGGCCAGCCATGCTTTAGGTGTGAAACATATATTAGCCGTGTAAGAGGGGGATAAACAAGTTTATGAACATATCACGATTAAATGGTAGAATGCAGGAGTTTTGAGTTGCATAAGAACCTAATAAAATTTATGCAAATATAAAGAGATATTAAAATAATAACATTATTATTAACACTAATATATATAAAACTTGAAGCAACACCTTAAATTATAAACCTAATCCCGTTGAGCCTAATCTTGACGATAAAAATAAATAAGAAATAAAGTCGGTAGACTAAATGTTTTGACCCAACTCATATAATAAACAATAGTGTGACAATTATTTAAAATTATTTGTAGCTTCTCTTGGTTGGGATCTTTTTGGTGATACTCTTACGGTCAAGTACATATACATTAGCCTTCAAGTGAGTTTCTTCACACTTCCTTTTACATTCTTGTTTTTGGGATGTTACACATGTCTTATTCAAAACTTTATTCATTCTATTATTCATTCAATCTATGATGCAAGCCTTAGACCTAGTTAGCTTTATGTGTTAGATGCTAAGCTTATACAATGTGTTGATTCTATGTGTGATTCTATGTGTGTTTCCAGTCAAACAAACTAGTACTTAGTAGCCTAAGATGGTTAGATACTATCTTCGCAAAGGTTTTTGCCTTTGTGTGAAAAAGGGTGAAAAGTTCACTTAGCAAACTTGTTGAATTATAACTGTTAATTTATAGTATAGCCATACTTGAATTAACATGTTGTAAGGATACTTGTTTGGACACAAGCTATTGTTATTCATTCATTCATTCATTCTATTTATTCAAACTTGTATTAATGTTGTGCTTATGATACATATCTAGTTAGGCTATAATTTGCATCATTTTTATACTTATTATTTAAATTAGTGTGTAAACTCACCAACTATGCAAATAGTTGACAAACTCTATTTTACATGTGTGACAGGCTAAGGAAGCATGATAAAGATATAAGATAGGCTTAGTGACCTAGTTTTAACAATGAAACAAATGTATAGACTTCTCAATTGTAATACTTTGATTCAAGTTATGTAATGTTTGTTTATTATTTAATGAATGTTGTGTTTATTTGTAATAATGATGCATTAATTATTGAAATGTTATAATAGCACCATGAGCTAATGAACAGTCAAAATTGCGCCCCGACGTATTCCGCCGTCGGTCGGGGTGTGACACTGACCACCAATGGCCACAATGTTCTCTGCATTATGCGGCATCAACCCTTGCAAAGTTGCCAGCGGCACGGTAGGATCTTTAGAGATCAAATCAAAAAAGGGAAAGCGGGCTCCCTCAAAAGCATTAACCGCCTGATGAAGTTTGGCTTTAGAATCGAGGACATAGTGGGACACCGTTTCCATGGCACGTCAAGCAGCTGCATATTTGTACCCTGCACGAATTCCAGAATACATACCATACACATGTGATGCCTTCTGGATAGCAGCAAGAGGTTCCAGATACTCCGGGTTGCAATGCAAAAGATCAACCATGTGTTTGAAGCCATGCACAATTAACCACTCACGATCTTTGGATAATTCCTCAACCTTGGCACTCAAAGACTGATTCTGCTGTAACAACTAATCCAACGAGGCTTTCATTTTGCTTTCCTCAACCTTAAAATGTTTTCGCTCATCATCGAGCGCAGCACGACCCTCATCCAGAGCGGCCAACCCTTTCTCCACCTCGTCTTTTGTGTCACTTAGTTGAACCTCCCTAGCGCGCATTTCCTTCTCCAATTCCTCAGCACGGGACACAAACTGCTTCTTCTCTTCGCTCAGAAGGACCACCTGTTGCTCTAAGGCACTAACACGCTCATCTTCCTTGGTCAGTTTGTTCAACAGAATGGTAGTTTTCTCCTTTGATTTGTCATGACACCCAGAACATCGGTTGAGGCTTTCTGTAACAAATAACCCAAGTTGAACCCAGCTGGTTAACAATTCATCGATTAGAGAGGTGTTGCTCAGTAAAGCAAGGGCTGCTTTTTGCCCTGGAGTGGGCAAAGTGGTTTCCACATCACGACACACCCTCAGATTGTTGTATAAGTTAGGGATGTTCAGAAAAACCGAAAACCGTTTAAAACCGATAACCGAACCGTATCCGTAACCCAAAAAACCCAAACCGAATTATGAATTCGGTTTTCGGTTCGGTTCCTAACCGTATCCGAATTCCGAATTCGGTTTTCGGTTCGGTTAACGGTTTTGGATATTTTTTGAATTCGGTTTGTTCGGTTTATTCGGTTAACCGATTAAACCGAATTCATAATTAAATTTATTATTTTTATTAATAATATAAGGTTGAATTCGATTTATTCGGTTAAATTCGGTTTATTCGGTTTTTAACCGGTTTATTTGTCTTTTAATCGGTTTGTTCGATTGAATTCGGTTTGTTCGGTTATAACCGAAACCGAACCGAATTGAATTCGGTTCGGATAACCATATCCTGAATTCGGTTCGGTTCGGTTCGGTTAGGAGGAAAAATTTTTGAAAACCGAATAAACCGAACCGAATAAACCGAACAAACCGTTAACCGAACCGATAAACACCCCTAGTATAAGTCACCATTACAAACATCCCATAGTGGTACAAACGACTGACCAGAAAATCCTTTCTCGAGCTTGGTAGTTTCGTGCTCTGAAGATGCAATGGTTTTGGCAGGGGAATTCACACGAACTTTCTCACTGTGTACATCCTCATCAGCAGTGCTACTCGATGATAAACTCTGCACACCACCATCACTAGGTACAATAGGCGTTTTACCTTTGGAAGAACATGTTTTCAACCTTTTAGAAGGAGCGGCAACATCTAATACGCCCTTACCTAGGATCGTTTTTTTCCTCTTTGGCGCAGCTTCAACATCTGGGACATCAACAGAAAATGAGGGCAATTCGCTCTTAATTACCCCAGCATCAGGAAGCACACTGGTATATTCCTGCCCAGTATAACAAGTGCGCAGATGACTGGTCACCACATCTTCTTCACCCTCCAGAAGGGTCCGGGAGGAGCTCTCTACATCTGAGTTCGTGTCCAATTTCATAATGTCCAGCAGTCCCATTTCTGTAAAAAACAACAGTGCATATCACGATAAGTTATCATTTACAACATTAAGGGACATCATGACAAGCCTACAGTGAACAAAGTAAACCCAAAAAAAAGAGGCAACCTACCGATACCATTGCGGTGGAAAACCGGCACCGAACCTGATAAAACCCATTTCCTACTCAACCCAGCTAACACGATCACCTCCTTTGGCAATGTACGAATATGTGTCTTGTTAGACACCAACAACTTATAATGAATATAATTCACAAGGGAATTACCCAGTTCCAACTCAAACAGGGGATCTAGCGGATTGCGACATAAAGGGGGAAACAACAATATGGCAGAAGAAACCCAGAAAAAGCGGTTTTTCCAATTCTTCACGGATGGGTTAGAGGGAAAGACAAACTGGCAAGAGGGATCCTTGCGACGTTGGATAGTTAACCAATCGCCATTTTTAGCCAAATGATAAAAGCAACGAAATAATGCAACGGTAGGGATCGCCCCAACAGCTTTGCATGCCATTTCGAAATGAGTAATTTTACTAAACACATACGGGGCAAGCTGACAAGGATTCAGACGGTAGTATTCCAGAACGTTTATGCAAAAAATTGAAAAGGGGAGGCGCAGATTCGCAAATTCAAAGAACCGAGTGTACAAACCAATCGAACCCGGCGGACAATCAAGGATGCTTTGGTTCTTGGCCAGAAGGACATGCCGCCATTCCGTCTCAACATCATGGAGCGCGCAAAACTCTCGGAAGTCCTTTTTCGACAACTCCGAGTAGCGTTGAGTCATATCACAACGACTCAACATACTGATGACAATGAAACAAAAGAAGCAAAAGCCGATCACTAACCTGCAACTACAGAATCAAGCCGTGAAGAAGCGAGGATGAAGAAAATCGCCTGAAGCAGTGACGGTTGGAAGTGAAAAGAAACGGCAGGTTAAGGGGTCTTCATTAATGAGGAAAAGACGAAAACCGTCTGATGGGACGTGGCATATCACATCCGTGTTTCTCGAGACACATCTCCCCGAGGCGACAAAGCGCCATTTCTAAATATAAAATAATAATAATGATAATATTAAGATAAACAAACGTGATACGACATATAGAAGCTATCACACGCGAAGCAAGAAAAAGTTATAGTCAGGCATCCTCATTGACCGGGTCAAAAGAGAAACCTGACTGGGGGCTGATGACAGGTGTCAGTACATCTCCTTAGCCTAGCTAAGAGATATCCCAACCTACTTTCAACCCGGATGACGAGTAGCTCGGACAAGCTTACCCGAATCACCAACAATGCGGATAAGCTTGGGCGACACAAAGAAACGAGTAATATGACCACTGGGTAAAGGAAGTGGTCATACAAATAAGGAAGGTCTGCAAAGTGTTTCTGCATGGAAAATAGCAACCAATCCTTTTGATGAAAGTTCCTACAAAAGCACCACTGCATGACTAGCAGGACATGACCACTTCATGATGTGACTTGGACAATTTGGTGAAAAGTCAAACATTAACACCCAATTGGAAACATTACCATGATCAAGGTATGCAGATCAGATTCTTAGAAGATAATGTCTGGAAGAGGAAGATGCTAATTTGACCAAGCCCAAAGCTCAACAGCTATAAAAGGAAGACTTAGAGATCCAAACGGTACAACACATTGAACTCATACATTTTCACTATCTTCATTTACTCAGTTGTCTTCTATTCCTCTTACGACCGGTTATTATTCTCACGCCGGAGTCCCGACCACAGGAGACCCCTCCTGTGGTGAGACTAACAGTGCGTTTTGTGGTGATCATAGCAGGACTAGGTCTAGCGACTTCCAGTCTTCTTTTGACCCTGAAAAAAATATTTCAACGTTTTGAATTTTAAGTACTTGGTTTAAATTTTAAGTCAATTCCTAAAATGCCATCTAACCATATTTTTTCCTCAAAATGTCCACTGATTTTTAACCTATAGAGGCGCTGACGTCTGTACTTATATGGGCGTTGCCCATATAAACCATCAAATCAAAAATTTCCATGTGTCCCTGTACAGGAGGCGCCCATATAAGTACGGACGGCACCTACAGACAAAGGACATTTTTTGGAAACGAAAAGTCAAATGAACATTTTTGGAAAAAATAATGGTCAAACAGACATTTTGAGAACTTTCTCTTTTTGCTTTTCATTCTTTTCAACAACTGTAACGATAACACTTAAAAGACTAAATTTCAATACTTCTTTTGCATTTGACACTCTTAGTTATACACATCCTATAACTATGTAAACACGTAACCTTCACTCAGCAAATAAGTTTTGATGGATTCAAACTTAAGACCTTGATAAGAAAGTATGAGGTTTTTCATATTTAGATCATGTACGGTCATTACACTCTTATCACTTCACGTAGGCGACACATAAACAATTATTCTCATAACTCTCTCTTTACATACACATATGTAATCATCACTTCTTCCTCACCGCTTCTTTGTAGCCGTTGGATTCAAAAGAGGCTCCTTTGGAAGAGGCGTTCATCCCCTGACCAAGCTCACGCTGTCACGCGAAGGGCACTACGGTACCGTGGAGTGGGGGCGTGACCTGGGCATGGCACCCCTGTCACCTAGGTGCTCACGCCTCACTATACACAGGTTTGGAATTAGAAATTATACTTTCAAATCAATATTTTGTATAGATATAAAATATATCGTCCTAATCTAAATAGACGGCTAAGTTTAGTTTTTTATGGTTGGGTTTCAGAAAATCAAAAACCTTTTAAAGGAAAGAAAGAAAGAAGGTTGTAGAGTAAAAAACAAATCCCGGTTCAAATCTTTTTATGGCAACGGGATGTGACGATCGAGTTTTCACAATAGAGGGTGCGTAACACGTGAAATTTAACTTATTTGAATATGTTTTATAACAAAGACATTTTATCAGTTTTTTGTAATAATCTTTCAGAAGTTTGTTGAGCTTCACTATTTAAGGAAGAAGATTAGAAAAATATTAATATATCATTGAGTTTTTTTTTGACATTTTCAAAATGTCAACTATAAAATAAAATGATATGTTTATAACAATGGTTGATCAAACCAAACAAAATTAAAAAAAAAATTCTAAAATCTATCATCTATCTTAAACACGTTTTAAATGTTACGAGGACTGAATATGCAATTAATGAAATAAATGACAATTTGCTTTGATACGAATAAGATCCAAATGTTGAAATAAAAAAAAAAAAACATGTTTCCAACATAATCTTCAATCAATTTATGATTTTCGTTTAATAAAATTTGAAACAACACAAACACACTAGCATCACAACATCAGCCTCAAAGTAGTTCAATTAATTACTCGGTGGTTTATTTATTAAGTATCGTTGGAGGTGTGACGAGATGATTAAACAACAAAATAGTAACACCCCACCTAACAAACTCGGAAGGTATAGTGGAAAAAAGTTTACGTCTACAATGAGTGTTGAAAACCATCATAATTTATGTATTTTATTAAATGACGTTGGAAATAACATGAATAGGTAACATTTTATTATATTTTATATCTTAATTTTTGGTAGTTTGGGTTTGTAAAGGAGTTTGATTTGTGGGGAGGAGCAATAGTGGTTCAATTCCTAAGTAACTTGGGGTTTCTTGTGCTTGAGTTGATATAATCAACTATTGGATAGGTTCTTTGTTTGTTCTTACAACTGGAATGGGTTGACCCGATGAGGATGATGGATTTGACCCGAAAGTGAATTTTGTTTCGTTGGTTGATTGAGGTGGAATTCCCTTTAGAACAAAATCAAGTTCACCAAACATGGTTTTACTTAAATTTAGAGTTATCAAATAGAAGTGAGTAGTGAATAGTGATGATGCACGCTTTTATAGAATTATCTTAAAACATGCCAACAACAAGCACCACTTGATGCTTCAAAACATATTAAAAATATTTATATTAGGTTTAAGGAAATGATTTGAAAGGGATGTAGGTCTTCTTTTAAGGGACTTGCTAGAGAGACGCCAGATTGGTTCAACATACACCATTCATACGACTCGTATGGGCCTATGCGGGTCGTATGAATATTTTATTTCTGACAAAACATAACACATCAAATCACAGTTCTGGCACACGCTCATACGGCCCGTATGAGGCCATACGCCCCTAAGTAAACTACTCCCACCAATATCTATTCAAACCCAGATCCATACACAAAAGATTGTCTGCATAGGTAAAATCAGTCGACAGTGTTCCTATTATAAAATAATAAAATCAGAAACCAACTACGGTAAAAAAAGAAAGTAGGGAACGGGCAGGTGACACAAGTGTCGAGGAGTAGGAAAAAGAGTTACTTGATTGCATGTGAGGCTTTCCAAAGCCTTGCAGACAATGACTTATCAATTTTAACCCCCCACCCCTCCCAACCATTGTTTTTAACCATTGGGAGAAATAAATAAAAGTATTCTCAAATTTCTTTACGGGTCGTATATGACATACGGTCCGTATGTACTTTTAACCGTCAGACAGTTATCTGACAAAATCTGACACCTCCTATACGACCCGTATGAAAATAGGTGGTGTGAACTAATTTATATAGGGTGTCCAAATAACCTCCTTTTTTTTTTCCCATAACACTAGGCTTGCTATTGCCGTTATCACACACGCATATATTTGAAAAACTTAAATGTTATGTTATTATAAGTAAAAACAAAAAATAAATAAATATTATTACATACATGTTTCAAAAACGTTTCTACAATATGTGTGTTCCAGCACTTATTTTTATAACCTATATATGAAACAAATACTTATAAATAGTTTTTAAATTTTAATTTGTTTGTATTTATAATAATAAGGTGTATGTGCGTGTATTGATTTAATTTCAGGTTGAGTGTCAAGTTAAGCTTAAGTCACAGATCATATCAAGATTTAGCATATTTCAAAGCGCCTATTATCAGATCATGATTTAGCATATTTCGAAGCACTTATTATAATTTTTTTGGGTAAAGGACTTTTGCCCGGACAAATGTATACCAAACAACCAAAGAATTACATAAAGACCAGGGAGCATACCCCCCCCCCCCCCCCCCCGAATAACACTTATCCGACAACCCCTAAAAGGCTAACAAAATGACACCAAGCCCATTGGGCGAACTACAATACATGATATACAAAAACACTTTGAGCCTACAACTAGACAAACCCAATACAATACAAATGGCTCAAAGATCCAAGTAACCAACAACCACCCAAAACCAAGGCAAAGGGACTAAGGTCCAGCCCATTAAACACATGCCCATGTACAAAGGAAAACCCATAACATACAAACTATAACTAGCAAGAAGGAAGCCCATATCCAGCCCAAACAGAGGCCCAAGAGCAAAATTCTGCCAACCCAAAGGAGCAACAACAACCCAATTACAAAAATATAAGCCCACCAGATCAAACCCAGCAGCCCACCTCCAAAACATAAACATTTGGACATCAAAAAGGCCCATCTGGGAGACCTTAGGCCAAGCATGCAGCGGCCAAGGCAGGAGCGAATACACGGGCCGCAGAAGGCCAGGTACGGGCCGCATGGGGACAGACACAGGCCACGGCCGCTCCAGGCCGCGCAGGGGCCGCACCAGATCAGAAAAGAACTGCACCAGGCTTCATCAGGGCTGCACCAGACCGGGAAAGAGCTGCTGCACAGGACCAAAACACACCCAAACGGGTGTCATAGCAAATCTCCAAACCTGTAACTCCTGGACCAACCATAAGCCAATCCTGAACCCAATCATAGACTCCACACCCACCTGCAAAAAACTCTCCTAGCAACTGCCAGCAGCCCATAACAGGCTCTGCACAGCAGCCTCTATAAATCCCCCACCCATTATAGGAGCTACCTAAGGACCCAACCAGACAGCACATAACCTGCCCATAATCCCCATGCAGACCCCAAACCGCAGTAAACCGCAGTAGCAGATATGACCCTGAGCTGCAGCCTACCATCCTGGGACACCTAAAAGAGAACAACCAACAACATAAGCTGACATATCAGCAGCCCTCCATTTACCCCCCGCAGGATACCACCCCTACAGCAGCATTGGATCCAACAAGCAACCCAAAACCAAGCGGTCAACCAAAAGATACCTAGCAGCCCCCAATCGCAACCATCCCCATCACAACTAACATCCCAACCCTTCCAAGCCAAATGGGCCCAGTCCCTAAAAAACCGGGAAAACAACCAAACAGCACAGACCCCATCTCTTTGGGTATTATGGCTAGAGGAAGTAGAGGAACACAACCCACAGTCACCCCTACCAGTAGCAAAGTTGGAAACTCTCCTCCTAGCCTTATCATACCCCTTCCAAGCTATAGGTGAATCCAGCCCCTATATATACAAAACATATAAAAAATCCACCAAGCCCACAGACAGCACCCAAAGGCAAACCAAAAAAAAAAAAACAAACCCAAAACAAAGAGGCTGATGATCTAGGGTCTCAGGAAGAGATCTCCAAGAACCGAAAACATCAACCAAACGCCACGAAGGAACAGACACAGTAGGAAACTCCCAAACCAAAAAACAAAGAAGGAAAGGAGACCAAAAATCCATTAAAAAACAGAAAAGAGAGAGAACAAGGAGACCCACCAGCTATCTCCGGAATTGGCCAGCCACGAACTGGGCCATACCATTCATTTCTTCCTCAACATCTCCAATCACATAATCCATGTTCAACCCCAAAATAGTGACTTGGTCTTTGAAGTATTCCCACTCCCGCACCGACCAAGCCAACATATTCTTAGCCTTCATCGCTTTAGCCTCCGATTTTAGAGCCTTAGAAATAGCTTGCATCTTACTTTCAGAAATGGGAGGGACATGAGTTAGATCCTGTTTCATGTCAGGGCCATTGAGACATGAACCACGTGATGGTTTGGAGTCATGTTTAGGGTCATGATTCCAGTCATGGCCATGTCAAAGAATGGATTAGATATTTTCATTCCCAAAATTAATGAAAAAAAAAAAAAAGAATATTTCCCTTAGAAATGAAAATAAGTATAAGAAAAGAAATCATAACTCTTATATTTTTTTGAACAGCCAACGCCCGGTCACCCGGTATCACCCTGAAAAATAGATCATCCTTCCTTCCGAATAACAAAGCGTGGTGACCTGACTCACCCGCCCAGAAGGAAACCTACAACTAGTGAAACCTTCTGACTCAACCCAAAGCAATATTTGCTCTAAATGAGACTTCAACCCAAGACTTTATATCAAGGAGCTATTACTAGACTAGAAGTCTTTGTTCATAACTCTTATTTAATAGTTCATTTTTATTTTATTAAACATGTTTTTTCATTTTTATTTTATTAAACATGTTTTTATTCGATCACAGTCACATATATCTAACAAATTCATACCCGAACTTTTCCACAAAGTAGACTAAACATTAGTTTAAATAATTCCATTCTCCCATTTATTTAATCTATCGTTTGTGAATACCAAATCATTTGTACATATCAAAAACTATTTTGGAGTCTAGTCTCATTTGATTTGATTTCACTTTCAGTCTATAAAAACCATCTTTATTTTGAAGGATTATTTACAGTCTTTCGAGCAAAAAAAAAAAAGAAAAAAAAAAGAAAGAAAGAAAAAAGAAGAAAGAAAGAAGAAAAGAAAAGAAGTTAATTGTTAAATACTTCAAACGAGAGTTCTGGATTTCTTTCAACTCCACAAATTCACATACGCAACATTCAAATTAAATCTCTCCCGATTTAATTTAACAAATATCATAATTTTTATTTCAAATCAAACATACATGAATCTCAACCCAAAATTAACCAAACCCCATTACAAAATAACATTCAACATTCATAATTCATAAACACTTAACACATAATCACTCAATTCAAGCAACCTGAACCTGGATTGTTTTGGGCTTTTTGGGTTCCGGCGGTGGCAGCTTCTCCACCGTCACCGTAAGCACACCGTCTTGACAAATCGCAGATATCTTATCGGTGTTGGCGTTTTCCGGCAACGAAAACTTCCTCATGAACTTACCGATCCTCCTCTCCATCCTCACGTACTTCACACCTTCTTTCTCTTCCTCATCGTGCTCCCTCTTTCTCTCCCCGCTAATCACCAGCACGTTGTCTTCCTCCACCTGCACCTTGATGTCTCCCGATTTCAGCCCCGGCATGTCCACAACGAACACGTACGAATTGGGATACTCCTTCACGTCCGCCGGAGTTGCCGCCATTGCTCTGGCGTCTCGGACGTAGGCACGAGTGGGACCGGAATTGGTTGACTTGTTTCCGGTGGCGTTGTCTTCGGTGGCTTCCAGGATGTGATGGAGGTTGCGGAGGAGCGGACTGTCGAATCCCATCAGACTGATGTCCATTTCGATTGGTGTTTGAAGATCCTTTTACAGAAATTCGAAGGAGATTGTTGTTTATACTAATTAAAACTTTGGTTTTGAAAGATTACGAGATGACGATATGTGCAGATGATTGGTTGATTTATAGAAAAATGGTAACCAATAAGATGTTTCAGGAAAGAACGAGAAAGGGGGCCAGGATGTTCTAGCAACTTCTACATGTTATAAAATTCTATAATTACATGAATAATATAGTCTGGTCGTATGAAATGGATGTACTATTTGACTATTTCACGTGTTCTCTCCCACTTTCTAAATTTATACACACACGTGCGCACACAGTCACACACAAGAAATTAATGTGTAACATAGTCATATGAGATAGGGTATAAGGGTTATTAAAATAAATGAAATTTTACTAGTCTTTTTCTTTTTCATTTATTTTAATAAGGGTCCATACACTATTAGAAAATAAGCTTAATGCAACCTTTTTTTGTCACAAAAGATTGAAAATAGGTTGAATTAACTAAAGTTGTATTAGCTGAAATTGCATTAGATAATGCAACATTTTTATTAAATAATGCAACTTTTTTTAAAAAGTTGCATTAAAAAAAAAGAATGTTGTATTATGTAATAAAAAAGTTTCATTAAGGTGATTTTTGTAATAGTAATAAATTTAAAAAAATGTCTTTTGGAGATTTGATTGAAAATTACGGACCATATATTAAGTTTTCAAACAATGTGTAGGGTATAATGGTCCATAAATTATATGCTATTTGTCTTCAAAATTGCGGATCATAGAAAAAAATCACGTACATGTAAAATCACAGACCAATAAATTCATTTAATATGTTTTATGACATAAATTTGTTAATCACGTACTAATATATATGGTTTCATTAATATATATGATCATTCATTTAATAATCAGATATGGTCATTCATATATATTGAAAATAAACTAGATAATTATGTATCAAACATATATGATCATTCATTTAATAATTATGTACCAAAACATACATTTAATAATTACGTACCAAAATTCATTTAATGACCAATTAATGTACCAACTAGATAATTGGGTACCAATAATCAAAGACCACCTAAAAAAATCGAAATAAACTATAGCAATAATATATTCAAATTAAAAATAATAACATTATCAATTTAATAGGGTAATTTATTACACATTTATAACCTTTTTTATTATATTAAAAAAATTATTTATTTTAAAACCTTTATATCCTTTTTTTATTATATTATGCATTTTTAATTAACACAATTTAGTATTACATTAAATATATAACAAAACTATCAAGCATGTGCAATAAAATTTTGTATTTATAAGTTATTTAAGTTTTAAATACAATCAATTAATGGATGACATGACATGTCTAGTGTAATAATTATGACATGAATTAAAAAACAATTACTTATATGCCCTAATAAATTTTTAGATTGATTAAAAAAAATAGAAAAAACAAATACACTATTGGATACTTTTTCATGTGGGCTCAGAAGTGATAGGATGATGTTAATGAGTGAACGCAATAACACAGGATTAACAATCGATCCCTTCGCTATACGCACACACACTCACAAACACATGTGAAATTAAATGTCTAAAAACTCGTTGTTTAAATTCACTAAGAATAAATTCTAACTGTTTTAAATTCTTTTAATTGTGCAGTTATGTTAATAGTTGGCTTAAGTTTTCACTTTTCACTAATAGAGGCATTGTGAAGTTACTAAACAATTTTCACTGTCGCCGTATCAGTCTTCAAGGTCCTGCTGATCACCTAGTCCTGCTAAGATCACCACAAAGCACACCGTTAGCCTCACCACAGGAGGTGCCTCCTGTGGTCGCGACTCCGGCGTGAGAGTAAGGACCGATTCTAGAAGAAGATAACGACTGAGTTGTGTAGTAAATATTGAGAGAGTGGAAGTGTAATGTGTTGTACCTGCTAAGTTCTTGAGTCCTCCTTTTATCATGCTTGTGGTCTAATCTTTCTCCTTAGTATCTTCCTCTTTTAGACCTTATCTTCTATTGGTTATATACACAAGTGTTGATTGTAGTGATATTTCCAGATTGGTGTTAATGTTTGACTTATTACCAAGTTGACTTAGTTTTGTCAAGAAGGAGGCCATGTTCTGCAGGGATACTTTTGCAGAGACTTGCACTAGAAAGGTTAGTTGTTGCTTTTCATGGAGAAAGGCCTTGCAGGCTTTCTCCATTTGTATGGTTCTTTCCTTTTATCCAGTAGTTATAATATATTCTTCAGGTTCTTCCTTGTGTTTGACGACCTGAACCGGATGTGGCCGTGCTTGGCTTTATCCGAGCTGGGAGTTAGCTGGGCTATCCCTTAGCTCGGCTAAAGGGATCTACTGACCCCCGTCATCAGCCCCCCAGTCAGGTGTCTCTTTTGGCCGTTCCAATGGGGATGCCTGACTCGCTTGCTCTTGTTTATATGACTTGCCTTCATTCTTCTAGATGTGTTTGCTTTCCCCTTTATCTCTCGCTTTTGTTTTTGTATTTTTATTTATTTATATATATGTATATTTTATTATTATTATTATTTTTTTTTTTTATATATGTGTATATGTGTATTATCGGCTTATACACATTCTTTGAAAAATAAAATAAAGATAGGACAATTAAAAAGAAAAGAAACCGCACGTATGTGTGCTTTGGGGAGAGTGTCCTCGGTAAGCCCGCATGGGGCGGCCCACGTCTCGTCGTGGCTTTGCCATCACATCGTCATAAGTAAAATAGAGGCCAAAGCTATAACCGCCATTTTTCTCCATTTCTCGCCGGAAAAAGAAATCCTCGATCGGTCTTCCGTCTTTCGTCGTCGTCTTCGTAGGTTTCCGGTTAGTAAACTGGTTTTCCTTCTTTTCGTACCATTGTCTTCGCTATGTTGAGTCGTTGCGACATGAAAGATCGTCGTTCGGAATTGTCGAAAAAGGATTTTCGAGATTTTTGCGCACTGTATGATATTGGGCCGGAGTGGCGACCTGTGCTCCCGGCCAGGAACCAAACCATACTGGACTGTCCGTCTGGGTCTGTCGGATTGTACACCCGATTTTTTGATTTTGCAAATGTGCGTTTGCCCCTTTCGATTTTTTGTGTGAATGTGCTTGAATACTATCGATTGAACCCTTGTCAACTAGCCCCATATGGGTTCAACAAAGTGACTCATTTCGAGATGGCGTGTAAGGCCGTTGGAGCGGTTCCGACAGTTGCCCTGTTTCGATGTTTTTATCATTTAGCCAAGAATGGTGACTGGTTCTCCATTCAGCGGAGGAAGGATCCTTCCTGTCAACTCGTTTTTCCTTCTAACCCGGCCTTGAAGAACTGGAAGAACCGTTTCTTCTGGGTAACTTCCGCCATTCTTCCTTTTGCCCCTTTATTTCGCAACCCTCGTGATCCTTTGTTTGAATTAGAATTGCGCCATTCGTTGGTGAATTACATACATTATAAGTTGCTGGTGGCTAACAAGACGCACATTCGCGTTTTTCCGGAAGAAGTACTCGTGCTAGCCGGATTGAGTGGGAAATGATCAATGCCGGGTTCGGTGCCGGTGCTACGACGTGATGGGCGTGGTAGGTTGCCCTTTCATGGGTGTATTTATTTTGCATGATTGTCTTGTAAAAAACGTGGTGAATTGATACTTACAGTGGTTTTGTTGTTTTATCTTTTGCAGAAATGGGACTGTTGGATATCATGAAACTAGATACCAATTCGGATGTGGAAAGCTCGTCCCGAGCTCTGCTGGATGGAGAGGAAGATGTGGTAACTAGCCATCGTCGTGCTTGTTACACTGGCCAAGAGTACACCAGTGTGTTACCGGATGCAGGTGTGATGAGGACTGAGCTGCCATCATTTGATTTGCCCAAGATTAACCCGGTTTCAAAAAAGAAAAAAGTCCCTACCGACCAAGACAATGTAACTTCCGCTGCACCTTCCAAAAGGATGAAAACCCGGGCTACCAAAGGGAAGTCACCCATTGTAGCCAGCGATGAGGGTCCGCATAGTGTGTCTTCCGGGAATACCGCTGAAAATACTCTGCACAGTGTCCCGGTCGCGGAACCCTCTTTTGAGAAAACGAGTGCATCATCGGAGCATAACACCACTGTGGCAAAAAGCTTTTCTGCACAACCTTTCATTCCTTTATGGGATGTGTGTAATGGGGATATATATGACAACCCGAGAGTGTGCCGTGATGTGGCTACTGGATTACCAACTCCTGCACAAAAGTCTGCCGTCGCTCAATTGAGTAATACTGCTTTGACTGACGAACTATTGACCAGTTGGGTGCAATTGGGGTCGTTTGTGACTGAAAGTCTTAATCGCTGGTCTAGCTGTCATGATACGGCTAAGGAAAAAACTGCCGAGCTATTAAACCAATTGAACAAAAAGGATGAGCGTGTTGTTGTTTTGGAAGAACAGGTGAGTTGTCTAGATGAGGAGAAAAAACAGGTTGTGGTGAGTGCGGAGGTTTTGAAGGAGGAGGTGCGGGCTAAGGAGGTTGAATTGTGTAAGGCGAAGAAAGAATTGGAGAAGGAGGTGGAGACGTTGGCAAAGAACCGTGTGATGTTTGAGAAAGAGCAGGAGATGTTTAAAGCTAAGGAAACCAAGATGAAATCTTCCTTGGAGCGGCTGTCTCAGGATAACCAGTTGCTGAGTGCTCGAGTCGAGGAACTGTCTCAAGACCGGGAGTGGCTTATCGTCCAAGGCTTCAAGCACGTGGTGGACTTGTTGCACCGTAGTCCTGAGTACTTGGAGCCTCTTGCTGCCATTCAAAAAGCCTCTCACGCATATGGTATGTATTCTGGTATTCGTGCAGGTTACAAATATGCGGCTGCCGGTCGTGCCATGGATACCGTGGCCCACTTTGCTCCTGACTCAAAGGCCAAACTTCATCGAGCTGTGCATGCGTTTGAAGAGATGCAATTTCCTTTTTTGGACTTGGTTTCCAAGGATGGTGCGGTGCCTCTATCAATATTGAAGAGCTTGGTGCCACACAATGCTGAAACCGCTGTGGCTATTGGTGGTCAACTAAGTTCCAGCCATCTGAGTATGATGACATCGCCCTCCTCCATGCTACCTCCTCGTTTCCCCCAAGGTACTAGCCATTCTTTGGATGCTGCCACTGCCGTCCCTGAGTCACCGGCATCAGTCATGAAGGAATCTGCCGAGCCTGTGGAGAAGGCAACGTCCAAGTAGGAGACATGGTTGTGGATGATGTGTTTAAAAGACATTGTTGATTGTCTGTTATGTTTTGTGTGAACTTTTGTTTGGATGTTAGTTTTTCACGCTTTGAAGTCTTATGATGGAATGAAAACCATGCTTAACTTTTAGTAAACTTGTGTGTTTGTTTGATTGCGAGTTACTTGTTGTTGGGGAAAACACCCGTATTGTATTCGAAACATAACAAGATGATCAGTCTTGCAGTTAGGAATATCATATGATGAATGATATTGTGTTGTGTCATTCGTTGACTGTGGTATACCATACATGGGTAGGTCAATGCCGGATCCCATGGAGCTGAGTTGAAATCAGGAGCTCACCCTTTCTGCACGAGTAGGACAATGCCGGACCTCGTGGAATTTTCACGTGTGGTGATTTGTGTTTACTCGTATGTCTTACAAAGTGTCTTTGTGTGACAGTGTTTGCGGGCTTAGCCATAGATTGTTTTCACAAAATGTTAGCATGTTTTTATATATGATAATGGCCGATGGCCATACAAAATGTCACATAATACAACCAAAAGTAATTGACTTAAACAAACATGCTATAATTCCATAATGAAGTTACACGTAGAAGCGCTTCAGGTTGCTTGCATTCCAGTGTCTAGGCACTGGCTTTCCTTCCATTGTGCGCAGCTTGTAGGAGCCACGATTGTGGGCTTCTGCTATTTGATATGGGCCTTCCCATTTGGGACCCATTTTTCCCCCTGCTTCCTGTCGACTAGCCTCGTTTTTTCTTAAAACCAAATCATTTGGTTTGTAACATTCTGACCGGACCCTGGCGTTGTAAAACTTGGCCATTGATTGCTTATATCGAGCTTCCTTGATACTTGCTTGTTCCCGCTCTTCGGTTATTAAATCTAGGTTCAGTGACAGCTCTGCCTCGTTGCCTTCTTCCTGAAACATGTGTCGTCTAGGGGAAATGACTCCGATTTCGGCCGGGATAACTGCCTCCGAACCGTACACAAGGCTAAACGGTGTCTTTCCATGGCTGGTTTTTTCCAGAGTGCGTATTGCCCACAACACACTTGGCAATTCTCCTACCCAATCCTTGCCATGCCTCCCCAAACGTGTTTTGAGACCATCCACTATGCTGCGATTCATGCGCTCGACTTGGCCGTTGGACTGTGGGTGAGCTACCGACGTGAATACTTGGCGAATGTGTAATTCCGCACACCATGACTTGAAAGGGTCTGATTCAAATTGTTTACCATTATCGGTGATGACTACCCCTGGCAGCCCGAAACGACAGATAATGCATTCCCAAAAGAACTTGATGATTTGCTTGCCCGTGATGGCAGCCAGTGGCCGGACTTCCGGCCATTTGGTGAAGTAATCGACTGCCACAACTAGAAACTTCACCCCTCCTTTGCTTGCTGGGAAAGGACCTACGATGTCCATGCCCCATTTATGGAATGGCCATGCCGCAGAAATGGTAACCAAATCGTATTTGGGTGTGTGTTTTACTGGGGCGTGCAATTGGCAAGCTTCACATTTACGCAGCTCTGCTAAAGCATCTTTATGCATAGTAGGCCAATAGAAGCCCATGTTCATGATCTTGGCTACCACTGTTCTGGGACCCGAGTGGTTACCACAGATACCTTCATGTATCTCTCTAAGGAGGTAAGTACTTTGTTCTGGTCCTACACAGCGGAGTAGTGGAGCCAGATATGACTTTTTGAATAGCAGACCTTCTTCGACTGTGTAATTTGAGGCGATCAGTTTAAGTCGTTCAGCTGCGCCTTCATCTGTGGGTAATGCTCCTGTTGTGAGGAAAGTATAGATTGGCGTCATCCAGGAGTCCTCTTCTTCTTGTACCTCTTGCACCGTTGCTTCGTCGGTAGATCTTGTGTGGAGCACTTCCACCAGTACTTTTTTCGTCAGATGGGAAAAAGCCAAAGACGCGAGTTTGCTCAATGCATCTGCCTTTTTGTTTTGGCTGCGAGATACCTGGATCAGCGAGCAGTCTGGGAACATTGCTTTCAATTGTTTTGCTTGCTTCACATATGCTTTCATTGTGTCTTCTTTTGCCTCGTAACTACCGTTGACTTGATTGGCTACTAACAGCGAATCTACATGAACTTTTATGTGGGAGACTTTCATACGCAGCGCCAAACGGAGACCAGCCAAGAGAGCTTCATATTCGGCTTCATTGTTTGTACATGGGAAGCTCAGCCTTATGGCATAGGTGAGCTCTAGACCGTCGGGATCAATTAACAACAAACCTGCCCCAGATCCTTCTACACTGGATGCTCCGTCTGTGAATAGCTGCCAGTGTGTGTTTTTTGTTTTCTCGGTTACGTCATATATATGGGGCTCTGCTGGGAAGGTTCCTTCCATGATAAAGTCTGCCAGCACTTGGCCTTTTATGGCCACTCGTGGGTGATAAGTTAAGCCATGCTCCCCTAATTCAACAGCCCATTTGGCCAAACGACCAGAATTTTCAGGCTTTGCCAGAATGTCTTTTAAAGGCTGGTTTGTCATAACCCGAATGTGATATGCCTGAAAATACCGACGGAGACGCCGCGCTGTGTGTACTACTGTAAGAACCGCCTTTTCCAGTGGTGGGTATTTGAGTTCTGCTTCCTTTAATACTTTGCTGACAAAGTACACCGGTTCCTGTCGGCCTTGGTGTTCTGAGATGAGTACCGAGCTGATGGCCTCATCTCCAACAGCCAGATATAAGAGAAGGTCTTCTCCTGCTCGGGGAGCTGTAAGAGGTGGCAGCTCCGCTATATAGGCTTTCATGTGCTGAAAAGCTTGCTCTGCGTCATTAGTCCATTCAAACTTTTTAGTACATCCTTTCAAAGTTTTAAAAAATGGTAATGACTTTTCCGCTAATTTGGAAAGAAAACGATGTAATGCTCCGAGCTTACCATTTAGACTTTGGACCTCCCGACGATTTCGTGGAGAATTCATCTGCTGTATTGCTCTTATCTTTTCTGGGTTGGCCTTGATCTCTTGCTTGTTGACAACATGGCCAAGGAACTTGCCTTCGCGGAACCCGAAGGAGCATTTTCCAGGATTGAGTTTCATATTGATCTTGCGCAGGTTATCGAAAGTTTCCCGAATGTCTAGTAACATTGCCTCCTCGCTGTTGCTTTTGATGACTAGATCATCAACATAAGCCTCCATGTTCCGACCGATTTGGCTTCCAAACGCTTTATCAATCAACCGCTGATACGTGGCTCCTGCATTTTTCAGTCCAAAAGGCATTTTAGTGTAACAAAATATGCCCTTTGGGGTGTGAAAAGAGGTTTTTTCTTCATCTTCCGCTTTCATCTGAACCTGGTGATAACCTTTATAAGCATCGAGAAAACATTTAAAATTGTAACCTGCAAGCGAGTCTACTTTGAGGTCAATTTCTGGCAAGGGGTAGCAGTCCTTTGGGCAGACCTTGTTGAGATCCTTGAAGTCTACGCACATGCGCCAGCTGCCATCGGACTTTTTGACCAGGACTGGGTTGGCTACCCATGTATGGTAGTGGACTTCCTTCAATATCCCTGCTTTGACCAGCTTATCTACTTCATTGCAGACGACTTTTCCACGTTCGGCTGCCATGCCCCGTTTCTTTTGTACCACTGGTTGTACCTGTATGTTTAAGTTTAAAGAATGCTCGGAAATGTATCGTGGTACACCTGTCATGTCGTCTGGCGTCCATGCAAAAACATCCCTGCTGTTTTGCAGCAGCTTGATTAAGCCCTGCCGTCCTTGAAGTGTCAAATCAGGGCCAATACGGATCAACTGGTCTGGGTGCTTGCTATGGATGCTGAGCTCCTGGCTTGGCATGGCTTCGTGATCTACCTTTGCTACCAGCATACTTTCTGCTTGCGACACGAGGGTGCAGATACCTGCTTTGGTCGGGAACTTAATCATTGAATGAGCTGTGGACACTATAGCACCAAAAGCGCTAATCCCTGGACGCCCCATGATGATATTGTATCTGGATGGGCACCGAACCACCAGAAATGTAATACTTTCTGTTCTTTTGAATCTTCCTGCTCCGATAGTGACCTGCACGGTAATTTCTCCCAAAGGAGTAACTGTTTCTCCTGAGAACCCAACTAAGGATGTTCGATGTGGTCGCAGCTGTTGTTGTGTTCTGCTTTCCAACTGCCGGAAGCAGTGTTCATACATGAGCTCTACTGCGCTCCCTCCATCCCAGTATACCCGATGGACATTTTGCCCATCCACCTTGGCATTGACCAGGATCGGGGCGCACTGTGTTGCATTGGCTGGCGGCGGCGGGAAATCGATTTTTACTCGCATCCAAGGTTTCCATGCTTGCTTGTTAGGCCGGGCCTCTTCTTTTGAGTGTGACACCATTAAGATCTCGGCTTTCTTTCCTTTCTCCTTGCTAGTCTCGCTTTTTTCTCCCGGCCCCTTCTTGCTCTTAATGTCCTTTATCAGGTGTGCCAATTCCCCGGATTTGACTGCCGCCTCGATTCTCTTTTTTAGCTGAAAACAATCATTTGTATGGTGACCAGTGTCACCATGGAAATCACAAAACCGATTGGGGTTTCGCTCTGTTGCAGATTTTGGCAGAGGCTTAGGTGGCCTGAAACTGAAACGTGCCTCTTCCGTGGCTAAAATTTCCTTTGGGGATTTTGTCAGTGCTGTGAACTGACCTCTGTCTTTGTCGTCTTCTTGGGTCCTTGAATTACTGTATGATCTATGATGATCATAGGCACGTGTGTTGGATCGCCGATCGAATGGTGTAAACCTTGGGGTACGCGATCGTGGAGGTGAGCTCTTTCGCTGTGGTAACCTTGGCTTTCTCGCAGCGTCCATTATCTGGGCTGCCTCTTTTCCCCGAACAAAAGCTTCAGTTCGTTCCATAGCTTCCTCCATTGTCTTAGGGATTTTACGGTTAAGGTCTTCTACAAGCTGTCTCGGACGGACCCCATGTATGAAACCTGAGACTCGCATCTGTTCGGTAGCACCACCGATACTGAGGCTTTCGAGCTTGTATCGTTCCATGAAAGCTCGAAGATCTTCTTCCTCCTTTTGTTTTATATTGTGTAGCTCTACCGGATCCCTTGTGTACCTCTTCTGCTGAACAAAGTTTGCCAAAAATTTTCTGCTCAGATCTTCGAATGTGTCGATGCTGCCGTCTGGCAGACTATTAAACCATAGCCGTGCCGGACCCACTAGTGTTTGCGAAAACATGTGGCACCATAAAGGGAGGCACCACCTTTCCACAGTGGCTGCGCCGGAGAAAAGTTCTAGGTGATCATCCGGATCTCCTAAACCATCATATGTTTTGATGTTTGCAGGCATTTTGGTTTTTGGAGGGAAAGTGAAGTTTGCTATCCGTGCCGAAAACTTGGTATGTGTAGTTGGGACATATGGCTGGGAGAGGTCTTCGGTGTGGAAGATTGGCCGGGGTATAGGTTGTGTCACGGCTGGGGTAACAAACGAGGGTGTACCAAAACTTTGTGTCTGGGTGTGTGGTACCCCGGCTAAACCATAGCCGGGATAGCCCGGGTACGGATAAGCTTGCCAGTAGGGGTTTTGCCAAAACTGCTGAGCCATGCTTTGGACTCCAAGCTGTGCTGTCGTGGTGCCAAAGTATTGATCTCCCGTGTAACCAGTATTTGCTGGTATATGGGGCAAAGGCATGGAATAGGTAGCAAAGGGGTTGGCATACGGGTTATTTAGCGTCATGGACTGTGAAGACAAGCCTATGCTAAAAGGCACCATCTCCGTTCTGGGTGGTTCGGTGGTTACTTCTCCCAAAAGGCCTAAGAGGGTTTGGGTACTTGCTTCCGGGATTTGAGTTGGTACAAGGGTGATAGCGTTGGTAGCAGTGCTTACTTGAGGCGGGAGGGATGTTTGGAGGCCGCTGTTATTCGGGTGTGGGGGCGTTAAAGGCAAAGAGGAGTCTCCCTCATACGCCAAACGGACCCTCACTCCCCTGAGCCGTTCTTCCCTTATATAATTGCTCACCAATTCTTGGAGACGAGGAAAGTTGTCACGTACTCCTTCAGGAGTGAGCTCAATCATGTCGGCGATTACGGGAGAGTCCTGTAGCCGATCTTCGGCATTCCCAGTTTCGTCCATGTTTTCTCCAACGTGAGATATCTGCAGTCAGCTGAGAAACAAACAACGGGGTATCAAAAAAGAGCAGGGTAGGTCTTACTTGCTGGTTATGTAAGAGTCTGCCCCACGGTGGGCGCCAATGTCGCCGTATCAGTCTTCAAGGTCCTGCTGATCACCTAGTCCTGCTAAGATCACCACAAAGCACACCGTTAGCCTCACCACAGGAGGTGCCTCCTGTGGTCGCGACTCCGGCGTGAGAGTAAGGACCGATTCTAGAAGAAGATAACGACTGAGTTGTGTAGTAAATATTGAGAGAGTGGAAGTGTAATGTGTTGTACCTGCTAAGTTCTTGAGTCCTCCTTTTATCATGCTTGTGGTCTAATCTTTCTCCTTAGTATCTTCCTCTTTTAGACCTTATCTTCTATTGGTTATATACACAAGTGTTGATTGTAGTGATATTTCCAGATTGGTGTTAATGTTTGACTTATTACCAAGTTGACTTGGTTTTGTCAAGAAGGAGGCCATGTTCTGCAGGGATACTTTTGCAGAGACTTGCACTAGAAAGGTTAGTTGTTGCTTTTCATGGAGAAAGGCCTTGCAGGCTTTCTCCATTTGTATGGTTCTTTCCTTTTATCCAGTAGTTATAATATATTCTTCAGGTTCTTCCTTGTGTTTGACGACCTGAACCGGATGTGGCCGTGCTTGGCTTTATCCGAGCTGGGAGTTAGCTGGGCTATCCCTTAGCTCGGCTAAAGGGATCTACTGACCCCCGTCATCATTCACATTCATTCTAACTTCTCTACACATGCTGAAACATCACCTATCTTAGTAAAAATATGTGTGTCCTAGTAAAGCTATACATTTTCCTATGTAAAACTCCACATTTTCCACTATAACTTCACATGTCACATAGGATATATCACGTTAAATTACGCTTACATACACCTTAGTTTTATACTTGTTGCAAACATGTTTATCTGAAGTTGCCTATAGTCTCGCTTCATCCTTCCACCTTTGTACCATGTGTCAAACATGCACTGCATTCAAAATTCTTTTTTTTTTGCCAAGTGTCAAACTCATCTATAGTTAACTTAGGGGCCGTTTGATTGGATCTGAACCATTAAGTGCTGAATGATTAAGATGTCTGAATGGTTAAGAGGGTCTGAATGATTAAGAGGGTCTGAACTATTAGTGTTTGGTTCCACATCTGAATCTGAATCAAGATTATAAAAAAAAAAAAAACTTTTTTTTATTCAAAACCCTAAAAAACCAAAAACAGCCGTCGACTTCACGCAACTTCCGCCTCACCGGCCACCTCGTCGTCGCCTCCACCACACGCCGCCGCCGCCGCCACCACCACCCGTCGTAGCCTCTACCTTCGTCGTCTATCGTCGACCTCACCACCTCATCACAACCGCCATCGTCATCATCATCGCCATTCAGCCATCATAGCCCTCGGTTTTGGAAGCGACCTCACGAGTCGTGGAAGACCATAAGTGGCAGCAGCAGAGCGCGACGGCGGCAGCAGCAGTGGGCGGAGGTTGACGAATAGGTGGTCATGATGGGGTAACGGATGTAGCAGCTTCGCCATGATGAGGAGAGATGGCCGGAAGAGGAGAGTTGGCCGTGAAGTTGGAGACGAGTAAGTGAGGGCAGACCTTCTATCCCCCATTCAGACCCATTCAGACTTGTTTTGAGGTCTGAATAGTTCAGACCTCCATTCAGACATTTTTCTCCATTCAGATGTGTTTTTTTCACGAAACAAACGGTCTGAATCTGAACCATTCAGATTCAGACCTATTAAGATCCAACCAAACAGCCCCTTAGTTATTACACCCCAATAACATCTCAATAAAAACAAAAACGGAAAGAAAAAATCATCACTAAGACAACCTATTAAATAATAGCTAAATCAAATTTCCAACATTCGATGGTGCGTACCAGACTATTAAATCAATACCGCCTCAGCTGTATTAAATTTGTCACATTTCATATCTTTTTTTGTCATCAATAAAGTTTCCCTCCATTATGTTAATATACTTCAACTAATTTCCCGCCATATGTATTGCAATACTTAACAATTAATTACACTATACTCATTGATACTTACACACCAATTTTACATAAACTTCCGACTTATTAACTAAAAAAACACAAAATTTCAAAAACCTAGCTTTTCAAACATGGGTGAGGAGTTAATGATAGGGGTCTTACATCAACCCATGTGATCAAAAATTCAAATTATTACTCAAAAAGTACATCTAATAAGATTTGAAACTATACTAAAGGTTTAGAAGATATTTCTCCTATTTATTAGACAATGGATGCTTTCATTTCATTGTGTTTTATGGGTATTTTTACTTATGATTATATTATCAGTGAGAGCCGCATGTACAATAACGAGGGGTTTCATGTCTACACATGTAGTGTGGTGCTTGGGCCTACCCACACTATTTTAGCAGAGGATCTCAATGTGCGAAAAACCGGTTATCATGCCACGTCACCATGTTCACGTCACCAAGTTCCGGTTACCCTGACCGTCATGAGATCATACCCATCAGACAAGCGGGAACCGGATAAATTCGTAAACACTCTCCCCTGCTAGGTTTAACCCCTGAACTTATTAAGGTGCAAATTCTCTCCCTTCATTGCAATACCGCTAGCTAGAAGCTCTTTGGTGCCTACCCACATTATATTTTCATGATCTTTGCATCAGAAATAAAGCCGTACTCAATTTGAATAAACAAAATATAAACATTGAGACTCATGCGGTCACAAAGGACACCTTGAGCAAAAATGATAAAAGGGCAGCAGACGAAGAATTATGATTATAGGTCTACTTTTCACTCACAATTTGGAACCCTTGTTGCCTTCAAAAGTAATGACCATGAAATTTTAAGCGAAAGCATAGAAAATTGTTTGGACATGTGACACTGATGGTATAATCTCAGTGGTTTCGAGGATTAGGTTAGAACTACAATTCAAGATGAAGGGGTGTAACGTGTGTTGAATACACGTTTAATAAACCAAGCCCATTACTTTAATTGGAATTGTCAACAATGTTGTATTGAAAGTACTAGTAAATCTACTTAAAGAGGTGATTGGCAAACTAATATCAGACCAATAATCAATTTTTGTCACGAGATTAAGATATCACGCAACAATTCCCTTATTCTAAATAAAGTTTTATCATGGTCAATAGACCTAAAACTAAAAGGTACATTTTTAAAAATTGACAAAAGAAAAAGTTTTCAATCGTCTAAGTTGGTTGTTTGAGGTAACAAATTACATAAGGTATCTTGTAGAGTGGCACAATTTATTTAAACAAGATTACACAAAATTTTTGCCTTTTGTAAGATTATAAAAATAAATTTTTTAACCAGGATTAAAACCGTAATCTATTGTCGGTAAAATATCGAAACTATCAATTATTTTTGGATTTTAATAGAAGTTGCTAGAAGCTCCTCGGCTCCTCGCCCCCTTTCTCGTTCTTTCCTGAAAGTCTGAAACCATTTCTTGGTTTCCATTTTCCTATAAATTAACCTTCCATCTGCTCATATTATCATCTAGTTATCTATCAAAATCTTTATAATTTGCATTCATCAACAATCGTTCGATTTTCCGTAAACACAAATCGAAATGGACATCAGTTTGATTGGATTCGACAATCCGTTCCTCCGCAACATCCACCACATCCTGGAAGCAACCGAAGACAACGCCGGTGGCAACAAGTCAACCAATTCTGGGCCTACTCGTGCCTACGTCCGTGATGCCAGAGCAATGGCGGCAACTCCGGCGGACGTGAAGGAGTATCCGAATTCGTACGTGTTCGTTGTGGACATGCCGGGGCTGAAGTCGGGAGACATCAAGGTGCAGGTGGAGGAAGAGAACGTGCTGGTGATTAGCGGAGAGAGGAAGAGGGAGCACGATGAGGAAGAGAAAGGAGGTGTGAAGTACGTGAGGATGGAGAGGAGGATCGGTAAGTTCATGAGGAAGTTCTCGTTGCCGGAAAACGCCAATACCGATAAGATATCTGCGATTTGTCAAGACGGTGTGCTTACGGTGACGGTGGAGAAGCTGCCACCGCCGGAGCCCAAAAAGCCCAAAACAATCCAGGTTCAGGTTGCTTGAATCGGGTGATTATTTGTTAAATGCTTATGAAAAATGAATAGGTTTGTAGTTATAATGAATCTGGAAGTAGGTATTTTGCTAATGTTGTTATAATCGATCTGTTTTTGGTTAATTTTAAGTTTAAATCCATGTATGTTTGATTTGAAAGATCATTTTCGCTATGTTCCCGACCTTAAATGATCGAGAAAAGAAAAAAAATGGAATGAAAAGACAGCATGTTTATGTTTCTAATTTAGCGAAAGAAGTGGAAAATAAAATTTGTTTTTGATTTCATTTGACGAATGAAAGAAATATAAAATAAAATATTTTGTGTTTTTAAGATTCATTTAACTCTTTTTGGATACAAGGGTTCTTAAATTCAAGGAAAACGCAAGGGGCTTTGATGTGAATAACTAAGATTTAAACATTGAAAACAATAATAACAATTGGACTTTGCTTAATCAGACAAATAATTAAAAAGAATCATACAAGAAGTGATAAAATGGACTCTTAGGATTTAGGGGTTCTTAAATTCAAAAACTCAAACACACACACAAAGTAGCAGAGCTCTTACTGAGTTAGGAGGAAGGTTTCTATCGGATTGGATAATGATTTATTCGGTATTTTTGAATCGGGTTTTGGTTTTGAAATTTTTTTTGCTCTATCGGAAACCCGACTCGGATTTCAAATTATATTACCAGGCCCGAAAACCCGAATTATTACATTCGAATACCCAAAAAACCCGAATAAACCGGTTTTATTCGGGTGTCTGACCTGAAAAATTAGTTTTTTGAATACCCGAAACCTGACCTAAATCTAAAATCATATTTTCTGACCCAAACAACCCAAATTAGATTTCAGATGAAGTTTATTCGGGTTTCAAATTTTTTCGAGTTTCGGATATTTTCGAATTTTTATTATTACATCAATAATAAAAACAATATCTATGAAAATTCTTATCCTATAGGGATAAAATTAACACTGCTGACGTGAAAAAGGGGTTCAACCCTCGTGATGATTGTAGGAGATGGGTTCACGTTTTTATTATAAAACAATAATAAAATATACATAATAACGATACACTCGTTATTCGTAAAAAATAATTTAGTACATTAACGGTTACAAGACTAAAATAAAAGAATATATAAATTACTAATTTATATACGAAACATGTTTTGATGCATGTCTTCGTTGGTACTCCAAATAGCGAGTCTTCAATCAAGCATCTTGATGAGCCGGTCACAAATACTTCAATACGCTTATGTCTTCCACCTATTCTTCATTGACATAGAATAAACATATTGATGATTATGGTTGAGGCACGTATTCAATACGCTTCCCTTAAAACAGATTTCGCGCCTCTTCTCATGACGAACGCGTCTGTCTTCCAGGGTACAACAACCGAAACAGTTTGTGTACTGCCGGGATTAACCTAACACCTGAAAAGAATATCTTAAACAAGAGCTTGAAGAGTTGAGAAAGTTAGAAATTCTTGTGAGATTGTATGTAGTATCCTTTCCTTCATCGTGAGTCCATTGCTTCGGTGCCATTGGACCACTACTCGGCCATGTTCCGGCTGGCTGTTTGTTTTTCTTACATTTTTTACGTTTTTGAGTGTCTTGTGTCTCCAGCACGACCTCGTTATCAGATTGACTAGGTGACAAAAAATCAGATTCGAGCCGAGGTTGGGAGTAGGGAGCAAAACCGGGTTGAAAGTTTGAAGGTGGTTGGAAGTTTGGTGGATGTTGTTGAAAGTGTTGGATGTTCGGGTTTTGTTGTAGTTGAACCAATAAATTTCTAAGCGATTCAGGATCGTATGAGAACGGGTTGAATTCGGGATTGGGATTGTTAGGCCTTGGATTCATGTTTGTAATTTTTTTAAATAAAATATAGAAAGAAAGATGAAAGATGAAGAGATTTGGGTGGTTTTTTGGATAAAAAGGTTGAGTATTTATTTACTTTTAAAAAATTTGTTTTTTTGTTTTTTACAAAATTGCTATTAACCAACGGTTACATTTATGGGCCAATCAAATTGCACCATGCTCGACGGGGAGCGGGAGCCGTCGCAATCAAGGGGGGCGGTGTTCCCGTGTGATACCGCCGCGGGGATGATGCCCGCTGGCCGGGCGGGACGACCGTTGTCCTCGGTCTTATGAAATCAGCACATTGTTTATATTAGTGTATGATTCAATTTTATTATATTAAACTAGTAAATGTGTAATTCTAACTACATATAACAACCATTTTAAATAATGATTTATTCCAAATTGTGATTTGTTTATTAAGCTTTTAATTGTTATTATTTTTAAACTAACAATATTCATTTAGACAAAAGTATTTCATCAAATAATTCAGCCCCTTTACACATTTTTATGTTAGAACTATTTTTTAAATATTTTTTTTTTGTAAGATTGTTGTTATGATGCATCTCTTTAAATATGAACACTAAAGAGTGTTATTGCATGTCTTCAGTTAGTTTTATTAATAACTAAATAAAAAAAATAATAAAAATAACCATTTTGCAACATTTTTTGTAAATGAAAAATAACTTAAACATGATTAGTTTTAGTTTTAAATTTAAAGTATTGATTTAACCAGCCAGATTTTAGGCATTTTCAAGTATGCATAAAATACGTTGTATTTTAATTAATTTTTTTTTGTTATAATAATATAGTGATAAAATTATAATATTAAAAATACTTAAAATATAAGACTATTTAATTTGTTTTCTAAATTAAATTAATAATTTTCAGAACTTGCAATTGACTCCGAGAAACAGAAGTTGCTAGAACATCCTCGCTCCCTCTTTCTCCTTCTTTCCCGAATCATCTTCTTGGTTTCCATATTCCTATAAATCAGCCATTGATCTGCACATTTCTTCACCATAGAATCTTCAAGATCTCGCTTTGATTTGTATTAATCAACAATCGCGTTCGGATTTCGCTAAAAGATCATCAAACCCAAATCGAAATGGACATCAGTCTGATGGGTTTCGACAGTCCGCTCCTCCGCAACCTCCACCACATCCTGGAAGCCACCGAAGACAACACCACCGGAAACAAGTCAACCAATTCTGGGCCCACTTATGCCTACGTCCGTGATGCCAGAGCAATGGCGGCAACTCCGGCGGACGTGAAGGAGTATCCGAATTCGTACGTGTTCATTGTGGACATGCCGGGGCTGAAGTCGGGAGACATCAAGGTGCAGGTGGAAGAAGAAAACGTGCTGGTGATTAGCGGGGAGAGAAAGAGGGGGCACGATGAGGAAGAGAAAGAAGGTGTGAAGTACGTGAGGATGGAGAGGAGGATCGGTAAGTTGATGAGGAAGTTCTCGTTGCCGGAAAACGCCAACACCGATAAGATATCTGCGATTTGTCAAGACGGCGTGCTTACGGTGACGGTGGAGAAGCTGCCGCCACCGGAGCCCAAGAAGCCCAAGACCATCCAGGTTCAGGTTGCTTGAATCGAGTGCTTATTTGTTAAATGCTTATGAAGAATGACGAGGTTTTGTAGTTGAATGTTATTTTGTAACGGGGTTTGAAGGGTTTTAAGTGTTTTTGATGATGTTATAATAATACAACTGTTTTGGCTAAGTTTGAATTTAAATCAACTAGTATTATCCCAACCGCGCGTTGCGGCGGAAACGTGGTCAAAGACAACTTTTCTAGAGGCATATATGGTTATGATATTCAATTCAAAACGTTTGTATTCGGAATTATTTAGATGAAGAAAAGTGTTGGCTAAGAATAGGACATGAATTCCTGCGTTTAACACCTTCAAATTTTATCCATTCTTCTATGTTAAAACTTTTCCATGAGTGTATTGATTGTAACTTCCTTTGGTCCCGGGAATCATTAACACAAAACAAAAAAGAAGGCACAAGAAGAGAAACCCTAAATTAATTCACTACAAACAGACCCTCCTCCCCTAATTCTTTAGTTCTTGAACTGGCCATGGTCAAAGTTGACTAAGCAATCATACACATAAAGAAATTAATTTCCTGTAAGTGTCCTAAAAGGAAAGCATGATTCACATGAATTCATTTAAAGAGAGTCAGGTTTCTTAGTCTCATTAAAACTTTATATTGTAGAGTTCATTAGACATCTTTTTGAGGGTATCTATTATAACACAAGTGTTAATAGGTATGAAGGCTAGTAAAAATACACTTGAAAGTAAATGCACCTTTATTTTTGCAGCTCTTGTGTTATTGATATTTTTTTCCCCATTGGTGTATTACTTTTTACAATCTATAACACTGAATCGAGTTCAAGATTTAAATGTACCTTAAATCTTGTATCATTAGATCTACACAACTCATAAAATGTTTTGTTTTTCATGCAAGGGTATGGTGAACCAAAGTGAGTGAACAATGCAATGTAACCATTATTAATTGTCATAATCTCACTTGCATTCACATGCAAATCTGCATGATAATACTCAAACTTCTCATGCCTTTGCAACACGCAATTCTTGGGTATGAATAATATGAAGTGTATTATTACATGTGCATAAGGCGCCATAATTGCCTGAAATAACAACGTATAGGTACCCATTCTCCTTTTAGTTTTACTTAATACATGTCCAACAACAGTTAAAAATGTTACCTCAAGAACTGGCTTTTTCTCATGTTCCTAAAATGTCCCGGGGGAGAATCATCAATGATCTGGCTTCTAGATGGATGAAGCTAATTAGTAAAAATCTTATACTTGATCCTGGACCTGGAGCATGAGTAATGTTAGTGATATGTTCACAAAAATTAATAAAAGACTATGAGATAAAAATCTTTTAAGAACATACAGAATGTTGTACGAGGAAGAACTTACCATGGGATATTGGAACTCAATTATTAATTCAATACTCCTCTTAATTAGTTCACAAACACAACATACCAATGTCATCTTTCTAAATATCAGAACGATCACACTCTTGTTAATCTTTACTATCCTGACAAAGATAAATAGATAACCTTTAAAAAGTATAGTTTGCTGGTCATCTAAATTTGATAGAGAGCCAAATCCTGATTCCTAAATTAAGTTGAGATATAACCACTGTAAGCAAAAGCAAATTGACATGTTAGTTTAGAGTAAGAGGAGTATTATAAGAACTAATTACAAAACAACTAAATATGTAAAAGTTGTTACGGTTGAAGTATAGGAGCCAAATCACATCTCCAGCCTAAATAAACACAAAGGGAAGATAAACATAAAACACTTGATGAACTATTTGGTATATGAATATTAAAAAACACAACCATAGAGTTTGTCTCAAAAATACACAAAATTAGTGAAAGTATATTATAAGTTGCAAATTAATGAAATGAGTTTGATAAGTGTTAAAACAAATCCATTGAAACAACAATTAGCAAACCCAATGTATAACCAATGCAAACTAACTCGATCTGCTTGTGCTTAACAATAATCAAAAAGCAAACTCAGATTGCAAAGTAATTTAATCTATCTGCCAATAGTATGCCAACAGCAAAAAGATTCAACCAAAGCCTAAACACGTCATGCGATATCTTTGAATACACGATGCATTTGGTATCCTTCTGGTTGCTTAATTTATAGTCGTTGCCTCGTTTATAGAGTTATCAATAAAACTGATTGAATACGTTTACAGGGAGAAGAAGATGATCAACGGAACTCTTTGTAACGGTAGTATGAATCGAGAGCCCATCCCAGACGATTGTAAACCCTAACACTATCTTCTTGATCTAACCTTTGATCTCCTTGCCGAAGGCCTCAGCCGGAGATTAGATGCTCCACTGGCGGTTCGAGCCTTAACCTCCTCCGGCCGTTGGAGGAATCCACTGGATGACATGGATGCCAAGGTGATTGTGCCTGAGAAGAAGACTGTTATCTCCGATCTCGAATTTTTTCGGGTGCATGAGTAGTCGGCGAATCACTATCGGTGGCAGTGGCGGCCAAGAAGGAAGAAAAGGGGAAATTTTGAGTTGTCGGTGGCAGTGTTGGGCAAAGAAGAAATAAAAGAGGGCAAAGGGTGGCGAAAACCATAAACACCATAAAGTTTCTATTCATTAGCCGGTCTTCTTTTAATCTTCCTACTATTAATAATACATATATGAGAGAGATTGTAGAAAACTCTTAAAATTAAGAGGTACAACCTATCCATGCAATGAGGTACACCAATTGAATGCACTTGGTATGATGTTTTCTATTTTGCCCTAATTTGACCTCCCTTTCTCCTCTCTGCATATAGTTATTTCCTTCTTCGTATATTTTCTCCCAACAAAGAATTCCTTTCAGCCCTCACCATTGATCATTTGAGACTTATTTCCCTAATAGGTTAAACTCTCAACCAAGCTAATGGGAAATCTCAAACAAATCTCTGTGCATCGTGTCCTGATATGTTCAATTTGATCTGAAGCATGAAAAAGAAAGAGGAATGCATCATATCTTACCTTCTTTGCTTATGTCGCAGTGCTACCGAAAAGAGGAATTAACAACAAAATTGGCTCCACATTCAAATTTTGAAATATTGGATCTCTCCTTTAAAAAGGGTTGCTTCTCTTCAATCGAATTTCCACTGCTTCTTGCATTTTCCTCTCCGTCGCTTACTCAGAAATTGATATCCTTCTTGCGTTTTCCTCACTGTGTCTCTATTACCTATGTCTTATTTAGCAAATTAAAGTTGTTTGTACTGCTTGTTTTCGTCTAATGACCCATTAAACATGTTTTTTTTATTTAATAAACAATTTGAGTTTTGACTTAAAATGATTTATCTCAACAACTATTTACCACAAGTTAGAGTAACCTTTCTCAATTCTCGAAATGTTAATTTGTAGATTAGTAGTCAACTCAAGCAATAAGATGACACTTAACATGTATGCACTTGATTTAGAGGCATTTTAATATGAGTGGTGGCAAGATGATTAATGCCAAAGTGGCTAATAAAGAGTTTTTATTTGGGATTTGTTGAACAGTGCTTCATTTTGTGATACAGATTGTTGCTACTACTTTTTACTAACAAGCCTTGGTTTAATGGATGCTTTTGAAGGATTTAAAGAAGGAGAAAGAGTTGAAAGCTAGGGAAGCTATCCAAGGAAGAGGGAACATGTAATTCACAATAAGCATTGTTATAGATTTCTGAAGTTTAAAACATGTTTTAATAAGCTTGGATTTTAAGAATCATTTTGTTGTGATTTAACATGCTAAATTAGATAACTATTCTTTTCATTACGTCCTTTCAAATAATATATTTTGTCGAATTGATTTCTGAAGTTTCTTCATTGGCTTTATAACATAGATTAACAAAATCTTAAGGTATGCCTTGTTAATTTTATGAAAGTTGTAGAAGAGTTCAAGTTTAATTTGCTAAAGAATGCTTTGGTCTCTATAAAAATGCATAAATTGGTTTAGTTACACAAGTTAAAGGGCAACTCAATAAAATATGGTATACGTGATTTTACAAAACTATATTGTCTTTTAGATTATTTATTTGTACAGGGTGTTTTGGTCTAATGACCCATTAAAATGATTTTTGATTCTTAAAACAAAAGTGTGAATAAGTTGTATTATGGTTCAATGAAACAGTAAGTTGTGTTTTCTTTTAGGTTCATAAAAGATAAACCATTTTAATGGTTGATTATGGTGTACAACTTTGTCTAATGACACATCAAGGTGTAATTTTGAATCTTTTATCATATTAAAGTATGAAATGGTTATTTTAACTGTTGGTGTTATTTCATATGCTCTTTGTGAGTATATTCAAGTTATTTTGCTTAAATAAAAGCAGTAACCATGGTCATCTAAATGGGCGAGGCTCACACTAATGGATTTAACACTTAAACCATTTATTTTCATGATTTGCAAAGATAGTTTTATGCTTAATTTAAAACAGTAGTTTTATGCTTAATCTACTCAATAAGAATATAATGAAAATAAATGTTTTTGACTAGAATATTTGGCCTTCTTTTGATATTTAGTTTCAATGTGTGTGTTCTTTATGTATGTGTTTTTCAATGTATGCAATTTTGTGTGTGTATATGTATGTGTTTTAGTACCTGTTCATCCAATTTCTTACAACCTGTTTACAACTTGCTACTATTACAGGGGTTACAACCCTTTTACATTTCTAATCTTCTATAATTTCCTAGAAATTTGACCATCTCAAATGGCCTTTATTAGTATTGTTTTACGGCCTTCCAACCTGATTTATTTAGAATGTATTTAGTTGACTTTTTAGTCTATGTATGTAGCTATAAAAATAAAGAGATTTTTTTTAACTGATTTGTTTTCAATACTTTTTAGTCACTCACTACTTGATTACAATTCTGGATATAAACTGATTTATTTTCAATACAGATTAACGTGTGCCTGGAATAATTTGACTGTCATCAAAGACATGTGCTTGATCCATGGAGTTGACATATGGGCTTTTAAATCTAAACATCTATGTTTCCGACCAACTTTTGTTATTTGTGTTGTCGGTTTTCTTTTTTACAAGATCAGAGTGTTTATAACTATCTTTTTTATTTGTGTATTTTAATTTAGTGGAGTATGTAAAACTCAAGGCATGGATAATCCACTCCGAACTGCATATATATATACGAAAACTATCATGAACGCTATCTATATCACGAAAACAGTGTTAAATTAGCAAAATACAAACACCGCATTGTATAATGTTGTAGACACCGCCGCATCGCGCGGGTTTCCGGCTAGTATATATATAATGGATGTTTGATTTTTTTTTTTAAATGATAAAAGGTCACTTAAGTATCTGATTTGAAAGAACCAATACGTGAGGAGTATTTATAAGAAATCGTCTAAGAACACTGCGCGTGTGTTTTTGTATTTTTTGATGTGATGTAGAAAAAAAGCTAAAATTACCAAAATAGGTCGTTTGAATAACCAATATTGAGGTTATAACCATTGAGTGATAATTTTACAAAATGACCTTTGATTGCAACTTGTATTGCTGACTCAACGATATACTTCCATGATATATTGGTATGATGATATCCATTTTACTTTTTTTTTCTTCTTAAAATATTGTTAGAAACTTAGAAAAGTGATACCAAAAAATAATTGGTAGACATTTATATGGTTAAATAAGGGTATGTAAAACTCATTTATATATTTCTTGTGTGAATATAAATAAAATTGTTGTCTTGGTTGGATTGGTAGAACTTTTATCTTGATAGTAGAGGTTGCACTATATCTGGCAAAATGGGCGGGTTGGGTCAGGTTGGTAACGGGTCAGAACGGGTTTTAAGCAAAGTCATTTCGGGTTTAAATGGATTGTTCTTAAAAAACATCAATTTTAGTTTAATTTAAGATGTGTTATAAGTAAACAAATAGTCCATTTGGATAATTTTTAATGATTTTCTCATCAAATATGTTATTAATCGTTCTTAAATATTTGAATCCAATGCATTTACATACTATTTTGGTTACCCGTCTTGACCCGCATTTTGTTTAAGTGATACCCATCCCGACTCATTCCATATTATGATGTTACCATTTCAACCCATTATACTACAATTGTCCACCCAAACCAACCTATTTCCTTTAACATGGGTAAAAATTGTCACCTCTAGGTTGCACGTTCTACTACTTCCCAAAACGGCTTTTTTTTACTCTTCCTTTTTCTACGTGCTTCTAAATAGGGGTGTTTACGGTCCGGTTTTTTAAATGTTGAAAACCAAATCCGAACCGTTGAAAATAAAACGAAACCGAAGCGTTGTCAACGGTTTGGTTTGCGGTTTGGGCCTGTTAAAAAATAAAAAAAAACTTACTTCAGAAAAAAAAACCTTACGTCACTAACTTGTCCAAAACTACATGTGAAACAAACATTACAAAACATGTATAAAATACAAGTAGCGAAAAATACTACTATCAAAAAAACATTACAAAACCATCAAATATACAACCTACTATTCAAAAACAAACACCATAAATATGACATCATGTGAAAAAACATTACGAAAATTGTTGTTCAAATGAGAGTACATAATGCCAAAAAAATATATGTCCAAAAAACATGGAGTCCAAAAACAAACAACTTAATTTCCAAGGTTATAAAATTTTAAGTACTAACCAAACAACTAACAACTTGATTAAATAGTACATACAATTACATATCTAAATACATATGAAAATCAAAATAAAAAAAAAACATTATATATATATATATACACGGTTCGATCCGGTTTTTTGCGACCGGTTTTCTTGTGAAAACCATAAACCAAACGGCCAAATGTTTGAATAAAAAACCGAACCAATGACCGGTTTTGACGGTTTCACGGTTTGGAACCGAACCGTGAACACCCCTACTTCAAGTTTGGCTCCAACTAATATAACCTCTTCAATTGTTTTTTTTTTGTTTTTTTCTTCCGGCATCTCCCGTACGTTGCGCAAACTATTTTTACTTATAAATATTAATCAAAATTGAATATGTTCATGTTTCCACTTTAATTAACTCCGATATATTTTACTTTTATACGTTTCGGATAAATATTAGTCAAAACCGATTTCTTCCGTATTTTTGGTCCACTTACATACGAATCTAATTTATATTTTACTTTTTTTTTAAATATGTTTTTGGGCCACTTAACATTTTTTTACAACAATTTAACTTATTAATGATTTTCTAATATATCATTGGAACATATTTTTTGATTTATTTTTTTACAAACATAATTTTAGGCCTTAGTAGTAAAACCGAAATCCAAACCGAACAGAAATTAAATTTACAAAAATAAAAACTAAAATTTTGGTTTTAAGTTTGGATTAAAGACAAACCAACACAAACCGATGAATACACACCCCTACATTTTTTAAGCAAAATTCTATTTTTAGTGCATCTAACCTTATGTTAATTGGATAGAGGGAAAAAAAACATATTTTAAAATTAAACCAGGAAACAAAAAAAAAAAAAAGAAAAGAAAAAAACATATTCAAAGTTTCAAATAAACTTCCGGACGCTTAGAGAAGTTGCTAGAACAATTTATGTCCCTCTTTTCGGACGCTGAAAGAAGTCGCTAGAACCACCTGGCTCCCCATTTCTCCTTCATTCCTTGATTTCCATATTTCTATAAATCACCCATTTATCTGCACACATCGTCATCTCCTAAATCTTTCAAAACCAAAGTTTTAATTCGTATAATCAACATTCCCCTTCCAATTTCAGTAAAAAGATCTTCAAACACCAATCGAAATGGACATCAGTCTGATGGGTTTCGAAAGTCCGCTCCTCCGCAACCTCCACCACATCCTGGAAGCCACCGAAGACAGCACCACCGGTAACAAGTCAACAAATTCTGGGCCAACCCGTGCCTACGTCCGTGACGCCAGAGCAATGGCGGCAACTCCGGCGGACGTGAAGGAGTATCCGAATTCGTACGTGTTCGTTGTGGACATGCCGGGGTTGAAATCTGGAGACATCAAGGTGCAGGTGGAAGAAGACAACGTGCTGGTGATTAGCGGGGAGAGGAAGAGGGAGCACGATGAGGAAGAGAAAGAAGGTGTGAAGTATGTGAGGATGGAGAGGAGGATCGGTAAGTTGATGAGGAAGTTCTCGTTGCCGGAAAACGCCAACACCGACAAGATATCTGCGATTTGTCAAGACGGTGTGCTTACGGTGACGGTGGAGAAATTGCCACCGCCGGAGCCCAAGAAGCCGAAGACAATCCAGGTTCAGGTTGCTTGAATCGACGTTAAATGCTTATGAATAATGAATGGATTTGTGGTTGAATGTGATCGAGTCTGGTTATGTTATTAGCTTGAAATCATTGTGGTGTGGTTTGTTTTGGGTTTATGTAATGACATCGGATCGGATGTTTAATATAATATAATCGATTTAAGTATAAAAGATGAAGATATTTATTATCTAAATTTGATTTGAAATCCCAACTGCAATTAGGAATTGAATCGAGCAATGCAATGTTTTCAAACCCGGACCGGTTGGATCAGGATTCGGTGTTAAGGGTGGGCCGTTCATGTGATCTGAACCGTTTTTGAAGGAACACGGTGGATCGGCGGTCGAACTAGTTTTTTAAAGATATTTTATATTTTTTTTATTAAATATATAAAATAAATATATTTCTCGAAGTCTTGTTCGGTTTAAAAAAAAACATGTGAACATTAGTTTGAGAAGTGAACATTAGTTTGTGGATATCGATTTGTCAAAACTCAAAACTTAACTGATCTATCCTACAGACGTGATCCTTTTGCCAGGGTTTGCTAAAAAAATCCCCAAATTGTTAGAAATTTCAAACCTAAAATAGTCCAAAACTCAGATTTTTGAATATTTGACGGAATCTAGAAAATTCGATTATTTTCGATATCATATTTTCGGATTTGAATAATCGTTTTAGCTAAATAGTTTTATTTGGCACGTTTCGGATAATTTTTATATTTTCAAATATTTTAAATAGATTATAGATATTTTGGATAGCTCTTAGACGTAATACTAAAAAAATAAGGAACTTCGAATTTGACTACCGCTTTCACCTTTTATAGTCTCAACTAATAAATATAGGGGTGCGTTATTTGAACGCCTCTTATGGATCAGTTAACACCACCTAGTCTTATACGAGTCGTATATCCCTATACGGTTCGTATGGATGTCAGATTTTTTCAGAATTTGTCAGATTTTGTCTGACGGTTGAAAAACATACGGGCCGTATAGCCTTATGCTACCCGTATAGTAATAAAAAATATTTATTTAGAAAGGAGGTACAAAGTGTGTACCATTCATCTCTTTTCAAGATTTTTTCAACAATGTGAGGCGCAGTCATCTATTTTCAAGATCTAATTACTATATATATATATATATAGGGGAAAGATCAAATAAAAAGTATATTTTGCCTAAAAAGGCTAAGAAGGATTTTTAAAATCTCCAAAACCGACCCAAACGAACTCCGATTGAACTCATTTCGATGGCATTGGAACCGTCTCATCGAACCCTACAATATTAGATTTTAAGTTTTCGTTTTAACAACTAGATTTAGATTTTGGGTTTTAGGGCTTGGTTTTTAGCTTTTAAGTTGTATCTTTATGTTAAAGATTTGTTTTTAAAGTTTTGGTTTTAGTATTAGGGTTTATTGTTTACGATTTAAGGTTTGGGTTTTAGGGTTCGACAAGCCGGTTCTAATGATGTAAAAATTAATTCAATCGGGATTTGTTTGAGTCGGTTTTCAAGTTTTTAAAATCCTTTTTAGCCTTCTTAGACAAAATAGACTTTTTAGGGGAACCTTCCCCTATATATATATATATATAGTAAGGGTTTGAATCATAAAGCTAGTTATAGTCCTCCTAAAAATATAAAATAATTGATTGACAGCATATGTACTTGCCTGCATCTTCTTTCTTGTAGAAAAGCAATCTCCAAACATCTATTTTCAACATCTGTCACCATTGATGCTTATACAAACTTCAAAAATAAAGATTCATACGGGCCGTATGGCCTCATACGGGTCGTATGGGTACGTGTCAGAGATCGTGATTTGATGTGCCAGTTTTTGTCGGAAATAAAATATCTATACGATCCGTATAAGCCCATACGATTCGTATGGATGGTGTATGTTGAACCAACCTGACGTCTCCCTAACAGACCCCTAAATATAATTATACGTATTAGTAATAGCAGTAGGGCTGTAGGGGTGGTTAATGATTCGGTTTACGGTTGATATGTTTTATTCGGTTTAAAATTATTTTTAGTCCAACCGAAAATCAAACTAAAGTGTATAGGAAATCAAGTCATTGGTTTGATTTGGTTAAAAAGAAATTTAACCAAATAAACCGATTTAAAACAAAATAAATTGAATAAAATCCGAATAAACTGATATTATAAACCAAATAAATCGATTCAGCTTTATATTATTAATAAAAATAATATATTCATAACTAAATTTGGTTTAGTCAGTTAACCGATCAAACGAAATTCAAAAATAATTTGGAATTGATAACCGAATCGAAAATGAAATTCGGAATTCAGTTACGGTTAGGATGAGAGGAACACATATATCGAAGCTATTTTAGAGCAATCACATACATATACGGGACCGCAAACTTTGGAATGGATGAGACTAACAAATGATTACAGAACTCGTTTTTGACACCCCACATCGTACAAACAAAGGAGCTTATGTGCACCCTTGTCGTTGCTAACGCCTTCCATTTTTGATGTTTTCTTTTGTGCTAATGGCAGCCAACACGGTGTATAAACTGGTTAGATGGTTCCTATCCGTCACGACTCTGTTTGTTAGTTATGAACTTGGGATTAGGGGTGTGCTCGGTTCGGTTTTTGCACAAAACCGAAACCGACATAGTAGGATTTTAGTTATTACGAACCAACGGTTTTTGGTTCGATTTTTTCGGTTTTTATCTTTTTGTTTTTTTTGTTCCTTCTTTCACACCTAATATTGAAAACACAAACATGTAGAACAATGGATAATTCATAAATTAATTGATCAGATGCCAACTAATTACAATAAAACTAAATCATTATCATAATCTTCTTACATTTAAAAAAACAAAGTTCAAAAGTAAATACGTAATAACTTTAATATTTATCATCTTTTAAAATAGTAGAGTTCATTTAATCTAAATCTTTATCATCCCCAACGGAAGACTCTTTGCATGTTTTCTTCTCATTAAATTAGTATAAATATAACGACATCTATGTTAATTGTTAAACAAGATTAAAAATTGGTTCGGTTTTTCGGTTTTTAGAAAATAAAAAAGTGAAACCGAACCGAAAAGTTCGTTTTGGTTTTCTTCGGTTTGGTTCTTTCCGGTTTATAAGTTCGGTTTGGTTAATTCGGTCCCGGTTCGGTTTTTTGCTCAACCCTACTTGGGATATATATTTTGGGCCGTGTTGGGCTTTGTAGCCTTGGTTATATTTCACTTCAGTGTCTTTTGTTTTTACTAGAAAGTGACGACGTTACCTGTTGGGCTTTGAGGCCTTATGATTGGTTTTAGTTTCTTAGTCTTTTGAGTATAGTTTGTCTTATGAGTACTTCTAATTTTGGTACCTTTGATCTTAGGTTTGTATTCGGTGTTAGCTATCTTAGCTATTGTGTTTTTTTGGATTTTTTGTGTTTTATTGTTTCCTTTATTTTAACTTATCTTATCTAATGCTATTATGATAATTGTATTATTTCTTTCTTGTATTTTTATTTTTAAAATATGGTTGTTCAGCTCATGGCACATTAAAAAAAACTAGAGTTAAAAAAAGCTCATTTAAAATAAGCTGAGCAAGAGTTAACCAGGCTCGTGGCTCAACTCGATTTTTAATATATATTAAATTATATATATTCACATACATATATATTATATTACATACATAAGCACATATATGCATATATATAGTCTAATATATATTATATTAAATGTATATATTATGTATAATATATATTTTGCATAAATATCTAGGGTTGGATCCGGTATGAAGCAAATTTTGCCTAAAATTAGTTGAAATTAATAAAAATTTGACATATGACATCGCAAAAACAAAAACAAAATCCAATTCAAAAAACAAAGTCCATTACAAATAAAAAACTAATGCAAAAAACAAGAACTAGTATAAAAAAAAGATCTAGTAACAAAAATTATAGTACTAAAAATCAAAAGTTTAGTACAAAAAAATACATAAAAAAAGAATACAATAAAAAAAATTAAAATTTATTATAAAAAATAAGATGTTATACGTTAAATTATTTTGTATGTGCATATATTATATTAAATATATGTGTAAAGTAGAGGACGATAAAAAACGAGCCGGCTCGTGACTTTGCTCTAGAATTTTTACGAGGTTCAGCTCTACATTTAAAGTAGGGAAAATCCCCAAAGTAACCAATTTGACCAAATTTTGCCCCAAAATGTCTACTTCATAATCCAATGTCCATCCAATTATGGACGCCGATGCCTGTATGTATATAGGCGAGCGCCTATACAACCACCATTTAAAAGTTGACACGTGTCTTCTATAGGCGTGGCAAAGAACGTGCACAGGCGGGCTCCTTAATTAACGGGTGGGCGCCTGTTAATTACAGGGGCCCGACTGTTAGGAAAATGGTACCATATACAGGCGTCAGCCATTACACGTATTTTGTTGCGCTTATATAAGACACGTGACAATATTTAAATGGTGTTTTGTATAGATGCCCGCCTATATACAGTATGAACATTTCTGATATTAAAAAGTCAAATAGTTAGATAGATAGATAGATAAAAAAACATGATCAAATGGGTATTTTAGGGATTTTACCTTTAATGTAACCTGCCTTGTTTCATGCGACAGATGTTTGTTTGTTTTTTTTTCCTATCTTTTAAATATCAGCATTGAATGAGATTTTATTATGAGTATTGAATATTGAATGAGATTTTATTACGTATGTATATGTGTTTATTTAACCAAGGGCTTCTAACCTAATGGTTACACTCTTGACTTCCTTACGGGAGGTCTTGGGTTTGAATCCGGGCTGAGGCATATTTGCTGAAGCAAGGTCAGAGGGTTTACCCAGTTGTGGGGTTCCTCCTGTGGTGGGCTCAGACATACGCTCCAGAGCGTCAAATCAGAGGGGATGGTTAAAATCTCGTCTTGGGTGTCGTTATACCAAGCCGTTCAAAAAAAAAAAAATCTGTGTTTATTTGTTTATCTAGCATTAATAAAACCATGTATTTATAGCATGACGATAAACGACAAAAAACCATAGCTTTAAATTATATTTTAAGTTTTTCATATTAGTTTAACTAGGTTATTAACCCGTGTAACACACGGGTTAACATATAGTTAAGATACAATTCACAAAAAAATTAATAAAATAATATAATTACAACCGACGTAAAACATTATTAATTCAATAATTTAAATACTTTTTTCCTCTGTCGCTATTATATCTTCATAATTTTGCATGATATAGTAAAATAGAAATTATAATCAATGATGATAAATTTAAGAAATTAACCATTATTTTTTTAATTATTTTCTTATTTACCTATATATAATTGAGTTTTTATATGTATTTAAAATATTGCGAAATTAGTGGATAAATTTAAGTAAATAGGAATGTTGAAGATTAGAAATTAAAACAGGAAAATTTATTCATTTATAAAATAGTTTCTCTTATATTTTAAGTAATAAATATTGGAAAAATATTGGTCTAATAACATTTCAATACAAATTCCGATCCATTTTAATTGTTCTAATCATTTTCATTAATAAATGAATAATTAGTTAAATTTTTAACATGTGAATTTAAAATATTAACTTATTACAAAATAATTGACACTATTTGAATAGATTTTGTTTATTTTATGAAATTATTAAATAAAAATAAGTTGGTTATATTAAAATTTTAATAATTTGGAAATGTGAAAAACCTATTATGTTTGTTAGGTTTTTAAATTGCTAAAATGTGTTATATATAGTTCTAAAATGCAAGAAGCTAAAAAATAATTATATGTACATTTTGTAAAATATTAGTTTCAATTATGTAAAATTAAATTTAAATATAATAATTGAAAATATGAGGACATTTTATCAAAAAAATATATGTCAACAATTTTTTAAATATAATAAAAACATGAAACATAATAGTTGGATTTATTAACAATTTTTTTTCTATATTTTAAGTAATATAAATTTTAATGAAATTTTTTTAATAAGACATTAATTCAACTTTCAATCATTTATTTGTTTTATTTATTTACTTTAATAAATCAATAATCTGTTATTGTTTAATTTTTAAATTTAATATAATAGTAAATTATGAGATAATTAAGGCTAATAAAATTATGTTTTATGTTAAAGGAAATTATTGAATAAAAATACGTTGCTTATTATAGTTTTCTACTTTTGAATTTGAAGAATTTTAAAAGTTTTTTAATTTATTGTGCATGTTAGATTTTTAAATTTCTAAAATGTGTTATAAGTAATTTAAATAATACAAAATGTTAAAAAATAATTATATGTAAAAATAATATGATATGTTGATTCAATATTATATTTAATTTAATTAATTGCAAATATGTGGTCATTTTACTTTAAAAAATACTTTAATTTTTTAATTATTGTAAAAAACATAAAACAGAGGGATTTATTATCAAGGTTTTTTTTTATGTTTTAAAGTTTTTTTTATGTTTTAAGTAATGAAAACTTGAAGGAATTTATTTAATAATAAATTGATTCAACTTTGAATAATTTAGTTGTTGCACATTTTCATTTAATAAATCAATAATATGTTATTGTTTAGTTTTTAAATTTAAAATAATAGTAAATTAGGAGACAATTAATGCTAATAAAATTTTGTTTTATGATAATGAAAATTTTCTACTCTTATTGTGATTATGACACTTTAAACAATAATCTTATGTGACAATAGCTTTTCAGTAACATGTGACATGTAAATAAGGTGTACATGCTATTAAAAGACAATGTGACAATATATTTACTTTTTCATTAGTAGTAGAAAATTGGATTAATGTTTATGTTTTTTAACACCTAACGTCAAGTAATATTATATAGGCACGTTGACCGATCATTCATAAGGAGCTTAGAAAAATCTCCTAGCTCAACTTATAACATTTTTTTTTGTTATTAGTGAGACGTGAACTCATAACATCTTATCAAGAAAGTCAATAAAAGTGTAAGACCTTAATTTGATGGACTAATGTTTATGTGATCAGGGGCGAAGCTTAATAGGGACCAAGGCCGGGGCCGCCTCTTTTTTCGTTAGTAGTGTAAATTTTTCGGCCGAAATGTTATTTTTAGTTAAAAATCGCGGTTTCGCCCCCTCGCTTCAAAAAATTAACATGTATTATGGGTTTCAGAAATTTCCGCCCTCCCCTCTCACTTTGCCCAAGCTCCGCCACTGTATGTGATTACGTGCATGTGTATTTCTTTTTACTAAATTAACCAAGTTAAAAAAAAATAAAAATGTCAAATATAATGATGGCTGGGTGACATTATTAAGAAGCTTCTATCAACCATGTTTTAGTGTGGCAATTAGTATTCTTTATTTAGTGGACAAATAATTATAAAAACACGAATTTTATACCTTGTACTATATCGATGATAAAAATTGTAACTTTTAAAAATCACATATATTTTATGAATTGAAAGTAGGTAAACGAAATCGGGTAACGTAAGTAACAAAAAGTTATAATACGATGTTTGCGTTTGATTAACAAATCAAATGACGTTTGTTCTTGTGATCATACCAATATGTTTTAAACGGTGTTTATCTTTAAACGGTTAAGTGTTCAAGTCTTGTGATAAACAAATAATTTAAAGCTAGAAGTATGTTTAAAGAGAATGCTAAGTAGTTACCCCTCTAGCTAGTTCCACCATGTAACACCCCACCAGTAATAATAAGAAAGTCAAACGCAATATTTAAAAGATAATAATAAGACGTAATATTAGAAAGTAGATATAAATTCATATTTATTGTATTGTAGTCAGAAGCTTATATTAAAATCTTGTTAAATATATCTATACTACCAATATTAATGTCACCAAATTTCTCGTCAACTTTAGACAAATCTACATCCATTTATGAGGGAAAGTTGTCAAGTCAATATCCACCTCTTGCATGGATTAGTTGATGGTTAGCTAGTATAATAATAATAATAATAATAATAATAATAATAATAATAATAATAATAATAATAATAATAATAACAATTTTAAATTAATATTGAACTCAAAATAACCTATAGATATGGAAGTCAAATCGTAAGACTAGGGGTGGCCCTGAGAGTTAAGGTGCATAGGACGTGTCAAAAAAAAAAAAAACCTTAGCGAGTTCAAACATTAAAGTAGGGATGTTAAAAAACTGAAAACCGTTTAAAACCAAAAAACGAACCGTATTCTTAACTGAAAAACCTGAACTGAATTTTGAATTCAGTTGTCTGTTCGGTTCCTAATGGTTTGTTAAGTATATTCGATTAAACTGAATTTAGATTTAAATTTATTATTTTGTTATTAAATTTGGTTTATTTGGTTTTTAACATGTTCAATTGTGTTATAATCGGTTTATTCGGTTGATTCGGATCGATTTATTCGGTTTCAACTGGTTTATTTGGTTTTAATCGGTTTGTTTGATTTAAGAAAAGACTGAATATCTTTATTTTTTTTTTAAAAAAAAGAAGCATTTCTAGCTATACCATTTCGCCTCTGTTTATTAGTTACGAAGTTTTATGACGATATTAATTTATTTTATATGATTTATAAATGTTTTTACTGTTATTTTTATTTAAATAACTTATAGTGATGTTTCCTAGATCGATGGTTTACAAGATGATACGAATTCAAGCACGAGATATTGGTACATTTAACTTTCTACATAAACCACAATGGTTACACATTTGGAACTTTTCACATACATGATAACTAAAATACGAAAAAAGATAGCATATTTATGCGAAAATAACCAAAATAGATACGTTGACTAAGTGGGCTAAGCATTTTCATTTTGTCTAAGTGGGATAAGCCTTTGCCTCCTTTGACAAATGACAACTAAGCCTCTAGAAAGCTAAGCATTTGCTACCTAAGCCTTTGTCCTAACATTAATAAAATTTTAATTTATAATTTTATACAATGAAATTCCTCTCATAATTACAAATATCTTGGTGATATTCAAAATTTACAAAACCTATTTCTTAAATAAAAAATGGGAAAATATTTATCTTAACCCAAATAGTATAAAAAAATAATAAATAAAATATAATAAAATCCAAAACTTTGTTAAAGGAATACTAATAGTTTAAAAACCTATTAAAAAATAAATAAATTTTAAATGGTAATATTAAAAAAATAAATATCTCACAATAAATTTTTAGAAACTATGATAAAATTTTCTTAAACATATATATTAATTTGTATCATTATACTATTCGTAAATAAAGATATAGATTATATATATATTAAAGAGCAACATTTTAATATGAGACGAATTACTGTTCATTTAGTACATGTTTCCCAGCTTATGGTACAAGTCGTTTAGCTTTTTAAGTACATGGTTCCCAGCTTTTGGTACAATTCGTTTAGCATTTTATCCTTTCACATTTCTTCTACCTTCTTCCATTCTCACTGCTAGGTTTTGTTTCCTCTTGCTGCTTCATTTTACTGATTCCAAGTTTCAATCGTTTGTTGCTTGAACGACGTTTACAACTTCCGGTTCATATTCTTCTTTGATCATTGTAGTAGGTATTTAATTATATGTATCTGATTTTGAATTTCCCCGCTTTTGTTGATCTTAATTTAGGGTTTACAAACGGTCCCAGAGTTTCATGAGTTAAATATGTTTTTATAGTTTTTGTGATGTTTGCTTTGTTTTAGGGCTATGACGGTTGTTTAGATGTTGTATCAACGACCATTGAAACCTAGGAGGTATGACTGTTCATTTTATGAGGATGTTAACATTCGTATCTGGCAAGAAATTTAGAATTTGAATGTTTTGTTCAATTTAAACTTGGGGGATTTGATCTTGTCACACCCCGGGCCGGCGGGAACGGATCGTGTTTTCCCGTCGGGCGGAAAGTTCCCGGGGGCGCGATATCATTGTGTTGATAATCAAATGATCAGATTGTTTACATAGCACATGAGATATAAATGAGAAATGCTAATCATGACATGAAATAGAATTACAAAGTTAAATTACATTGTACTTCATAATTTAACTAAGTAAATCTAATCAAAAAGAATCAATGAGTTTATATCTTGATCTGTACAAGATATACAAAAGTGATTCAGTGTTCTGTCATATCAAAAGTATGCAATCAAAAGAAAGCTAGGTCTTCTACGAGTCCACTAGCTTATCATTTGCATAAAGTATCTACACCTGTTCGTCACCTGAGAAAACATGTAATTTAAACAAAGTCAACACTAGGTTGGTGAGTTCATAAGTAAGTAAATTGAAAACCATTGAACTGATCATGCACACATTCACAATGTTATCTCTGTTGCTTGTATACTTGTTTCACCTGTTCCACCCAATGGCCTCTCCTTAGTTATATGTACAAGTAGTATATCGCCTAGCTAAGTATGCTTATATATAGGGAATCACGAAAGGTTCAAGCCCAGACGCTATCCCACCACATACCTAACCAAACTCTACACCACTTGCAATACAACTAAAGATATCCACTTCCCAACTATCTGAGTTGTCCGTTGTGTCATCGTAGGTAGAATAATAATATGGTAAGAGGGGTTTAGTTACCAAACCGAAGTATTGATAAACCCTCGTTGAATAAAGGAATTTAGATTATTTAAATCTGATCCTTATATTATTCTATTACTTGTGAGGTTAACTTTTATGTTACACCTTTAATTGAATTAAAAGTATTAGTTAACTGTTCATCATATGTCTCCAAATGTAGCGTATAGAATCCGAATGGAATCCATTTTAAATCCTCACGTAATCAGATTAAAATGCATCCCATTCTCTCCTATCCCGCCGTGTGATCCCAAAGTTTCCATGAGGGATTGAATCATGTGATTAACAAAGTCGAATAAGAACTTGTCTTATTACGTTATGATAATCGAGTGTAAATGACAAGAATCCCATGAAGTTACGTTATCATGACCGTCATTTACTGTAAATGATAAGAATCGTCATTTACTGAATCCATGTGTTTCCCAAAGTATCCATGAGGGAATGTTCTCGCGTGTTTAACAAGTCGAATAAGAACTTGTCTTATTACGTTATGTTAAATATGTGTAAATGACAAGAATCCCATGAAGTTACGTTATCATGACCGTCATTTACTGTAAATGATAAGAATCGTCATTTACTGAATCCATGTGTTCCCAAAGTATCCATGAGGAAACGTTCTCGTTTTACAGTTAAGTGTAGATTGTCTAAGTACTTGATCATGTGGAAATAACTAAGTGTTATAAGTTTAATCTTATAACTAAGTTATTATAATGTGTTGATGATTAATAATAGTCTTATTATAATCATATGAGTTTCCCTGTTATCTCATAATCATACAAGCATGCATACAATGATAAGCGATAATAACAATTTAATATTATCAAGATCAAAGTATAAATAACATGTTAAGCAAACTTTTAAATAAATAAAAGTAAACATGTTTCTCAGCCCCGAGAGTTAAAATCAGTAAAGATTTAGAGTAAAAGGGGCATATGAACTCACCTTGTAGTGGTTGTGTTTGACTTAACTTAAACAAGAATGTACGCGCTCTTGATTGTGCTTGAGTGTATTTTCACGATCCTGTATTTATTTCACGATGTTCATAACTTATTAGTATGAATTATAGGGATTTTATGTGTATGTAGGTGTTAGCCATAAGCTTTGGCCAACACTCAAAGTCTTCGGTCTCTGTTGGCCCATCTTTATTTGTTATTGGTTCTTGTAATCCATAGACTTTATTTGATTTATTCTTGTCTTATCTAGCTTGTAACAAAGCCCATTTGTAGTTTCATGAAATCATGTTATAAGTTACAAGACCTTGTTGCAAAAATTGCCGTTTTGGTATTAATCCCTTGGTTATCATACTTGTTAGTGTTAAGTTAAAGAGTTACAATGGTTCTTTAGTCATGTGGGCCAACAATTTAAGTTGGGCCAGTGATTGTGGGTGTTGAATCATGAAGGCCTTGCCAAAGGTCACAAAACTAGAGTTCAAGTGGCCTTTTGGGCCTCCAAGGAATCTATTGGGACCAAGGTGGGCCTAGGCAATATTTGTTGGGCCTAGAGTCATATAGGGCTGTTGGAATTGAAAGTGGGTCAGAAATGGGTTGTTGACCAAGTTAATGACAAAGTGGCTCCATAAGTGAGGACAAGGGCCTCAAAATGGGCCTTAAATCAATTTCTGTGGGCCTCGGGTAGATTTTGATGGGCCCCATGGGTTTTGTCTCGGGCCTTTGCCAAAAGAGTTCATGGGCCAAGCTGGGCCCCGCTTACATGGGCTGAAACAATCGTGGGCCTATAATTTGGGCTTTTGGCCAAAATTGTGGCTTTGGGCCAAAAGCAGTGGGCCTTGAGCCCTAAACCGTGGGCCTTGGGTTGTTCACTTCTTGTTGGACCTTCCTAAAGTCAATGGATCAATTTTAGAGATATTGGGTCTGGAGAGAGATGTGGGCCTACTGTTAAGAAATTCGAGGGCCACATGAGTGTGTGTGAACTAAATGTGAGGCCCAGTTTTGTCCCAATAGGTTAGATGATCATATAAACTCAAGTTGGGCCAAAATGTATGTGTATGAATTTGAACCATGGTTAAGGAGGTAGCCCAAATTATAGGCCCTAAAAAAATCGTTACTTTCAACCACGAATTACCTCGTTTCAGTGGGTTTCTTCTCAGATCAGTTGTACTTTCGTGTAGAGAATGTCGAGGGCTTCAAGTAGGTTCAAGAATGGAGTGATTTGGCCAAGTATTGAGAGAGATATGGAGGTTTGAAGATGGTGAAAACCCTAAAAATGGGGGTGACGGGTTTTGAGTTTTAGAGAGAGGTTGGGGATGATGGAAATGAGAAATACTCTCATTCTTGAGTTTTTATACCCCGAGGGTGTTCGGGTTCGTTTTCGTGGCTCGGTTCGTTAATTCGTCGCGTAACCGGAAAATTACGCGTAATTTAAATAGTTTTAAATAAAAGGATTTAATTTAATTATTTTGATGAGTTTCAAAATTGTAAAATATTATTTATTTGATTTTATTAAATTATTTTCGTTCGTGATGTGTTTTCGTTTTCGTTTCGTCAGATCGCGTAACCTTCGCGCGTAATTCGTTCGAATCGTCACCCGAATGAATACGATGATGGTTTTGCTTTCTGACTTTTGTTTTCTACTTTTCAGTCATTATTTTAGAATTCTAAACTCACAGATATGTTTGTGTGAATCGTCACTCACGCAAACACACTGTCAGTTCGTCATTCTGAAATAACACTGCATTAATGTTTCAAATTGTGTTTCCTCACTGTCGGACTCAACTATACCTCATAATTTCACATTGTTTCTGTACTGACTTGTCGGTCATCTGATTCCTGTCATCTGTGGACATCAGATCGCAACCGATATGTTTCTGAATATTGTTTGAATACCGTTGTTTCTCGTGATTTGTTGTGTTAACTGTAATTAAGTTTTCACTTAATAAACACAACTAATGTTTCAAATGTACGTTGTACTTAATGTATTTAATTTTATACGAAAATACGTACAACGGTTTCTTGTATTTTGGATTCTGTTAATACAAGCACTGTTCAAACTTACGTATGTACACAAAGAATAAAGTGAAAGTACACATACCGTACGGACTTGCCGGACGATCTGGTACTTGCTGTTACAGATCTTATATAGAGTGTGCTTATTTTTTTGATCAATGGTTTTCTTTTTTTAGTTGAATTTGTGGTTGCTGTAGGTGTGTTTACAATAGTGTGTGAATAGTTATCAAGTTCTATTCTTAACATAAAATTCATATGCTAATATTTGAGTTTAGGTAAACCGGTTACCTAATACAAGTGGCAAGTTGTTTTTTGTACTCTGTAGAAAATTGTGGGATTCTTTTATCTTAAAATGGTTTTATTGGTTTTACAACATTTATGTGAAATTGAAGTTTTTGGATGATGAACTACATAATGCTCCATGCACGAATGCTGGTAGAGGGTCAAACTTGACAGAAGATGACCATGTTAAATGTGATGCCAGTGTCATGGATGGTAAATCTGGAGCATTTGGGGCGGTTGGTGCAGTGCCAGGTATATCCTTAAAAGTTGTTTTCTTTCTCCTTTATCTGGTTTGCTTATATTTTGAGGTTTTTTGTCATATATATAAGCTTCATGTTTTTTGTTGCAAAAAAAAAAAAAAAATTAGAAGTGTAGCTGGTAGACTTCTTACAACATTTGTTAAATGGAATCGCCTTCAAACTTATAAGAATTTACATAGATTATTGTACTTGAAATTGGACCATTTGAAATCAGAAGTTAAAAATGCATCCATTTCTTTTATGAAAGCTATTTAGAAATTGGATCATATTATGACTCAGATGTTTGAGCTGACAATAAAACTTTTCTTAATAAAATTCTACCAGAGGTTTGTTGTTTTTTCTGGATTTTTTTTAATACCAAACACCCAGTGATCACTTTGCATTCGTCCGATAAACAGAGCATGGTGAACTGACTCACTTGGCCTAAGAGGAAACCCACAACCAGGATAGCCCAGTAATATTTAATTTAATAAATATTGTTCTTTCAGGGAAGATCTACACCATGGAAACATATACCTGAAAGGTTGTTGTTCATTCAAATAATAATTTGTATTTAGTTGGTCTTATTTTGTGTATATGCATGCGGGTCCAGATGATATGCCAGCACACATAAAGTCATCAATATTTGGCTGTGCTCTTACGCCAGTTTTTTTTATTTCTAATTTCTTTAAATTCTATATATAAATATGGAGGTTTGATCTGCGAAAAGCCCGTTTTTGCATGAAAACTGTTTTGAAAATTATTTTTAAATACACTACAAAAGTTGGCAAAACTCATTAAGAAAAATACGCGTTTTTAGGTTTTTGGACAAAAAATTGTTTTTATTTGATATGTCCTATACAATGCACTTGGGTTTGGTCGTGCTCAAAATGGTTATCACAAATTTGTAGAGTACCAATTACCAATTGACAGCTTAGTATGGGAACCTGGCAGGTAAATAATATTGTATTAGTAATCTTTATGATCATGTTGTTCTTCTCCAAGTTCATGTTGTAATGCTCCCACCAAATCCTTCGAAGTAAATATTTTTAATCCTTCCAAGTTCATGCACTCATTTCATTCTGCTTAAAACAAGTGATTTACAAAATTCTTTTCATAAAAAAAAATATTGTTTACAAACTCCTAAATTATTGACCCAAGAATGAACTTATTTTAATAGTTGTATGAAGGTGGCATAAGTATTCATGTGTTTTTCATTAGAGATACCCATATACTTTATAAAAAAGCCATTTACAAAAAATAAATAAATAAATAAACAACAAGATTTTAATTCAGGGTATGCTAATCAACCCATGCCTTCATAATTTTGGTACGATAGTAAATACCAAAAAAGTTGCGAATGTGTGGAATATTAGTGTTGGTAAATGATAATTCATAAAAAGTACTCCATTATACCCACGGTTATCACTTTGAAGAGATTACGTACTGTAGGAATTAACGTTGATCTTAAGTATACCTACTATCACAAGAACTCAAAAAAACACAAGAACTCGAAAAAAGATACAGTTGAGAATATTGAAAAATGTCAAAGATGCAATACCATTTGAGAATGTACTGTAAAAAAAAAATAGAACATTACTTAATGTTTGATAGCCGTTATGAAAGAAAATTAAAACCCCTTTAGATTTCAAATTTGATCGAACATTCAACAACAGAAAAAGTTTAACTAAAACAAAGATCATGATAGGTTTACAATCTAATGTTTATGATATCAGATTATTATCAAAATTTGTTTTATTTTATATATGCGTCTTAACAAGGTAATAATACTCATAATATATGATTTTATACAATTTACTCTTTAAAAGTTATAGATTGTTACCTTTAAATGTTAAATTTTTATATACTAACATTTATTAAAAAATCAACCTACGTCCCGCTGCAGAGCGCGAGTCAACCCCCTCTTGTTTTACAACATTATGGAAAGGGCTATGTAAAATAGGGGGACTAAATGTGTCAAAACTGAAACTAGTAATAGAGAGTAAGAAACAGGAGGGCCAACTCCGCCATATTTCCGAAGTTTCTCTTCTCCTTCACTGAGCCAACCAAACCGTCCGACCCATGACCCAACTCGCGACCCGTTTTTCATTCCAACACATTTTACGTGTTCAGTTCAACCAAGATCTAATGTGCTACAAAAATCAAATCAAATCAAATCAAATCATCAATTAAAGCCCTTAATCACCAGATTACGTGTATTTACTTCCTAAAGTTACGAGTTTGACTTGAGCCTAAACACCTTAATCAAGATCTAATATGTGTAACCTAAACACCTTCATAAGCTCGTTTAATCGAGAAGCAAAACCTGCAAGTTCATTGGTCTCGCGTCTTGGGTTCTTGGTCCAACTCCACAATAGAACATCAAATAAGTAAGCATTTATATTCGTTTTTCGATGCCAAACAATACCCCATGTTCATATTGACAATCGGAATCAAAAAACCTATCGAACTTCAATAGATTTGGAACTAGGGTTCGAGGGATTTGAGTCTGATTTGGGGAAAATAGGCGCACACATGTTTTATTTTTGGTCTGGTTTCCCTTCGATTTGAAGACTCAGGACCATAGTTTTGCCCGGTGCTTGTAAAGACCTTGAAATCAGCAATCTCAGGATCGAGACCAGATGGTGGTGGTTTTTGCCATTTTTCCAATTTCTGAATTTTATTACTATCAAAAATACAGAAAAAAATTTTAAATATTTTTTTATAAATTTTATATATTTTTTTGCACATTCTGTAAATTTTATAAAATTTTCACAATAATATTTTATTATTTATTCTTATTTAATCTTATTAAAGGTTATTAAAAGATTATAAAAGTCAATTTTAATTAACAAAATATATAAAAAAATGTATACAATCTTAAAAATCATTAAACACATTCTAGAATTTTTAAATTTCAAGAATCATATTTATTCTTATTTAATAATATATACACACATACACATAAATGTTTTAAATTAATTAATTATCTTTAAAAGATTTAAGTTTTCTTTTAAACCATCAAACAATGTGATAAATCAATTTCTAAATTATGTTATCAGAATTTTCTTGTAAAAAATTTATTACTAACTTCATAAAAAATTATCAAACAAATAGATATCATTTTATTTAGAAATTAAAGGTTCATTTTAAACCCTAATGTCAACAATTATTTATTTAAGGATTTATAGGTTTTAAATTTCTATCATAACCTTTTATAACAAAATAAATAAACATAACTATTATTTTATATAAATAATTAAAATGTAACTTTTAATCACAAAATATTATATCCAAACTCAAACTCTACGATCTTGTAGTTACAATCAATGTTTTCAAACCCGGACCGGACCGGCTGCTCGGACTGGGATTCGCCAGCAATAATGGTCCGGTTCAGCCTATAAAACCGTTTTTGATGAAACCGGCCGGTCGGACCATGAACAGCCGGTCGGACCGCTTAACCGCTTTAAAATCCGGTCGGACCCTGTAACCCTAGATCTAGATGTCCCAGAAGTTCAGCCCTCAAATCTCATTTCTAAGTTCTAATTGATCTCGTTTCCCACTTTCCCTGCATACCGTATTCCCGTTTTCTTACATGTGAATGGCGATGAGCGGTGGCGGCTGGCGTGCGGAGGCGACTAGCAAGCATCGACGACGAGCGGCGGCGACAACTCATCACACAGGTAAGTGATTGTGTTATTAAGACCAAACCCACATGATTTTTTCAGAATCGAAGAGCACCCATTGCTTCAATTTGGTTGTTGTGGCTTGTTGTAGATCTCAGTATTTGAGTTTTTGGTAGAAAAGATTAGAATTTAGGGATTGACAATTGTTCCACTGTTTTCTTTCTGGTTTTGGGAAAAGAAAGTGTTTAAATACATTATTTATATTATATAAATATATTATATATATTTATATAATATTTATGAAATTATCCGGTTCTTAAATCCGGTTCGACCAGTCCGACCGCTGACTAGTAAAGAAACCGGTTCAACGTCCGGTCTGGTTTTAAAAACATTGGTTACAATAGAAACTCCTTTAAGCCAAAGAAAGCTTTAGTGGCTTCTTTGTATTGAAATATATAGGTTAATTGTGAACTTCATTGAACATTGTTTGAACTACGAATTGGCATCTACTACAAAACTATCAACTTATCAAGGTGGGTCTTTATTACATCTCTTTTTATATTTTTACTTTAGGGGTGAAACAACTCATTAAAATAACATAGTTTTCACTATTATCATGTGATCTTAGTTTAATGGCCTTAGAGCGGGTGACTTTTAGCAAAGAATGTGCTTGATCGTATGATTACATATTTAGTGACTATGATAGATATATTTAACTGACTATCCCACCAATGTTTGATTATTCTTCGGGGAAAGCCCACGGTTATATGTTACTAACTTCAGCATTCAAAAGGAATGCTAAACACAATCAAACATTATCAACATTATTTGATCTGCTTTTGCTTGCTAGTCCATTTGGCTATTTTTCATTATGCTTAGTGTTCACATGTGAAATCATTATATACATTTTATCAACTAATGTTGTTGTGTGATTAAAATCTATGAATAATCACAAACTTTTTAGTTGACATTTATTTTAAACATGTTTCACATCAAAATGCAATCTAAGATTGCCATAAGAGCTTTTTAAACATTATTTAATGTAATAGATTAGGGTTTTTAATGATTCAATTATGTAATGAATGTTATTGAATGTATTGGGTTTAATGAAGTGTTTGAATTATTTACAATTAACTACCATGTGCTTTTGAACATTATACACTTAGTGACACTTCGATGATTCCGTCATCGGTTGTGGTGTTACATTTGAAGGCTAAGCATTTCCTTTCTCAAAACTTGAAGGCCAAGTCTTAGCTGTTTAATTTTTTGCTTCTTGATGGCTTAGCATTGGCCATCTTCTTGATGTGACACATTGTGATTGTTTTATTTTAAATGTGTTTACTCTATAATTGACAAAAAGTAGATGTTTATTTTGGTAAAAAGTTGGTTAATTTCTTTATTTTGATAATTTTTCTCTATTTTGATAATTTTTCTCTATTTTTAACCTTATCGTGTATCATATCGTCTTTGTATTACTAAAACACATATACATATACATATACAAATACATATCTAATACATATAAATATAAAAATAATCACATGCCTTTAAAATCACTAATTGACTATTAAAGCAATAACATAAATAATATATTCAATTAACTAAATGAAACATAAATTTAAATCATACCTTCAAATTTTGTTTCAAAATTGCTTTGGAATGAGATGTCATCCGGAAAAGATTATTTCTTCGAATTACTTCAACCAAAATTACATGCGTTTAGTTTATACAAGCAAATATAACTAATTTGGGTAAAAGAATTGTTGAAAATGTGAGTTATTTGAGTAACTTTCAAATGTAATATGAATTAAAATCAAAACTTTTCATATTACTCGATTAAATCAAGACTTTTCAAATTACATATATTGATTATATGTATTAAGTCAAGACTCTTGGTATCATCATCTTGTAGTATAAGTACAAGACAATTGGTCTTGTTTTGTTGGTTACAAGAATGCTACATGATATCTCGCACAAACTTTGAAGAATTTACAACTTTCTATAACTCTTCAAGCTCTTGTTTATATTTTTTTCCGATGCTAGGTTAATCCTAACAGTATATATGTTGTTTCAGTTGTCGTACCCTGTGAGACAGACACATTCGTCTTGAAAAGAGACGCGAAATCTGTTTTAAGGGAAGCATATTGAATATGTGCCTCAACTACAACCATTAACATGTTTACTCTATGTAAATGAAGAATAAGTGGAATACATAGCGGGTTGAAAACTAGAGCCTTTGACAAGAATTATCTTTGAAGAATTTGTTGCAGACATCATCAAGAGGCTTGGTTGAAGACTCAACTAGGAGTATACTCTAGCCAAACAAGATACTTAGAGCACCCAACGAATACATGGATCAAAACAAGTTTGGTATATATATATATATATTAGTAATTTATATTATTTTATTTTAATCTTGTAATGTACTAAATTATTTCTTAAGAATAACAAGAGTATCGTTATTATTTATATTTTATTACTGCCATAATAAAAACGTGAACCCATCTCCTACAAGAATTAACAAATATGAACACTTTTGCTTACTCTTTGAAAAAGACTTATGGTAGAGACATAGGTGAACCACGAGGTGTATCTATATAGTTCATATGGTTGTTTGAACATAATATATTTCAATTTTCTCTAATTGAAATGTGTTTTCAAGTAGGTTTAATACGTTTTACCCTTGATTGTTCATCTTCCTTAATGATCTAAAGACGCTAGATACAACCAGAAGTGGATATTAACATGTAATACACGATTATTAAACTTTTATGTGTATTATACAGGTTTCCTTAATGTTTACTAAACTTGAACTCCTTCCCCGGCAAAGCACTTTATCCAAAATAAATAAATAAAGTTGTGATTTTCAATCCCCTAAAACTCCTCTGTTGCTGCTAACACACAGTCAAATATCATTGTCACATGTTCATCTCCATTTTTGATTTAAAATATATCGGTTTTGAGATAATTGTTATACCTTAGATCCTTCTTATGAGGTTGCTCAAATATAACATCAGGCTTTCAAATACTTTTACTTAAACATTGCTTTACAATGCATTTCAAGTATTAGCTTGTAATGTAAGAATGGGGATTATAAAATTCGTATTTACAAACTGGGAGGTTCTGAGTTCGTTTTTACTTGGTTAAGTATTTTAGTTTATTAAGTTACTCGTTGATTGGTGGTCACATTTTATAATCCCTCTAAATAGAGACTCCATGCAACCAACTCTACTCAAAGGCGTACAACATTTTTTTTGAACTACATCTGGTTTTGATCAACAAAGTCAGGAATCGTGTATAGTTGGAACAAGTTTCGGTTCGGTTGAGGGTTTTTGACCCGGATTTTATTGTTTTTTGGCGGATAAATGTAAAACTGGTTCTAGTTTTGGCTAAAGACATATGGGACACAGTTAAAACTCGTCACTAAGGTAGAACGTGTCATGTTTAAAAGTTAATGCCAGAGTTTTAAGGGCTGATGATGATGATATTGAGTACAATTGATGAGTTCACAAACACTATCACTAGTATTGCATCTAACTCTGTCTCTTACGGGTGATAATCGAACAACAAATACTAGTTAAAAAAATTTTGACTGGACTATATGATAATTTCATTCATATGGTTGCATCTCTCGAACAAGTGCTGGATCTCAAATCGGTTACTATTGAAGATGTTGTTGGTCGACTTAAAGCATATAAGAAAAGAATCAGTTCGAAAGAAATGGTTACCACAAAATGAACGAACAGCTCATTTTCACCTATGAAGAATGGGGAGCTAATTAAAGAAAAGGAACGAGAAAGGCAATGGTAGAGGTAAAAGCACATCCGAGTCAAGTTCATGAGGGTAGAGGATGCAAAAATGCCGGGGATCAAGGTATAAAGAAAGAAAATTCATCACAAACGAAGGATACATCAGAGTTGAAATGTCATCGGTGTGACGGATTATGTCACTATGCCACAAATAGGGATGGCAATAAAAAAAACGACACCCGACGGGTTTATCTGAAACCTGTAACATACGGGAAATGTATTCCCGAACCCGATAGGTATTGAGCTAGGTATGGGACTAGTTTTTAAAATTTTCACGTGTATGGAACGGGCATGAGATTCGTTCATACACACGATTACCTGATTATATATACATGTTTACTCATCCCACTTAACCGCTGTCACACCCCCAAATTTCAACTAACGGAATCATACCGTTTAGGGCGTGACAAACCAGGATCTCAGTCATTAAACACAGCGAAAGACCTCTATATGATTTTCAAACATAAATTTGGTCTAAACTGTAATATCAAAGTTTCAAAGTTTGCGGAAACGTTTTAAAACAACTAACAAAACGTAACGGTTTGTAAAATGTAAATTACAAGTTCAAAGTCTTAAATAATGTGACACCTCGCAATTTCCAGGTCAGCATTTATTTTATTTTAATAATAATGTGTATTATTATTTCATACGTGGCACTAGAATAATTGTATTTAGTGTGACACGTGGCACAACGGACCAAACACACCGATAATTCGAGAAATTATCGCACAGAACTTGCACGTGTCTTGAATGACGAACGTTAGTGAACGGATCGAACCACAGTACACATACACTGCACAATTAGGTTCCGGAGACCCTAATTTAGTAGAACAACGCTTAAGTGTCGAGAAACGATGATCGTATTCGAGAAATACGCGAAAATCGGTTCGAAACAACAAAACTAAGCTTATTGGGCTTCTCAGGAACCCATCGCGGTACGCGATGGCCCAACAGGAGTTCCTGTCGCGGTACGCGACAGACATCGCGAAGAGTTGACTCCCGGATTCCTTCGCGTAGCGCGAAGCATCTTTCTGGCCTAGTGTCGCGGTACGCGACGGGTGTCAGACGGCAAAATCTTATAAAACCAAGACAATGATGGCTAGTCTATCTATTTCACTCATATCTTCGGCAGAGCACGCAACCATTCGACCATCTTCAACCTCCAGACCCCTGTAGCAGCCATTGGAAGCCATTAAAGGCCCTTTTGAAGCTCAAGAACCTTGAGGAAGACCTTCTAGACCATCACCCTTCATTACCACCTTCTTGTTCTCGATCAAACCCACGTACCAGGAGGTGTAGGAGCTGTTCATCATCATCTCGAGACTTCTTGGAGCCTTAGAAGGTAGTTCTCATTGCTAAACTTCGCTTTTCACACCATTACACACACATGCATGTGTAAATCTCACATGCAAGCACCCATGGCTCACATGCACGAATTTCCCTTCGTTTTAATCTGGGTTTGTTGATATCTCAGTGTATTATGATGATCTAAAGTGATTAGATGATGTTTTATGATGATCTAAAATGATGGGTATAGGCCATTGTACTTAAAATGATGATATGAGATGATATTGATGCATGCATGCATGATCCATAATGTTAGGATGATTTTATGTATATAGAAATGTTCAAAGATGATATTGATGATGATTTACATGATTAGATTTGTTTAAAATGGTCAAAATGTCGATTTTTAGTAATCTTTTCATTATTAGTAACTTTTATTTGCAAAATGATTGTTGGAGATGAATCCATGAACATGCATGTATGTAGAATTGTTATTAGGTTGATAATATGGTTATTTGATTTGTTAGAAAGTGATTTTGATAATGTTAATAGTCATACTTGTCATTGTTACTATTTTTAGTAACTTTATTTGTTGAAATGATGTTAAGTGATGATTTGGCTATATTGGTATGTTTAAAGTGATGCTAGATGGATTATTTTGATGATTTGTAACATGAAAATTAGTTTAGAAATGTTAAAATGGTTATTTGATGCAAAAACTACAAAGTTACTATTTATAGTAACTTTATTTTTACAAAAACCGATTTGTAAACATGTTGTGTGATTTGAACATGCTAGATGACTTGTTACGTTATAATATGTCGATTAGATGCTAAGTTAGATGGTTTCCGATGTCACGTATGCTATAAATGGAAACTTTCCATTTTAGGAAACTTTTATGTGCTAGCATGTTACAAACGACTTATGTGAAACCGTATGATGACGTGCTATGTGTTAACATGATCACGTAGGACTAACGAGCATGCTAGAACTTTAAAACTGTTAAGCTTTGTGAACTTTCCAAAACTGGAAACTTACTATAAATAGTAAGTTGTCCATAGACGCGACTTGCGCGTTTTGCACACGGCGAGCACTTACACATTTGCTACACGATTCACAACCGTCACCCGGTTCACCAACGGGTCGTTAGGTCAAACACGGTCAACACGACCAACACGGTCAACCACGGTTAACGCGACCCGCATAACAACCAGGAGTTGTTTAGACATGAATACGGTCCTGTGAGACCAACACAAATATGATCGCAAACTTATAACACCTATGTGATATAGGTAACTACTAGCCAGCGAGCTACTCCGTTCTCGTAAGAACGCACTCAAGCAGACTCAGGTGAGTTTACAGCCCCACTTTTACTCTTAACTGTTTTACTAATCTTTTGGGGTGAGAATGCTATGCAACTGTTTTAAATATATGACTGGTATGTCGAAAAACTATTTTGAGTGTACTATTATCGCAACAAGTCCTCTCCACCCTTACCGTTAGTTGTGTACAAACGAGTCGTTATTACGTAGTACTACTGGGTTTGACCAACCCCACTCGGCAACAACGTTGACAGGATGTCATAACGAGTGTAATATCGATGTTGATGTCGGGTTCCGCGATGACCCGCAGAGGCAAATGGAAACAGTCGAGTTTCGGTAAGATGACATGACACACTCTACGGATCGTAGATCCAACAAAACTATTTAACATACCCAGTATATATAACTGTTTTACTGTTTTCCAATACTTAAACCTGTGAACTCACCAACTTTATGTTGACACACTTTAGCATGTATTCTCAGGTAACTGAACAGCATGAGCTAGGAGGCACATGGAGATGCATAAGAGAGTCTGCATACATATAGACTCTAATCCTAGGCTTATGTTTTGATTTTTGTCATTTTAAACAATGTTAACAGTGTAGTTCTGATTACTTATTTCCGCTGCTATAATGATGAACTTTTCCGCTGCTAAGCTTATGAAACTAGTCTTATTTTACAAACTGTATGATTGAGTTAACTCATATAGAGTCGTTCAATATGACCATGAGCTGTGGTCCTGGCCACGTCACACCCACGTGGGCTGACACCACGAGTGGGAATTTGGGGGTGTGACAAATAATCAAATTCAAAACACATGAATTAAAATGTATGCATGAGACTCCACATCCTAGTCCATGCTTGTCATTACTTGTGCTTTAGTGTCCTGAGAAAACATGTAAATCAAATCAACACAATGGTTGGTGCATACACAGGTTTGAATAATCACAAATGTTTGAAACAACTGTTTGAAACGAAATGTTTGCAGATAACATAATCACACATGCATAGTCATGATAGCTAGTCATTTGTACTATTTACATAAGCCGTCGACACCGAAGCTGACTGTTAGAATGTAATTTGCCTTTCCACTATTGTCTAGCACAAACAATAGTAATGTTTGAATTGGCTAGTCAAACACTTGCGTAGGCCTACAATCTACCAAGTGGTGTTTGTCAAACCCAATAAATCTATCTTCAACTACCACGCTTTGCTCTACGGCAAACTAAACGGTTCGATATGTAAGGACTTGTAATGCTATGTTCGCACTTATCATAAATAGCTAACTCATGCAAGTGATATGTATCTAAAATGTTTGTTTGCACAAGTTTTCTCCCCCAAAACAGTAAAATGTAAAAAGGGGCCGTGTACGTACCTTTGAATGCAGTAGAATGATCAAACACACGTGAAATCGTGTAAATAGTCTTCTACAAGAAATCTGTGTTTTAACAATAACGTTATGTTATTCGGGATGTCGTTTGTGTTAGAAATCACATACGTGTCAACACACGTATGTTAGATTGTTATAAACGTACACACGATAGTATGTACAATTCTAAATTCGTTTGTTTCAATCGTATAAAATATGCGTAATTATACGCGCTTATGTTTTCAGGTTAAAATATAAATTTTATTATTTTATTACGTTCGAAATTAAATTCTGGTTCCAACGAAATTAGAACGGACTAAATCAGAGTTAGAACGAGAAAGTTACGGGTTAAAAACCAAAATGGTTTTTAAATTCAAAAACCCGGCAGAGGCAGGGTTCGAACCCCTGACCTCCTGAACACACTCTCCATGACTAAACCAACCCATCTGCCTCAGTTTTTGCATCAGAGTTGGTTTTTATAAGATTTTAAACACAACCCGGCTGGTTCCCTTTTGTTTATTCATTCGAACCATCTAGGTTCCAGTTGAACCACGATTCGAACTCGATCAATCTCAGAACCATAGGGCTTTGGTTCTAGAGATCCAATAGAGTTCACGTGTCTTTTTAATTGTTTTATTTCATCAAAATCATAGGATTTTATAACCCCAATCGAATTCGAACTCATAACCTAAACCTTTGATTCAAATTCTTCAAATTCATTTGTTTTACACTGAAATTTCATACAGTTCTCATTAAGCAAGAGATTTCGAAATTACCTGCATCAATTGATTTGAGTTTTATGTTCATTATAGACAAAAACCCCAAAACGTTTTATTCTTGAAACCCTAACAATCGAATTCCCAAAATTCGTTGTGATTATATTAAATTAACATAGGGTTTTCATTTATAGAGCTCTCTCGACCATGTCTGTGATAGTTATTTTGATTTCTAAACTCATTCGAATCAAAATCCCCAAATCGTTTTTGTTAAGAACCCTAGATTTTAAAATCATCAAATTCGTTGTTGTTTAATGAATTTAACAAAGGGCTATCATCAATCATATGATTTCACAACTCTCTGTGTAATTTAATTAGATTATCAAACTCATTTGAATCAAATCCCCCAAATCTTTTTAACCTAAGAACCCTAGAATTTTAAATCTAACAATTCGTTGTTGTAATGTTAAATTGACATGTGGTTTTCGTTTGAGAAAGTATTGCGAATCTGTTGTTGTACATTAATTTGGTTTTCGAATTCGTTTTATTGAAATCCCCCAAATCCTCAAAACCGAAGAACCCTAGAATCCGAACCCTTGCAATTCGTGATTCTCAAGTTCTATCTCGTTAGGGTTTTGCTTAGACATGTTAAAAGGAATGTGTAGATGTTGACACTTACCCGAATGGATCTCGAATTGATAAAGATCGAGTAGTTGCTTGTGTTTCGGCCTCCTCACAATCGGATTCTTATGTCTGGAACTGTTGGGATCGAATTGTTGTGTGTAAAATACCCTAAGTATGCCGATTTGTGTTTAGGAATGTGCAATTGCGTGAATTATGTTCGGGTTATGCGATTTTTTTACAAATTAGTAACGGTTTTGACTTTGAGAGCTTTAATTGATTTCAATTCGATGATTAATGTTACCATAACGTATAATAACTGTTAATCATCATCAATGTGATGATTAGTGACCGTTTAATTCAGTTAATTTCTAAATTTTAATGCTAATTCGAATTTTAATTTGATTTTTAAACGAATTTTGACTCTTAAAAGTCAAAATTGTGTATTTCCTTTAAGTACATGTTAAATCCTTACAATTTAAGTGTTTATACACTTGTTTTGTTCTATTATAACCCTTGTAGTTTGTTTTTGTTCGATTTCGTATCATTTCGTCTCGTTTCTGTTAATTTCTCATTAACGGGGTTAATCCGAAATGCCGGATTGTCACAACCGCCCCGTGTATCCGATTATAAATGTCTATTCACCTAATAAGTGTACCCGGTTTTCTTTTGCAGATACTTATTTTTGTTTTTAGTATATAATTGATTTCTTATTTTCACATTCTAGTTTCTATTTACCCGATACATACTCGACATGTTTTAAGACAGTTATTATCAATTGATATATTTAGCTAACTAACGGATATATATGAAATCTGCGGGTATTTCCGACGGGTAAATACCAGATGGATTTTAGTCGGGTTATGGGACACACTTATAATCAGGTACGTCGATGAGATTACTCAAACCCATCCAAAGAAAAATTGTTTCTTTACATAACGACTCATGAAGATGAAAAAGAGGTGGTGTTATGTGACAATTCACAATTTCTAGGTTTAAATCATAACTCGGAAATAAAGAGAATGAGTGTAAGCGAAATCACGAAACGAGACTTCGATTTCAAGATACACTGAGTCGAATATAGCGTTAAATAAGAGATCAGATATTTTAAACTCTTCAGGTCTTGAAATTATAACCATTGGAAAGGTCTCGAAAAACCGTGAACGTGGGCGAAAACGGCGCGTAAAACGGAGTTCGGATGCTCCGAGAATAGCGAAAAAAATCGAGATCTGACTATGGCGGTGGGGATACGCCAAGGACTCTCTTGCAACCCTTGGCGGTACGCGAACGACCCATCTGATATAAAAATCTGATCTGCTCAATCAGATTTCATTTCTAGTCGATATACTCGACTTTCAGACGAGATAGAGCTATTTTCTACCATTTAAACTCAGATTTGAAGCCATTCAAACGTCCGGATCGAGCTATGGAACGTTTCTACAAGTCATGACCATCGTTTTCATTCGAGAAATCCGTCTGATCGGGTAACAATTCGTTTCATCTTACTAGTTTGATAATGTGTGGTTTAGATCTAGATTTTAAACATGATATCGTGGTTGTTGTTGATTATTGCCTAGATGATAGCTAGAAATGGTTAGAAACGAAGAACTCGACAGGTTAATGGTGAAATCTTTGTTTTGATCCGTTATAATTTTCGATTATCATGAAACCATATCATAGATCATAATGGTTTTAACCATTTGATTATAGCAATGGTTGTGATTGTCCTAATCATTCTTTGGATTGATCAATGACAAGGATTAACTATTCCTAGACCTGAAATCCATCAAGAAACTATTTCGGTGATATAATCAACAACAATACTAATTTGATTAATCTGGGAATGTCTTGATTAATCCAACAAGTCGCAGTTGTCACACATTGTGCTATATTAAGTTAAGGAAATTGATTAAACGTTTGTGATAAGATTGATGACTTGAGTTGTTATGTCCTTAACATTGAATGTCAAGGAAAGTTTTGAGAGTCTGATTAAGCTTAAGTAACTCATAGAACTCTAATGACATATAGGTTTAGAGTTCAAGAACTAGTAATACTAATGTTATGCATTGTTATTGATTTGAATCAACTCAGGTGAGTTCACGACCCCTTTTTCCTGTATTTTGACTTTTGAAACTCGGGGAATGAGAAAACACAAATACTCGTTTGAACCATCTTAATTATTGTGAAACTTTGAAACGCTTTTGATGCATTTTTGTGAAACATAAAATCTGATCGGATCAGGTGAAACTTTGAAACGCTTTTGATGCATTTTTGTGAAACATAAAACCTGATTGGATAAGGTGAAACTTTGAAACGCTTTTGATACATTTGTGAAACATGAAACATGAAACCTGATTAGATCATGTGAAACTCTGAAACGTTTTCGATACATTTTGTGAAACATGAAACCTGATTTGCATCATGTGAAACGCTGAAACACTTTTGAAACACTCTGTGAAACATGAAACCGAAAGCGTTGTAAAACATTTGGTTGAAATATGTGAAAGTGGGGAGAAACACATTACCGAACTTGTTGTTATTTCACGTGTTACACATTTGTCGCTAAGTCCCCTATTCTGTAACAGTTAACCGTGGGGGCGTGATTATTGAGAATAGATTATATTTGTGATTGACAATCCACGCCCGTGGTTCGTAGCTAAAACCACGACCAGATGTCGAGCGGGCGCTCAATAAGGCTAAAACACACAATGTCTTGCGACAAAGACATTGGGAAGGGGCAAACACTGAACTCGTCAGCTCGGTTACGGGAGCCCAGGAGTTATAATTGGACAGTTGGTCGGGAACTAAACACGACATTGTTGGAAGGAACAATGTTCGCACTAGATACCAATGTTTTACACCTAGTTTGGGACATGAATATTATTTAACTCTTTTTATTGAAACATTTGAATTGTTTGGATACATTACATATATTTTGACATTTAAAACTTGTGAACTTACCAGCGATATGCTGATTATTTAAAATCATGTTTTCTCATATGCATAATGATACAGGGGTGGAGCTGGGAGCTCAATCTTTGGAGACATATAGTAGAGTCTATGAGAGATAGACTCAAAAGTGTGATACATAACATAGTATATATATATATATATATATATATATATATATATATGTATAATGTAAGCCCCTAAATCCCCCCCCCCATGTTTGACACGCGTTTTTAAAATAACAACAGAGTTTAGGTCCCAGATTTTTCAAACAAACAAGTGTATTAAACACTTGAACACCCCACTTTACAAAGACTTTACAAAATATTTGAAGTTAGACAAACATTCAACAACCAAATTACATTTAAAGTTATTCACAAAAACTTTATTTAAAACCAACAAAGATTAAACCCCCAAAACACGTTTGATCCGTTCACCAGAAAACACCATAATTAAGTCACCGTTAGTTCATTAGAACTAAGTAAGATCACTATGCCCGCCCACCTGAGCTTACATGACCAAAATAGTGAATTTTGGTCAAAATCTGCCTCCGACCTATTGGTTGGCGTATTGGTCGCCGTATCACAGAGAGTTTCAACTTTTGAGCTGAAACTGGCGTATTGGTTGGCGTATCCCTGGCGTATGATACGTCGGGCACCCCCTGCACGGCCATTTTTGATGTTTTTAACCATCTCGACCCATTTCGCTCATTTCCGACCATTCCAGTACACCCATAAACACCATATAAACATACTAAACACCTTAATTCACCAATTTATAACCATCATGGTCATAATGTCAAACGATTTACTAACGGGTCGTATGTACCCAAACACCATTGAAATCTTATTCCACAAGCTTTCTTAAGTTAAGTAAACCACACCACTTGTGTTTTACTAACTTGATTACACCCAACAAAGGACATTCACACACCTTGTGAATAATCCAATGTCATGATCACACCACTTGTGATTCAAAACACCAATTTGAGTTAAACTCAGTATAAGTTCACACTCATTGAACTCTTTCCATACAATCACCAAACATACAAATTATCACCAAGTCAATCATGAACTAGCATTAAAACACCATGTTAACAATAATCAAGCAACATATATCACCTATTGCTTATCATTGTCTAACAACAAGTACTAATGCATCTATTTACCATAAAGTCAAATCTTCAACAACATTCATACATGCATACACCTTTACACATAACAAGTAGAAGATTTGGGTGGCTTACCTTGTTCCAACGCGCTATCCTCTATAACAAATTCCTTCCCGGGTTGTTTGGTGCCACTCACACCTTCACTATCAATTCCTATTATCACAACTAATAGGTTTAATATAAAGTTTGACTACAATTAGTCAAAATACACCTATTCACCCCAATGTCACCATTTTAACTTTAATTACTTCCAATTGACCCTTTATCAAATCAACTCAACCTTGTTGATTTAGTATCCATACATAATTTTATATCCCCATTAGTTTAAAACTAGTTTTTAAGTTGATTACTCTACTTGGCATTTCATCAAACACCATATATGCACAAGTTCATATTCTAATGATCATTTATCATTAACACATCTATGTAACTCCATTATTTTGTTTATAGATGATCAATTTCATCATTTTCACTACAAACTACAACAATTTAATGATAATTATCAAATCCCAACCTTTAAAAGCTCCCTTTACACACCATGTTCATCTACTCCATGAAAACCCAAATCCCCCATTATCATAACATCTCAATCATGAAAGAAAACAATCAAAAGTTGTTCCTACATGATTATTAGCATCATTAACAACATTTGACACTCTTAAAACACCCAATTGAGAGTTTTACCCATCAAACCCACGCCTCCAATGGAGACACACGAAATTTACACCATAATCACCCAAAATCATACCTAAATGTAGTAGGAAGCAAGAACAAATCCGATCTATGATTGCATGAGCAATCCTTGTTGATTTGGGTCTTCAATTTTGTGAAATCTTGATCTCTCCTCAACCTCCTCCTCACTCTCTCTCGTCGTCCTTCTTTTTCAGGAAAGAGGAAATGGCCTTTGACCAATTTTGACTACCATTTTACATATAAACTCCCCTCTTTTAATTAAGTTTCAGGATTGTCAATTCTAACCCCTCAATTAAAAGTTAAAACTAATTAATTATGACTAACTTAGATAAGTTAGTTAACATCACCATATGTTATATTTTAAATCAAGTATTTATTAAAACACCCACCAAATAATGTTTAAGATAGTTAAATCTTATGAAACACCCATCAATTAAAGTGAAACATAACTTATACTCCAATTACATTTTACTTATAACAATTCCCCAAAATGGGTTGTTACATATAATAGCATAGAATATATGTGTGAAACTCAGTTACAACTATTATTACATTAGGCTTGTGGCTAATGTAATTGTAACATTGCTCTGTAATATAGAAACATATGTGTCTTTTGTTGTAAACAATGATTGTGAAACCTTGAAAGCCACACGATACGCTTCCGCAACTGTAAGGGTGTGACATGTTCCTTAACGAGGATTAGCTTGATATAAGAATATTTGAAACAAAGTTGAATTAAGTGAATGCTTGGTTTCTATATAATAGGGCCAACAATCATATGTTAGTTATTGCTGAGGTTTAATAACCTCGATTGGAAGGCGGTAGGAAACAAAAGGATTGGAGATGGTTAGGGAGTTGAGATAAAAAGAAAGATGAATGTTGTACTAGATGGCAAAACCAAGAAATATAGGGTAATTCGCTATGTTTATTACATTTTGGCACTTAAAACAAAGATAATTGGCGTTAGGTAATTTGATGAAATCAGGCACAAGATTGCAATACAACATATGATTATATGGATCCATTATCATGAAGTAGGAGTGAGCAGAAACCGAAAAGTTTAACCGAAACTAAACCATTAACTAATAAAATCAACTAACATTAATCGAAAACCGAATTAGCCGAGGATTTAAAATCTTTGGTTAAATGAAAGAAATGAAACCAAATCGAACCATGTGTATTTCATATATTTTCAACTATTTTGATGTATTCTAACTTTTATACTTTCTTTTTAGTATGTCTGTATTCTTAGTAATCATTTGGTTGAGTCTTATTTTTCATCTTTCAAATTATATAAGAAGATGATAACCAAAACAAAACACACAATGACACACACACATATATAGGGCATGGAATGGTTGATAACACACTGTTTTTGTATTAACCCAAATAACCATGTTAAGATGAAGCCAAATCTTTTTTTTTAGCATCATTGTAACACATGTACAACACTTTCTTCTTTTATGTGCATGTGTAAATTTATCATCGTTTAAGGGTCGTTGTTAGTTTTTGGGACTAAATGGTTACAATATGTTAACAAAAAACTTAAACGATTTTTAACCCTTAAACAGTGATGAATTTACAGATACACATAAAAGAAGAAAATGTTTTACATGTGTTACAATAATGTTTGAAAAAATATCCAAGATTTGACTTGATCTTAACGGAGTTATTATTAAAAAAAATAGTAGATTATATTTTATTCCCAATTATATATATATATATACATATATATATGTATGTATGTATTTGTGACCACTATATGGTTGTATCTATAACCTTTCTCATATAACCAACCCGTAAGCATATGACAAAGTGGAAACGAAACCCAAACCGAACTAAAAAATGACTAAAATTATGTTGGACAATTAACCGAAATTGAATCGATAACAGACGAGAAAAGTTGAATCAATAATTGAAGCTTGTTGTCAGTTTTGTTGGGGCTTAAAGCTTATTTGCATGCATATGTGAAGCATCTAGATCGACTTGCAGATCATAATTATTCTAGTGAATAACTAAAGAAAATAGATAGATGTGATATAGAAAACTAGAAGAGAAAGACATTAGTTATATAATAAAAACATTTCTCCGAGATTTACTAAGTATTTGACTATTGAGGGGTCTCTTTGTATATGTTATACAGAAAGAGGAGGACTCAATGATTATTCATTCGTCAGAACTATAAGTAAAAATTTTGGTACATAGGGATCACATAAAAACTTCACTCGAGGAATGGGCTAAACCTGGTTATTTCTCAAGAACAATAGCTAAAGACCTCGAGATCTAAAACATATCTTTCTGTGGCATCAATACTAAGTACTTTACACTTCGGTGCTTTGGCAGGGTTATTGATAGAGATTAATCGTTTTTTCCTTTATGCATTGACGTTCCCCCTTTTTTTAAACAAGATAATTGAGACAAAGCGGGGAAAAAAGTTGTTTGAGCGTAAGATACTCCACCCGACGTATTTATGATAAGAGTAAGCCTATCTAATAGTGTAATTAGTTTGTAGTATTTTATGAGAAAAGTAAGCTTATCACTTAAAAAATAAAGTCACCTTCTGTTACCAAGAATTTAAAACCACTAACAAATTCCAAAAAGATGTGTCCAAATAACTTTATTGCTTTGTAGAGAGCGTATCTTCTCATCCCAATGAAGATCTCCTCACGACTTGAACCGAGCCAAACCAAACAAGGCTCTGTTTGTACTCGGCGTGTTTACAAACCAAACGGATTGGCTCAATTAGGATTATTAAACTGAGCGAAATGTTATGCTCGTGCTCGGTACGTTTACAAATCGAACAGCTTTGCGTGGTTCGGTTAATTTGGCTGGGTTCTAAAATAAAATTTAATAAAAATTCAAAATGCTATATCAATCTCAAACTTAACAATTTTAAAAAATTAATAAGTTAAACCAAATACATATATAAAACATAAATTAAATTTACAAATGATCATTATAGAAAAACATTACCAAAAAGTTAAAAGCATTCGAATAATTAATCAATATCATCATTTATTAATTTGAATAGTTTACCAATAGCATCATTAATCATCAAAAACTTGTAATACTTGTACACTGTTAGTTCAAAAACCAAAAAAATAGAAGTTGCAGCTGCGTGAACCACTAAGCTTGTGAAAAATAAAGACAAATATTAGGATCATGTATATGAGTTCTGCATGTATTAATTATTAAGGGTTCAAGATTTTGTATATTTATTTTTTATATAAGTTTAAATATAAAAAATAATATTAGTTCAAATATTAAAAAGGTTATATGAGTTTGTGTGTGTATAATTGAGTTAAACTTAAATAAGTGAGCTTACATTGGCTCGTATTCGGCTTGTTTAGAAACCAAATCAAACGTACTTGACTTATTTACAACCAAACGAAATTTAAACAAGCTTTATCCAAGTTTTTTAAACGAACGCCAATTGAGGTTCAAGCGACGAACTTTTGTAGAAACCTAGACCTGTCATTGCACTTTGCTAATACGAAATAACAAGTTTCTTAACATAAATTAATCGTCAACCTGCTAGGCCAATGATAAATAAAATAAAGAGTAAATTGTCATAAGTCACATCTGTTTTCTTCATTCAAATTCTTAAAATTTGTCATTTTAACGATATGGTCGGTAATTGACATTTTACTTTAAACTATTAACTCCATCCATAGACATTGTAACTTTTAACTTTTCCAACTTTAAGTAACTTTAAGTATAAATACAATCGGATGATAGCTTCTTCAAATTGTCAATCTCTTTGGCACCACCCTTGTTTGAGATTTAGACGCAATACAGGCATTTTAAGGTGTAACAAGGCCATGTCATACCTGAATTATGCCCTTTCTTGAGTTGTGGACGTAACATGAGAGTGCTCAGGGGAAAACAACCGTACGTGTTAGACCCCTTAATTTCCAGAAGAAAAAAAAATCGATCTTTGCTTATTCTAATCCCGTTCCTTTTGTTGTGTTTAATCAACCAATGAGGCAGGGAGACCATAAAAAAAAGGAAGAACATTATGATGAGTTAAGCCAAGCAATTTCTAAAATTGTAAGATAACTAGACATGAGAAAATTGTGACTTGTGATAAGTGGAAAAAGAATGATCACAATAAAAGAAGTTAGAAAGAGCAATTAACATAAACATAACATGTTGATGTATGAATACAACATGTTTTTGTGCTCTACATTTGGTTGTTAAAATTCTACAAATTGTTGGTTTTGTAGTTGGTTTTATTGTTAATTAACTGAAAATTTGGAGTATGAATTTTAAACCATATATAATTATTTATTCATTATTTATATTTTTGAATTTAAACATCCAATAAACTTTTGTTTGAAATTGATATGATATAAAAGTAATATGTGTTTTTGAGATTTTTAGGGTTAGAATGTTAGAATAACATAAATGTCTTAGATTTAATGTTGTTTATGGATGGAGTTAAATATCTCGAGTAAAGTATCAAAAAAAATATAGAAGCCACAATGTCAAAATAAAAAATATTTAAAATTTTGATGAAAATAAGATATACGATCAAATCATAAAGAAGGAAAATGACAGCTTAGTTTAAATAAAATATTTTTTAATTACTAGCTTTTCTTTTAACAATTATTAAAGCTACGAATGTACTAGCATTCACATCAAGCTAGCCTTGTATATGCATGAAAAATAAGAGGGACCATCCAGGCAGGAAAACCCAATATTTCGTTCCATGTTTTTTGTGTTTATACATGACGGTGTATGCGAGAGAAAACTTCGGTGTTTTGTTTTCAGACACTTATAATGGAAACCAAAATTATAAAATAGTCTTGTCAAAAAAGTAACACAATTAATGTTCGTTGATTCGATTCCTTTGATTCAGATTTAAACATGAATACAAAATCAGTAAATAATATGATATTAGATGAAACCTGTGAATCCAGTGAATACGTTGTTGATTCTTGACATCGTTCCTGAGATGAATCTGACCGGGTTCACGTTTAGCGTGTACAATTAGGATGGATTCGTAGAGAGGCTCGGTGAGGTTCATGAATTCTCTTGAGTAAGGAGAAAAGTGATTATGATGTTAAGTGTGTAAAATAATTATGAGAGCCTTAATCTCTTTATAGATACACCCAAAAGGAAACCCTAATTAGGATAAATGATGATAATTACGTCCATCAAATAATTATCTATCTGATAGGTATAATTAGGTTAGTCTATTAGTAAAATAATCATGAGGGCTATATATTAATTATTTAATCTAACAATGTTAAGAGATGTACAAGTTTTATTACACACGAATTACCAACACTCGTCCATTCTTTAATTTGCTTTTTAAAATAAAATATGATTTATTATATTATAAGGCATAACATGTGTGAAACTAATGTTAAAAGCGTTTGATTGGTCGGTTAATCTGACATCTTAAATCAGAAGTTTAATTGGCAGTAAATTATCAATTCTTATAAGGTAAAGGTAAGGTTATTTCAATTATTTACATCTTACCTTTCTTAGATCCTATCTTAATTTTGCTAATGATATGATATACTAATTACGATTATAATAATGATAAGGTATAACATGTGTATACGAATAACTAAAGAATTGTGTTATACTTGCACACAAATCCATGTTTTCACACATGTTATACATCTCATATAAGTTCACGAGGCCTATATGATCCCAAAGACTTTCTTTTTGGTTAAAATTATTAACGTCTCATGGGTGCAAGAAAACAATCAAATATATCAATTTTATCATTTAGTTTGTTTTTATCAAAATATATATTAATCACGTCATTATTTAAGGAAGAACTTCGGGTTCAATATTCTTGTGAGAACATGCAATCAAGGTTTCCATATTTGAATAAGTAGTCTGATGTTCAATCCTATCACGAGAAGAACTGCTAGATTTAAACAAGAAACCTTATGTTAAAAACTTTGTATATTTTATCAAAACAATAAGGAGTTCAGTTTTAGAGGACAATCTTCATGAACTACAACAAAGCAACCTAGAATTCATGTACATTAATGAACCTTCAAGGTGTAACAAAGTAATAATGAATTTGTTAATAAACATCCTTACGCGAAAACTATTGAGGAAACCAAATTGGCATAAAATTTATACACTTAATTCAACTTAGCTTTATATAAGTCTAAGCATGCCTAGGTTAAGGATTTTATATATGTTCATAATGAGTAGGTCCTATGGTAAAAAGAAGATCACTCGACAATGACAATGATTATATCATAGTCAATGTGCGATCAGAGTAAAAAGATTACCTGCTAAAAACATTTAGCTTATATGTGATTTGGATGATGAACACAAGATCGTATCTACCTTTAGACATTTTTTTTCATGTTCAGACTAGCCATTTCATCCATGTTAAACTAGACGAAGGTTATGAGATGCCTACACTTAGAGGTACTTTGAGGAGACATCGAATTGAACTTGCAACAAATAGGGAGAGGATGTACGTAAAGGCGTCGTATAACACATTGAATATACATTTAATCTTAAGAAAAACATATGTCCTTAATAAAATATTTTCATTACAAAAATAACCAACTTAATATATGTTATTAGTTTAGATAAATGGATATGCCTTGAAAAAAAATATTGTCATTAAAAGAAATAATTTGTTATAAACCAAATGATAGGGTTTGAAATAAAAATTAAATAAATTTTTTTAATTTAGAAAATAAACTATGTATGACATATAAAACTATATTACATACATAATTTTGTTTGTTATACAAGTCGTACAACATATACTACACAACTAGTTTATCAATTAAAGGACTATAGCACAAATGTTAGATAAAATGTTTGTGAAACTCAAGCTTCTTCGCAAATGTTAGATAAGATGTTGGTGAAACTTAAGCTTTTCACGTTCAAATGTATACACCTTATATTTAATAAATATGAATGAGATGTATAGATTGATTAGGTGTTAAAAATATAAAAAATTGAACATATTAATAAACGCTTATTAAAAATTCGAATCTATCCAAAAAATAAAAACGCCTCAGACCCCATAAAATAAAAGATAATGATTACGGGTTGGCGTTGCAAAAGGGCCGGTCTAAAGCACGATTTCAGGCCACAAAAGTCTACTCACAAGTCTTCCTTCTCTCACCGGTCATCACTTTCAATCTATTCTCCATTGTCTTGTTTCCTCTTGACTTTTAAAAGTCAATCCAATTACTTTTCATATCTATATCTTAAATTTTAATATAAAATATGTTTATCAGCCATCAACTTTTTTATTCCTGTATTTCCACTAATTCGCATATGCCTGATTTGTGACTTTTCAGTGTGTGAAATTATTATAACTTTAAATATTTATATTATTGTTAAAATTAGAGTAAATTAACAAGTTAAATTCTATATTATGCTAATATTTCACTCTTATTCTTTAGTTTTTATAAAGTACTTGTATATATTTTTTGAACGGTTAATTTTGGATCATTGACAGATTACTTAAATCATCAGCATCACCCAATCATATTCACCACCAAATTACTAGTTCTGTAAAAAACTCAATACTTTAAGAAAACGCCCTTATGAGATTCGAACCCTAGACTATTTGGTTCATAAGTCTTATCAAAATCAAACCAACATCTAATGAATCCCAATTTATATATCGGATGGTAGGTGCTGGATATTGGGAGCATTTTGATTCCATCCCAATACAATGATTTATGATAACTTCAAACGAATTAAGTCGGAAAATGTTTGGTTTTATACGTTTATGTTGTTTTTTCAAGTTCTTTAAATTAATTAATCTTGTGAGTAAAATGGGCAGATGTTTGTTTTAGGGGAAAAAAATTGAAATTAAAATATTCATGTGGTATTTAATTAAAGGAAAATTATCAAATTAGCCAAAGTTGACCATCTTTTTACCAAACTAATCACTCAAATTCCGGCGTCTAAAATGACGTCTAAAGAGACGTCTAAGACGCTGTTAGAAAAAGGGTCTTAAGACACTCATTTAGCCGCCGACATGTGGGTCTTTATGTTTACAAAAGTACAGAAAAAAAACATCTAAAGTGGCGTCTAAAAAGGCGTCTAAGGGGCCGGAATTTGAGTGATTATTTTGGTAAAAAAGTGGTCAACTATGACTGATTTGGTAACTTTCCCTTAATTTATAGTCGTGTTTTATTTTATTTTTGACCCAACTTTCACAACGGTCCTCTGTAGCCATCGGTTACATATGGTTCACACACAGCCAAGATAGTGTGCGTACGTGATGGTCCAATATATAGGTGACATGCTCATGCTCAACGTAGCATACCAGACGTACGTTCACTCGATATTACCGGCTAACATGTGTCATCACCTATACCCTTACATCAATTTCCTACACACGTTCCTATTCAAATGTTACATCAAACAATTCATTGTCACCTTTTTTTAACGGGACCTACTTAAATTTCAATTTGATATTTTTTTTTTTATAAATTTGATAGCAGCCACTGTTGCCACCATTAACACGACATGCTACGAAGCTTCAACGATTCTAATAGGAAGGTCACAAGGAAATTAAGCTTCATTGGTTATCAAGATAATATATCAACAACTTAACTTAGCACCCAAATTTCAACTTCCAAACCCGAATTCGAAATGGACACATACAATATTCCAATGTCTAAAGCCTACACATATGGATCAGTAGGCTCATTTGGTGTCGATTATGATGTTCCAAATCAGCCAAATTATGAGTTTTTTGATAGTTTTTTGGTTTTTGATGATTGGATAAATGAAGATCAAGAATCCAGTGTTCCTGAATATGCAGATTATACTCCTGTTTATGCTTCACCTGCCATTGATGATGGAAATCAGTCCAATGGAAGCAGTACTGGAAGCCATCTTCAAGAAAATTGTATCCGTAAGAAATCTCAATTAACACTAATTAACGTCATATATGTGCAAGCTTTCATGTGTACTAAATCTCTCTCTCTCTCTCTCTCTCTCTCTCTATCACATATACTCATACTGACATACACATACACATACATACATACATACATACATACATACATACATAAATTCTATGAGGCTATGATGGAGTAGTGGCAAAGCTTGGCGAAGTGAGAGTGGGAGGAAATTTTTGAAACCTATTATAATACATATTAATTTTTTGAAGCGAGAGGTGAAACCACTACTTTTAACTAAAAATAACATTTCAGCCGAAAAATTAACACTACGGGTGGAAAAAGAGGGGGCGGTCACCCCACCCCTATAAAGGTTCGCCCTTGGCTATGACCATGAAAGTGGCATGCTCAAGATTGACTAAGAAGATATTCTTTGTTACCTGCAGGTGGCAGTACTGGAAGTGTGCAGACCCTAAAGGTTACAAAAGATAAAGTAGCCTTCAAAACTAAATCACAGGTAGAGATCCTAGATGATGGTTTCAAGTGGAGGAAATATGGCAAGAAAATGGTGAAGAACAGCCCAAACCCAAGGTAAAAAGGGTAACAGTTAATGTTATTTCCATTTACAATCAGGGTTAATTTGGATGTGTTTTAATTATTAATTATTACACACAAAAAATTGTACTAGCTAGTGTTATATATATAAATATATATATGTAACTTTTAAAGTAGGATCTGAGAGAAGGAACGCAAACGACTTTAATTGTATCCCATAAAGATTGAAAGGGACTCCTTTCGATAAGACTATACACAAAGTATTAATGTAACCAAAATACAGCACTCATATATATTTGATATATGTATACAGGAATTATTACCGTTGCTCAGCAGAAGGATGTTTAGTTAAAAAAAGAGTCCAAAGAGATGTGGAGGATGCACAATATGTAATCACAACCTATGAAGGTGTCCATAACCATCAACGTCCTTCTAACTTCTGATAACTTGTATCATTATATCTTGTATTTTAAAGTAAGTTGTTTAATGTACTTGTCACGGTTGTAAGGAAGAAGAGGGGATTGTATATATTCTCTTATAAACTTGTAAAATTATATATTTTCTTAAAATATATAAGTTTTTAATGTATTATTTAAGAATGTATTAATTATTACAAGTTTAAAGTAAGAAATATACAGATGTGTCTGAGGAGAAAGTTTGTAGTTTGGTTATTTAATGTCGTTATTTTTTTTCTTCAACTCGACATTGATTAACTTTGGTTGTAAAATGATATCCTTAAATTTATGCATCAATCCAAACTCATTTCCAACAGAGTAATTTAATTGAGTTAAATGCACCTTCCACCCATGTGTTTTAAAAATCATGCAATTTCCACTTATTCTGTTAAAATTAAAATAACTCGGTTAGTTTATGAAGTGTAAAATTATAATTTATTATTTATTGTTAGAAAATGCAATTTGCAACCCCGTGGTTTCTTTCTTAACGAATATTGCAACCCTTCTTTTTTTATTTTTACAACTTGCAACCTGTGTTTTTATAAGGATAATGACATCAAATTCATATGTTATATATATTCAATACTTTAAGTATTGAATATACGAAATTTTAATCAAACACACACACACACACACACATATATATATATATATATCATGTTAAAAAATTATCTTATATTATTTAAATTTTCATTAAATTAGTGGTTATTTATTATATATTTTTTATTTAACATGTGTAATACACGAAATATTAACCTAATATGATTAATATAGGGGTATACTCTAATTGTTTTTATTTATGTGCTTGTATTTTTGAACATGACACAAAGAAAACCAAAATAATAATTCATATTCCTTTTCTAATTAGAATCTAATTTATTCTTAATACAATGAAATTATATATTATGAAACTCAGACCCTTATTTCATAAAAATTACACCACTATATAACAATTTGAGTATCGGATAATTACAAGAATTTAGATTAGCTACTAAAAATGATGCAATAAAAAATACTTTATGTTAAATAAGCACATGTATAAAAATGTATATTTACATATACAATTATAAATTTCTAAACTTTTTAAGATTCTTATTCGATCAGTTTCAGTCTTATACTCTAGCTACCATGAATCCCTCATGATGCTGCATATTCAACTTCCTAAAATAATAGTCTACTCAATGTAATTACAATGTTGATGGGAAGACGCTAATAACAAACAATGACATATAGGTTAAAATATATAATGTATACAATATTAATAAAATTTCATAGTTAATTAGGTATTTAGTTGAAGCATAATGATCAATTTTACCAAGCGTGTTTTGACCAACTTAGGGATTGTTTGTTTGCATCTGAATGGCATTAAGAGGTTACCTTTGAATGCTTCATAACCCTTAACCATTCAGACTTAGGGTTACCTCTTAACCATTCAGAGGTTATGATCCATTACCAACCTCTTAACCATTCAGACTTAAGGATAATTTTTAACCATTCAGGTGCTATGAACCATTAAAAGGTAGCCTCTGAATAAGATTAGGAGGCTACCAAACATGGCCTAATTAGTGAATGATTGCCTTTCCTCTTAAAATAACATGAGCCGCAATTAAGACATCATCAGATTTGTGGTTAATTAAACGAATCAAGCTGACTCGTAAAATAGTTGAGATTGGATGGATTGGTAAAAAAATTGAACGAGAGAAGCCAGGGCCGGCTTTACTTGTGAATATTAATATAGCCAAGGGACTAGGGGCCCCAACCATTCAGGTTATGCTCGGATTCTCATCAATGTTATATATTTTATCGTTTTGAATATGAAAAATTAGAGAGTTCTCTCATATTCTCAAAAGATAAAGTTTGTTTAATGTTATCTCTTTATAAATAATAACATCTTCTAAATTTCTTTTTCACCTTACTTGACGTTAGAATAATTTTTTTTTATTAATGATATGGGTGAAAAAATTAGACAAACTTTTTAGTGATAAATAGGGTAATCAAGTTGATTAATATTAAAGATGAACATAGTTATATAATATATATCATCAGTAAATACGGTACTTTCTATCATTCTTTTTTTATATCATTTATGGTTATTATATGTTAACTGTAATTACGAGTAAACTTATGCAAATAGAGATAAATTAACATATTTTTATGTTTTTTAAATTTACGAACCATAACTTTTTATCGCATACAAAAAATTATTTATGAACTATTTATTTGTATAATGTTTATTTATTCTATTAAGTATATATTTATAAAATTAATTATCTTTATATATAAAATTATGATTAATATATTGAAATTATATATTTTATGTTAAATTTGGAAAATATAATTTTAAATATATATTAAATTAGTAATTAAAATAAATATACTGAATAATTGAAAAAATAAACAAGTGGAGCCAAGATTGAGACTAAAAATTTTCTAATGAGTAAAGCTCGAGTTTTGAAAATAAAGCTTTTAATAAACCGAGCTCGAGTACTATTTAAACAAAACGAACTGAACTCGGGCCCGTCTCGGCTCGTTTACACTTCTAGTCAAATTATTTGTTGTAATGAAAGGTGGTTTTTATTCTGGACAGCAAAAGATAAACGTGAAAATCAATGAATTTACGACTTGCTTTTATTCGTGTAAATGATAACCATTTACGGACTTCTTTTACGCCTACTACAAGGGTGCATTGTCTCTTATAAAAAGAAGTCTTAGGTTCAAATAGATATTATTTGGAAGTAAAGTAAAAGTGGACTAATGTTGATGTTCAAAACAAAATTAAACTTCATAGATCTTTTTTTTGAACGGTCAACTAATCAACTGTCGGATACTTCGTACGCGGTCCCTAATGGCTAAAGGATGCCCGAGCTGGTCACTAGTCCAGACGGACAAAGCACCTAACCCACCAACCACTAGTTCCTGGGAAAAACCTGACCCAAACACCCGCCCAATAACACGACAAGGCCGGTAGATCTAGGTGGGATCAAGGATCGAACCCAAGACCTGAGTCTTATATCACTTCTCTCATACCTTTATCTTGCTACTATAACAAGACATCATTGGTTAGCTCACAGATCTTAGTTTCACTTTGCAGAAACAATCACATTACCCTTTGTTGTTTGTCATCAAAGTTATTGCTGAAAAATGTAGCGGGAATTACCTCCAAAAAAAGTAACATATAAAGTCAATAAAAAATAAGTAAAAAAAACAAAACCGATATAAATGAAAATGAAAGATCTTAGTGTCACGAGCACGAGGTGGACAAATCGAGTTTTTTTTAACCGGTTCCGGTTACAATCAATAATCGGTTCCGATTCTGGTTTTTGACCGGTTCTAACCGGCTTTTGGCCGATTTCGCCTTTTATGGTTTCTGTTTTTCTAAAAATTCGGAACCGCCTGTACATTCGGTTCGGATATGACCGGTTCCAAGTTTTTGCCCACCTATACATCAAAGTATAACTTATCAGTTATCATCTATAATCAAATTAGTAGTCCAAGAAGGGCCACCACAAGTTTGAATTTTTAACGGCCCAAGACGAATTATGTTGTGTTCTAGGATTTCAACAAATCGTACAAAAATCAACAAAAACAATGTGCTTAGTGGTTACCCTTTAAGGAAGTGATAGATTGCGTAAAATCTTGAAAAAAAAAAAAAAAGATGTTGCCATATTTGTAGGCTGATAATAAAATATAATGTAAAAAATAAATTTAATTTATTTTTAATTGATACCTATAAAAATAAAAATATTTTTTTATGTAAAATATGTGATTAATCGGCAAGAGCTTTCAAAAATTTTCAAAAAATATGAGTTTTTTTAAAACCTAACCATACACACAAACACACACACATATATATATATATGAGTTACAATGATGTTCAAAAAAAAAATTCAAGATCCGGCTTCGTTATAGTGTCGACTATTTTTTAATTTTTTTTTCAAATGTATCGTATTTACATCAATGTAACAATCATAAACATAGCACGTTATTTTAAATTTTTAATATTATATTATTTTTTTATAAAAATGGCACCATTTTACTCATCCCATTTTTCTTTAATTTTGTTATACTCTTAACTAGTTTTTTTTTTTTTGTTTTTTTTGCAGATGCCTGTATTTACATTAATGTAATGAGCATAAACCAAACACATTATTTTGAGTTTTTTTGATAATGTTAATTACATCACTATAATTTTTTTAATTCCGTTATAGTCTTAACTATGTTTTTTTTATTTTTTTTAGATCCATGTATTTACACTAGTGTAACAAACCTTGAAAACATTTCATTTTCATTAATGTAACAACTCGAAGTGAATTTTCAGTCCAAAATCAATTAAAGTTGAACAAAAATTTAGGGTTTGAATAAACAAATCAATTTTAAAGTGCATCACATGTTTATTTTCAAGATTTCATATGAAAAGTCAATATAGGATAAGGGTTATTCTTTAAAGATGGAGTTATTACATGATACAAGCTTTACATTACATACTAGGTTAGTACCCCGTGTATTACACAAGTTGAATAAAAAAATATAATAAATAGTCATTACTGAAAAAAATTTAGATAATATAAAACGATTTTTTAATATAAAATATGATTAAAATTTGATATAATCTAATAATTTAATTAATAAAATAATATTATTATTTATTTACATACAAATTTCTTCAAAGTTTTGTTTGTTTAAACATTTTATTTTAAAAAAATTGTTTTATAAATTTTATATTTTATAATAACTTGGTATTTGTAAAAAGTGTATTCTAATATTAATATATTTTTAATGTATTAAAATATCTTTTTAATTTAAAAATATATACAAAATATATGTAATAGTTAATATTATTATTTAATATTCGATGCATTTAATATGAGAGAGAAGCGGGAAATTAAAGATGAGATGCTCTAGGAACATGACATGTGTCCTTAGAAACCTTTATTTATTAGTATAAGTAGATAAGTAGATTAGTAGATGTGTGTGTTTGAATTCATTGAAACAAAAATTAATAAATTGCAAATAACAAAAAGAATAATTTTGAAAAAATGTCTTTTTAAATGTCTTCATAATTATTTTTCTGGGAGAATGTATTTTTAAACCAGTAAGTAACTATTTAATTATTTATCAAAAGCATTATAGCCTCGTGGTATATTGATGGTGGGTAAAGATCATGAAATAAATGGTCCTGTGTTCTAATCACACAAGGAGTTTTTCTCAAAGTAATGGTTTTTCTCTAGAACTGAAGACTTGATGGTTGATAAAGATCAGGACTAAATGGTCTTGGGTTCGAATCACACAAGGGGTTTTCTCAAAGTATTTGGTTTCTTATAGAACTGGTGAATTGGTGGTGGATATGATTGAATGGTACTACTGATAACACGATAATATTCTATTGATCCATCAGTAGTTCAAAAATTAACTGTTGAAGAAAATAAACTATCATATTATTTATTAAATTATCGGGCAATTAAATTACGATTTTCGAAGCCAGTAGTATTCAAGTAGTATTCAAAGTTGGATAAGATAAATCGATCGAGAGCTGGTTATAGTGTTGCATGTTCGGAGATATTTAGTGCGTTTGAATTGGTTCACCAGGGCCGGCCTCCCTTCAGAATCGTGCGGGCTATGTTCGCGTTATCGTACATGACATTTATTTTTGGGGCTCACTTTTTTTATTTGCCTTAGGCCCTCAAAAAGCTTGAGCTAGGCCTGGTTCACCTGATCTTCCTATTTATAGAAAGTATGGTTAAGTCCAAACCACTGATGAGTCTTTGTAGATACAACTGTGCTCCGATTTAAACAGAGGTGTGCCGCTAAGTGTCTCATCTGTTCAATGTGTCTCATCTCATGCCACATACATGTTCGATTAGTCTGTGACAAGTGTGATGCACATCTGTGCTCAAGCTGCTTGTTAATCGTACGATCCGTGTCTGCCGGTTGCTATATATTGTGACTACCTCTGTACAGTGGCGAAGCTTGACCATAATCCCAGGGAGGAAATAAATTTTTCTTTTTACAGGAGGGGCGAAATAAAGATTTTTAAAAAATTTTACACTACGTATTAGAAAATTTACACTACTACATGAAAAAACAGGGGGGCGACCTCTGAATAAAGCTACGCCTCTGCCTCTGTATTACCATTTGTGACTCACTCTTGTTGCCCAGAAATGATGAAGAACACAGAGAGGAACTTGCAAGATCTTGTAAGAATAAAAATGATTTGAATGAATCAAATTTACAGACATGGACTTGTTTATATACACCTTAATTTTACACACATAATCCTTCAAGTTTAAGGGTATTAACAAACTAAACTATTTACAATATTGGCACAATGGACCATATACTTTAACTTTAGAGAATGATCAGGATTAACCCTTTCAACTCTCTCTTAAAGAGTACACACTCTCTAGGCATACTCTCTTATTTGGAAAAAATTCAAATCAAATCAATGCATCACACTAATTACAATGAAAAACTTCCTACTTAATTACTGACAAACTGTAACGTTACGTGATGTTAACAACAAATAATTCTCCCAACCTCGTTTTGACACGACATGTTAGTGAGAATTTTATTCTTGGAAAAACATCTCTTTTACTTCATGTGGTTTGACAATTTTAACCCTTTTGCTCCAAACTTTTCAAAATTATCATTATGTTCCCTGTAGTTTGACAGTTTAACCATTTTGCTACAAACTTTTCCAATACGTCTCCATTATACTCCATTTTTTTCGAAACTATGGAAGCAAAAGGGTTATAATTGTCAAACAACATGGAACAAAATGGTTAAAACTGTCAAACCATAGGGAGCAAAATAGAAGTTTTTTACTTTATTTTTTTAAGTGCAACTCGCTGACATTTGGATGAGTAATTTTCTGTGAAATTGAAGCCGGATAATACAACAGTACCTTGTAATTGCTCCTTCTCCATCAGTGAGCTAAATGTCAAAGATTACAATAAGTGGTAACTTGCATATCTTCCATTTTTGTCAATAGGAACTAGATGACAGAGGTTACTATTTTTTATAACTTGCATCTACTTCATCTTCATCAAGAGTGAGTTTACCATTTTTGATAACTAGACATCATAAGCGGTTACCGTTATTGGTAACTTGCATTTGCTTCGTCTTTATACGTGAAACTACATGTTAGATCTACTTTCATAAGTGAGCTTTGATAATTATCTGTTCCCTTCGACATCGCGACATGAGTTAACAATTTATTAATTCCTGCCATCCCTATTTGGGCTGTAACTTGCAATATATGTGCATAGGAATCTAGATGGAAGATTGGGTCTGATCTGAAACAATAGTTACATTGAGCACTTTAATTTCACAGCTATACGTTCAATGAGCACTTGTTATAGACTTGTAACAGATGAGATTATCAAAATCATATAAAGATCAAAATTTCAGCCATTAAACAGATACATTTCATTGAATTTATATTTTTATATAAGCATGCCTCTATGTCCCCAAAATCTTATAACATATGTACCGAATAATTCACATGAACTTGATATTTTCATTTAAATGTAATATCAGGGTTTCTTACGTATAAGTTGAGTCCTGATAATTCTTTCCATTTATCTACTTCACCATGAATATACGACGATATACTCCACAATGTCTCTTCATGTCTAAATTTGTTCGTTGATTGTATAGACGATTTCACTAACGTGGTTGACTTGGTTGGCGGATGCCTTTTTGTCTTACCTGTCATACCACTAGAATGCAACCAACGAGAACCCGATTGTTGCCTCTTTTGAAAGTTAGCTTTCATACCTGCGATATGAACTTCGTTGACTTTGAACATATGGTCAACACTCATGTTTTTTTCCAGTTGAAGAAGAACAAGCATTGGTATACCAACGGGCTCAAAGTCTCGAAATGGATCCCTAAGCAGCATTTGTAGAGCTAATGTGAAGTTACCAAAATTCTGGTGATTGGAATTTATAGAATCAAACTTTATCCAGTCCTCCAATGGTATAGACATGTCTATTAGTTCTTTGATGTCGTTGCTGCTTTTAGAAGTTGAGTTTATGGTTGAGGGAGGCTCATAGGTAGATATTCCAGATTGAATTCTCAATCCTTCAATTGAAAGAAATTGAATCTTTTCAACTGTTAAAGGAATGATATTGCTTAGAGAAACATATTCTGAATCAATCTCACGACAGAAGTTCATTTGTGTCTCTAATTCATCTCCTCTCACGTCCCCCCTGTCGCAAATATCATAATTTATTTAAGATTTCAGGAATTAAATGGAAGCTGGATATGGCCAAATGAACAGGTTGGGTACTTGGGTAGGTTGGGTAACAGGTTAAAACCAAGTTTTGTGTGGGTTGAACCAAGCCCCATTCAGGTCGGGTACTCGGGTTGACCCAAATGCTATTTGTCCAAAAATTAAATTTATGATATGTATTAGGGGTACCAAATCCTCACATGACACAAAAATAATCAGGTTTTGGTTGCTACATCTAGATGTGTGGACTGACCTGTTTAACCTGTTTGATTATACTTAAGACAGGTCGATTAAACAGGTCCAGCCCCAACCCATTTACACATTTAGAACATAACATAACCCATTTACAACCCACAAACACGTCAAAACAGGTTTTGATCAAACAAGTTTTGAACAAAACAGTTAATTTTTGTAGTGGTTTGAGTCGACTGAAACACAATTGGTCAAATATATTTACAAGGAAAGTGTTTCTACAATATAAATAAAATGATTTTAAAAAATTTATGCAGTAAAAGTACGCTTCAGACAACTTTGACCTGTTTCCAATGAAGCTAACTTTTAAAATGTGCCCATTTGACCATTAAAAATGAGCCATACCCAATTCAACTCGTTCATGAGTAAATGGTTCGACTGCCACCTCTAAATGGACCATAGAATTATTGTCATATCAACAAGATAAAGTACTCTCTCTCATTAAAATTTGTAGTTTCTCAATAAATTATCTAACCTTTCAATCACCATCATTTGAGATTCAGCTTTCCAGGCTGCCTGTTTCAATGTCATACCCGTAATTACCTCTAATGGCATCAAACAATTCAGCTGAGAAAGCATCTTTTCAGGTCCCAAAGCAGCCCAATTTACCAAAATATCCATACCGTTAGATCCCATTGCAGGAGGTAGCACAACGGTACTGGATACTTGCACAACCAACCTTTCATCATTTTTAGTTCTTTTATATAACAATGGATTCATGGAACTTAAAAATCCACCACTTTTGGTCATCATAAATGTGCCCAACCCATCTCCAAGAGAAGGTGGTTCATGTGTCATTTCAGGTGAAAGATAAACCGGGCTTCCAAATGCACCCGAATCGGTTCTTGGAGAGTTTTGAAACGCCCTTTCGTTTAAACCCCATTTTTCCATTAATGTTTCGGTTTCTAAATTCTCAAGCATGTTAGCTTTCCTTCTACAAATTAAAGAGGGACCCGTCTGATAATCGTGTTCAATTTCAGTTTTTTGAAATAGAAATGATGAATCAAAAATGTTAGAACAGTCGTCCTGATCTTCATTAACATCAAGATCAAAAACAAAACTTCCTGAAGCTAAAGTTTCCTTCTCAAATTGTTTCAAAAGCTGCTCTCTTGGAGATTCGGGCTCAGGTTCACTATCAAAACCAACCAAGTTCATGAAATCATGGACAATGGTGTTTGTTAAGTCATCTATGCTACATGATTTTACCAATTTACCCTTTCCACAACGTGCTTCATTTGTCATGTCATAATTATTTTCAAGAAACTGGTTCTCATGAAATGATAAATCTAATTTGAGTTTTTCAGATATAGAAAGACTTCTCAAAAATTTTTCGACTTCCTCGTTAGATTCTTCAGGATAGAAATTATCATTCTCTTTACAACTAATATCATCAAAAAAAGTTTCGATTTCAGTATCATCACAAACTTCATCATCAAAAAGGTCAGCCACATTAATAGTCTCGATACAAGAATTTTCAACAGGCTTAGGAGATTCAATACCTTTATCAATTACTATACATTCATCATCATAAACCTCATTAGATATTGATTTTAACTCTTTTGAATAACTTACTTTTTCATCATCAAGTAACTCATAAAGAACATCGATTGATGGCCCTACATATGGTGAAACCCCTGAACGCGCTTTCATATCAAAAGAGACATTTGACAAGGTGGTCCTACGCCTCGAGTTACTTGGAATGCTTCCAACCCTTTGAAGCATGCCATTTTGACTTTTCCCTTTTCCTAGATTACCCGACTTAATTAAACTATCTGCCATTAAAGAAAAACCGAAACTAACATTAATAGTAGCACCTTTGGCCTTACCCGTAAGCTTAAAACTTGTTACCCATTTTCCATAACGGTTTGTTTCATCCTCTAAATCTGTTAAAGTAAGGGGAAGTAATCTAGTGAGATCAATCCAGTGCTTCCCAATATCTAAACTAGGAGCTCCAACTATAGAAGCATAGAGTAAAGAGAGCTTAGGTGTATACTTTGCCACATCATCATGAGGATCATGTTTACCAACATATACCGAACATCGGTGGATTAATGTCTCTTCAAACTTAGCAACACCATCTTTAACACGTATAGATTTGCTTTTTAAAACCTCATGTTTTCTTTTCCAATGAACAATCAAGTTAAGGTCGTTAAAATTGAACGGTAATCCTTCTATAGAGTGAATATGGAGGAAGAAAGAACAACTTAACCGATGATTTCTGATATGAGTTAGAGCTTTCAATGGCTTCCATTTCCACATGGAAGACTTTTTTTCATCCAGCAATAAATCATCTTTCATGTACTTAGCTGGCATTAAAGTTTTTGGTTGGGTATCTTCATGCAAACATAGGGCTTTGCTTATTTCTTCAATATCATGCAATAACCTTAAACTTCCAAAATCATCAATGTTCAATCTTGAAGATTCCCCACTGGGCATCATTATCTGCAAAAAAAAAATCAAAAAACAAAAAATCAACATCATTATTAAAAACATGTCAACTTATTCTTTGAAAAAATAGAAAAGCTAGGTCTTATGCTTTGATAATTTTGATCAAGATAATTACAAAATCCTACCCATAATAACTTCTCCCAAACCCTGAAAAACTGATTACTGCTACAACTGCACATCTAAACGACTAAAAAATCCCTATATCCTAAACAAACATACATTTCAATCATGAGACTCTAATTTGGCATGATACTCTTAAAATCTACCCTTAAAAAATCACACCACTAGATGTTGATCAAATATATGATCACAAAGAACATTTAATCATCAATTATAACAAAGAACAGGATACAATATTAAAAAGGAGCAAAAACAGATCAAATCAGTGAACACAAGGAAACTATTCAGCACTAATTTTCTCAATTCGGTCTATATTGGCATAAACACAAACGAGAACATGAAATCGGTGAATATCAGCTACAAATTACTGCAAATTATACAATTAAGATGGCAAATTTTCAGTTATTTAGACCAGCTTACAGGATTTGAAGCATAAGCAGATTGTATGAAGGAGATTTTTGGGGTTTGACGATCAGATGGATACGGTTGGGAATTATGTTCTCTGGCAACTATTTTTTTTCGAGGGTTTCTTCGTGGGTGGGATGAAATACTTATTTTGTCTTTATATTCCCTCTTTTGTGTGTTTTAAGTTGGCTCAAATTAAATCCCTGCCGTTGCAAAAAGCTTTTGCAACTTTACAATCACACCGTTAATTTATTTTCCGATTTTGAACAACAATTTAGAAACGTATCATTGGTTTGGTTCGATTCGGTTCGGTCCGTTTTTGTTTTTACGTACAACTGAAGCTGAACTAATCAATTTTTATTTATTACAAACCGAACGGTTTATCTTGTTGTTTCTCTCTTTTTCACGCCCAATACTAACAACGCAAACATGTTAAACGAAAGATAATTCAAAAATTAATTGATCTGGCACTAACTAATAACAATAAAACTAAATCATTATCGTCATGTTTTTACATTTAAAAAAACAAAGGTCAAAAGTAAACATGCAATAGTTTCGCTCTTTGTCATTTTTTAAAATGATAGAGTTCATATGGTCGAAATGTTCATAATCTCTAACAGTAATTTCTTTGCGTATTTTTTTCCTTTAAACAAACAAAAATAGTGGTGTATATACTAAACTGTTACAAGACTAGAAATCAGTTTGTTTCGGTTTTTTTATTTTGGTTTTTGGAATATGAAAAGCTGAAACCGAACCAAAAAATTAGGTTATGGTTTTTTCGGTTTTCATTCGGTTCGATTTTTTTCGGTTTATTAAGTTACGGTTTGGTTTTTTCTATTTTTTTTCACCCCTAACAATTTAAACTCTTATTATAACCTCCGAGTACTCTTGTTATAAGTATTTACCGAGTAGTCTCTTCCTAAGCTGAATAATTGTCGACTAATTTGCAAGTACTTGTTGACTAAGCCAAATATTCCATACTTATGATTATAAGTGACTCGAACCCTACAAACGTCATGCTATTTACACTGAAAATTAATGTATAATGAAAAAGAAATCTTAAAACTATTATGTGATCATCAAATAACATTTGGTTGTAAAATTAATTACTAGACAATACATAAACAAAAGAATAAAGGTAAGAATGAAAAATGAATAATTTGCATTATACGGCTATGAAATTTAGAACGTATCTAAATTCTAAAAGCTTTACCTTAATGGAATATTGGTACTAAAATAAATATTAAGGTGGTGTCACTCCCTCTTATAAGTTATAAGGTTGAGGTTCAAGTTTTGTCGTAAACAAAAAGGCAGTATTGCTCATTAAAAAAAATGTAATCTTCAACGCATATCTATCTATTATTACTCCTAATAAAAGAGTAACTCAACTGCCACATGGCATTTAACTAGGTTGTCCACATCATTAATATGACACGTGTCACTCAAATACCTATGTCACGTATGCCATTTTGACAAATGTCACAACCACAGTCAATAATGACTTTAAATAATAAAGGTCAATTGAATACATTCCTTAATTTATCTAAAATTAATTATAATTGTGTATAATTGAGATTAATAATGACTTTAAATAATAACAGTTTCCAATTACTAAGCATTTCAAAACATGTCTAATGTCTTTAAAATCATAATTTATTATAATTACTATGATTATTATAATAATCATTATCAAAAGTTAGATTGTATTTAAGAGATTCAGTATTTAACATATGGTCAATTGTATGATACATTATCCAACGTGAAAAGTAGTGATGGATTAAAACTTCTAATTTTAAACAAAGATGGAAAAGTTACAAGTACAACAACAAACGTTGTGTTTAAGGAAATTTTTGAAAACTTATGAACAAATTCTTGTGACTTATAATTTTAATTTATGATGTTTTGTGTCACGTATAAATTGTTATGTTAAAGGTAGTTATAAATTATCGTGAACTGCATCTTAACTCTATGTCAACCCGTGTGTTATACGGGTTACTAACCTAGTGTTTTTAATATATGAAGAATTTTATATCACGTATTGTTACATAGTTATAAAAGTGGTTGAGACCATCACATGTTTTTCACACTACATAACTTTGAGTTCCTCAAACACACATACATTGTTTTGAAAGAATCCAAGTAAACTATATAAAGGTTTCTGATACCTGACAATCTTAACTGAAAGCAAAATAAATTGGTTGATATGGTAAACAATTATTGTATTTTTAGTTAAGGTGTGTAACATCATAACATGAAACGAGTTGAGATTGATAACACTTTAACACAATACGGGTCAATATGAGTAACCTAAAAACTATGAGAATAAAATAAATTCAAACGGGTAAGACTTATCAATAATATATATATTTATATAAATACTAAAGATTACGCAAACAAATTATTTGATTACTTAAAACTCATTTTAAATGTTTTTGTAAAAATAACACATTTAACCCAAATTGATTTTTCTTAAAACTCATTCTGAATTGCACCCATTATGGCCCAAACCAGTTATGAGCCGTTAGTCAACCCTCCTATTTTGCCAAGCGTGCTTCTATGGCTCTGATTGATTGGATACAATAGACCCTAATGCTACCCGATAACATAAACATATTGGGTGTGCTTTCATCTAATGATTTTGGAAGACATGTTATAATTTTCATTTTCGTAGCATTGTTTAACAAATAGAAAATCTAAGAAAGATTGAATATGGTGAATTTAAAATCCTTTGACATAATGTTTTCTTGTCTTTAAATCTTTAATTTGTTTTTTTATTTATTTTTTTTATTTTTTGTGTGGCTCCTTGCTAGGCGTGGTCTTCTTTGGTAATATGATGTGCAAAAAAAAAGTATATGATACTTCTTTAACACGCAATAATTAGTACGAAAACAAGTAATGTGTGTGAATAATCTCCATACAATTTAAAATATAATCAAGCATTCAATTATACTATTTTAGTATATAAAAAGTTACGAAAACATTTTTAAAAAAAAGAAACTAAAACCATGGACATCCAAAAAAAATTGTATCACAATCTGATAATTCAGATGTCCAGAAGTTTGCATATCCAGAAATTAAGATTCGGATTACTATTTTTTTGAAAAATTCATAGTTTTTTCCGATATTTTAGATAAGTTTTGGATATTTTTATGAGTTCAGATATCCAAACAAATTTGAATCTATAATTTTGGATATTCATATAAGGATTTGTGGATTGAAATTTTTGAATAGTTGAAATTTTCGGATAATCGAATTACCAGATATACAATTTTGAACAACCATAACAAAAACATGGAACTTTTGTTTAAAGATTGTTGATGAAAATTTATTTACCAAATTGGTGTTCTCTTATTTATTTATATTTTAATCAATTTAGTATAAACTTTTTAATTCAAATATAATATCCTCTTTTTTCTATTTTTTTAATCAATATAACTTATTACAAACTCCGCAATGGTTGTGTTAGGAAAAAAAAGTATAATGTATTGATTGAATATAATTTATAATAAATTAGTTAAAAGAAAATAAATAAAAACATCCACTTTAAAAAATATTTTTCAATCACTAATTTTAATAACTATTTTTTTCTCCGTCTTCATTTTGGAAAAAGTAAATAAATAAAAGAAAAAACTGTTAAAACATGTAAACATTTGTACCTGCCTAAAACGTTGAAATAGTGAAGAAGGCTTCGTAGAATTTGCTTCTTTTTTTTTTCCAAACAGGCACAATCAACATCTATTAAATTACATAAAAGCATGGGGAACCTTTACAGGGGCAGGGGCCTGTCGTCCCCTCTTTTTTCATCCGTAGTCTTAATTTTTTGACAAAAATGTTATTTTTAGTTAAAAATATTGGTTTCGTCTCTCTTCACTTCAAAAAATTAACATGTATTTTTGGTTTAAAAAATTTCCGCCTCTCTCAGTTCGCCCAAGTTCCGCCACTAACCAAAGTTATCGTTTCAATTTTTTTTTTAAATGACAATTTTGTCCTTATAATTAAAGTATGAAATGTGAAACTATATATAAAGTTAAATGACGTTTTTTATAATTTACCAATTTTTTAAATTTTATTTCTTCTTTATTTTGGAACATTTTAATTGGACCTGTGCGCCACGTACGGGGTTCTGGCGTACAGAGTGGAGTATGGCCTGTAGTATAGATATACTATTCGTGGCGGTACCTACAAAGCACTTTGATAGGCCGTGCATTGGGTCATCTGCACTAGGGCACTCTCGAGGAGCTGTCTGATCCTATGGACACAGTCAGACTCGATCGACGAACGCACTTCGGTATGAAGATCGTTCGGGATTTTCCTGGTGTAGGTCTCAGGTTCTCCTTGGTACGGGGAGTGTATGGGTCCCTCCCCCGCTACAGATGATGGACGTAGACGGGGGGTTAGGAGCTGGACAGGCGGGTGAGGTTGCTGGTGGTGAGGGGAACCACGATGGTGAGTCACACCCCGACCAACAGCGGAATACGTCGGGGCACGATGTCGACTGTTCATTAGCTCATTGTGTTATTATAATGTTTCACTATTTAATGCATCATGATTACAAAACAACAGGTCATTCATTAAATTCAAATAACATTACATGAATTGAATAATGCTAAAACATTGTTTAAAGTTTAACTAGGTCTACTAAGTCTTATCATATGTCTTCATCTTGCTTCCTTATCCTGTTACACATGTAAAATAATTTTTGTCGACTATTTGCATAGTTTGTGAGTAGACATACAAAGTTTATAAAATACATAAGAAATAGATGCAAATTCAAAGCTTAAAGTATTAACCTAAATCATATGTTCTCATAAGTTTCTAAGGCATCATGTATAGCACAAAAGTTCATGTAATTAAATCTATAGTTATGCCAGTCATACAAACAAATAATCATTGTTCTCAATAGTTCTCAAATAGTCCTCAAATAGTTATCAAATAGTACTCAATAGTCCTCAAACAGTGTCAAATCATACTTGTACACCAAAGGCTTGCAAGGCCTTAATGTAAGTATGTAAACATGTGCTTGCAATTGTTTAGAATAATGCATACAGAATTCAACATGTAATCACATACAACCAAAGGCAATATCTAAAGACTAAGTTATTGCATCATTTGTGTTTTGACTCTAAGGATAACATGATTTATATAGGACATGTGTAACATCCCTAAAACAGTACAAAATATAAAGAAGGGAGTATAAATGTACTCACCTGGATTGCTTAACTAGCCCATGTGATAATTGGTAGAGAATGGAGTCAAAGATATGTTTTACCCTAGAGTTTAAAGGCATAAAATCTTAGCATTGCTTAGAGTTTAAGTATTTATATTTTAGAATTATGACATACTATGAAACACTTATGTATACATCTAAGCTTGATTGATAGTGTATGGAATATTTAATTGCTTAAATGAATGATAATTCATATAACTTTGTTGAATAAATAGATTCAAGATATGAATAAAATTCTATCTATTTAATTTAGTTGTGATTTCTTTGAACAAAGATGAGTATTTGTGTAATTAAAAGTTTTATAAATGTATAAATGATTATGAGTGATTTACTTATAAAAGTATTCTATGTTTTATTTATAAAACCTTTTATATACTTTGTGATTTTTAACATATAAGTTGGAGATTTTATTAAAATAAATATTGCTTTCAAATGTTTGTTCAAAAAAAAAAAAACTGCTTGTTTTAGAAAAATTTCATTTGGGATTAAGATCTTATGAATTATAAACAAATAATTCTTATTAATCTTGAAAATAAATTTATTATTTAAAACACTAACTAATTAAAATTTTAATTTAATGAATTATTTTTGTTTATCTTATTTATTTCAAAACAAAACTTGTTGAATTAAAATGTAACTATTTTTGCATAAATGATAATTGGAAAGAAAAGTAAAAAAAATAATTTATAAATAAATGAATAATTAAATAAAGAAAAGAAAAGAAAAGAAAAGAAAGCAAAACCGGTGCTGCCTGGATTCGAAACCGGATCAGCTGGTTCTAGAGGTTAAGGTATGTGTGAATTGCTAGTTGATCTGGCTTGATAATTGATTCTAGATCCATTTCAATTTTATAAAACATATCGACTCTTGTTTTCCCCAAACTCATATGAGCCCTAATTCGTTCTTATATCCAATTCGATTAGTATAGTGATTGTGAGAGTCCAAATGTCACACCCCTAAATTCCCACTCGGGGTGTCAGTCCACGTGGGTGTGACGTGGCCAGGATCACAGCTCATGGTCATATATAACGACTCTATATGAGTTATACAATCACACATTGTTGTAAAACAAACATGTATCAGACATTTCCTAGCTTAAATTGTTTTAAAACAATTCCAATGCACACAGAAGCCTAGGACACGAGTCTATATGCAAGCCAGACTCCTTAGTGCTTCCTTGTGCGCGTCCTAGCGTGTGCTCCATTAGTTACCTGAGAATACATGCGAAAAGTGTCAATTAAAAAGTTGGTGAGTTCACAGGTTTAGACAGACTGAAAAGTAACAAATATATACTGGGCATGTTAAGTTTAGTTGTGGATCTACGATCCGTGGAGTGTGTCAGTTCATCTTACCGAAACTCGACTGTTCCCGTTTGCCACCGTGGGTCATCGTTGAACCCGACATCAACATCGAAATTACACTCGTTATGATCTCCAGTCAACATTGGTGCCGAGTGGGGTTAGTCAAACCCAGTAGTACTACGTAATTACGACTCGTTTGTAACAACTAACGGTAAGGATAAGTGAGGACTTTAAGCGATAATAGTTACACTCGAAAATGGTTTTCACAACATACCAGTCATATATCTAAAACAGTTGCATAGTATTCTCACCCCAAAGTTAAGTAAAACAGTGTAAGAGTAAAAGTGGGGCTGTAAACTCACCTGAGTTCGTGTAGAGATTCCGTGCGGAAAATAGAGTAGCTCACCGGCTAGTAGTTACCTATATCACATAGGTACTATAAGTTTGTGTTTACGTACACGTGGGTCTCACAGGACCGTGTTAGTGTTTAACAACTCCAAGTTGTTATGTGGGTCGTGTTGTCCGTGTTTGACCGTGTTGACCGTGTTTGACCTAGCGACCCGTTGGTGACGGTTCTTGGATCATGTGATCATGTGATGTGCGTTTTAGTGACGTGTGATGTGTGATGTGTACCAAAGTCACTTTCGTGAGGAAACTTACTATTTATAGTAAGTTTCTATTTCAGGAAAGTTTCCACATTAGGCAAGTTATGCGAGAAATCATATTCCGATTTTCCTATCATGCACATTTATCCTAAATGAGCATGTTATCACATAACACATAGTGACACATAGCCGGTTAAGCACGTTTTGCGCGTAAAAGTTACTGTATTTAGAAAGTTGTAAAAATACACATGTTTCACCAAGTTTAACAACCAATATCATCTAAACATCACTATCTTAGTCCTAAATAAACATTTAGTCACCATCGTTACAACTAACAAATTACCGTTATCGATTTTGAAAAATAAAGTTACTATTTTTAGTAACTTTTGGCAAATGCTCATATTTCATTCATTCAAGCCATAAGAACATTGATCATCATTATAACAACTTAACTAAGCATACTAAACATACCACATTTATCAAATTCATCATTTCTAGCAATCTTATAATAAAAAGTTTCCATTTATAGTAATAATCACAAAAATCATACTTTTGACTATTCTAACAATTCCAACACATCAAATGATCATCATATTAGTTTCTAAACATCATTTTAAGCATAAACCTTAGGTATAATCACATGCATGGTGGCTATTTCTTCATCAATCACCTTGTTGCAAGAATAAAGTTACTATATATAGAAATATTGCTATAAATCATCATTTTGGCCACAATAATTATCAAGAACAATACATATGACTCCCCACATTATCATGATTCACATATTCACACTCACAAGCATCAACAATTACATGGATCGTCCATGCATGTTGCTAGAACTCATCATTTAGGCCAAAAACCTCAAATAACACAATGTAGTACCAATAATGCCCAATAACTCAATTCTATTGCACAAATCAGTGAATCAATACATTAACCACAACTCCAAACAATCAAAAATTCGTGTAAGAGTGGGTGATGGTGATGCATGTGGGTATTTCCCATTGCATGTGCAAGTATGAGTGTTTAAAGTGCAAAATAGTGTTAGAACTACATCCAAGAGCTTCTTAGGAGCTTTAATCTCACTGGAACAGAAGCGTGCAGCTTCGAGAAGACCTGTTGTGACCTCCACAGCAGCTCTAAGTCGTTCAAGATGATGGATGGTGCTCCTTAGCTCGACTCCAATCACCAAAAGCTTCAATGGGGCTTCTCAAGTGTTGGATTTCTTGATTCCAGAGGTTGTGAAGTGTAATCTGATGAAGAAGACGAGCAAATGTGGTCTGGTGATGGAGAAATAGAGTTATAGGGTGACTGGAATGATTACATCTCGGATTAATAAAGATTTTGCGTGCTGGGTGTCGTCGCGTACCGCGACGTCTGTCAAAAAGCACCGTCGCGTAGCGCGACAATTAAAATAATCATTCGGTTCCTGAAACACGCCGCGTATCGCGATGGTGGAAGATGATCGGTCGTCGCGTACCGTGATAGATTTCGGAGAATTCAAATTCTCCCGCCCAGGCTTCGCTTACCGCGAAGGCCCAATTGGGTGCCCATCGCGTACCGTGATGGATCTCGGTTGAGCCCAATAAGCCCAATTTCATTGTTTGAAGCGATTCTCGCGAATTTTTCGGCTACGAACATCGTTTCTCGACATGTGAGCATTGTTCTAACTAATTTAGGTTAAGTGTAGTGAAAATGTGCTATGGTTTGATCCGTTCACCAACGTTCGTCATTCAAGACACGTGCGAGTGTTGTGCGATAATTCCTCGAATTATCGATGTGTTTGGACTGTCGTGCCACATGTAACACTAAATACTATTATTCTAGTGCCACGTATGAAACAATAATACACATTATTATTAAAAATAAAATGAATGCTGACATGGAATTTGCGAGGTGTCACACCAAAATCATTGAGCTTTATCCCTCTCTCAAAAACGAATTGAATGATATAAAAATTACCTGATAACGTTCTCGATTTGATGGAGTTCGTATTCAACCACGTTCACGTATCAACTTGCGTTAAGATCCTTTGATTTAGGAGTTCTCAAAGCTTGTTCTTGGTTTTGTTTAAGCCAGAGGATGAACGTGATTGTTCCTGTGCGTTTGATTTCTGTTTACATGTTTATATTTTATTTGATTTAGCAGTAAGAATACCCGATTAACTACAGTTGTGAATTGAGCGAGATTTGCTCGTTATTTTTGGAATTAATATGCTAAATTGATTCGGTTTTGAAATATAAACTCGTATGTATTCAAATCTTGAATTTTGGATGATGCCGGGTTTGTTTTTGAGCTTGAACCGGTTGGGAATGGATTCGAATGCATGATCGGGGAAGGAAGGAACAAAGAAAATGGATTTTACCCTTTGCCCCCTTACACTTCCTACACTTTTACTATTTCGTTTTAAGAATTTTAAACAACGATATATATTTTAAAAGTTTGCAGTTTTTTCCCTTATAAATTTAAATACCTAGTATATCTCAAAATCTATGAAATCTTTTATATATTTTCAATAACTTGGAGTTTTATAAATTTAATGATTTGTCATTCTTTTATAAATTTAATGAATTGTATAAGATATCAAAATTTTTATAAACCCTTTTATAGATTTAATTTCTTATTATTGTTATTATTATCCTAAACTCTATTTGTTAAATCAATTATCAACTTTATATCTTTTAAAATGCATATATATATATATATATATATATATATGGGACGGTTAACGTACAAATAAAATTAACGTGCTAAACGTAGGAATCAATAGGAACGTGACATGTGTCATCTTGGTAAGGGGCATTATTGTCCATATAAAATTACAGACGGTCCTTCATAAAATTACAGACTGATATTCACAGACCAATAATTACGGACCACATTATATAAAAATCACAGACCGTATTTTAACACACATAATGAAGGACAAAATGTATAATCACAGACCAATAATCACGGACCATGTTGTATGAAAATCATAGACCATCATTTAACATGCATGATCAAAGGACCAACTACATAATTACGTACCAATAATCACGTACCAAGTATTAAAATCATGGACCACGTGAATTTTTTAAAAAAAACTATAATAATATTATATTCAAATTAAAGATAATGAAATTTTCAATTTTATGGTGTAATTTTTTTTAAAAAATAATTAAACGTTTAAAAGTTATTCGATTTTCAAAAAGATTGTGGAACTTGATTTACTAACAAAAAAGTCAACAAATGTAGGCAATTCATTTTTTGCACTTTTTACTTTAATTCACACAAGTTTCAATTAAAAAGTGGGGACCACTAGATCTTAATCATTGATTTATTTGATTAAGGGTCTAAATTCCTTCTTATCCTTCTCACGTTAAGCTTATATGTCACTACAAATAAAATGTCATTTAGTGGCACAAGTTTTTAGTAGCATTTAACCGTTGTGCCACTAATATAGGGTTTAGTGGCACTTTATGTGTGCCACATTTGTTTCAATAATACTTTTAATAATACTTATCATTTATGCCTTTAAATTATAATTTTAGTGGCACTTTAATTATGACACATTTAATCAATATACATATTTTTTTGTCTTTTAATTTTATGCCACTAAATTAATATAGCATTTTCACCAATGTTGTCAGAAAAAGACCGGCCGGTTGAATCGGGAACCGGAGGGTCGGCCGCCCCAAAATAGGCGTGGGAAACGGATTCAAAATAACCGGCCGGTTGAGCCGGTTCACCGGTCGGACCAGGAACCGGTTCAATAGTCGGACCATATTTCAGTTTTTTTACGAAAATTCAAAGAATAAACATTAAAGCCAAATTCTATATTTTTTTTAACATAACTATGTTTGTTTAAACATTAATTATATTTATTTAAATGTGTTTATAATTGTATAATTTTTTTGGAATATAATTTATATTTATTATGTTATCCGATTTTAAATCCGGTCCAACCAGTACGACTATTAACCAGTAAGACGTTTGGTGAAATTCGATCCGGTTATGAAAATATCGATTTTCAAACCTCGTTAAAATAATTCCCCCCAAAATTTTACCATTTTATAAAACTTCCCCCCGCCCCTAAAATTCATTCTCACGTTTCAACCCTAGTTAGATTCCTCCTCATGAACGACATTCAGTGCATGTTTGGGATTCCATTTAAAATTAACTTTTTAACTTATTGACTTAATGAAAAAGTTATTAAGTTAAAAAGTTGTTTGGTAATTTAAAAAGCACTTTTAGCTTTAACTTTTTGAGCAGTGTTAAAAAGTCATTTTTAAGAAGCTACTTTTTCTGGCTTTTTAACTTTTTATGACTAAAAAGTCATTTTTTGACCTTTTCATACACAAAAGTTAATCCAAACATATTTTTAAAAACTTCATTTCAAAAAGTCATAAGTTCATAAGCACTTTTAACAAAAAGTCCTTTTAAACTTAATAAGCAATCCCAAACATGCCCTCAAGCCTTGTTTGATCCTCCTCATGGCAACAACATCAAGTCACCAAATTTCTACTACAACAGGTCTCCATGATTTATACTACAACAGGTTGATCGATCAATACATGGCCTAAGTCTCGGTTCTCTCTGCCTATCGTTCTAATACGCCTACGTCTCCACGAATTCAAGCCCTAGGTAATTAAAATCTATCCGTCGATCAACAGGTTGTTTTTCTCTTTGTTCTTGCGTATGGTTTATTATTTTGTATTGTTTTGATGAAGTGAAGTGATATTGAGGCATTGGAAAGTAACTCTAGGTTGAAATAGTTTCTTTATTGCTGAATTTCGTTCATAGATCTCTTGTGTTCCTTCTCTGTATTTTGTACTAATGTTGATTGTTGAATTTGTAATAATACTTCTTATTTATTTAGCGGGTTTATATAATGTTGCAGCATTTCTAGACTATGAGGCTTGCAATTTGGGAACTAGTAAAGGAACATCTGTTTTGGAGATTATGGTGGTGTTTGAAAAGGCCTCAAGCCATGTATGTGATTTTAAACTTTTTCTTCTACAGAATTTAATGAAAAGATGAATCAATTCCTAAAAATACACATGGGTCCATGTTTCACATAATTCTGGTTTATTTGATTTTGTGAGCCTGATATTATTTTGTGGCTATATATTTTTTTTTTTAGTTTTTTAGCCGTTAGCTATACAACACAAAAAGATGTTGAATATGTATTGTTTCTACAACAGTTAATAGGCTTTGCGATTGGACATAATCTAACCACCCGATGGCGTCAAGATGATAACGATGGACATTATGTGTTTGTAGTTGGAGATAATCTAACCACCCGATGTAACTACCTTTTACCATTATCAAATAAGTTACTATTATTGATTGCTGGCTACATCACATTCATCTTTGTATATTATATATTATTGAGAGATTACTGCATAATGAAACCTTATTTTTCATGTGTGGTTTATGTTGAAAAAAATATAGTTTACTAGCTTGTAAAACATAGTAGCTGAAGCTATTTTCATTTTTTGTTTTTTATAATGCAATATATTGATTGCTTATGTACTTTCTTTGTTTTGGCCTAATCTGCAGATAAGATTAATGGAAAGATGGGTGAAGGTGAGTATTATTTATTAACAAATCATAGATAGTATTGAACTTTTATCAAATTGTTTTGACTGATATATTTTTAATTTAGGTACTTTAGGACAAGTTTCTGAAATGTTGGGTAAAAGAAAGAAAAGAAATGGTTGCCATAAAAATTGTTCGTGCTATAAAGAAATATCGCAAGGCAGCTATGATAAAGATTGATGTGTTGCAACAACTTGGTAAACATGACAAAGGTGGCAACCGGTGAGTGCAAACAACTTTTACTTTATATTTGTGCAATGTTATAACTATATTTGCACAAGAGTTTTTTATGGTTGTGTCTGATTTTGTGTTGTTAAATCGGTTTATTCCTTGCAGTTGTGTGCAAATAAGGAACTGGTTTGACTATCGTAACCATATCTGTATAGTAAGCAAATGATATGATGATTAATTTGGTGGATTTATTTCCCTTGATTGACAAAGATTATTAGGGTTAAGATATTGGGTGTATTCAAATGGTGTTAACAGGTTTTTGAGAAGCTTGGACCAAGTTTATATAATTTTCTACACAAAAACAATTATAGCTCATGAAATGGTGTTATTATATATTTATATCTATTATTGATATTTGTTATTGATTTTTATTTTTGCTTTTATTTTCCTTACTAACTATCAAACATAAATGATAGGTAATAAAGAATGATGGTGTATATCCAACTTGAGGGGAAATGTGTATAAAAACTCGGACCTGTAAAGATGGAACTATTATTGAAGATGAAGCTTCTCTTGTTGTGGTAATATATTTTAATGTTTCTATATATCATTGACAACATTAATATATTGTGTGGTTTAACTATTTAAATATGTTTTTAGACTGTATTAAAAGATATTGCAAATGAGTCTAAAAACACATCTGATGATAAAAATGATATTACTAACGACACTTACTCAAAAGTAAAAGGTCCGAAGAAAAGATAATACATTCCGATTAGTTGGAAGGATGTTAGCCGAATGAAAAGTTGACACCAATTCTAAGAAATCTAAACGTAGAGGTAATTACATGCATGAACAATTATTTATTCTTTTAAAATTACATGTACATGTACAGCCATATGTTTCATTTATATGCTTTAGTTTCCTGGCATTGGTTCTTCGCCTCATAAGGAGTCGAAATGATAACGGTAACTTGTTAATTTTTAACTATTTTGAAGTGTTATATGGATGTGCTTATGTGGTTTCTTAATATGAAATTGATTAGCCAAAAATTTCCATTTTAGAGGGCAAGAAAGACGTTTGGGTGAATGATTTTTAAATTTTGTAGACATTGCAGTTTAGGTAAATTATTCTTAATATTTTAAGTCAAAATCTTGTTTTAACCTTTTTAATGACTTGTACATCAAAATATACATACACACACAGCGAGAGCTTTTGATATGCGTAAATTAATAATGGTTCCTTCTTTATATGGTTGCTGATAACAGGGTTGATATCATGAGGTTTTCAAGCTAAAGAGTTGATATCATGAGAAGTTTTCAAGCTAAAGAGTTGATATCATTAGAAGTTTTCGAGCTAAGTCGTATGGCAGGGAAATTTTCATCAATGATTAAATTACGTGTGATGTGTAAACATTTGGAAACTGAAAGATGTTGCATATTACATTGCTTATGACATTTTTTGTATTATGTTTCGGATCGAACTTTTTAATTATTTACAATCTTATTCAACTTTTGTTTATTATTATATTATTAATAATGTGTCTTTGTCGCAATGTGCTATACAACAAACTATAGGGAGTCTTTATCGACACAAAATTTGAGCCTCTAAATATGCTTTTATATTGTGGCAAAATAAAAGTGCCTCTAAAACCAACATGGATTAGTAACAAAGATTAATTTTTAGCGGCACAAAACTTGTGCTTCAAAAGTATGTTTTTATTTTGTGGCACAAAAATAAGTGCCACTAAAATTTTAATAACTTTGTGCAGCACATTGAAAAAGTGTCACTAAAAGGATTTAGCGTCACCACTTCTAGTGACACTTCTTTTGTGTGCCACACAATCTTCAAGGGGTTTCTAGTGACACTTTTTTGGTCTTTTGAGTCACTTATTGTATGCCATTATATGGCATTTTATTTGTAGTGTGTATTGGATCCACCTCCTATATATATATAGGGTAAGGATCAATTGATAACCCACTATTTGGGTCATAACTTATTAACTCACATCCAATGGTGGAAAAATTAAAGATTAAAGGAGATTATGCCATGTGTCAATGCCTTCTTTTTATATCAAAAGGGCAAATATGACATTTTAACCTTTGTTGATTTTCTTTCTTTTTCTAATAAAGATTCTTCCCCTTTTAAAAAAAAGATTAATAACTTTTTATACAAAAATAATTTTATTATAAAAATTACATCAATAAATTCGTCGTATTTTTCTCTTTAACTCAGTTATAATATTGTCAAATTTTTAAATTTTTTTATACGTTCGTAATTACAGTAATGTAACAAAAAAAATACAATGGTGCAAATGAAAAAAAAATTACATTCCTGTAGTCTAAAACCACATGCTCCTATTAATTTGAAAATGTTACATTACAATAAATAAAAAAATACATAAATAGAGTATTATATTGATGTAATATGAATTTTACATTGTTGTAAAATGTTACCATGATCCATAACCACGTGCTCCCTAGAATTTTGAAAATGTTAGATTACAGTAAATAAAAAATGCACTAATGTAGTGTAAAATGGTGCTGCATTGGTGTAATATACATGTTACATTGATGTAATATACATGTTATATATTAAGGTAACTAAACCATATATTGTAAACAAACCTTTCAAATGTGTTTAAAAAAACTAATTCAAAATAAATGACATTTTCACTAAAGTTTTTTAAACGTTCGCAATTACGTCAACGTAACATTACATTTTCACTAGTGTAATAAAATTAAAGGATGTAAATATAGGTGTTAAATTGAATTGATAAAAATAACTATAATTATTCAAAAGAAACATCGATCATACATTACAGTAACAAAAAAAAATACATCTAACCAAGTCTTATATTGATGTAATGTATATGTCACATTTAAACCTTTGTAAGCATCATAATAGCCAACTCAAGGTGTTCATTTTGGAAAATCTGTTTGAAAACTAAATACAAAGTATTAAATTTATCCTGATTGCTCCTCAACTTTGACTAACAAAGCACGAAAAACCTGATTAAACACTTTTGATTAAATCCACAGGTTGTGCGTTTGATTAAACAAAAACATATATATACCTGGATGTTTGTTAACAAACAAGTCATACAGATATGTGTGAATAAACTTACACTTGGATGATTGTTAACAAACTTGGATGCCTTATCTGATGATGAAATACTCTTTTAGTTCTTCAAACAAAAATTAAATCACATATCAAAACATACACTCACATAAAAGACTAAGGTCCGATATCTAAATAGCTACTAAAATATCAAATTAACAAAGAATCTAAAAAACAAATGATACGTGAACTAAATGATACAAAATCTCCATATTTTTCCCAAATTGCAACAGATCATATTTGCAATTTTAAATTAAGATCTATTCAAACACATACATTATATGAATACAAACTAAAAAATAAATATTTTAAAACACTCAAAACCTGGAAATCAAATACTAGACAGACCTGATTGCCAAATTTTGATATCGAAGAACGTATGTGATGAGAGCATGAAACCCTAGAAAATCAGAAATAGGGGTGGGGTTTTTAAGAACATAAAGGGGTACCTTTTCGCTCAAGATCACAACCGTTGCTCGAAACCTCAACTCAATCACACCTACGACGGTGATGGAGTTTCCTTCTCTTCGGAAGCAGTTGGAGCGTGGATCAGGTAGCAGGTGAACATGTAGCAGATGGAGCACGTTGGTGTATGTAGGGTTTTCTTATTTTGTGAAGATGGAGGATGGGAGGAATCGGGTTGCTCCTATGGAAGTTCCACGAGAGATGTGATACTTATGGTTGTGGAAGCGATGAGATTTTAATCAGCCATGGATGAATGTGTGTTCTTGTAAAGAGAGGAAAGAGAAATAAAAGATCTGAAATACATATGACAAATGAGTAAATGACTTTAGTACCCTTATTCTCATCTCAACCATTAATTCAGAATCTAAAATATTTTATAATATATTAAGGGTTGAGGTAGTGTTTATAGGTTACCTCAATTACACTAGGTTATTATATGATCCATTCCCTGTATGTATGTATGTATGTATGTATGTATGTATGTATGTAGAACTTTAATTTGTTTTATTTTGATAAAATTGAATTATCAATCTCATTAAATTTTTACTTGTTTATTTATTTATTATTTATGTATCTCAATTTTTTATTACAAGTCCTATTATCATGCTTAACTTTATTAAAATTTTAATTAATTAAACCATAATAAAATTTTATTATTGTACATAATATTTTGTGCATTAATGCATTGTTGTTTATATTCGTGTTTTATGAATAAAATTTGTTTAATGACTTTCCTGCTTTTGTTAATTATAATGTAACACTGTACAAGTTTTAAATTTACAACGGAACCCTAGGGATTACAGTGAGGCTGGTGGTGGCGAGGGCAAGGGGGCAGGGGGTGATGAGGAGGGTGGAGGGGAGGCCGGAGGCGCTCGCTATGTCCTGCAGCATCCGCAACGGAGGTACTCGACAGTGAGGCTTCCGGCACGCCTCGAGACGATACTGCAGGATCTTTCTGCACGATCCATGGAGCACGATTGCATCCTGGCTCGGCAGAACGAGATGCTGCGCTGGCTGATCGATCGCGAGATCGACAGATCCAGGCAGGCTGGTATTGAGCCTCCTCCCCTTCCGCCATCACCTCCCCGGCAAGATTCGTAGTTTTATTTATTTCCTTGTACTGTACAAATACTGTTTATGTATATATTATGTGATTTTTTTTTGATTGGTTGTTTATTTGTTTAATTTATATGTACATTGTGTTTGTTTCATACGTGTATTTGTTCAAACAAAAATAATATTAAATTAATGAAATTAATGATGAAAACGAAAAACGTTAAAAATAAATGTTATTAATGTTTAAATTATTAAACGTTAAAAAAAGTTTAAATTTATAAAACTAAATTTTTAACATTACCAATTTTTTTTTTAATTTAAAGTTTTTAAAAAAATATCAATTTTTTAGACTTATACGTGGCGTATAGTACTATACTATACGTATAAGATTTCAATGTTGAGATGGGTAAAAACCACCCATTTTAATCAGAAATACATATATGCCACGTACAACACCCCACGTAGCGTACAAGACATAATTTAACCAATCATATATGAGAATTTAAGGTTACATGTGTCAGATGTCGTACGCTACGCAGGATTTGTACGCGACGTACGGCATACAATAAACAAGGCTGCAGGTTGTGCTGTACGTGACGTATTGACCTATACGACACGCATAAAAAAAGCTGGGGTGTTGAATTAAAAAAGTGAGATGTTAGAATAACCACTCCCGTTGAAAAACCGTTGTTTAACCTCCTTGGTCTACTTAAACAAGCAAAATGTAGTCTTATCTTGTTCATATCTTGTTGCCAAATCGCAGAGCAATGAGCAGCTTAATTCAAACACCATACGATGCTACTGTGAAGCTAATGATGGCTTCCCTCCAACGCAATCTGCTGCCAGATGCAATCATACGCCGCCTCACCCGTCTCCTTCTTGCTGCCCGCCTTCGTTCCTGTTTCAAACCTACCGCTCAACAACAGCTTCAACACCTTCTCGATTTTGTTCAATGTATCATCTTTCCCTCATTATCTGCTTCTGATTCGTTGATTAATTTCAGTTTCTGTTTCAGTAATTTGTGATAATTAGGCGTTTTTTGTGTTGATTTTGAGTTTTGGCTTTTGGCATGTGTTGATTTACTCTGATTTCTAGCATCTCAATCTTGGAAATTTTAGATGAATTTGGGAGCTAGAAGTTGATACTTTGTTTTATTTGATCATTAATGAAGCACATTCAAAGTTATCTCGGTTTAGATGGTGTTTGGGGTCAAATTTGAAAGTGACTATGTGAAATTATAGAGTGTGGTTATCTAAAGATAACAGTCATTACCTATTTGAGATTTATAATGTCCCATTTAATGTGTGGGCCTTAAAACAAAAGTAAAATTGCAATAATTTTAACGTTATTTTACTTATTTTGTAAAAATAGCGTTAAAAGCGTTGAAATGATTAACTTCAGAACAACCTCTCTATCCCAACTGTGATATGAGTAAGGTTTGTCTCCATCCTTCCCCCCAGACCCTACGGAAAAATGGGAATATACTGGGTAAGTTTGTTTGTTTACCTATTTGAGATTTATAAGCATCATGACTACAACATGGAAATGTTAATTTGCCCCCTAAATAATAAGATAATCATAATCACTTACACTGTACCCAAACACTAGAGATGATGATATATGACTTACTAAGTTTCAAAATTTAATCCCAGTTCCCAAACACCCTATCGTTTGTCACTTTTTCGTTGTTGAAGCGCATCAATGGTCACCATTGTTACTGTTAAAATTTGTGGCTTTGTGGGTTTGGATTTGAAAGAATTGTATGTCATCTTGTTGAATTATATTGTTATGAATGATAGATATATATATATGTGTTTATGAAATAATATGGTGTTGTGATTGCAGCGTTAAAAGAAATGCCAATTGCTGTGAAGACTGAAGATGCCAAATCTCAACATTATGAGCTGCCTACCTCATTCTTCAACCTTGTGCTGGGAAAGAATTTCAAATACAGGTAACTTATTGGTCTAATATCCCCATCATCTTACATTTTGATCACAAATAAAAAAAATGGAATCATGCTAAATATGTTCTACCAAACATTTAGGTCTTTAGGCATACTTGACATGACATTTTACTCATTAATGGATAAAAGATTAAATTTGGGCAATACATTTGATTAGATGGGTAAACACCAATAATCCTTAGCTCAAGTGGTTGAGAGGAGGTACCCTGTAACTTCAATATTGGGGAGGTTATGGGTTCAAGTCCTGGCATGGACAAAATAGGGGTTTAATGCTGGGCTAGGGGGTTTTCTCTAATCTATGGTGGGTTTCCTCCTATTGGGTGTGGATATGATCGGGTGAGTCTATGATCCGTCAGTGATCCAAATTGCCGTTCAAAAAAAAAGATGGGTAAACTTTAAACATTGGGAACAAGCCAAATGAATCACAAGTTTCCCAAAATGTATACTTAATGCATAATATCTCCTGAAATCTTTGTCTCCCCTCCAAAAATTGTTATCATTGCAATAAATTAGTTTCTTTTGATTGTATTTGAAACATTATTTCTAAGATTTAATGAAGAAAAAAAAGACAATATAATTTGTTGTTTTGCCACCTTTATATCAGTAGTAAATAGTGTTGGTTCTGGCCAGGTTTACACACTCAAACACGCACTAATTTACGTATATAAGAAAACTAGTGTTCCAAAACTTTCTGTGCACACATCATTGATTGATTACAAATACTCTAAAATAAAAAGAAAAACAAACAAAAACAAACCACTATAAACTGAATATCTGGATTTAATGTTCTTCTTTAATATCCAAGATTAGCGACTGCAGTTACCTCTTTTATAGTTGTATTTCATGGATTATATTTTGCAGCTGTTGTTATTTTCGTGACAAATCAAGCACATTAGAAGATGCTGAGGAAGCAATGCTGCAAATTTACTGTGAAAAATCTCAACTGCAAGATGGACACACTGTTCTTGATGTTGGATGTGGCTGGGGATCTTTAACTTTATACATTGCACAAAAGTATAGTAATTGCAAAATAACAGGGATTTGCAATTCAGTCACCCAAAAAGCACATATTGAAGAGCAATGTGGGTAAGCCCTTTAAAGGGATTTATCTGTTTTTTGTAATTTATTTGAAAACAAATAATACTACTTACTGGTGACAAGATGGTTGGAGATCACCAAGTATCTGACTGGTTCTGGTTATAGCCAATTCCAACAAAAAAGTGTTTCCAAAATATTGTAAAATGGCAAAATGTGTACTTGGCCTTGGTGAAAACCTATAAATAATTAGATGGCATATTTATACATAATACATTATTCCTTTTTTATTTTATATTATTGACCTCTAATAAATTAAAAATTCCTGAATTAACCCATTCATAAGTAGATGGTTCAAAATGGAACACCTTAAATGCATTTGTAAATTGTAACAAAACTATGTCTTTTATATACAGGAAACTTGGTCTACAGAATGTGGTGGTAATTGTTGCAGATATTAGCACATTTGAAATGGAAGGATCTTATGACCGAATATTTTCCATTGAAATGTTTGAGGTATAAAAAAATAAATGAAATTTCTTGGAAAATAAAAATTATGATGTTTGATGTGGGAGGCCCTGGAAGAGGCAAACACGACCTCCATCCAAGGCCTATTTTTTTCAAGGGTACAAATATTTTAAAAATCCTTTTTATTTTATATATATATATATATATATATATACTAGCCTATTAACCCGTGTACTACACGGGGTTTATAAAAAATAAAACTATAATACAAACATTAGAAAATCAATATATGCAAACGAAGAAAATGTTTAACAATTTATAAAAAGAAAAAGAAACAATAATTTACAAATACCTAAACACTAATTTACGGTATACAACATTTGATGTTTTGTTTGTAACTTGTCCATCTTTATCAAGAATTAATAATTTAAATCAATGTATACTTTTAACACTAAATAATGTAAAGTAAAATTAACTTGCTATGAGTGAAACTAAATCTTTCAAAAACAAACAAACAAACTTTTGATATCAATTGATTATATTACACCGATCTTAAAAAAATATATATCATAAATTTGATTAGTAAATAATAAGGTAAACATATAAAAAAAATATAGATACTAATATTTTTTTACAATTTATATATTATGTAAATAGGAAATAATTTACCGTTTACAAATGTGTTAATAATTGATTTAACTAAAGCCTTAATATAAGATTTATAATATAAGGCAGTTTATATATGAATGAATAAAGATTTTAATTTTGAAATGAGTTTCAAAAATAAAAAGTTCACTAAAAACAGAAAAAATAATCAAAATTAAAATGATGATTAAAAAAGGCAATGATTCACGAGTTAAATGCAGTTAATTATTAATAGTAATAAAACATTTTTAAAATAAAAATATTAATCACCATGAGATGTCATGTGGCATTATTAGATTTTAAGCCAATTAATTGTTGTCATTTGTCATGTAGTTAAACCATAGAATGACATGTGGCTAATTGTTATTGTTTTATTAAGTAGTATAGATATATATATATATTTATATTTAAAAATATAAAACCGAAAAACACAAATTTATAATTCACTAGGGGCCTTTTTTTCTTGGTTTGTCCAGGGCACTTGAATTATCATGACCGCCCTGTTTGATGATCTTGCTTGACTTCTTGTTTCTTGCAGCATATGAAAAACTACAAGGATCTTCTCAAGAAGATATCCAAGTGGATGGCAACAGACGGTTTACTCTTTGTTCATTACTTTTGCCATAAAACATATGCTTACCATTTTGAGGTTTGCATACTGAACTCATTTTATGGGGGAAATTCATTTCTCTCCTTAAAACTTAAATAATATAATATTTATCTAACTAAAAGTCATAACTAAATACATCCAATTTCATATATATGACATTTATACCCTTTGCTTATGTAAGGATTTAATGATGAGAGTTTAAAGTGTAAGGAGAAGGGTATAATGGTCATATTTTGAAATGGTAATATGAAATTTTAAATGTTTTCAATGGGTGCATTTGATATTGATGTTTTTGCTTAGAGCAAATACAATATTATGCGAGTTTTTACAGGCACATATGAAATTGTCCATAAACAAACAAACATATGAAATTGTCCATACTTTTATGAAATTTACCATATAAAATCATGTGTTTTATACGGGTTAAGTAAATGAAATGTTATATATATTGTAACTAAAAAGTTATGTCTATAAAAAGCATACGTATTGCATTAGTTGAATAAACCTATGTATAACACATTTAAATAAAATATAATATAATATGTTAATATTTATAGCCTTTAAAATATATGTTTAAAGAAATAAACTTTGATTTGATAGTTATATATTTTGTTAAGTTAAATGAATTCGAATTGTAATTAATATTAATACATACAAAAAAACTAAGAATTAAAACTTGGATTTACATATTTTATTTTAACATTTAAATTGTCCAATCAAGTTAAATATTTTAAGATTTTTAGAAATCACTAGTAAAAACAATTACAATCATTATTTTTATTTTATTTTTTTTAATATTTTAACAAAAATAATTTAAACATACTGATATTTAGAGACTTAAATAGAAGCTTTAGATAAGAAAAGAAGTTTATTTAGAAACTTTATAATTAATTTCATATTAAATTTATTTGGTTAAGAATATATTAGTTATTATTCATATTCATAATCCATAATGCACATAACTAAATAATAAGTATCTAAAATAATTAAACATTATAGAAATAGTGGAAATCTAAAAAGTAGATGACCTACAATAACAACAGGTGTTCCTAATTATTTTTATTTATTAGTATTAAGAGTTATAAATACATTATAATCATTTAACATAATTTGTTGTTTAAAAAAAGAAATCAAATGTATGAATATATATTTTTAATTTTCATATTTTATTATAAAATTTGTTAGCTTCATTGCATAACATGTGTGACAAACAAAAATTTGGTTTATTATATAAGATAAATGTTAATAAATTTTTGGTACTCATTCAGGATGTGAATGAAGACGATTGGATAACCAGGTACTTTTTTAGTGGAGGTACAATGCCTTCATCAAATCTCCTACTTTATTTTCAGGTGAAAAGTTTATATATGATAAATTAACCCCTTTTTTTTAAAGGAAAATTCCCATTTGACCCAAAAAAGGACCAGAATGTCCAAATGACCATCCCATTGCAAGGCGCCGCCGCCCACCAAAACACGGGCGCCGCCCATGATTTAAGCGAATAGAAATCCTCCACGTGGTCACTGTGGGCGCCGACGTCCATAAAAAATTCCGGGCACCCATATATTTGAACTTCTGGTTACATGGCCGGGCCCACCCTGACATCCTTGTCACGGGCGTCTCGCCCGTAATGAATTATTAATTTTTTTTTGCAGGCGTCATGTACCATAGACTCGAGCCACCATTATGGGCGCCCCGAACCTAGCTATCGGAGTCCCGAACCTAACTATGGACGTCCCGAGCTTTTTTTTTGAAATTTTAAACGAGAAACTCACTATGGGCGTCACGCCCATGAAAGGTATGGGATATGGGCGGCACGCCCATGAATGGTATGGTATAGGGACGGTTGCGCCCATGAACCATTATATTAAAAAAAAACTTTTTTTTTAAATTTAATTGTGTGTGTGATACGGGCGGCACACCCATGAAAGGTATGGGATATGGGCGCCGCGCCCATGAACCATAATATGAAAAAAAAATTAAATTTAATTGTGTGTGTGATATATATGGGCGGCACGCCCATGAAAGGCATGGGATATGGGCGCCGCGCCCATGAACCATAATATTAAAAAAAAAATTAATTAATTATGTGTGTGATACGGGCGGCACACCCATGAAAGGTATGGAATATGGGCGCCGCGCCTATGAACCATAATATTAAAAAAAAATTTAAATTTAATTGTGTGTGTGATACGGGCGGCACGCCCATGAGAAGTATGGTACATGGGCGGTGGCGTCCATAGTGAGTTTCCAACTTAAAATTTCATAAAAAAGCTCGGGACGCCCATAGCTAGGTTCGGGACGCCCATAAGTAGGTTCGAGACGCCCATGGTCATTTGGACATTCTGGTCCGTTTTTGGGTCAAATGGGACAAAATGGGAATTTTCTCATTTTTTTAATCCTCAAATCATGTTATTTTGCAACAAATTTAGCAAACCAAACCATTTACTTGTCAACAGATCAATTTTTGTTATGTTCTATTGGATAAAAGACAGAATTTTTCATGTATAAAACCTCCTAAATTGTTATAAAAAAATATAAATATTGTCATAGTAATGCAGCTTATCATTTTAAAATAACTATTTGATAAAAAAATAAAACGAAATGTACAAAAAAGTATTTCCGGCTAAAGTCAACTTTTTTTTTTTACGCCAGGATGATGTTTCTGTAGTCGACCATTGGCTTGTGAATGGAAAACATTATGCACAAACAAGGTAAAAGATGATATTTTCATATATTTGTTTGTCATTAAACATATGGAATAATATAATATTTTCATCTATAATTTGAAGATTTATCAAGTAAAAACTGTATATTTTGTATTTAGGTATTAAAATTAAAAAAAAAATTATAAGTATTTGTTGCCATATATTACAAAATGACGTTTTTACATTGTGTAACAGTAAAATCAAATATGTAATATATGTGTAACAAACACATATAATTTTTTTATCTATAACAAAATATATCACATACCTAAACAAAAAAAAAAAAGAAAAAAAGAGAAGAATTTTTGAATGTTATACTAGGTTTTGTCAGCTCAAATGAATTTTCAATTTATAGTGAAGAGTGGTTAAAAAGAATGGACAAGAACATTAAGGCAATACACCCAATAATGGAAGAAACTTATGGGAAAGATTCAGTAGTAAAATGGACCGTGTATTGGAGGACATTTTTCATATCAGTTGCAGAACTATTTGGGTACAATGATGGAGAAGAATGGATGGTCACACATTACCTGTTCAAGAGAAAATAAATTTTCACATTTTATTGCATAAGTAAAATCATTTACATAAAATAAGTTTGTTTGGAGTATTTAAGAAATAAAATCAACTGTCGTTAAATCCTGGAATCTGTCTGTTTAGCGACAGAATCAGGTTGCGCTGATGATGAATAGTTGGTAGTAGTAGAAGTTTTTGTATACATCTTGTTGTTTCATTGATTCTCAAACATTTTGATTTATGCGATTACTATTAATGTTGCCCAACATGATTTTGAAGTGTGTCTATGCATCATTTAGTAGTTAAGTGAAGTTTCCAAAACATCCTAAATGGGTATTGAGTCGGGTAATCGGGTATGGGAATTGGTTGAGATTAGTTTTCATTTTTTTTAAGAGTATGGGATGGGTAATGGTGCCATACTTATTTACCTGACTACATGGCCCGATAACATCCCGTTTATTTGATTTTATATATATATATAGGGGATGTAATTTTTTATAACCCTTATCTTTTGTTACAACCCATTAACTATCATCCAATGGTTACTTTAAAAAGGTAAGTGTATAAGATCGTGTCACGTGTCAATTTCTTTTTTTTTTAATAAGAAAGGCATTTAGGACATTTGTTATTTAAGTAAAGTTTACCCCTTTTTTTAAACATTCATAACTTTTTTATAGTATATTATTTTTTTAAAAAATTGCCCCATTATACTCGTCTCATTTTTCTCTTTAATTTCGTTATAGTCTCGACTAGTTTTTTTTTTTATTTTTTTGATATCATGTATTTACATCATTGTAACGAGCTTAAAGATAACAAATTAATTAGAAATTTTTTCTAACAATGGTAAATTACAGTAATGTAACATAAAATGAAGTAATGTAATTATTACAGGTTGATAGCACATGAGAAATGGTGAACGTTCTAGAAATCCACGTTGATTTGATGATTGTAATTATTACAGGTTGATAGTACATGAGAAATGGTGAACGTGGGCGAAAACCGTGCGCGAAACGGAGTTACGGATTGTCCGGAATCGCGAAATGAAGAAAAATCCAAAAGTTTGAGCAAAATCACTCTAGGTGGTACGCCTAGCGTGAAACACTCGTCCCAGGCGGTACGCGCGGAGCACACAAAATATCTGACATTGATCCACCTGCGCGGTACGCCTCAGACTGGGGTTCCAATTGGGGGGGTACGCCTGGTATGGTAAGTCGGCAAAAATGGATTCAAATGATCAGATTGCATCCAGAAACTTATTCTTTTCTTTTCTCTCGACATTTCTTCCATTCCAGACATAAAATCAGTCTATTAAAGCTCCAAATCTCTATTTTGAAGCTTTCTAATCGCGTGGATCGCACCAAGGAAGGTTTCTACGAGTTCTGATCGCTAGCCTACGGTTAAAACTCCGTCTGATTAGGTAATGATTCGTTTTAACCTTCTAGTTTGATAATGGTTGATTAGATCTTGTTTTTGAACGTAATGACATAGTTAGGATTGTTGATTATTGCTTAGATGATGGCTAGGATTGATTATAAATGAAGAACACGATGTTTTAACGGTTAAATCCTTGTTTTGATCCGTTGTAATGCCCGGTTTGCATGAAATCATACCCATGATTATAATGGTTTAAATCATTTGATTATGACAATGTAGGTGATTAGTTTGATTAATCTTTGAAATGCAAGGGTTGAATCCAAGTGTTTCAAACTAATCACAATCATTAACATACTTATTGGAATGATTATCTGATGTTTATGATAACAGTCAGATTAGTATGTTAAACATGGTTATTATACCTATTCTAATGCTACATTGTGATATATCATTATACCTATTCTAAGCCATTACTCTGTCTAGAAACTGTTCTAGCATTATAATCAACAACATTAACTATTTGGTTAATCCGAGACTATTCTGATTAATCAAGAGTGTCATCAACCTTGTATTAGGAATCTAATTCAATGTAGGTTCCTACATTATCATACATTGTATGATATAACACTAAAGTAACCAATTAAACACTTAATATCGGTTTGATGACTTGAAAAGCAATGTCTTTGACATTGAACGTTCAGAAAGATCTAATCAGTAAGTTAAAACATAAATAATTTATTAAATATAAACTAATGCATAATTACATCATTAGCATCAGTTTGCGAGTGATCTTGCTACTGTAAGACTTCAGGTGAGTTTCGTACAACCCCTTTTCATTTTAGTGTTTCACAAATATCGGGGAAATTCTGTAAATCGATTTCTGAACATATGATATGTATCACTGCTATCTTTGTGATTGCATGTGACTTTTGCGTGATTTCATGGGATTTTGCCGTTAGTATCTCTATCACAGTATTCAAAAGCCCTCATTCATTGAAACTGTATCTAGTGAACCCATGTGGGGCCGAACATGAAGCATTGATAGTACTATTGGCTGACAACCCATTTGCTGGGAGGATTGCATCTCCCCTGGTGTGAATGTTTGTTACCTGTTTCTGAAACACTTTCTTAATGTTAGTGATAGACATTAAGATAATAAGGCATTAAGATATTTACCGACCGGTAGTATCTTCGTAAAACGTAAAACTGTTCGAAAGGAACTAGATACGGGTCCCATGGTTATCTGAACTGTATTTCTTGAAACTCTGCATATCATATTGTTTAATTACTAAACGTTACGAACTCATCAGCTTTGTGCTGACGTTTTAAAACTTAAAACTTTTGCAGGTAGACAGTGATTCCGGTGAGACTGCACTTCACAAACTTGTAACTGAATAAGTTAATTTTGTAATGAGAATTGTAATAACGAACCATGTAATATGATTATCCTAAGTTAATCTGTGTGCTTGTGATATCGGATCAAGTAAGTCACCCCTCATCTCTGATACATCACCACAATGCTTCCGCGACCGTTTCAGTGACATCATCAACAGGTGACGAGAGGTGGGGGTGTGACAGGGTGGTATCAGAGCCACAGGTTATAGAGAATTAGGTTGACTTAGAGACCTAGACTATAACCATAGGCTCATATAGTGACACAGAGAGCACTGAACATAACTAATGAACAAAACTTGTTTTGAAAGAAGCCAGAATAATCAGGTGGTACAAATTCCAGTTATGAGTGTCCAGCATAACTGAAATTTGCAACACGCGTGCGTCCTAGTTTAATTTAATTCAAGTAGAACAATAACAATCTTAAGGATGAGTAGTTGCTCTGAGATAGGAAGAGATATCATATCATGTTTGTGTTGAATATTATTATTCAATATTTATCTCATGATACTGATCTAGAAATTTTGTTTGAACAGCGATGGCGAATCCAGGAGAGCATTATATTTATCAGAGATTTCCATACGTTATTTTGGACGACACTCCTAGCGATAGTTCTGGTTCGAGTTCGGATGCCGCACCATCACAGGCATCATCAGAGGCATCCTAGGCTGGTCCGCAAGTGCCAGCCACACCACCACCACCACCACCATTACCACCACCACCAGCATCCCCCATTGTACCTAGTCCTCCCCACTCGCCCCTGGTTGATGCCATTGCTGAGAGGAGGCAGAGCTCCTCTCCACAGAGAGTTCCCGTCTGGGACGGGATGTGACGGATGCGAGGACAGACTCGCAAGACCACTGGGCTACCCCTACGACACAAGATGGCTCCGCGGGATGAGCCTCAGGTTGTTCATGAGGTGGGAGAATCCTCCCACCAAGCAGAGTTACGGGCCCAGATGCAGCAGGTCTCCCAAGACCTGCAGGGCCTGAGACAGGACCTACACCAGCACCATACTACCCATGAGGATACTCGTACCACCGTACTGGAGATCCTCACCTCACACCTGAATCTTATGGAGCAGGTGAATGTTATGGGTATTGACACTCAGGCTTGAAGGACGACCGTGGAGGAGCGACTTAGGAGGAATTGGAGGCAGGTGCTAGTTGCTGCATTTTGGCAGCAGGTTGCAGTTTTGAGAGAGAGAGACTGCAGGGATGGATCTGGATGCTCGGTATGATGAGCATCGAGGCTAGACTTCTGTGTTTAGCTATAGTACTAGCTACTATAGCTATTGTGCTAGCCTGCTTACCGTATTTCTTACGGTGAGTCTGATTGTGCATCTTACATTTTTGGGACTCTTCATTGTATATACCGCTGACGAATAGGTTGTTATCAGTATGGATGTTATTGTAACACTCTTTTGTATCAAAACTCTATGATTGTATAAAACGATGATGTAATAATAGTGACGTGTTTTACTTTTGTGTACTTTGTTGTGTTTTGTATGTGATATCACATCGTAAAATACCTGGTGAGGTATCCTGTTATCGTAAAATACCTGGTGAGGTATCCTGTTATCGTAAAATACCTGGTGAGGTATCCTGTTATTGTAAAATACCTGGTGAGGTATTCTGTGATCGTAAAATACCTAGTGAGGTATTCTGTCATCGTAAAATACCTGGTGAGGTATTCTGTTATCGTAAAATACCTAGTGAGGTATTCTGTCATCATAAAATAGCTTGTGTGCTATCTCATAAAATAGCTTGGCGCTATCTCGTAAAATAGCTTAGTGCTATCTCGTAAAATAGCTTGTGTGCTATCTCGTAAAATAGCTTGGTGCTATCTCGTAAAATAGCTTGGTGCTATCTCGTAAAATAGCTTGGTGCTATCTCGTAAAATAGCTTGGTGCTATCTCGTAAAATAGCTTGGTGCTATCTCCTACTTTCACGGGCAAAGAAGGAGCGGCTGGGCTTATAAGGTGGATTGAGGAGATGGAAACAAAACTTAAAATTAGCCAATGTTTGGCAGAGCATAAGGTGTCTTATGCTACTTGTTCTTTGAAAGAATCATCTTTAGCTTGGTAGAATACCCAGGCTAAAACTTTGGGCTCGGCTACAGTTGACTCTATGGGCTGGAACGAATTTAAAACTTTGATTAGATCAGAGTATTGCCCAATCACTGAAATTCAAAAGCTCCAGGAGGAATTCTGGAATCATTCTATGATCGGTGCTGATTGTATAGCTTATACCGATCGGTTTCATGAACTTACTTGCTTACTTCCTGATATGTTTCCTACAGAAGTGGCTTTAATCGAGAAGTACATTAAGGGTTTGATTCCCCAGATTCGGGGAATGGTGACTGCAGCTGAACCTACAACTCTGAAACATACAATTCTTTTGACCACTAAGCTTACCGATGAGGCGGTAAGGAGTGGTATTTTGAACACGAAAACTCAGACGGCTGTGGGCCGTAGTGATATCGGTACCTCGAATGTTTCTAAAGGTACCAAAAGAAAGTGGTTTGGCAAAACCAAGGCGAAAGCTCCGGCTGAGATCAACCAGAGCAAGCCAAATGTGAAAAACTATGGTGCTGTTATTCCTGAGTGGAAAACTTATACTGGGCAGGCGCCCAAATGCAACAAGTGTCCATATCATCATACAGGACCGTGTCCTGTTTGTGCCAACTGTAATAGGGTTGGACACTACACCAGATACTGTACTTTGCCTGCTTGTCAACCAAATCAAGCACCACGACAAACCACTCAAACCAACCGGTCATGCTTCAAGTGTGGAAGTCCTGACCATCTTATGAGAAACTGTCCGAACAACAACACCAATCAAGGGAATGAAGCTAGGGGAGAGCTTTTCAGATTGGTACGTTCCCTCTTAATAATCTATACACATCATTCTGTTTGATACAGGGGCAGATAAGAGTTTTATCTCTCCTGAATTTGCATCATTACTTTCATTGCCTATGGTAGATCTAGAAACTCCTTATGTTATTGAACTTGCTAATGGCAAGTTGATCAAAACTAACAGTGTTATTCAAGGATGTTCCTTGAATTTGAATGATCATCTTTTCAATATCAATTTACTTCCTATTGAGCTTAGGAGCTTTGATGTTGTGGTTAAAATGGACTGGCTTTCTCATAACCAAGCGGAAGTTGTATGTCAAAACAAGATGATCCGTATTCCATTACCTAACGGTAATACACTGATAGTTCAAGGAGAACGAGCCGGTAGAAAACTTGGTATCATTTCTTGTATGCAAACTCAGAAACTCTTACGAAAGGTTGTCAGGCCTTTTTGGCATATGTGATCGAAAGTTGTTCTGTACAGAAACGTATCACAGATATTACAGTAGTCAAAGATTTTCCCGAAGTTTTTCCTAAGGATATATCAGGATTACCCCCAGTGAGACAAGTCGAATTTCGTATTGACTTGATTCCAGGTGCAGCACCTGTAGCTAAAGCTCCTTATCGTTTAGCACCCTCAAAGATGCAAGAGCTTTCAGGTCAATTGCAAGAACTGTTAGACAAAGGTTTTATCAGACCTAGTTTCTCACCCTGGGGAGCACCTTTCTTTTTGTGAAAAAGAAGGATGGTTCATTCAGGATGTGCATTGACAACAGAGAACTCAATAAGCTGATAATCAAAAATCGTTATCCTTTACCACAAATCGATGATCTGTTTGATCAGTTACAAGGTGCTACTTACTTTTCCAAAATCGATTTAAGATCTAAATATCATCAGTTACGAATTCATGAGGATGACGTTCCTAAAACTGCTTTTAGAACTCGATACGGACATTATGAATTTCTAGTAATGCCGTTTGGATTAACCAATGCACCTGCAGTTTTTATGGATCTGATGAATCGAGTATGTAGACCTTATCTGGATAAATTTGTGATTGTGTTTATTGATGATATTCTCATTTATTCTCGGAACCAGCAAGAACATGCTCAACATTTGAAATTAATCCTACAACTTTTGGCACATGAGAAATTATATGCCAAATTCTCCAAGTGTGAGTTTTGGTTACGAGAAGTTCAATTTCTTGGGCACGTAGTAAACAAAAAAGGTATTCAAGTAGATCCCAGTAAGATCGAAGCTGTGAAACGATGGGAAACACCACGAACCCCAACTAAAATACGTCAATTCTTAGGGCTGGCAGGTTATTATCGCCTATTTATTAAGAATTTTTCAAAGATAACCTTGATTTTGACTACATTGACCCAGAAAAATCAACCGTTTATATGGGGTTCTCAACAGGAGGAGGCATTCCAATTGTTGAAACACAAACTCTGCAACACACCTATCTTGGCATTACCGGAAGGTACTGATAATTTCACAGTGTACTGTGATGCTTCTCGTCAAGGTCTTGGGTGTGTTTTAATGCAGAACGACAAGGTAATTGCTTATGCTTCTCGACAACCGAAAATACATTAGAAGAACTATACCACTCATGATCTAGAACTTGGTGCAGTGGTGTTTGCACTCAAGATTTGGAGACACTATCTATACGGAACCAAGTGTATTATATACACTGATCATAAAAATCTTCAACACATTCTAGATCAGAAAATGTTGAAAATGCGACAAAGGCGATGGGTAGAACTTCTGAACGATTATGATTGTGAAATCCGTTATCACCCAGTCAAGGCGAATGTCGTAGCCGATGCCTTGAGTCACAAGGAACGAGTCAAACCTTTACGTATGAAAGCGTTAGGGATGACTATTCAAACTAGTCTAATTCCTCAGATTAAAGAAGCTCAGCAAGAAGCTTTACAAGCAACGAACTATTCTGCTGAGGAACTAAGAGGATTAGACAAGAAACTTGAAACGAAAGCTGACGGAGTTTTGTATTTCGAAAGCTGAATTTGGGTTCCTTTATTCGGTAACTCTAGAACAATTTTCTTGGATGAGGCGCACAAATCCAGGTATTCTATTCATCCAGGTGCTGATAAAATGTATAAAGATCTTAGAGATTTTTACTGGTGGCATGGAATGAAGAAACACATAGCTGAATACGTGGATCAATGCTTAACATGTCTCAAAGTTAAGGCTGAACCTCAACGACCTTCTGGGTTATTATTACAACAACCTGAGATTCCCGTGTGGAAATGGGATCAGATCACTATGGATTTTATTACTAAATTACCCAGAACATCACGAAATCATGACTCTATATGGGTTATCGTTGATCGCCTTACTAAATCTGCACATTTCTTACCCATCCGAGAAGATTATTCGATGGATCGACTTGCTAAACTCTATGTTAATGAGATAATATCTCGACATGGAGTACCAATCTCTATCATTTCTGACAGAGATAGTCGATTTATGTCACGATTTTGGCAAACTCTTCAGAATGCGCTGGGCACACAAATCAATATGAGCACAGCTTATCATCCACAAACGCACGGGCGACTGAACGAACGAATCAAACTCTTGAAGACATGTTCCGAAGCTGTGTGATTGATTTCGGAGGTAGCTGGGATATTCATCTTCCACTTGTTGAATTCTCATACAATAACAGCTACCATATCAGTATTCAATGCGCTCCATTCGAAGCACTTTATGGACGCAAGTCTAGATCTCCTATTTGTTGGTCTGAAGTAGGTGAGAGTCAGATCATAGGCCCAGAATTCATTCAAGAAACAACTGATAAGATCGCACTTATTCAAGAACGAATTAAAGCTGCTCGCGATCGACAAAGAGTTATGCTGATAATCGTCGAAGGCCTCTAGAATTCCAAATAGGTAACCGAGTAATGTTGAAAGTTTCACCTTGGAAGGGCATTTTCAGATTTGGAAAGAAAGATAAACTTTCACCAAGATTTGTAGGACCATTCAAAATCCTTGAACGAATCGGATTAGTAGCCTACAGACTTGAATTACCTCCTGAACTCAGTAATATTCATGATGTCTTTCATGTATCAAATCTGAAAAAGTGCCTAGTCGATGAATCATTAATAGTGCCTCTTGAAGAAATCCAAATTGATGAAAAACTTCAGTTCAGTGAAGAACCAGTTGAAGTAATGGACCGAGAGGTAAAAGTGTTGAAACGTAGTCGCATACCAATTGTTAAAGTTCGTTGGAACTCACAACGTGGACCTGAGTACACGTGGGAACGTGAAGATCGAATGAAAGCAAAATACCCACATCTATTCTCATAAACGATTGTCATCATGTAAGTCTTCATTAAATTTTGGGACGAAATTTCTCTAACAGGAGGAGACTGTGACAATTGTAGTTGAGAATTACGTCATCAATGACATGACCACATGTGATCGTTCTAGAAATCCACGTTGATTTGATGATTGTAATTATTACAGGTTGATAGTACATGAGAAATGGTGAACGTGTGCGAAAACCGTGTGCGAAACGGAGTTACGGATTGTCCGGAATCGCGAAACGAAGAAAATCCAAAAGTTTGAGAAAAATCACTCTAGGCGGTACGCCTAGCACGAAACACTCGTCCCACACGGTACGCGCGGAACACACAAAATATCTGACATTGATCCACCAGCGCGGTACGCCTCAGACTGGGGTTCCAATTGGGGCGGTACGCCTGGTCTGGTAAGTCGGCAAAAATGGATTCAAATGATCGGATTGCATCCAAAAACTTATTCTTTTCTTTTCTCTCAACATTTCTTCCATTCCAGACGTAAAATCAGTATATTAAAGCTCCAAATCTCTATTTTGAAGCTTTCTAATCGCGTGGATCGCACCAAGGAAGGTTTCTACGAGTTCTGATCGCTAGCCTACGGTTAAAACTCCGTCTGATTAGGTAATGATTCGTTTTAACCTTCTAGTTTGATAATGGTTGATTAGATCTTGTTTTTGAACGTAATGACATAGTTAGGATTGTTGATTATTGCTTAGATGATGGCTAGGATTGATTATAAATGAAGAACACGATGTTTTAACGGTTAAATCCTTGTTTTGATCCGTTGTAATGCCCGGTTTGCATGAAATCATACCCATGATTATAATGGTTTAAATCATTTGATTATGACAATGTAGGTGATTAGTTTGATTAATCTTTGAAATGCAAGGGTTGAATCCAAGTGTTTCAAACTAATCACAATCATTAACATACTTATTGGAATGATTATCTGATGTTTATGATAACAGTCAGATTAGTATGTTAAACATGGTTATTATACCTATTCTAATGCTACATTGTGATATTTCATGATACTTGGGTAAACAATAAAAAGGATTGATCATTCCTAAGCCATTACTCTGTCTAGAAACTGTTCTAGCATTATAATCAACAACATTAACTATTTGGTTAATCCGAGACTATTCTGATTAATCAAGAGTGTCATCAACCTTGTATTAGGAATCTAATTCAATGTAGGTTCCTACATTATTATACATTGTATGATATAACACTAAAGTAACCAATTAAACACTTAATATCGGTTTGATGACTTGAAAAGCAATGTCTTTGACATTGAACGTTCAGAAAGATCTAATCAGTAAGTTAAAACATAAATAATTTATTAAATATAAACTAATGCATAATTACATCATTAGCATCAGTTTGCGAGTGATCTTGCTACTGTAAGACTTCAGGTGAGTTTCGTACAACCCCTTTACATTTTAGTGTTTTACAAATATCGGGGAAATTCTGTAAATCGATTTCTGAACATATGATATGTATCACTGCTATCTTTGTGATTGCATGTGACTTTTGCGTGATTTCATGGGATTTTGCCGTTAGTATCTCTATCACAGTATTCAAAAGCCCTCATTCATTGAAACTGTATCTAGTGAACCCATGTGGGGCCGAACAGGAAGCATTGATAGTACTATTGGCTGACAACCCATTTGCTGGGAGGATTGCATCTCCCCTGGTGTGAATGTTTGTTACCTGGGACAGGATGCGACGGATGCGGGGACAGGCCCGCAAGACCACTGGGCTACCCCTACGACACCAGATGGCTCCGTGGGATGGGCCTCAGGTTGTTCATGAGGTGGGAGAATCCTCCCACCAAGCAGAGTTACGGGCCCAGACGCAACAGGTCTCCCAAGACCTGCAGGGCCTGAGACAGGACCTACACCAGCACCATACTACCCTTGAGGATACTCGTACCACCGTACTGGAGATCCTCATCTCACACTTGACTCTTATGGAGCAGGTTGGAGGACGACCGTGGAGGAGCGACTTAGGAGGAATTGGAGGCAGGTGCTAGTTGTTGCATTTTGGCAGCAGGTTGAAGTTTTGAGAGAGAGACTGCAGGGATGGATCTGGATGCTCGGTATGATGAGCATCGAGGCTAGACTTCTGTGTTTAGCTATAGTACTAGCTACTATAGCTATTGTGCTAGCCTGCTTACCGTATTTCTTACGGTGAGTCTGATTGTGCATCTTACATTTTTGGGACTCTTCATTATATATACCGCTGACGAATAGGTTGTTATCAGTATGGATGTTATTGTAACACTCTTTTGTATCAAAACTCTATGATTGTATAAAACGATGATGTAATAATAGTGACGTGTTTTACTTTTGTGTACTTTGTTGTGTTTTGTATGCGATATCACATCGTAAAATACCTGGTGAGGTATTCTGTTATCGTAAATTACCTGGTGAGGTATTCTGTTATCGTAAAATACCTGGTGAGGTATTCTGTTATCGTAAAATACCTGGTGAGGTATTCTGTGATCGTAAAATACCTAGTGAGGTATTCTGTCATCGTAAAATACCTGATGAGGTATTCTGTTATCGTAAAATAGCTTGTGTGCTATCTGATAAAATAGCTTGGTGCTATCTCGTAAAATAGCTTGGTGCTATCTCGTAAAATAGCTTGTGTGCTATCTCGTAAAATAGCTTGGTGCTATCTCGTAAAATAGCTTGGCGCTATCTCGTAAAATAGCTTGGCGCTATCTCGTAAAATAGCTTATGTGCTATCTCGTAAAATAGCTTGGTGCTATCTCATAAAATAGCTTGGTGCTATCTCATAAAATAGCTTGTTACTTTGGGCCTACACTAAAGTAAATCTAAAGGTGTACGTTTTTTCTATTTTTTAATTAATGTAGGGCACACTTACATTAATAAAAAAATAAGAAAAAACCTACGTCTTTAGATTTACTTTAATGTGGGCTCCAATGAAATAAGATATAGTTATTCGGTTATCGCAATAAGAAAGGGTTAACATTCGAACCATCCCCTATATATATATATATATGTGTAGGGTAAGGAGCAAATAAGAATTTATCTTAATTGAGATAACCTTTAACCCTGGCAAAAAACGCTCAAATCGCAAAAAAAAATTTTCATGGTCTTTTTTATACAAAAATAGGAGGGCTCCTTTTTTAAACGTTCGCTGATTCACAAGCGTTTAAAAGTTAAACGAAATGTAAGTTTGCGTTACACTGCTAAGATATATTTAAGTGTCGCAGTGTAAGGCAAACTTACATTTCGTTTAACTTTTAAACGCTTGTGAATCAGCGAACGCTTAAAAAAGGAGCCCCCTATTTTTGTATAAAAAAGACCATGAATTTTTTTTTTTGCGATTTTAGCGTTTTTTGCCAGGGTAAATGGGTTATCTCAATTAAGGTGGGTTCTTATTTGAGCCCAATCCTATATATATATATATATATATATATATATATATATATATATATATATATATATATATATATATATATATATATGGGAGGGTTCCTAAGAAAACCACCATCTTGGAGAAAACTAAGAAAAGTAATCACAATTGTTATCAATCAATATCTTTTTTCGTTTTACATTTTGTTTTATTATAAGGTTATATTTGTTAACAAAAAGAAAAAAAGAAAAAAATAAATGTAATTCATGTTATTACATATATGTAACTTTATAGGTTACATATGCGTAACTTCGTGATATATATATTTTTATTATAATTTTTCTTTTGTTTATAACATTTCTAAGCTAATAATAAAAAATCATGAAATTTTTTTAAAAAAAATTGATTGGTTAGTATGAGTTTTCTTAGTTTTCTCAAAAGTGAGGAGTTTTCTTTTGAACACTCCTCTCTCTCCCTCCCCATATATATATATATATATATATATAGGGGAAGGATCAAATGTTAACCCTCCCTTATAGCGTTAACCGCTTAACCCTAGTGTTTTTTGCCTGAATCTTAGTTTTTTTCATGGTTTTTATTATACATAAATAGGGGGTTTCTTTTTTATGTTTTTGCTAATTCATCACCGTTTAGAAGTTATAGTAAGTGTAAGTTACTTACACTTACTTACAATCCTATCTGATGTAAGTAAATGTAAGCAAGTGTAAGTTAACTTACACTTACTATAACTTCTAAACGGTGATGAATTAGCAAAAACACAAAAAAGAAACTCTCTATTTATGTATAATAAAACCATGAAAAAAAACTAAGATTCGGGCAAAAAACGCTAGGGTTAAGCGGTTAATGCTATAAGGAAGGGTTAACAATGGAACCTTCCCCTATATATATATATTGGAGATGGTTCAATTGTTAACCCACCTTAATTTTGGTAACCCAAATAACTCTCACAAGATCAACCCAAATCTTTGGTTTTTTTTTCATGATCCTTATTACACTAGTGCAAGACTATGTTATTTTATGTATATGTGCTAATTCACGAGTGTACGCGAAATTGCACTAGTGTAAAGGTTTGACATTTTTTCGTAACATTTAAAATTTGTCAAAACTTTACACTAGTGCAATTTCGTGTACGCTCGTGAATTAGTTCATACATATAAAAGAACATAGTCTTGTACATATATAATAAAGGTCATGAAAAAAAAATCAAAAATTTGGATTGATCTTATAAGAGTTATTTGGGTTACCACAATTAAGGAGTGTTATTATTTGAACCAAATCCTATATACACACATATGTATATACACATATATAGATGTATACATATAACATGTATATGTGTAGATACATTCATGTACGTACATACATACATACATACATACATACATACATACATACATACATACATAATCACACACACGCATAGGGTTTGAATCCTGTGAAACCTCGATTTAAGAGAGAAAACCCTTAAACTTGAAAATAAATATGTGTCTACATTAAACTACATTTGTTTATTCAAACTCAATTTTTATCATGTATGATAGAGGTAAAATGTGTCTTTATTCTATCTTCTCTAGACTTATCTTTGTGTGAGATTTGACTGGGTATGTTTATTTGTTCTTCAACCAGGGTTTGACCATCAAGTCTTCAATCTCAAACACCTATTGAATTCAACACTTCAAATGCTCAGATTACATCAATGGTATAAGAGCCAATGATTCTTGGATGTTTCATCTATTCAATCTGTTACAAGCCAAAAAGGAGAACTCATCTGATGGGTGAGAGAACCCATTTGACTTATAAACCACACATTAATTGCCCATACAACCGATGTGGGACAAGTCTCATACTTTGTAATGGTTTTGATCCGTAACAATCGACCCTCCGTAAGGGCTAACACCGTTGTTGGTCATGGCTGGCTCCTTCTAGGCCACCACTCCGAGTTGGCTCTGATACCATTGTTACAAGTCAAACAGGAGAACTCAACCCAAAAGACTAGTCTGATGGATGAGAGAGCTCATTTGACTTATAAACCCTACATCAATTGCCATACAACTGAAGTGAGACAAGTCCCATATATTGCAATGGTTTCGATCCGTAACACAATCAAAGTTGGCTTTGAATCTCAGTGAAACTGATATTAACCATCGACTCTCAACCGATGTTAGAAACACCTGATAGGGTAATGGAACGACTCCTGCAATTATCTCAGATGGTTGATTGTCCACAGATTAGGTTAGATGCGATAAAACCTATTTTTCTACAACATATTAATATTGTTGATGTTATTTATAATGGATGTGAAATTGGACAAAGATCAACAATCATCAAGTGGGGCTGAATTATCACTAAGGTGTTTGATGTAACACTAAACCAAATTTGAAGGAAAATAGTAATAATTTGAATCAAATAATTCTATTAAAAAATTTATATTGGTTCTGATTTCAAGATCATAAGATTAAATAGGGTTAGAGTGGACTCACAATTTTGGAGGATCAAAGTAAACTCTAAAACAAGGGGGTTTTTTTCACATTTTATCGTTGTTAGTCTTCACCTTTATTCAACCAAATTATGAAAAAGAAACTTAACAAACCGGATAATTTAACCCTATTAAATACAAATTTACATGCTTTAATTTGGAAGCTTCCATTTTAACAGTATTAGGCAAACTATATACATACTAATTTTTTTTTAATGACCAACGAATAATACATGTTAAGACCGGTCATCAGATAGACCGAATGGCGAAAGACCACCCACCTGCATACAATACTTATTTAATTGGTTATTTAGTGTTGTTCTGTCATTAATTTCATAGCTGTTTCAACTAATGAATGTATTGATGTCTTGTATCTACTCATTCCAAATCCACTAGAGAAAATATTGAAGCTTTCTAAATCTGATGTAGTTTCCATGACACCTTCCAGTTCTTCCATCATTCCCACATTCTTGAATGTATGAATAGTTTTAATGTTATCCTTCATCATCCAGATCGCAAGTTCTATAACATACCTTCGAATTCGAGGGGTTTTCGCATTAGGGTTTGGATGTTTCTTTAAGATCTTAACAAGTCTCGTCGCTAATTCGTCTACATGTATTCCGCTTTTGTCGAACATGCCACTAATTTCTTGGTATGTCATGAATTTGAACATATGTGCTGCTAATCCCACCATCACTTCTTGTAACTTCATATCGTCTGTCGTAATTTCTTTGAGTACCTAAAATTATAATTTTGATATATTTTTGGACTTCAATTTAGTCATCAAAGAATTAATACTTTAAAAAAACAGATCAAACACTTAACTCATTATTTCAATATATAACAAATTTTCTTTGTATTTTATTGTTTGTTTGTTAAACTTAAAATGGTTAGATGTATTTATAATTTCTATAAAAAAGAATTATGCATGATCGTTCACATATATAACGATGCATAAATCATACACAGGTTTGCTTGAGTTTCACTTCTTAAACCAATTTCTACAATAATTTTTCTATAAATTAAATTCTATATAATTTGTATTTATCTTTAGACAGGCTTGTAGAAAGAACATTATTTCTATCCGTAATATTAATTTTTAAGCCGAAATGATATTTTTAGTTAAAAATATTAGTTTCTTCCTGCTTCAAAAAATTAACATGGTTTCTAAGTCCCGTAAATTTCCGTATCATTTTCAAAACGTTCAAGCTCCGTCACTGCAATCAACTACAAACGACCTAAATGGAAAATCATTAAAATGTATATATTAGGCCAAGTTTGCCGAGTTTTAACAGCCTGAAATTAAGAAGGCTAATAGACTTTACCCACTGGTGCGCGTGTCAAGTTATAATTGGTTGGTTTGATGAAGATGATTGATATTTAGCTGCCTAATTAAGACGAATGCAAATCGATTTTAGCCGGCATGTAGACGCGACTTGTTTTGACTTTTGATTGTTTTGTTAAAAAGTTGAGTATTAGTTAATTTGATGCATGCTAAAGAGGTTATAGTCTTATGGTATCCTCAGTACTTCTTTATAAGAGGTTTTGGTTTCGAATCCAGGCTTGAGCATATTTGCTGAGGCAAGGTTAGGGATTTTACTCATTTGTGGGGTTCCTCTTGGGGCGAGCTCGGGCGTACGCTTTACGGCGTCAAATCCGAGAGAACGGTTGAAATCTCGTCTTGAGTGTCGTGGTATAATGCCATTCAAAAAAACAGTTGTTTGATAAGCACTAAACAGGCAGATAGATTTTAGTCATTATTAAATGTAACTTGTTTTGATTGCTTGAATTATGAATAAGGCTAAATGTTGGGTATTTGTGAAGGGGGCTATATTTAGCATTTTTAGCCAGCTTAGGTGACGTGTTCATATTTTTTAGTTAACATGTTTTTCTTATTATATTTCTCTTTCTTAAAGTAACAATTTTTTTGCTTTTTTTCTTTCAGTTACGGGACTTCAACCATTAAGCTAATTTAGAAATAAACATCTTAACATCACTTTCTTATTATGTAGGTTGTCTCATTTGTAATAAAAATACAAAATCATTTTGTAATGTTAACTCATCGACTCATTTAACTTGTTTATCATAAGTCATCAACCTATGTAACTAATTAATCACATTATTTTTACAACGTGTCAATCAGGCAATCCACTTAACTCGTTTATAAGTTGATTGCAACCAATTAAACAAGAATTAGACATATAATTTATAATTTGAAACAAATTTATGTCTTGTGGCCGGCTAAATTAAATAGACAAAAATACTCTTAGAGTTAACAAATTTTATAACAAAGTTAGATGACTAAACTGAAATGCTAATAAAATGAAGACCATAAGAAAAAAATAGTATGTTTTGAACTTTTGCACCAAAACAACAAAATTACGAAACTACATAAACTAAAATTACAATTTACAATTAATTTATTTAGTTTTGTATATTTGGTTAGTACCCCATGTATTACACGGATTAAATAAATAAATATAACGAATAATTATAAATGAAAATTTAGAAAATATAAAATGATTTTTAAAAGAAAATACGATTATACTTTCGTATGATTTAATATTCTAAGCATTAAAATAATAATATTATTTCTGTAAATACTAACTTTTTTTTATATTTTGTTTTTCTTTAAATATTATGTTTCAAATAATTGTTTTTGAAAATTTTATAATTTATAATTGTTTTTTAAAAAAAAGTGTGTTTTAAATATTAATATATTTTAATGTATCAAAAAATCTTTTAAATGTATAAAAAATATTTTTAATATTTAATATTAGATGTATTTAATATGAGAGAGAAACGGAAAATAAAGGTTGAGATGATCTATAAAGATGTCATATGACATTAAAAACCTTTATTTATTAGTATATGTAGATTTTGTTATATAAAAAAAATAGTCGTCGTCATCATCATCGTACTTACTATATCTCATCTTTTTTTTAATAAAAACTTGTAATCCTTATGAATAACTTAAAATAACATAAATAGAAAAAAATCTGTAAGCAATTAATCATATAGTGTATTATAATATTATATCTAGTTTAAAGGGCTTTTACATATTTTCTCTTTTAACTTGTAAAGTTACATATTTTTCCAAATCATGTTTTTAAGAGTATTTTAGATTATGCATTGAAATTTTGTATATTGGGGAAACATGTAATTTTTCAAGTTAGGAAGAGAAAATATGTAATTCTCACTTAGTTTAAAAACCAAACCAAGTCACGAGCCAAACCAATTCTAGTTTAGCTGGCTCGGCTTGCTTAAAAATAAGCTTTTTATCAAGCAAGTCGTGAACTGCAACCTTTTTAAACAACCCAACAAAACCCACAAACAAACCAACGTGATTAGCATCCCTAATATACAATTAAATTTTTTGTACAAATGTTAGTTAAATACTTAAATTTATGAGATAATTAACTTACCGTAGGTGCAGCTGTTACTATAACGGTTCTTAGTTGTTCAAACAAACCAGTCCCACTATAAATGCACAAGTTCCTCAATATTCGACCCGCATTTACCCGGAGCACCCGGTTTTCCAATGCATCGCTAAGCCTCCAAATGCCATTCAATTTCAATATACGATGACAGTTTCGTTTGCTTTCAAAAACCAACATTCCAATTGCTTCTCCAGCTGCGATTCTAATCACATCACTAATTTCTGTTTCAACAGCTTCTTCTCTAAAGAATATATTAAACAATTCTTTTAAAACCCGACCCGTGCCACCGATCCGCTCTTTAGCGTCATCTTCTAACGCCAGACTCGTTAAAATATCGATTCCAAGCTTTTGTAATTTCGGATAATTTTCTCCATGTTTTAACACGTCCCGAATGTGGCTAATCGTGACAACCAGTTCCGAAATTTCGGCCCGAAGTTGTGACCCGGTAATCCCCATGGAGCTTACTAGCATTTTCACAACCTGTGATGATCGTTTCACCGTGCAAATGTGAGATTCTGTGACCCGTTTTTGCTCCAACGATTGCGGGTCGACGTGTGTAAAATCGATTATTTTTTTTAATAAACCTCTGGTGTTACCAATCTTTCCACAGTTGTCATGATCACGAGCAAGTTTCTTGAGAATTAGAAGGCCTAATTGGTTAAACGCCCAGAAATCATAATCGACGTTAATAAGTAATTTGGTTTCACAAACTTCATCGTTAACGTGTAGTAACGATGATATTGATTCCATTGCTCCGGGTATTCCAGATACCCGGAGTGCGTTTTGTTTTTTACCGACGAGTTTCACAATAATCTTTCCAGCGGACATACGGATCTCTTCTTGTACCGGGTCTTTCCAGTTAAGCATTTCGACTAATCGCTCCGTCACAGATATGGTAACGCCGATTTTTTGAAGAGTATGTTGACAAAATCTTGAATTTGTGGTGAACCGTTCAAGGATTCGAACCCCCATCAGTTGCTCGTCTGATGAACCGGAGCTCAAAAGCTCCATTGCAAAGGTAACCATATCCATTTGCAATCCATCAAATATGCTTCCGTTGACGCTTTTCGAATACGAATCATAGAAAAACCTTTTGATAGAAATCAAACCGGTGTGTCCCAATTCCAGTTCTTCGTTCACCGTTTCCAGCATCTTGTTGTACGTTACATTCCATTCACAATATGCTTTCTCCAAAAGAAAAATCATGGCTTCAGCCAACGCAAAACCGTAGAAGATCGAAAGAGCTGCTTTCGGGTTCGTATTATCATGAACATGATGATCAAATTTGCCCGGTTCATAACGGTTATGATTCACGAGCCGTGTGACCGAAATGAACGCACACGATGCCGCGGACACTAGCTGTAACCAGTAAAGAACGTTACTAATGTTGCTCGATATGAACACCGACCGGCCGTACGGAAGAAGAGGAACATCAGAACTTATCCATGTTCGTGATGGTGTGTTTCGGTGATTTGGAGTACTCTTGCATGATCTATCGTGATGAAACAACGAGCTTGATGTTATCGCGTGAAAGCTAGCGACTCCAGGGTCGGCTAGGGACCAAGTGGCCTGGTGCTGCCATTCCAGCTCATGACTCCGGCTAAAAATCCTGGTACTTTCGACCAGAAGAATGATGGTTACCAACCAGAAGTCTAGTTTGTTTATGGTCATGGCGAAGCCACCCAATAGAACCACCGTGGCCCAGATAAACCCCAGGGTTCCTAGCCCGGTGGCGGCCTTTTCGAGAATAGCGAGCCTTAGGGCGAAGAGGGTTAGTTTCTTTTCTGGTGATTGTGAGAGTTGTTTTGGTGTAGGAAACGGTGGTGTGTTGCTGCTGTGGGTGCGGGTGCTGGTTTGTGGTTCGAACATTGTGGTGTGGATTTGAGTGAATATTTGGTCGTGGAGATGAGCACTGGCTTGGCTTTCCAAGGAGGTTCTCTGATTCATGACGGCACAGTGGTCTTTTTAAGGATATATTGGCTGGTAGTGGTGAATGATACCTCTATACTTGTATAAATAAGGGTTGGGCTTAACCGTTTTAACAATTTGAATTTTTTTTTTTTTTTTTTTTTTTTTTTGGAACGACCAACTAAGTAAAATTTTATAAAATTTTAATTATCAAGTAGAATATGAATTCAATATAAACTAAAATAAACCAATTTAAAAATATATATATATATATATATATATATATATATATAGGTACTAGGTTCAAATCCCGTGTATTACACGGGTTGAAAAAATAATATTATACACACACACATATCTATTGACAAAAAATTATGTAATTAAAAAGTATGTATATTGCAAAATTTTACTAAACTCATTATTACATAGGTTGAATAAAATATAATATAATTTGTTAATTCATAAAGTCATCAAAATATGTTTAAATTATTTGATGTAATAATTATAAATTATGTTTTTATTTTAAATTTTTTTCAACAATGTGTTAATATTTTTACGTAATGTAATTCATAAATAATTTAATTAAAGTATATTTGTTCTCCTTTTAACACACTTAAATTAACTTTAACTAAAATTTATATTAATATATATAACTTGGATTTTTAAAAATTACCTACTTTTTACATTTCAATACAATATATTTTTATCCTTAAAATCATTCAATCATGTTAAATGTTTATAAAATTTTATTGGCCATTATAAAAAACAATTAGTAATATTAATGTTCTTTTTGTAAATATTTTAAAAAATATCATTTGAATTCGATTATATTAAGAGAACTAAATAGAAGTTGTTAAATAAAAAAATAAGCTTACTTAAAAACTTCATAATTAATTTCATTCTTAATATAATTAATTCATAATATATTAATTATTATAATATTATAATTCATTATCCTTAATCCCTAATTCCTAACTACATAATAAATAGAGAATTAAATAGGAGAGAGAAGCGGGAAAACCAAAATATATATGGTCTAGAATTGTGACAAGTGTCCACCATTATTTTTATTTATTAGTATAGATAGATTTCTAATTCAATTTTCGAATAATATTGAATTGAAAATTAAAAATTCAGAGCTTGATATCAGACATTTAATCTAACTCAATTTAAATATAAAAATTAAAACCGAATTTTCACTTGAGTATTTTTGAATCAAATTTGAGTTTTTTGAGTGTGATTTGAAAACTGAATACCCTGGCTGGATTGTACAGGTTTTGGTAAAAAATTGCTAAAAGTATAAAGTTTAAATTTTTATGCAAATTGTCTTTGTTTTTTTTTTTTTTTTTAAATATTGTGTGTGCTTTAATTTTTTCTTAGACTAATCACAACCTCAATCATCTCAATTGTTTAACACTTCAAGTTAAAACTAAAGCTACTTGAGTATGAGACCATCTCAAAAGGAAACCCATGTCTTTTCGTAACAGAAAATCGAACCTAAAACCTCTCAGCATAAAAATTAAAAGGGTACGTTAAGTTGGAATGTAAATTTATTGACTAACCCAAACCCATGTATTAGCTTTATCTTTCAATACAAATTATCTAGACAACTTTTTAGGGTCAAGCAAAACTGATCGACTTAGAGAACAAGTTTCTCTTTGGACACACCTTTTTCGTGTTGCTTGCAATAAAAACACACATAAAAGTTGTTGTTGACATTTTGACCCAATAAATAAACAAAATAAACATGTTGAGGTTTTACTATGACGTAGAGCCTTAAAACGTATCTTGTCATAAACATGACTGCTACTTCATCTTCCTCTTAAGCATAATCCTCACTTCATCAGAGTAAAAAAAAAAACGAAAAAGGGATGTCAATCTTTGTTTGAACAAAAAAATAATAAATAAATAATAATTGCCCGCCTTTGTTAACGAATCATAACTTATCAAGACAAGTTCTGATATATAAGTGTTCATAAAACACCCAAATTACATTAATACTAAAGTATTGATATATATATATATATATATATATATATATATTATATAGGGAGAAGAATATATATATTATATATATAGGGAGAATAACTACATCATATTACTTTCGAGTCCACACTAAAGTAAATCTAAATGTTTAGGTTTTTCTTTTATTTAATTAATGTAGGACCCGCTTACATTGATTAAAAAAATAAGAAAAAACTTACACATTTAAATTTACTTTAATGTGGGCCCCAAAGTAATAAGATGTAGTTATTCGGTTATCGCAATAAGGAAGGGTTAACATTCAAACCATCTCTTTATATATATATATATATATATATATATATATATATATAAAACTCATGTAATTAGATGTAATTAGATCCGTTTGATTTACACAATTCGCTATAATTAAAAATAATGATTATACTATGTAATTAAGTTGGTTCCAATGATAAAAAAATGAGTTCAAATGGGGTTCATTTTGGCCCGTTTTGATATATACGGATTCATTTTATTAAAAACCAACAGGTTGTAAAGAATAAAAATAACCACATTGATAGTCATATAATTAAAGGTTATAAAAGTAATTTTTATTTATTTATATATAGTATGGAAGTTACTATTATACTATTTAAACTTGTATATAAAAATGATTCATTTTTTTTTGAACGACGAAGGTCTCGATCGTGTGAACCCACTGTTTCCAGGCCATGTCACCAAGGTCTAGTTACCTAGACCTCCCATGAGCCACCACAACCACCCCAGGAGGAAATCTCACTGGGAAAACCCCCTGACCCCCCTCAGACCCCTATTTCGCTGCGGGAAGGATTTGAACACCAGACCTCCCATTTGGAAGAATCTTGGGGTACTATTGAGGCAATGATTCATTTAGTTTTCAAGTTATAATGATTCTCAATTATGCGTTCCTCTCTCTCTCTATATATATATATATATATATATATATATATAGGAGTTGGTTAGCGTACAAATGAAATTGACGTGCTAAACGTAGGAAGCCATATGAACGCACCATGTGTCATCTGGGTAACGGACATTTTCGTCCATATAAAATTACAGACTATGATTCATAAAATTACAGACTGACATTTAACACGCATAATTAAGGACCACCGGGATAATTACAGACACATTATATAACAATCACATACCGTATTTTAACACACATAATTAAAGACAAAATGTATAATCACATGCCATGCTATATGAAAATCATGGACCGTCATTTAGCATTCATGATCAAAGGACCAACTGTATAATCACGTACAAAACATAAAAATCATGGACCATGTAAAATTTTTTAAAAAAACTATAACAATATTATACTCAAATTAAAGGTAATAAAATTCTCAATTTAATGGTGTAATTTAAAAAAAAATAATAAAACATGTAAAAGTTATTTAATATTTAAAAAACGAGTGGAAGTTGTTGTAAACATAGAAAATGTTATTGTTCCTCGTTTACCCTACCAGTTATATTTTACATTTGTTTTGTGAAAAAAAGTTGTATAAAGTGGGGACCACTAGATCTTAGCCGTTGATTAGTTTGATCAAATGGTCTAGAATTCATCATATGCTTCTCACATTATGAAGCATTTGTATTTAATCCGGCTCTTATGTAGGAAAAGGATAAAAAACCCACTAAATATGCAATAACCCAAAATAACATGTCAAGATCAAGCCAAATTTTTTTTTTTAAGATCATTGTAAATACATTTAGAACACTTTCTTATTTTAGGAGTTTGCGTAAATTCATTTTCGTTTGAGAGTTAACATCGTTGTAAATTTTTAACTTACATAAAATAAGAAAGTGTTTTACACAAACGGTAATGAATTTTACGCAAACTCATAAAATAAGAAAGTGTTTTAAATGTGTTTACATTGATGTTTAAAAAACAAAAAATTGGCTTGATCTTGACGAGTTATTTGGGTTATTACACATTTAATAGGTTATTTCTACTTTCATTCTCTCTCTCTCTCTCTATATATATATATATATATACATTCTTATATACAAAAATGTTATAGAAACATAATCAACTTTTGATTTTGTTCCAATTAAATCACTGGAACTTTGTTTTGTTTCAATTAGGTAACTAAAGTTTAATTTATGTTCAATTACTAGATAAAAAACTTGAATAATAGGTAATCTTGATTCGTTTAGGCTTTATAAGTGAATTTTTAGATGATGTTAGGATTCATTTGAAGGTTTTAGACGTATTTTAGTCTTATTTGGCATTTTTGTTTTTTTTTCTAATCAACTAAATACTTTTACATTTTTTAAAAAAATTCAAAATTTTTTTAATTTTTTAGAAATTTTTTGCAATTTTAAAAATATTTTGAGATTTTTTTTTTTCAAAATCCTTGTTATTTTCATGTTATCATATAATAAAAATAAAAAATGAAAATAAAAAAATTATGGTTACAAGTTATATAAGTCATATATCTAAGATTGAAACATAAATATAAACTTAAGTTATCATATTGGAACAAAACAAAGTTTGAGTGACTTGATTAGAAAAAATTAAAACTTGGTTATGTTTCTACAAAATTACCCCTAAATTAATTAACTCAAACCTGCGTGTTATAAGTGGAGAGAATTTATGCGACATTTTTGTAAATTACTAATTCACAAGAGTCTAAGGCTATATATAAATATAATTCTAAAAAATAAAGTACGTACTAGAAAGTAGAAACTACAAACATCCTTTAATTTTTCAAAACAAGCTCGATTTAAATTATAAAAGAACTAGTCTAATACCCGTGTTTTACACGAATTGGATGAAAAAATAGTTGGTAAAAAAATTTATATATTTTGAAACGATATTTTGATATTAAATGATTAAATTCTGTATTAATATTTACTTTAAATAATAAATAATAATTAAAAAAATTAATAACAATAGGAATATCATCTAATCTTTTTAATTTGTAATAATTGAGATATTTAAACTAATTAACTTTAAAAATTTAAGTAAATTTTCTGTCAAAATTAACTTATTCAAATTAATAAGATAAGGTAAGATTTCAAATTAAAAAACCTAATTTGAAATTTTTATTAAACATACAAGACAAAAAAGTAACTTTTATTATCATTTTTATTAATTTTAATTTATATTTCATTTTATTGAAAAACATTTGTATTTAAACAAAACTTTTTTTTTCATAAAATTTTTATTTTTTACAATAACGATTTGATATATTTAATTTTTTTGTATTTTAATTTTTAGGAAAAAAATATATATAATACTCTAAACTTTTTTAAAGTATGTTATTTAATTAAATGATTTGATATTCAATTTATCAAAAACAATTTTTTAATTTGTAAAAGACAAATAATATCATTAGATATATTACAATAATCAATTAATATGAGAGATGCCAGTGTGGGACTAGCCCACTTGGTAGATGCTTTGCCTCTTAAAATGGGAGATTATGGGTTCTAACCCATGCAATAGTGTAATTAGTTTGGAGTAGTTTAGTAGGAGACAATCTTTGCCGTTCAAAAAAAAAAATTAATATGAGAGATAATATAATTATTATTATTTAATAAGAGATAATTAAGTGATATACTATATTAAATTGACAAGTGTCAATATAGCTTTAAAATGTGCCAAGTGACAAATATAGATTTTTGTTTATTATAATAGTAATATAAGATAAGATTAATATAAAGATGATAATATAAGAAAGTATTTTTTTTAAAGACAAATTTCATTAACACCACCAGAAGAGCCAGCAAAATGCTAGAACTCTTCGAACAAACTACAATACACCAAGGAAAACATACAAATTCCAGCCTTATTGCAATAAAATTACAAAGAAAAATTTTCCAAATCAAAAAAAGGATATTTAAGGCAAAACCAAATCAATTTCATTGTTAGAATGCTTCACCGTGCATAGTTGAATTACAAAAATTTGACTGGGATATTAATTAAATTGTACGTGGAGTAATGTGTGTGGTGACTTGGAAAAGGAATTAATTAATTGGTGGGAAATTAGCTGGTTGAATTATGCAAAATTAATGAAAGCACTTGATTAAAGTTTAAGGTCTCACGATCCAAGATTTTGAGTGCACGACTGTATTTATATCCGTGAAAAATATGTTTTTAAGCGTATTTCTCCTTTCTAATTTGAAAAATTACATATTCTCTTAAGTTCAAAATTTTAATGTATAATATACGATACTTTTAAAACATGATTTAAGGAAATATGTAATTTTACAAGTTATAAAGAGGAAATATGTAAATGCCACTTTTTATAATATGATATTACATGGACAAAGAAAAATGTAAAAGTTAATATAATTAGTTTATATTAATGATTTTGTCGTTATTTATATGTTTTCTATTGTTAGGGACTAGTCTAGTGGTTAATAAAGACTTGTAGAGATGGGCAAACCGGTTCCGGTCAACAAAGTCAACAACCGGTTCCGGTTTCGTTTTTTGGCCGGTTCCGGTTCGGGTTTAGCCGGGTAAAGATGGAACCGGTTCCGCTTTTTCGGTTCCGGTTCCGATTTCTCTGAGAACCCGGAACCGCCCGTATACCCAAACCGGTTCCCGGTTCCAATTCCGAAACCGGTTTTTTTGCCCACCTCTAGAGACTTGTATCTTAAAAAAAAATGGTTTTAGGGTTCATCTGTTTTGAAAGATACCTTGTGCTCAGAAGATAGACATACTATCAGAAGCATCAGTTCTTTAGATTACCTGCAGCGGAGGAGCCGTTGGTTCGGCGGGGAAACTTTTTTGGGCGGGGGTCAGCGGGAACACCGCTCCCTTCCCCAGCGGCAACCCACAAGAGCCCCTCCAGGCTCCCGCTCCCCGTGAAGCCCCTCTACTCCCATTGGCCCATTTTTTTAAAATGGGACCCACTGTGGGGTGTTTTAGTGGTTGATGTGGAATAGTGGGGAAGGGTTTTCAGTGGGGTGACCACTGTAGGTGTTAAAGGTTTTCAGTGGGGTGATGACGTGGCAGGAAATTTCGGTGGTGAAGGGTTTTCAGTGGGGTGACCGCTGTGGATAGTCTTAGAAGTAGTAAATTGTTTGTTGGAAGATGTTGATGCTTTCAATGGATTGTGTTCTTGTGAAGCTTTGGTCTGGCTTGCTCTATATATTCGATGTTAATCGTTTCAGGTTAGTAGATTGACAAGTTAATGGGTTGCGAGTTGATGGGTTTGATTTTGCGACTTGAACCTGAATCGAAAGGTCATTGTAAGCTTCGTATATTTAGAAAGTTAGAATAAATAAAGGAAAATATATATGTTTTGGTGTTTACCAGCCTCAAATAATTAACCTTCTAGTTTATTATCGTGTAGGATCTTATAGTTTAATGATATTAGTGACTGTTATTTTATAAAAGTAAAGTAGCTTTATGTGGATATAGAAGTAAAAAAAATATTATAATATCAAAACAGCAACCTAAGTTTTCTTAATAAAACAAGTTAGGATAATATATATAAGCATTTAGTATAAATTAGACGAGTTTTATTTGAGATGTGTTTTAATAATTCCTTACGTTTGAGAAAAAAATATGATTGAAATAATTAAAAACATTTCTAGATTGTGAGATGAATGTGGTTGAAGAGAGATACCTTCTGATTTTAATATTGGGAAGGTCACGCGTTCAAGTCATGGGTATGGACAAAATTAGTGGTGTAAACTGTTGGACCTGTATGCCTAAGACACAACGTGTAACAATGTTACTATTGATATAATATCCCAAAAGGTCACACACTGAGCAAATATTCCAAATGTACACTCAAACTCGGTTTAATGTGTATGACCCAATTAATGTCAAGGATGTATTATTATTAAGTCAAATAATAATACATAATGAATCAATGTAGCAAAATGAGTTACTACATGATTTATATTATATATTAGAAGCTTACAAAATAAATCAATTACATGAGATTACCATATTATCCAATATGCAATATGAAGTAAATCTCATTTGACCATCTTTTGTTTTTTTTTACTTTTTTTTTGAACGGCGAAGGTCTCAATCGTGTGAACCCACTGTTTCCAGGCCATGTCACCAAGGTCTAGTTACCTGGACCTCCCATGAGTCACCACAACCACCTCAGGAGGAAACCCCACTGGGAAAACCCCCTGACCCCTACAGGAAGAGCTGACTGTGAGATGCTATACAGACGCAAGCTTCCAGACTGATCGTGATGATTCGCGATCACAGTCGGGATATGTGTTCACCCTCAATGGTGGAGCAGTTACCTGGAGAAGCTCCAAGCAAAAGGTAGTTGCACAGTCCACAACTGAATCTGAATACATTGCTGCCTCTGAGGCTGCAAAGGAGGCTGCCTGGATGAAGAAATTCATTACTGATCTCAAGGTGGTGCCAAGCATTGAAAGACCCATTGAGATTTTCTGTGATAACTCTGGTGCTATTGCTCAAGCTAAAGAGCCAAGGTCACATCACAGAAATAAGCATATTCAGAGGACATATCACTATATTCGAGAGATAGTAGAACGAGGAGATGTCATCATCAGCAAAGTACAATCAGATTTGAATGTAGCAGATCCATTCACAAAGCCCATGCCTCAAGCGAAACATGAGTCGCATGCTAGTTCTATAGGGCTTCGTATGTCTAGTGATTGGATCTGATTTGTATTTTGTTACTTGGATAATTCTGGACTATGTAGCAGTATCATTATATTTGCTTTGACTTTTGATAATGTCTTACGTTTATGATCACTGTGTCCTATGTTAGCACGTTTAAATCCATGAATAACTAGGTTATTTTAAATGCCCATAGTCGGTCATAATTATGGGAATAATTATGAATTAAGACTATTGTTGATTGATTGGTTGGCTAAGTAAAGGAACCAAAGATCACGAATATTTATGAGATAAATATTGGGCGTGACCGCGCTCAAAGACACTTCATGGATCGACGTCTTGAGTGTTTTTGAAAATGGTAATGTCTTTATATCCTTTGACCTGAGATACATATTGGGACTTAATTGCATGATGGGTTGTTCTTTGACACTACCTAACGTTGTTTTTGACCAGGCAACAATAAGGGTTTTCGTTGGGAACAAAGCAAAATGTAGTGAGAGGCGTATGTAGTCAATAAGGGATCTGTACCTTTTTCAAGGTTGATATCTTTGGGCCCCTCGTTGATTCAAGCTGATTTAAAAGCATGGCCATGCTCAAACTTATGTTTGATATTAATCACGTTGAATTTTGAACGAGAAATATAATTGTTGAACAACATATGAGATTGATGTTAATCCATGTCTCATGTTCAACTAGATATCTATTACAGAAGGATGATCGATATTACCATACACCGTTGTTATTAAACTTAAGGTTTAATTAAATGGGTTTTGAGGATGATGTAAATATTGTATCATTGGGGGCAGTGAGATGTTGCTAGACATCCACCACTGTCTACACTGATGCGCGTTGAATCTTATGCAAGTGGGAGATTGTTGGACCTGTATGCCTAAGACACAACGTGTAACAATGTTACTATTGATATAATATCCCAAAAGGTCACACACTGAGCAAATATTCCAAATGTACACTCAAACTAGGTTTAATGTGTATGACCCAATTAATGTCAAGGATGTATTATTATTAAGTCAAATAATAATACATAATGAATCAATGTAGCAAAATGAGTTACTACATGATTTATATTATATATTAGAAGCTTACAAAATAAATCAATTACATGAGATTACCATATTATCCAATATGCAATATGAAGTAAATCTCATTTGACCATCTTTTGTTTTTTTTTACTGACAACAAGAAAAGGTACATGGCACATGCAAGCCTTTTGAAATGTTGACTTAAAAGCTTTATGGTTTCAAGACTTTCATTTTTATGGTTTTACAAAAGTTGAAATATTAAAAAGGTGTTTGATTCCTTTCTAATTTTAATATTTTAAATAAAGGAATGCCAAGTCTCTACAAAGTGTGTGTGTGAGCCGTGAGTTTTGTAAGGGGAAAACAAAAGGGAATTCTTGAAACAAATAAGAACTTAAGAAACTACTCATTGTAGAAGTTCTCTTTTGTTCTCATAATTGTTTTGATTTCCAATATCATACACACATATAATCACTAAAAGGGAGTGTTTTAAGAGTGTGTATGATTCTTGACACTTGGGTTGAAGGCTAGCACCTATTGGATCAATCTTGCTTGGTGTGTTCATCTCTTGGAGTGAAGACATTTGTGTTCATACCATCCTTATTCTTATAGCTACCACTTCTCTACAAATGTTGTTGATTCTAAACACCCTATGGTTGTATTTTTATTTAAGTTTCAAGAACTACATATGGATCCTTGGTGGGTTTTGGTTTCTAAAGTTTTAGATTTAAACATGTTAAAACAAGCTTCCGTTGCAAAATTATTTTATAAGGCATGTTTAAAACCCAACAATTGGTATCTAGAGCCACTTATGTATGTTCTTGAAATTTTAGACATATTTTTGGTTTTAAAACTATTAAACCAAAAACATATTATTATTTTCAAGTAAGAAAAATAATATATGGTAGCAACGATTTTTTTTTAGTTTTATGTCACCAACTTGCACCATGCATGCAAGTGGGTAAAAAGTTGCTAAAAAAAAAATTAAGATTATATATTTTGTGTTGAATATGCAAAGCTAGCCATGACCTTGTGATTGTTTGTGTTGGATGTTCAATATGGTTGTAATATTCTTTTATTTGGGCATGTAATAATTTATTTTTCAAGTCTTGCAATCTATTTACTTTCGAGATGTAAATTATAGATTAGTTTGTATTTTATTTCAAATGTAATGTTGAAGACTTGGAAGATGGTGTCCAAAAGATGGTGCAACAAAGGAGTCCAACAAGATGACAAGATATGGATCTTGAAGCTAGTGGGAGTTCTAGTTCAAGATTATGCAAATTTTGTCCCTAGACCTTATGGTGATTTTGTGTGGCTCACGAAACTCCATACTTTGGCTTGGCTTTGCATATATATATTTTTACTTGTATGTTTATGTGGTTGTGTTCAAAAATCTAGGATTTTAAACCATTACCAACCATTTTAACAAGATAAAAATGCAAGTAAAGAGTTTGATAAAGTGTCATCTTATAAACTCTAACACAAAATATTTTAAACAAGTTTGAAGACTTGTGAGAAACTAAACTTATATATTTTATGTTTCATAAAATTTGAGTTTAAGAAGATAAAATAATAAGGACTTTATTTTATAAAACTCAATAGCTAATAATATAAGTTTTATTAATAGCTAAAATGGTTCGACGCGTTTAATTACCAACATATTAATATCTAGGATATTAAAATGAATCGTCACGATCATCTAAAATTAAAACGCAAGACCAATAAATAAAACTAGGTTTTATTTCAAAATGTAACGATCTCAAAAGCATGCAAGATTTTGTTACATAAAACGTTTTGTAAAAGTAATTTACATTAAAAACGAAATATACCCTTTTTCTAAAACATAAGTCCATGCCATCCCATTTAGAACACTTACGACATTACTAAATTTTCTAATGACGAAAGCACCAGGCAAAGTACTTAGATTATTTTGTAATGGGTGTAAGGTGGTGTGTCGATTTCCGAGAGTCTTGGGTCGGACATCTGTGACACCTCGTAATTTCCAGGTCAGCAACTCTATCATTTTTAATAATAATGTGTATTATTATTACACACGTGGCACTAGAATATTTGTATTTAGTGTGACACGTGGCACAACAGACCAAACACGCCGATAATTCAGGGAATTATCGCACAACAATCGCACGTGTCTTGAATAACGAACGTTGGTGAACGGATCAAACTGTAACACGAAACACTGCACTTAGGTTCGGTGAACCTAAATTAGTTAGAACAAGGCCTAGGTGTCGAGAAACGATGATCGTATTCGAGAAATACGAAAGATTCGGTTCAAAACAATGAAATTGGGCTTATTGGGCTCAACCGAGACCCATCGCGGTACGCGATGGGCACCCAAATGGGCCTTCGCGGTACGCGAAGCTCGAGCGGGAGAATTTGAATTCTCCGAAAGACGTCGCGGAACGCGACGACCGATCAACTTCCACCATCGCGGTACGCGGCGTGTTTCGGGAACAGAATGATTATTTTAATCATCGCGGTACGCGATGATACTTTTTGGACAGTTGTCGCGGTACGCGACGACCCCAACACGCAAAATCTTTTATAAATCCAATGTTAATCATTTTAGCCGAACTCTACTCTATTCTCTCGACTGAAACTCGTCTTCCTCGACCATTATCGACCTGTAAACTCTTTAGGGACCATCTGAGATCATTGTGAAGCCATTTTGAAGACATCCTTGAGGAGCATTGAAGGTTTGAAACTCAAGAACACCATACCTCCTCCTTGCTCGCGATTGAAGCCATCCCAACCTCTCCTGAAGCTGTTCTAGACCTGCTCAAGTTGTATCTCGAAGTTCTAGAGCTTTGTGAGGTAGTATTGTGTTCAATCTTGCTTAAAAATCGCTTATGCACACACATGCAAGGGGAAATACCCACATGCATCACCATCCCCACCTTTATCACGAAATTTTGGACTTGTGAACATGTTATTTGATGTTGATACTACTGATTTGATGATTTGAGGATGATCCTTGGTGATTTTGAATGTCTATGATAGTGATTTGTTGATTTTTCTATGAAATGAGTACTTTTATCAACATGCATGCGCGATCCATGATGCTTCACATGATTCTTGATATTGAAATATGATTATTAGTGATATTGGGTATGATCTAAGAGATTGGAAGTGTTGATTATAGTCAAAAGTATTGATTTAGGGCTTATTGCTAATTTTAGAAACTTTGTCCTTGCAAGTATGTGAATAATGGTGTTAATGGTCACATGCATGTGTTTGAATCCATGATTTATGCTTAGAATAAAGTTTAGGAAACTAACAAGATGATTCTTGGAATGTTTGGATTGTTAGAATTGCTAAAAGGGTGATATTTAGAGATGTTACTAAATATAGTAACTTTTTATTTTAAGTTTGCTTGAAATGATGGTTTTGAAGGATGTTATATGTTTAGAGTGCTTATTTAAACTTGCTAGGATGTTAGTGAATGACTTAATGTTCTAAAATGGTTGAGAAATGTGTTTTATCACAAGTTACTATAAATAGTAACTTTGTGTTTGCCAATTTCGGGAATAGGAGCATGCTAGACATAACGATTATGATTAAATGACTATCTATGACTAGGATAATGATACTTAGATGATGTTGGTTGATAAACTTGATAAAATATGCTTATTTGAGTAACTTTCCAAAAATGGAAACTTTTACGCGCAAACTATGCTAAACCGGCTATGTGTAACTATGTGCTATGTGATAACATGCTCATTTAGGATAAATATGCATGTTAGAATAATCGGAATATGATCTTATGCATAACTTGCCAAATATGGAAACTTCCCTAAAATAGAAACTTACTATAAGTAGTAAGTTTCCTCATAGGAATGATTTTGGTATCCGTACACTTCACACGACACTAAACCGCACATTACACGAGCACTTGATCCAAAACCGTCACCAACGGGTCGTTAGGTCAAACACGATCGATACGGTCAAACACGGTCAACTCGACCCACATAACCACTTAGTGTCGTTGAACACTAACACGGTCCGGAGAGACCCACATACGCAAACACGAACTCATAACACCTACATGATATAGGTGATTACTAGCCGGCGAGCTACACTACGCTATTGAGCAAACGCATTATACAAACTCAGGTGAGTTTACGGCCCCACTTTTACTCTTAACTGATTTGCTAAACTATTGGGGTGAGAATATACTGCAACTGTTTTAGATATAGGACTGGCATGTTGTGAAACCGTTTCTTTTTGAGTGTAACTATTATCGCATAAAGCCCTCACTTATCCTTACCGTTAATTGTTACGAACGAGTCGTTATTACGTAGTACTACTGGGTTTGACTAGCCCCACTCGGCAACAACTTTGACTGGAGGTCATAACGAGTGTAATAATCGATGTGAATTGCGAGTTCAACGATGACTCGTGGAGGCAAATGGAAACAGTCTAGTTTCGGTAAGATGACATGACACACTCACGGATCGTAGATCCAACAACTAAACTTAACATGCCCAGTATATATCTGTCTACTATTTCTGTCTGTCTAAACCTGTGAACTCACCAACTTTTTAGTTGACACTTTTCGCATGTATTCTCAGGTAACTAAAGGAGCACACGCTAGGACGCTCACAAGGACACACTAATGGAGTCAAGCTTATATATAGACTCATGTCCTAGGCTTGTGTGCATGTGTTCTGTTTTGAAAACAATTTAATCTTTGTAGTGTCTTGAACAATTACTTTCCGCTGCAAATATATGTATTTCTGATGTTTAACACTTTCCGCTGCTTATTGAATGAAACTTGTATTGTTTTACAATCTGTGTGAATGTGTAACTCATATAGAGTCGTTCTATATGACCATGAGCTATGATCCTGGCCACGTCACACCCACGTGGACTGACACCACGAGTGGGAATTTGGGGGTGTGACAGACTGGTATCAGAGCCTTGGTTATAGGGAACTAGGTTTGCATGTAGTAAACTTAGACTATAATCACTGCTCTACACTAGACACTACACTTACCATTTGCACACCGATATTACTATTATTATTGAACTGTTGTTTACTAATCTGAGAATTTACAGGATGGCCGATAACAACAGAGATGCTAACAGGAACCCAGGCAAACGCCCAGCGGTCGATGACTTGACTGAGGAGAGTCGACGCAGGATCGACAGCATCGTGGCTCAGGTAGATGCTGAGATGGAGCGACGCGCCCAGATGCTAGCCCGGGAGCGATACTGGGGATGGTTGCCTAACCTCCTACGAGATTGGGTAGTGGGAGAGCGGGTGCCTACGCCACGATATAGGGGCGATACCTCAGAGGGTCCACGACTGCCGGCACTTGGGATGCCGATGGAGCTTCGGAGAAACGCCGAGCTGTCCGACGAGGTTCGTGTTCTTCGCGAGAAGAACGATCGCCTGGAAAGGCGAAGCGACCGACTGGAGGAGCAGAACGATCGCTTGGAGGAACAGGTGGAGACACTACGTCTCCAGGTGTCTCAGCTCATGTCTCAGCATGGCCAGATGGTTGATGTCATGCAGGAGCATGACGGGCGCATTACTGAGAATCGGACGGATATAGCCGAGACTCAGGCGATGGTACAGGCGAGTGACGCCATGCTTAACGCATGGGCGGCACAGTTTATCGAGGAGCCGCCAGCTGAGGATGACAGACCACCGTTCGAGGCCGAGGACCTCGAGGAGGGAGAGTTTGACGAGGATCCCGACGAGGATCCGGAGGAGGACGATGACGATGATGGGGACGCAGCTAGTGACATCTCCCATGTCTCCATGGACTCGGATTAGTAGATTTTCTTATTTTGTATCGTTTTCCTTTTATTTTATTTTGGCCTAGACGAGCGGGATGTGCTCGAAGAACTTGCATTTTACTTTCTTTTCAAATTATTGTACTTCAAAGTTGATATTAATAAAAATTATGCTCTATTATTATCTGTTGTATTGATATGACTGCTATTGATACAATCTCTGTTATTATATCTAACTTGACGTCTGACATGACAACTATTCTAACCTTGGCTAACACGTGACATATGTTGACTAACACTCTAACCCCTCTATATAGAGATATGTCCGGAAGAGGAACCAATGCCCTACGACTCAAACGCAAGGCCGAAAAGGCACGCATTGACATGATGGTCGAGCGCAAATTCAACAAGGTACTCGCTGAGTACGAAGCTAACCGACATGCCAGCGAGATGAGTGGCACTAACAATGGTATTAACCTTTGCCTAACATGACTAACATAGTATAGGCAGTATAGACACTAACACGTTGCAATGAACTCCGATGCACAGGATCTCATAGGGGAGTAGCAAAGGGATGCTCGTTTAAAGCCTTCCTGAGCTGTCACCCTCACAAGTTCCAAGGTACTGAAGGAGCAGTGGGACTGCTTCGTTGGATAGAGAAGCTGGAGTCAGTTTTCTCCATGGCTGAATGCTCAGATGAGAACCGGGTGAAATACGCCACAGGAACTCTAGAGGGACCAGCTCTCACCTGGTGGAACACCCATGTCCAGACCCTCGGACTGGAGACTGCAAACTCCATTCCATGGGAGAACTTCACCAGGATGCTGCATGAGGAATAATGTCCCCGTGACGAGATCCGGAAGCTTGAGGAGGAATTTTGGGTGCACAAGATGGTGGGATCCGAAATCGAGAAATAATGTACTCGGTTTCATGAACTGTGCAAGCTCTGCCCGGCAATGGTGACGCCGGAGTATAAAAAGATCGAGCAATTCATCAGTGGACTGCCGGAGCAGATACAGAGCATGGTAACTGCTTCCGATCACACCACAATTCAACCATTGATCCGACTTGCCCACAAACTAACTGATCAGGCAGTAGCACAGAGAAAGCTGCCAAAGAGGGGTGAACACCTGAAACCCCAAGAACCCAAGCGAAAGTGGGAGCCCAACAACAACCGAATCTTGTCACCTCAACAGCCAACTCAACACCGACCCGCACCTGCAAAAGTCTTCACTACCACCCAACCAAACAATCAGGACAAAGGGGGATATCGGGGCAACAACCCCAAATGCAACAACTGCTCATACCACCATCACGGCCCATGCCGAAGAGTTCGATGCACCAACTGTGGCAGGAACGGACACCTGGCCAAGGAATGCCGATCAAACCCCAACCCTAACCCCAACAAAGACAACACATTAAAGGGGTGCTTCACTTGCGGAAAGCCGGGGCACATGCGCCGAGATTGCCCACAGAACAAGAATGCAGGTGGCAACCCAGCAAGGGGGAGGGCATTCGTGATCGGATCCGGGGAAGCCAAAGATGATCCAAACGTCGTCACCGGTACGTTCCTTTTAAATAATGTCTACGCTAGCATATTATTTGATACCGGTGCCGATAGGAGTTTTATCTCTAGTGAATTTATTAAATTGCTTGATATGACACCAACACCATTAGATTATAAGTATACCGTGGAGTTAGCTGATGGCAAACTTATCGAAACACAACACATCATCAAAGGATGTGTTCTGACACTAGCAGACCATCGACTGGTGATTGACCTGATGCCAGTAACTCTCGGAAGCTTCGACGTGGTGATTGGGATGGATTGGTTATCTGCAAACCACGCTGAGATTGTCTGCAATGAGAAGGTTGTACGGGTTACATTACCAAGTGGAGAGCAGATCTCAATCCAGGGAGAAAGACGCGGAATACCGTTGAACATTATGTCTTGCATGAAGGCGAACAAATATCTGAAGAAAGGATACACGGCTATTTTAGCTCTGATCTCTGAACAACCTAAGAAGGAACGAAAGATTGAGGATATCGCGGTTGTCCGCGATTTTCCGGAGGTTTTTCCTGAAGATCTACCGGGACTGCCACCAGCGCGACAAGTGGAGTTCCAGATAGACTTAGCACCAGGAGCCGCACCAATAGCCAAAGCACCATACCGATTGGCTCCAACGGAAATGCAAGAATTATCTAACCAACAGCAAGAGTTGTTAGATAAAGGATTTATTCGACCGAGTTTCTCACCGTGGGGAGCTCCGGTCTTGTTCGTGAAGAAGAAAGACGGTTCATTCCGTATGTGTATAGATTACCGAGAACTAAACAAGGTAACGATCAAGAATCGATACCCCCTACCACGAATAGACGACCTGTTCGATCAACTACAAGGGTCAAGCTTCTATTCGAAAATCGATCTGAGATCGGGTTACCATCAACTCAGAATACAGGAGGACGATATACCGAAGACAGCCTTCAGGACACGGTACGGACACTATGAATTTCTAGTCATGCCTTTTGGACTGACTAACGCACCAGCAGTATTCATGGATCTCATGAATCGGGTGTGTAAACCGTATCTCGACAAGTTCGTAATCGTGTTCATTGATGACATCCTGATCTATTCTAAGACTCAGGAAGAACATGCCGATCACTTGAGACGTGTCTTAGAACTACTGAAGAAGGAACAACTATACGCGAAATTCTCCAAATGTGATTTCTGGATTCGCGAAGTTCAGTTCCTTGGACTCGTAGTAAACGAGAAAGGGATACACGTAGACCCAGCCAAGATCGAGGCAATCAAGAATTGGGCAGCACCTAAGACTCCAACTGAAGTGCGGCAGTTCTTAGGATTGGCCGGGTACTACAGGCGGTTTATCGAAGGATTCTCAAAGATCGCACAATCGTTGACTTCCCTCACACACAAGGACAAGAAGTTTGAATGGGGAGAAAAACAAGAAGCTGCTTTCGATCTGTTGAAGCTGAAGTTGTGCAGTGCACCAATCTTATCGCTACCAGACGGGTGCGAAGACTTTTTGGTTTATTGCGACGCATCGAAGCAAGGACTCGGTTGTGTATTGATGCAACGCGAGAAAGTTATAGCTTATGCGTCACGACAATTGAAAGTGCATGAAAAGAACTACACAACTCACGACTTAGAGTTGGGAGCCGTAGTGTTCGCACTAAAGATCTGGCGACACTATCTGTACGGCACCAAGTGCACAATATTTACTGATCATAAGAGCCTACAGCACATTTTCGACCAAAAGGAGCTTAACATGAGACAACGCAGATGGGTCGAGCTAATAGGCGATTATGACTGTGCAATCAAGTATCATCCCGGTAAAGCCAATGTAGTAGCCGACGCACTAAGCAGGAAGGAAACAACCAAACGCGTGCGCGCACTACAACTTACCATCCACTCCGAACTACCAAATCAAATTCGGATCGCACAACAAGAAGCGTTGAGAACCGAAAACCTCACTCTCGAAGCCATGAGAGGGATGGACAAACAGATGAAACAAAAGGATGACGGAGCTTACTACCTGCTGGATCGTATTTGGATTCCACGTTTTGGAGACTTAAGGAAGGTAGTAATGGATGAAGCTCATAAGAGTCGATACGCAGTACATCCAGGTTCTGACAAGATGTACCACGATCTAAAGGCAACTTATTGGTGGCCTAACATGAAGTCAGAAATCGCAACGTATGTGAGTAAGTGTCTGACTTGCTCAAAGGTCAAGGTAGAATACCAGAAGCCTTCAGGATTACTCCAACAGCCGGAAATTCCAGTATGGAAATAGGAGCAGATTTCCATGGATTTCATCACGAAGCTACCAAAGACAACAAGTGGTTGCGATACCATCTGGGTTATCGTAGATCGACTTACGAAATCGGCACACTTCCTGCCGATTAAAGAAACTGATAAGTTGGAAAAGTTAACCCGAGTTTACTTGAAAGAAATCGTGTCCAGACACGGAGTCCCAATCTCTATTTTATCTGACCGAGACAGCTTTTTCACGGCACATTTTTGGAAGTCCTTACACAAGGCACTCGGGACGAGACTGGATATGAGCACAGCATATCACCCACAAACGGATGGTCAAAGTGAACGAACCATCCAGACCTTGGAAGACATGCTTCGAGCATGTGTGATTGACTTTGGTAACAGCTGGGAGACTCACTTACCTTTGGTAGAGTTCTCATATAATAACAGCTACCACACCAGCATTGGAGCTGCACCGTTTGAAGCACTTTACGGGCGTAAATGCAGATCACCACTCTGTTGGGCGGAAGTTGGTGAAAGCCAACTGACCGGACCCGAACTCGTACATGAAACAACTGAAAAGATCGTGCAGATACGCAACAGAATGGCAGCAGCTCGGGATCGACAGAAGAGCTATGCCGATAAGAGGCGCAAACCTTTGGAATTCCAAGTAGGAGACCGAGTACTTCTTAAAGTCTCGCCTTGGAAGGGAGTGATTCGATTTGGGAAACGGGGAAAGCTAAACCCTCGTTATATAGGACCATTCGAGATCACTAAACGGATAGGCCCCGTGGCCTACGAACTACAACTACCACAGGAATTGAGTAGCGTACACAATGTGTTCCACGTTTCAAACCTCAAGAAATGCTTATCAGACGAAACGCTCGCGATTCCTTTGGAGGAAATCCAAGTTGATGAACAACTTCACTTCGTCGAGGAACCGGTGGAAATTATGGACCGGGAACTCAAGAAGTTGAAACATAGTAAGATACCCATTGTAAAAGTTCGATGGAACTCACGACGAGGACCGGAATACACCTGGGAACGGGAGGATCAGATGAAGAAGAAATACCCTCATCTATTCGCCGAACAACCCAACACCGGCACGTGAACAGAATTTCGGGACGAAATTCCCAATAACTAGGGGATGATGTGACACCTCGTAATTTCCAGGTCAGCAACTCTATCATTTTTAATAATAATGTGTATTATTATTACACACGTGGCACTAGAATATTTGTATTTAGTGTGACACGTGGCACAACAGACCAAACACGCCGATAATTCAGGGAATTATCGCGCAACAATCGCACGTGTCTTGAATAACGAACGTTGGTGAACGGATCAAACTGTAACACGAAACACTGCACTTAGGTTCGGTGAACCTAAATTAGTTAGAACAAGGCCTAGGTGTCGAGAAACGATGATCGTATTCGAGAAATACGAAAGATTCGGTTCAAAACAATGAAATTGGGCTTATTGGGCTCAACCGAGACCCATCGCGGTACGCGATGGGCACCCAAATGGGCCTTCGCGGTACGCGAAGCTCGAGCGGGAGAATTTGAATTCTCCGAAAGACGTCGCGGTACGCGACGACCGATCAACTTCCACCATCGCGGTACGCGGCGTGTTTCGGGAACAGAATGATTATTTTGATCATCGCGGTACGCGATGATACTTTTTGGACAGTTGTCGCGGTACGCGACGACCCCAACACGCAAAATCTTTTATAAATCCAATGTTAATCATTTCAGCTGAACTCTACTCTATTCTCTCGACTGAAACTCGTCTTCCTCGACCATTATCGACCTGTAAACTCTTTAGGGACCATCTGAGATCATTGTGAAGCCATTTTGAAGACATCCTTGAGGAGCATTGAAGGTTTGAAACTCAAGAACACCATACCTCCTCCTTGCTCGCGATTGAAGCCATCCCAACCTCTCCTGAAGCTGTTCTAGACCTGCTCAAGTTGTATCTCGAAGTTCTAGAGCTTTGTGAGGTAGTATTGTGTTCAATCTTGCTTAAAAATCGCTTATGCACACACATGCAAGGGGAAATACCCACATGCATCACCATCACCACCTTTATCACGAAATTTTGGACTTGTGAACATGTTATTTGATGTTGATACTACTGATTTGATGATTTGAGGATGATCCTTGGTGATTTTGAATGTCTATGATAGTGATTTGTTGATTTTTCTATGAAATGAGTACTTTTATCAACATGCATGTAATAATTTATTTTTCAAGTCTTGCAATCTATTTACTTTCGAGATGTAAATTATAGATTAGTTTGTATTTTATTTCAAATGTAATGTTGAAGACTTGGAAGATGGTGTCCAAAAGATGGTGCAACAAAGGAGTCCAACAAGATGACAAGATATGGATCTTGAAGCTAGTGGGAGTTCTAGTTCAAGATTATGCAAATTTTGTCCCTAGACCTTATGGTGATTTTGTGTGGCTCACGAAACTCCATACTTTGGCTTGGCTTTGCATATATATATTTTTACTTGTATGTTTATGTGGTTGTGTTCAAAAATCTAGGATTTTAAACCATTACCAACCATTTTAACAAGATAAAAATGCAAGTAAAGAGTTTGATAAAGTGTCATCTTATAAACTCTAACACAAAATATTTTAAACAAGTTTGAAGACTTGTGAGAAACTAAACTTATATATTTTATGTTTCATAAAATTTGAGTTTAAGAAGATAAAATAATAAGGACTTTATTTTATAAAACTCAATAGCTAATAATATAAGTTTTATTAATAGCTAAAATGGTTCGACGCGTTTAATTACCAACATATTAATATCTAGGATATTAAAATGAATCGTCACGATCATCTAAAATTAAAACGCAAGACCAATAAATAAAACTAGGTTTTATTTCAAAATGTAACGATCTCAAAAGCATGCAAGATTTTGTTACATAAAACGTTTTGTAAAAGTAATTTACATTAAAAACGAAATATACCCTTTTTCTAAAACATAAGTCCATGCCATCCCATTTAGAACACTTACGACATTACTAAATTTTCTAATGACGAAAGCACCAGGCAAAGTACTTAGATTATTTTGTAATGGGTGTAAGGTGGTGTGTCGATTTCCGAGAGTCTTGGGTCGGACATCTGTGACACCTCGTAATTTCCAGGTCAGCAACTCTATCATTTTTAATAATAATGTGTATTATTATTACACACGTGGCACTAGAATATTTGTATTTAGTGTGACACGTGGCACAACAGACCAAACACGCCGATAATTCAGGGAATTATCGCACAACAATCGCACGTGTCTTGAATAACGAACGTTGGTGAACGGATCAAACTGTAACACGAAACACTGCACTTAGGTTCGGTGAACCTAAATTAGTTAGAACAAGGCCTAGGTGTCGAGAAACGATGATCGTATTCGAGAAATACGAAAGATTCGGTTCAAAACAATGAAATTGGGCTTATTGGGCTCAACCGAGACCCATCGCGGTACGCGATGGGCACCCAAATGGGCCTTCGCGGTACGCGAAGCTCGAGCGGGAGAATTTGAATTCTCCGAAAGACGTCGCGGAACGCGACGACCGATCAACTTCCACCATCGCGGTACGCGGCGTGTTTCGGGAACAGAATGATTATTTTAATCATCGCGGTACGCGATGATACTTTTTGGACAGTTGTCGCGGTACGCGACGACCCCAACACGCAAAATCTTTTATAAATCCAATGTTAATCATTTTAGCCGAACTCTACTCTATTCTCTCGACTGAAACTCGTCTTCCTCGACCATTATCGACTTGTAAACTCTTTAGGGACCATCTGAGATCATTGTGAAGCCATTTTGAAGACATCCTTGAGGAGCATTGAAGGTTTGAAACTCAAGAACACCATACCTCCTCCTTGCTCGCGATTGAAGCCATCCCAACCTCTCCTGAAGCTGTTCTAGACCTGCTCAAGTTGTATCTCGAAGTTCTAGAGCTTTGTGAGGTAGTATTGTGTTCAATCTTGCTTAAAAATCGCTTATGCACACACATGCAAGGGGAAATACCCACATGCATCACCATCCCCACCTTTATCACGAAATTTTGGACTTGTGAACATGTTATTTGATGTTGATACTACTGATTTGATGATTTGAGGATGATCCTTGGTGATTTTGAATGTCTATGATAGTGATTTGTTGATTTTTCTATGAAATGAGTACTTTTATCAACATGCATGCGCGATCCATGATGCTTCACATGATTCTTGATATTGAAATATGATTATTAGTGATATTGGGTATGATCTAAGAGATTGGAAGTGTTGATTATAGTCAAAAGTATTGATTTAGGGCTTATTGCTAATTTTAGAAACTTTGTCCTTGCAAGTATGTGAATAATGGTGTTAATGGTCACATGCATGTGTTTGAATCCATGATTTATGCTTAGAATAAAGTTTAGGAAACTAACAAGATGATTCTTGGAATGTTTGGATTGTTAGAATTGCTAAAAGGGTGATATTTAGAGATGTTACTAAATATAGTAACTTTTTATTTTAAGTTTGCTTGAAATGATGGTTTTGAAGGATGTTATATGTTTAGAGTGCTTATTTAAACTTGCTAGGATGTTAGTGAATGACTTAATGTTCTAAAATGGTTGAGAAATGTGTTTTATCACAAGTTACTATAAATAGTAACTTTGTGTTTGCCAATTTCGGGAATAGGAGCATGCTAGACATAACGATTATGATTAAATGACTATCTATGACTAGGATAATGATACTTAGATGATGTTGGTTGATAAACTTGATAAAATATGCTTATTTGAGTAACTTTCCAAAAATGGAAACTTTTACGCGCAAACTATGCTAAACCGGCTATGTGTAACTATGTGCTATGTGATAACATGCTCATTTAGGATAAATATGCATGTTAGAATAATCGGAATATGATCTTATGCATAACTTGCCAAATATGGAAACTTCCCTAAAATAGAAACTTACTATAAGTAGTAAGTTTCCTCATAGGAATGATTTTGGTATCCGTACACTTCACACGACACTAAACCGCACATTACACGAGCACTTGATCCAAAACCGTCACCAACGGGTCGTTAGGTCAAACACGATCGATACGGTCAAACACGGTCAACTCGACCCACATAACCACTTAGTGTCGTTGAACACTAACACGGTCCGGAGAGACCCACATACGCAAACACGAACTCATAACACCTACATGATATAGGTGATTACTAGCCGGCGAGCTACACTACGCTATTGAGCAAACGCATTATACAAACTCAGGTGAGTTTACGGCCCCACTTTTACTCTTAACTGATTTGCTAAACTATTGGGGTGAGAATATACTGCAACTGTTTTAGATATAGGACTGGCATGTTGTGAAACCGTTTCTTTTTGAGTGTAACTATTATCGCATAAAGCCCTCACTTATCCTTACCGTTAATTGTTACGAACGAGTCGTTATTACGTAGTACTACTGGGTTTGACTAGCCCCACTCGGCAACAACTTTGACTGGAGGTCATAACGAGTGTAATAATCGATGTGAATTGCGAGTTCAACGATGACTCGTGGAGGCAAATGGAAACAGTCTAGTTTCGGTAAGATGACATGACACACTCATGGATCGTAGATCCAACAACTAAACTTAACATGCCCAGTATATATCTGTCTACTATTTCTGTCTGTCTAAACCTGTGAACTCACCAACTTTTTAGTTGACACTTTTCGCATGTATTCTCAGGTAACTAAAGGAGCACACGCTAGGACGCTCACAAGGACACACTAATGGAGTCAAGCTTACATATAGACTCATGTCCTAGGCTTGTGTGCATGTGTTCTGTTTTGAAAACAATTTAATCTTTGTAGTGTCTTGAACAATTACTTTCCGCTGCAAATATATGTATTTCTGATGTTTAACACTTTCCGCTGCTTATTGAATGAAACTTGTATTGTTTTACAATCTGTGTGAATGTGTAACTCATATAGAGTCGTTCTATATGACCATGAGCTATGATCCTGGCCACGTCACACCCACGTGGACTGACACCACGAGTGGGAATTTGGGGGTGTGACAACATCACAGGTTTCTAAAGTAGGACGACTTATAACTTGACTTTGCGATATGTGCGCAGGCCATTCACAAAAGGAGGGTTGGCATGAATGGGATTAAGCGTGCCAATATTAAAATAAATGTTAATGAATCCCAAAAGTCTAAGAGTTGCAAGGAAGCAATTGGTTTATAAACCTACCAATCAACTTAATTCTTGTGAAAAGTGTGTCAGGCCAATTACAAGAAACTAAGGGTGATGTGGATCTTAGCCTTTAATTAATTAAGGTTTTCATAATAAAACAAGGGTACTTAATTATTAAAGGATTTAAATATTAAAAGTATTAAAATTAAACTTTGTTTTGTAGATGACAACGACAAACAATGCAATCGTTCCCGCAAACAACTCCTTCGCTTTACGATCCATTTTAGATCGTGAGAAACTTAACGGCACAAACTTCATGGATTGGTATCGCAATCTTTGGATTGTGCTTACGCAAGACAAGAAGATGTACGTTCTTGAAGGACCCATCCCCGAGGCACCGGCACCCAACGCAACCAAGGCAGTTAGGGATGCGTGGGCTAAACACTTTGATGATGCTCAAACTGTTGCTTGTCTTATGCTTGCCACTATGGAACCAAATCTGCAACATGATTTGGAGTACCTAAAGGCATATGAAATCATTGAGGAACTCAAGTTGATGTTCGAAGTACAAGCTAGACAAGAGATTTATGACACCATGATTTCTCTTGTCAATTGTCGGATGCAAGAGGGGACTCCCGTAGGCCTTCATGTGATGAAAATGAAGGGCTATGTAGAACGATTGGAAAGGCTTGGTTCTCCACTTAAGAATGATCTAGCTATCATCATGATACTAGGGTCACTTCGTAAGTCATATAACCAATTTGTAATGAACTACAACATGAATGGTTTTGAAAAGTCTATCTCGGAATTGCTTGGCATGCTAAGGATTGCCGAGAAGAACATTACCAACAAGCCTCAATCAGTTCTCATGATAAGGGAGGGTCAAGTCAAGAAGCCAAACAAACAAGGCAAAGGAAAGGGCAAGAAACCTTGGGTGACCCCTAGTGGAAAAGGGAAGGCTGTGGCAAAGTTCAAGAAACAAGAACAAAAACCAGCAGCCAAGGCCCCTACAAAGGCTCCAAAGAACCCCAACTGTTTTCATTGTGGGGAGCCTAACCATTGGAAAAGGGATTGCCCAAAATACCTGGCTGAAATGAAGAAGAACCCTGTTGGAGCTGGGACTTCAGGTATATTTGTAATAGAATTATATGCTTTCAGTAGTAACTCTTGGGTATTTGACACTGGGTGTGGTACTCATATTTGCAATGATTTGCAGGGGTTAAAGAAGGCTAGAGAGCTGAGGGAAGGCTAGTTGGTGCTCCATGTTGGTAATGGAGCTCGTGTAGCGGTTGAAGCTATTGGAGAATACTCCCTTTTGTTACCATCTGGCCTGTATTTAAAATTAAATAATGTTTGTTATGTACCTTCATTAACTAGGAACATTATCTCAGCTGCTCGACTGCATGAGCAAGGATTTACTTTTGGTTTCCATGAGGGGAACATATTGACTTTTAAATCTAATGTTATGTATTTTGAGGCTAGGCCTCATAATGGTATTTATGAAGTTGATATTCATGGCTCATGTAGTGATAATTCTATTTATGCTCTCAATACCAAAAGATTAAAAACAAACTTTAATCAAACTTATCTTTGGCATTGTCGACTTGGACACATAAACAAGAAGCGTATGTCAAAACTCCAAACCGATGGAATCTTAAAGCCCACTGGATCGGAATCCTTTGACATATGTGAATCTTGTCTTTGTGGAAAGATGACCAAAGCACCTTTCACCGGTATAGGCGGACGTGCTTCCGATCTATTAGGACTTATACACACTGATGTATGTGGTCCTTTTAGAATAATGTCAAGAAGTGGTGAAAGATACTTCATTACATTTACTGATGACTTCAGTAGATATGGCTATGTTTACTTATTGAAACATAAGCATGAAGCGTTTGAAGTTTTCAAAGTGTTTCAAAATGAAGTACAAAATCAGCTTGGTAAAACGATAAAAGCCATTCGGTCGGATCGAGGTGGTGAATATCTAAGCTACGACTTTAATGAACATCTCAAGAAATGTGGGATTATTTCTCAACTCACTCCGCCAGGAACACCACAACATAATGGTGTATCCGAACGGAGAAATCGGACTTTAATAGATATGGTTCGATCTATGATGAGTCGTGCTAACTTGCCTCACTCTTTTTGGAGCTATGCCTTGGAAACGGCTGCCTGTATAGTCAACATGGTTCCAACCAAGAAGGTGGATAAAACACCATATGAATTATGGTATGGAAGAAAACCAAATTTATCCTACCTTAGGGTATGGGGTTGTGAGGCTTATGTCAAACGTGAGACCTCTAATAAGCTAGATCCCAAAGGCGAAAAGGTAATTTTCGTCGGATACCCTAAAGAAACAAAAGCATATTATTTCTATCACACTACTGACAAAAAGATTTTTCATTGCACGACGAGCAATCTTCTTGGAGGAAGATTTTCTTTCAAAGGGGATGGATGGGAATAATGTAGATCTTGATGAAGTTCAAGATTCACTAAATGTTGGACCTGAAGTTGAAACCATTGATCAACAAATTACTGTTGAGCCTGAACCTTGTTTAGTTCAAGCACCTATTGTAACACATGACGTCCGCAGATCTGAAAGGATTCGTCGCGAACCTGAAAGATTTGATGATATATATTTAGTGGATCAATCAGAACCGACTAACTATAAATCTGCTACATCAGATATAGAATCTGATAAATGGCTTAAAGCCATGGATGTAGAGATGCAGTCCATGTATGACAACCAAGTCTGGGATTTGGTTGATCTACCTCCAAATAGCAAGGCTGTTGGGAGCAAGTGGATTTTCAAGAAGAAAACCGACATGGACGGAAATGTGCATACTTTTAAGGCACGGCTAGTTGCAAAAGGTTTTACTCAGACTCAAGAAATTGATAATGAGGAAACCTTCTCTCCTGTAGCCATGACTAAATCTATCAGGATATTAATTGCCATTGCTGCTTATCATGATTATGAGATATGGCAAATGGATGTCAAAACGGCTTTCCTTAATGGACATCTGAATGAAGATGTTTATATGGTACAACCAGAAGGTTTTGTCAATCCCAAGTATCCTGATAAAGTATGCAAGCTCAAGAAATCCATTTATGGATTAAAGCAAGCATCTAGAAGCTGGAATCTTCATTTTGATGAGAAGATCAAAGAATATGGATTTATCAAAAATGAAGATGAGCCGTGTGTTTACATGAAGACTAGTGGGAGCATCGTTGTATTCCTAATCTTATATGTTGATGACATTTTACTCATTGGAAACCACATTCCAATCTTGAAAGATGTTAAGTCTTGGTTGAGTAAATGTTTTGCAATGAAAGATTTGGGAGAAGCCGTATACATTCTAGGAATTAAGATCTATAGGGACAGATCTAAGCGGCTCATTGGCTTAAGTCAAAGTGCATACATTGATAAGGTTGTTAAACGCTTCTCAATGCAAGATGCCAAGAAAGGTTTACTACCGATGGCACATGGCACTGTCCTTGACAAATCTCATTGTCCTAGTTCGGATAAGGAGATTGAAAGGATGAAAGGGATACCATATGCTTCAGCAATTGGGTCTATTATGTACGCCATGTTATGCACTAGACCGGATGTATCGTATGCTCTAAGCATGACAAGCCGTTACCAACAAAACCCTGGAGAGAGACACTGGGTAGCTGTCAAGAACATTCTAAAGTATCTTCGGAGGACTAAGGACATGTTCTTGGTATATGGAGGAGTAGAGGAAGAGCTGACTGTGAGATGCTATACAGACGCAAGCTTCCAGACTGATCGTGATGATTCGCGATCACAGTCGGGATATGTGTTCACCCTCAATGGTGGAGCAGTTACCTGAAGAAGCTCCAAGCAAAAGGTAGTTGCACAGTCCACAACTGAATCTGAATACATTGCTGCCTCTGAGGCTGCAAAGGAGGCTGCCTGGATGAAGAAATTCATTACTGATCTCAAGGTGGTGCCAAGCATTGAAAGACCCATTGAGATTTTCTGTGATAATTCTGGTGCTATTGCTCAAGCTAAAGAGCCAAGGTCACATCACATAAATAAGCATATTCAGAGGACATATCACTATATTCGAGAGATAGTAGAACGAGGAGATGTCATCATCAGCAAAGTACAATCAGATTTGAATGTAGCAGATCCATTCACAAAGCCCATGCCTCAAGCGAAACATGAGTCGCATGCTAGTTCTATAGGGCTTCGTATGTCTAGTGATTTGATCTGATTTGTATTTTGTTACTTGGATAATTCTGGACTATGTAGCAGTATCATTATATTTGCTTTGACTTTTGATAATGTCTTACGTTTATGATCACTGTGTCCTATGTTAGCACGTTTAAATCCATGAATAACTAGGTTATTTTAAATGCCCATAGTCGGTCATAATTATGGGAATAATTATGAATTAAGACTATTGTTGATTGATTGGTTGGCTAAGTAAAGGAACCAAAGATCACGAATATTTATGAGATAAATATTGGGCGTGACCGCGCTCAAAGACACTTCATGGATCGACGTCTTGAGTGTTTTTGAAAATGGTAATGTCTTTATATCCTTTGACCTGAGATACATATTGGGACTTAATTGCATGATGGGTTGTTCTTTGACACTACCTAGCGTTGTTTTTGACCAGGCAACAATAAGGGTTTTCGTTGGGAACAAAGCAAAATGTAGTGAGAGGCGTATGTAGTCAATAAGGGATCTGTACCTTTTTCAAGGTTGATATCTTTGGGCCCCTCGTTGATTCAAGCTGATTTAAAAGCATGGCCATGCTCAAACTTATGTTTGATATTAATCACGTTGAATTTTGAACGAGAAATATAATTGTTGAACAACATATGAGATTGATGTTAATCCATGTCTCATGTTCAACTAGATATCTATTACAGAAGGATGATCGATATTACCATACACCGTTGTTATTAAACTTAAGGTTTAATTAAATGGGTTTTGAGGATGATGTAAATATTGTATCATTGGGGGCAGTGAGATGTTGCTAGACATCCACCACTGTCTACACTGATGCGCGTTGAATCTTATGCAAGTGGGAGATTGTTGGACCTGTATGCCTAAGACACAACGTGTAACAATGTTACTATTGATATAATATCCCAAAAGGTCACACACTGAGCAAATATTCCAAATGTACACTCAAACTCGGTTTAATGTGTATGACCCAATTAATGTCAAGGATGTATTATTATTAAGTCAAATAATAATACATAATGAATCAATGTAGCAAAATGAGTTACTACATGATTTATATTATATATTAGAAGCTTACAAAATAAATCAATTACATGAGATTACCATATTATCCAATATGCAATATGAAGTAAATCTCATTTGACCATCTTTTGTTTTTTTTTTACTGACAACAAGAAAAGGTACATGGCACATGCAAGCCTTTTGAAATGTTGACTTAAAAGCTTTATGGTTTCAAGACTTTCATTTTTATGGTTTTACAAAACTTGAAATATTAAAACGGTGTTTGATTCCTTTCTAATTTTAATATTTTAAATAAAGGAATGCCAAGTCTCTACAAAGTGTGTGTGTGAGCCGTGAGTTTTGTAAGGGGAAAACAAAAAGGAATTCTTGAAACAAATAAGAACTTAAGAAACTACTCATTGTAGAAGTTCTCTTTTGTTCTCATAATTGTTTTGATTTCCAATATCATACACACATATAATCACTAAAAGGGAGTGTTTTAAGAGTGTGTATGATTCTTGACACTTGGGTTGAAGGCTAGCACCTATTGGATCAATCTTGCTTGGTGTGTTCATCTCTTGGAGTGAAGACATTTGTGTTCATACCATCCTTATTCTTATAGCTACCACTTCTCTACAAAGGTTGTTGATTCTAAACACCCTATGGTTGTATTTTTATTTAAGTTTCAAGAACTACATATGGATCCTTGGTGGGTTTTGGTTTCTAAAGTTTTAGATTTAAACATGTTAAAACAAGCTTCCGTTGCAAAATTATTTTATAAGGCATGTTTAAAACCCAACAGTAAACGAGCCGAGCGGATCCCGAGCTCGTTAAAGCTCGAGCTCGGCTCGTTTAGATAAACTCGGGCTCGAGTTCGAGCTTGGCTCGTTAAGAGCTTTATTTACTAGGCTTGAGCTCGGCTCGGCTCGTTTAAATTTTATTTATTTAATTTATTTACTTTAATTACTAATTTAATTATATCTATAATTATATTTTCTAAATTTAACATAAAATATTTTATTTAAATATATTTATCATAATTTTATATATAAAAATAATTAATTTTATAAATAAACACTTAATATAATAAATAAAAATTATATATTCCGAAAGCTCGTTAAGGCTCGCGAGCCGGCTCGAGCTCGATATGCAAGGCTCGGGCTCGGGCTCGATAACTAAACGAGCCATATTTTTAGGCTCGACTCGTTCGAGCTTTTTACCGATCCAATCCCGAGTATTTCACGAGCTGCCTTGATTCATTTACACCCCTAGACAAAATAGGGGTTCCATGTTGGGTTAATACGAGATTTTCTCTCACTTATGATGGAGTTCCTTCTATTGAATGTGAATATGATTACGCGGATTTATGACCTGTCAGTGATCCAAATTATCATTAAAAAAAGATAATGAGATGAATGAAAGCCCAAAGCCATTTATATAAATAAATGTATATGTAAATAGATACACACTTATATCAAATGATAGCCATGATAATCCGCAATGAATAAAATTAGTTGTCTTTCCCTATGGAAATATTACATAATTACAAAAATTAAATAAATACATACATATATTTTCCTGAAATTAAATCCAAATTTAACACAAAAGCTATATTCATTGTAGATGATCAACCGATTAAAAGAAAGATGAAATGGAAGCAAGTGAACAAAATAAGAAGCCCTGGAATCTCTTGTGAAAAAGCAACACCCTTTGAAGCATAGAAGTAGTAATATGGATATGAGTTATTCTTTTGTCCAATGCCATCACCAGGCTGAATCTGAGTGGAAGGGACAACCACCAGTTTAGGCGGCGGCGGTGGTGCATTGGTGCTCATTGTGGTATAAGATGGTGGTGGACATGACTTAGCCTGTGTGCGTGGTGGTGGTGTGGGTGATGGAGGAGAGTAAGATTGTGGTGGTGTTGTGTGGTATATAGGAGTTAGATACGGCGGTGGTTCCGAGTCACCGTGTGTTGGAGATTGTGGTGGCTTTGGCTCCACTGATGGCGGCGGTTTTGACTCGACGGATCGTGGTGGTGGTGAACATATTAAAGGGCAGGTGCCACACTCACTGATGCAAAGGACACTTGCATCTGATGTAGGTGATGGTGTGGCTCCAACTATGAAGGCTAACAAAAAACACAACACAAGAGAGGTTTGAAGTTGCTCCATATATGACTAAAACTATTGATCTACTCTAATTTGTATGGGTGGTGGTATCTTTTGAAACTTGTCGTACTGCACTTGTAATGTGATTTTATAGGCTCATATTGAGTGTGTATGTAATAAAGCTTATAAATTTAGATGCTTTTTGACCCTTTGTTTATAACACTAACTTCCCATTGCGATGAACACGTATAATGTATATATATTAGGGTCCTTAGGGTAAAAGTAAAATTGTATTAATTTTAAAGTCATTTTACTTATTTTGTGAAAATAACATTAAAAACGCTGGGATGATTACTTCAAACGATAACTTTGAGTGAACAACCTTTCTATCCCAACTGTGATAGATGTAAGGTTTGTTTTTATCCTTCTTCTTAGACTCTACTAAAAATGAGAATATACTGGGTAAGTTTGTTTGTTTTCAATCAATTGGTTATTGAATATGGAAGCTTCTCTCTACGCAAACAATCTAGCTTTTGAGGTTCTGCCACACTTTATGCTTTCTTCGTTTTGTGCACAACATATATCCTTTCCTTAAAGACGTCTATTGTGCATCAAATTCTTTCTAATATTTTTATATCATCCAAAGAATCTTAATGTTAAAGTATTTACTTATTTATTTAACATGAAGGTTAAAACGAGAATATAAGTTGGGGTTGAAGCCTAGGGAAGTCTGACAATCTAAAGATTGTGAAATAAAAAAAAACGTAAAAAAGAATAAATCTATATATATATATATATATATATAATTATATATATATATATATATATATATATATATATATATATATAATTATATAAATATAAATGTGGGCACGCATGTGTATATATATATATATATAGGCAAAAGATAATTTAAAAATTACTTAAGTTGAGAAAACATGGTATAAGTGTTAACTTTTTTATGGCTACATGCTCTTATAAGAAAATAAAAAAATAGAAAGAAAATTATAAGTAGTTGTTACACATGTCACGGCAGGGGCGGTTCTTATTGAGGGCCCGGGGAGGCCCCGGCCTCCCCTGTTTTTCCGGTTAGAAGAGTCGATTTAGTAGTATTTCGTCGAAAAATCATTCGGTTCCTCTTTCCTTCCTAAAAATCCTTCGGCCCCCTCCGTTTTCTTCCTAAAAATCCTTCGGCCCCCTCCGAGCTTTTTTTCAAGCTCCGCCACGGTGTCACGGAACAACGTTTTTATATTGTGTAACTATAAAAACTAAATATTATTAATTTTTATTTTCTTATAACGTATATTACATATCTAAACTAAAAAAAAATATGAAGTTACACTAGAGGTGGACAAACCGTTTTTTTTAAACCGGTCCCCGTTCCTGTCAACAACCGGTTCCGGTTTTTGGCTGGTTTCGGTTCAGGTTTTGACCGGTTCTGATTTCTCTAAGAATCCAGAATCACCTGTACCCATCGGTTCGGATAAAACCGGTTATGGTTCGTTTCGGATTGTCGGTTCCAGGTTTTTTGCCCACCTCTAGGTTACACTAGGTTTTTAAGAATTTCTCAATTCAAGTGGGTTAAAAAAAACACTTTAAGCCTGGCCCATTCTATTATATACCGGATGATCGACACTTTTTTTTTTAAATTCCTCTGGAACTCTATTATGAGTTGTAATATTCGGATTCATTCTTTTATTTATTGAAGAAGCTAGAAAAGGCTAGAAGAATAATTACCATACAAAGTTTCAACACGTTGTAACAGGCTGTTAAAGCAGGTAACACACGACATGTCAAGACATAAAACACGAACTGGGTAGACACGAACACGACATGAGTTCTTATCGTGCCTGTTTTTTCAAACACGAACATGACCCCGCTAAAAAAACGTAAACACGAAATTTCAACACATTGTAACAGGCTGTTAAAGCAGGTAACACACGACATGTCAAGACATAAAACACGAACTGGGTAGACACGAACACGACATGAGTTCTTATCGTGCCTGTTTTTTCAAACACGAACATGTCCCCGCTAAAAAAACGTAAACACGAAATGACTCGTTAGGGAACCTGTTAACAGTTAACACTATGAATAACTTATTAAAGAACATGTTAAGAAACCTATTTAGGAACTAGTGTTAGACAATTAGAAATTTTTAGAAGCTAATCGGTTATTGTCAAACCCTTGTCGTAGCATAAACGTGTAGTGTGACGTTCAAGGTTTCGTAGTCATTGTTTACAACAATGAGACACATACGTTTATATATTACACAACTATATTACAACTACATTAGTCACAAGCCTAATGTGATAACAGTTTTAACTGAGTTTAACACACACACATATATACTATGCTATGTTTCACACTGTTGAGTCTAACTCTCATAGACTCTACTATATGTCTCCAAATATTGAGCTTCCAGCTCCATTCCCTGTATCATTATGCATCTAAGAAAACATGATTTTAAACAATCAGCATATTGCTGGTGAGTTCACAAGTTTTAAAATGTCAAAATGTATGTAATGTATCCCAAACAATTCAAATGTTTGCATAAAAAGAGTTCAATAATATTTATGTCCCAAACTAGGTGTAAAATAATGGTATCCAGCGCGAACATTGTTCCTTCCAACAACGTCATCTTTAGTTCCCGACCAACTGTCCAATTATAACCCCTGGGCTTCCGTAACCGAGCTGAAGAGTTCAGTGTTTGTCCCTTCCCAATGTCCTTATCGCAAGACATTGTGTGTTTTAGCTTTATTGAGCGCCCGCTTAACATCTTGTCGTGGTTTTAGCTACGAACCACGGGCGTGGATTGTCACCCACAAATAGAATCTATTCTCAATAATCACGCTCCCCCACGATTAACGGTTACAGAATATGGGACTTCGCGACAAATGTATAACCCGTGAAATAATGACAAGTTCGGTCATGTGTTTCTCCCCACTGTCACGTGTTCCAACCAAATGTTTTACAACGCTTTCGTTTTCATGTTTCAGAGAGTGTTTCAAATGTATTTCAGCGTTTCACATGATACAAATAAGGTTTCGTTTCACAAAATGTATTAAAAGCGTTTAGAGTTTCACAAAAAATCAAAATGTTTCAAACGATTATTTATGTTTTCTTATTCCTTAGTTTCAAAAGCCAAAATTCAGGAAAAAGGGGTCGTGAACTCACCTGAGTTGATATAAATCAATAAACATGCAAACCTAGTTCCCTATAACCAAGGCTCTGATACCAGTCTGTCACACCCCCAAATTCCCACGTGCGGTGTCAGACCGCGTGGGTGTGACGTGGCCAAGATCATAGCTCTTGGTCATATAGAACGACTCTATATGAGTTACACAATCATACAGTTTTGTAAATAAAACAAGTTCTAATAATACGCAGCGGAATAAATATAATGTCAAACAGTGGAAACATAAATTGTTGCAGCAGAAAAGTAAAGCGTATCAGACACTACATATTTAATATTGTCTCAAAAATCCAACAATGCAAAACAAAGCCTAGGATCAGAGTCTATATGCATGCAAGACTCCTGAGGGCATCTCCTTGTGCATCCTAACTTGTGATCCATCAATTACCTGAGACTACATGCGAAAACGTGTCAACTATAAAGTTGGTGAGTTCACAGGTTTAGACAGTAATAAAAATTGTAGACATACATATACTGGGTATGTTAAGTTATTTGTTGGATCTACGATCCGTGAGTGTGTCAGTTTATCTTACCGAAACTCGACTGTTTCCATTGCCTCTCTGGGTTATTGCTAAACCCAACGTCAACATCGATATTATGCTTGTTATGACCTCCAGTCAAAGTTGTTGCGGAGCGGGGCTAGTCAAACCCAGTAGCACTATGTAATAACGACTCGTTTGTTACACAACTAACAGTAAGGATATGTGAGGACTTGTTGCGATAATAGTTTCACTCAAAATAGTTTTACAACATACCAGTCATATATATAAAACAGTTGCATAATATTCTCACCCCAAAAGTTTAGCAAAAGCAGTTAAAGAGTAAAAGTGGGGCTGTAAACTCACCTGAGTTTAGTAGAGTGTGTTCGTCAAGTGAACGGAGTAGTGCGCTTGCTAGCGGTTACCTATATCACATAGGTGTCATGAGATTGTGTTCACATTCGTGTGGGTCTCACAGGACCGTATTCGTGTTCAAACAACTCCAAGTTGTTATGTGGGTCGCGTTGACCGTGTTAACCGTGTTTGACCTAACGATTTAGTTCAAGTGATAGTGTAACGTGCGATTTAGTGTCGTGTGTGTGGGGGACATAAAAATTGCATCCGTCGGATAACTTACTATTTATAGTAAGTTTCCATATTATGAAAGTTTCCATATTAGCAAGTCATACAAGAATTCACTTTCTGTTTATTCTAATATGCATAGTTAACCTACATGAACATGTTATCACATAGCACATAGTCACACTTAATCGATTTAAGCAAGTTCTCGTTTAAAAGTTAATATGTATAGAAAGTTCGCATATCTCATTATCCTAATCATCAATAATCCTTTCTAACATGGTCCTAGGTCCCTTTGACATTATCATCATAACTCAAACTTGAGCAAATCAAGATTTATGAACAAGTCCTTTCGCCAAAGTTTCCATTTATGGAAACTTGTAACAAATACACATGTTTCCATCATTCCAATGAATCAAAACACCTAATATCATCATGTTAATGTTAAATAATCATGTTATTCATGCAAACAATATTAAGTTCATCACCTAATAACCATTTGCAAATAAAAAGTTACTATTTATAGTAATAATGGTGCAAATCACTTCTTTTAACAATCCTAACAACTCCAATCCATTAATAATCATCATTTTAGTTCCAACTCATCATAGATCATAGTTCTAAGCACATGCATGTTGCCATTTCATCATCTATTCACATTTTGTAGCAAGAAAGTTTCTAAAAATAGAAATATTCATACATATATACTTTTTGACAAAAATAACCACCATGGATCTTGTAGATCATTCCCAATATCATTAACAATCATCCATTATCATTCAAACATTCTAGAACATGTTAGATCATGCATGCATGTAATGAATATAACCATTCCTTAACAAAATCATCAAATACTCAATAAATCCACTTAAGATCATCATGGATCATTTCCCCATCATCAAATAAATCATAGAATCATGAAATCACAGATCTAACAAGATGGGAATTCGTGCATGTGTCATCAAGTGGGTTGCATGTGTGTGTATGACCTTGCATGTGGGTTTTAAGGTGTCTTTAAGCTACTATGAATGTAGAACTACCTTCTAATGCTTCAATAACACTGAGATGATGCACCAAAGCAGCTTCTAAGCCTCCTGGATCGTGATGTTTTGCAGAAACGAAGAGATGGTGGTGGTGTTCAAGCTCTAGCAATCTTCCTTCAACATCCAAGCCTTTAACCCTTCAATCCTTGGCTTCAACAATGGAGTTTTTAGGTTGTAATGGTGCTAGCAGGTAGTTCTGGAAGGGATAAACGGAGATGGTGGCGTGTGGGAGTGAAAATAATGAGTGTTGTAGAATTAATGATGGGTTTGGGGTTATCAAGAAAATTTCGGCGATTTGTGCTGCCAGGCATATCGCCTAGCGGGCGACACCAACGCCGGGCGTAGCGCGCGGATGAGTTGGCATCCAAGGCGTTCCTCCTGCCTCGCGCGCATCTCCAGGGGTTAGTGGTTGGGTCCGGGCGTAGCGCCTGGGCCTCCGGACAAGCCCAATAGGCCCATTTTCATTGTTTTGGCTCGTTTTTCGCGTATTTCACGATTACGATCATCGTTTAGAGACTTATAAACATCGTCTCACTTGTTTTAGGTTCCCTGGGACCTAAGTGTTGTGAAAGTGGGTTGTGGTTTGTTTAATTCACTAACGTTCGTTATTCAAGACACGTGCGAGCGTTTCACGATAATTTCCTCGAATTATCTGTGTGTTTGGAATGTTGTGCCATGTGTCATACTAAATATTAATAATTCTAGTGTCACATATGTAATAATAATACACATTATTATTAAATAAAGTAATTGCTGACATGGAACTTACGAGGTGTCACATCAATCTTATCTCAGATGTTTAATCAGTTTCCTTAACTTAATATCGCACCAAGTGTGATAACTGAGAACCTATAATGATTTAGGTTCTTATTAAAGAACTTATGACTCATTGGATTAATCAGGACATTTCCAGATTATTCAAATTTGTATTATTGTTGATTATATCACTAAAACAGTTTCTCAATGGATTCCAGACGTAGGAATAGTTAATCATTGTCATTGATCATTACAAAAAATAATCAAGACAAGCATAACCATTGTTATAATCAAATGGTTAAAACCATTATGATCTATTAGATGGTTTCATGATAATCGGACATTATAATGGATCAAAACAATGATTTCACCGTTAACATGTCAAGTTCTTCGTTTCTAACTATTCCTAGCCATCATCTAGACAATAATCAACAACAATAGCCATTGTATCACATTCAAAATCTAGATCTAATCCATACACTATCAAACTAGTAGGAGAGATCAAATCGTTACCCCTTTCAAACGGATTTCTGGTTGCGAAACGATGATCCAACTTCGTAGAATTGATTCCTAGCTTGATCTGGATGTTTCCTTAGCTTCACAACAGCATTTTGTAGAAAAATTTTCGATTAGATCGTGTTTGAAAGGCTGAGGTTCGAGAGAAAGAAATAATTTGAATGAAATCTGATGTTTCTAGCTGATATATGCGCATCGCCTCTTCGTCGCGTACCGCCAAGGAGGCATGAAGAAGTCTTGGCGTACCGCGAAGAAATCCGGAGTCCTCAGATATTTTGGGCTATTCGCGTACCGCCAAGGTGACTCAAATTGAGCCTGGCGTACCGCAAAGAGTTCCGAAACAAGATATTTTTGAATTTTTCTTGTTTTTACGATTCCGGAAAATCGGGAACTCGGTGTTTCACACGATTTTCACCCACATTCTCGATTTCTCGCATATTTTCATGATTTTATGTTTCAATTATGCTAACCTTAATAAAACTTAGTTAAGACTAACACATGAATCTAACCTGGAAATTGCGAAGTGTCACAGTTATCCTCCTATTTTATTATATAATTTATTTTAAATTTCAATTTTTAAACATGTCTTAACAAGTCTTAACGAGTCTTAACGTGTCCACATGTTTTAGACACGAAACATGTTAAGGATAAACACGAAACATGTTAAAGTTGTGTCATGTCCTGTCGTGTTAACGTGTTCGTGTTTGAAATTGTCAGCTCTACGTTGAATGCTCGATGTCATGGGCGAACCTAAGATATTTCATTGAATTAGGCCGGGTCACGTAACCTCATTGAATTTTAATTTGTTAATAGAATGTATATAACAAAATTTCTGTTGACCTCATAAGATATTTCATAATGACATCATAAATATAATAGGATTAGGACACTAAACATGAAGTTGATGAAATGGTTACCGGGAGAATCGTGATTTTTGTTTTAAAATAGGTCTAAGGTTCAAATTCAAAGCGTGCTATTTTTTTTAATTCTAAACTATGACCACACTTAAAATGTAAGATTTTTTTGTATTTCCAATAACATTGTGTTTTTTTTTTGTGTTTAAATAACAATGCATTCCAATTTTGATATCTTATGTTATTATTTTATCTCAGCTGACTCAACCCAACTCGGTGACCCAAACACGATTCAAATTTTGTAACATCAAGTTAGTAGAAATAAGAATAACAGAAAATGTAAATCCGTATGAAACAAAAATCGTGGGTCCTTCATTGCTTGGAATGGTGTCCTCTTTGCAATGTTTGTCTACAAGCAATGGATCATTTGGTTTAATTTGTTATTTGGAAGCACGCCAGCCTCTAGTGAGTATGTGGTGCAATCTAATGTCTGCAGTCTGCAAGAAGAAGAGTGTTTGTTTTTTTAACATCTGTTGACTGTTAAAATAAATTGGCGGTGGTGTATGGACCGTGGCTGTGGTGGTGGCCGACGGTGGTGGCGGTGGTGTCAGATGGTGGTGGCCGCCGGTGGTCGTGGGCCGACAATGGTGTTGGTGGTGGGGGTGACCGCCAGTGGCGGTGGTGGCCGACGGTGGTGGCAGACAATGGTGGCCGGTGGTGGTGGCCACAGGTGTTGTCCGGCGGCGGTGGGTAATGGTGATGAGTGGTCTCTGCAGACCTTAGAAGATATTAGAGGCATTTGCACCAATAAGAGCACGCGCAGACGTTTTTTAATTGAACATGTTCAATAAAACAAAATGTATTAAGATGTCAATGTCTGGCTGTCTGCGTGTGGTCTGCGCCGTGCAGACAAAAGAGGCTGTGCGGACCTTTTCCTGAAAAGCTAATACTACTGTGTTGGTATAATTGGATGCCTCATGCCTCACAACGTAATAAGGTGATCAATAATAAAAGGCTCTGGTTCGATCATTTGATAGGTTACATCAAGAACACGTACAAGTTTTATGTGGGTGGGGTAATTGGTAGAGGTGCACAAACCGGTTAACCAGCCGAAAACCGGTTTTAGAATAATCGAACCGGTTAACTGGTCAAAGTCTAGTAACCGGTTTTTACTAATAATCGGTTTTTCAACCTTTAAAACCAAAACCGATTTAATAACCGAAACCGGTTAACCGACCGGTTAACCGCAAAATAACCGCTTTTATAGTAAGATGGACCGGTTAACTGGTTTGAAAAACCGGTTTGGTCCATTAAAACCTAAAACCGGTCCTAAACCGCCAGTTTTTTCAAAAACCTATAACCGATACGAATAACCGGTACCAGTTCGGTTAACCGGTTTTTTTGTGCATCTCTGGTAATTGGGTAAATGGTCAAATTTTGCTAGTTTAGAATGCACCGATTGGTTTAAGTTTAATATTTGACTGTTTTCTTTGTACGTGTAGTTAAGTTTCTACTTTCTAGCTTCTTGCTAGTTCTTGATGAATAAACTGAACCTTGTTGGTCAAAAAAATAAAATAATAATAATAATAATTAAGATAAGTGTTAAAATTATTCAGACTTTGTTGAAAAAACTTGTGAAAAATCTTTCAAAAAATTAACATATATATTATTATAAGAAAATATAAATAAATAAGAAACTAAAAAAATATGTAAATATTCGTTTTACGCATATTGCACACTGGTTTTTGGTTTAAACATAGTAAAAACAACATTTTTAACGTATGTGTGTGTAGTAATTACTTATAATTTTTTTTTATTTTTAATAATTACAAATATTACATACTTCAAAAATAAAAATATATATATGTGACCTACGTTTTAAGCCGTTCGAAAAAAGTTAACTTTTAAACTTTATACGTGTCATCCATCTTTTCATTTTTTTTTGTTTACTCTAAATCTGTGAGAGTGCTATAAAATGTTTTACATGCTTTACTATTTTATATAAAAATTACAACATTAATTGGAAAATTATATTATCTAACTTTAACTTTAAGTATGTTATTGTTATTGTTTTTGGATTATTTTGATGTGGTACATGATGAGTTACACATTTGTAAGATTTGCTTGCAAGATCTTAGTATACATATGTGAGATATAATAATATAAACATACGTGAGATTATGTTCACAATTGTAAAATGTATATAAATATAAACATATGTAAAAGTATTAATTATTTATAAAGAAAAGTCAAGATCTGGTTTAAGTACATTTGTGGAAAATTATATTTGTGGAAAATTATGTTCATGTGTAAAATTATGCTTAATGTACACATATTAAACAATTTATTCTCTTCTACGTAGGAACACCGTTCACAAAATAAACAAATACTTTTATTATTCAATTACTCGAATTACAATTCAGAGAAATACAAAATCTAAAATAAAGTAATACAAGAAATATAAAAAATGTTAAAATTGAAATTACAAAAAGAAGTATAAAACAAGATGAAAAGAATTGAAATGAGTTCGGTGGCTGAGGATTTCTGTTCAACAGAGGTCCCTTAAAACAGATTTCGGGTCACCCAGGTGAACCCGACTGTTTCCCAGGGTATAACAGCCGAAGCAGTATGTACTGCCGGAGTTAACCGAAAACCCGAAACTTCACCTGAAACAAGAGTGTTTCACACGAGGAACCGATCGATGTAGGTTGTTAAGAACTCAACAAAGTATATGATTGTGTTTGGAACCTTGAAGCTTGTGTGTGTATATCTTAAGTGTTGTAGAGATCTCAAAAAGTAGCAACTTCACCAAGAGGCCAAATGCCTCTATTTATACTTATAGTCTTGGCATTTCAAAGGTTGTCATTATGCCCACTAACTAGCATATTCATGGCCAATTGCCCACTAACAAGCACCATATTCATGACAAATGAATTGGTATATGAAAGATTTATATTTTCTTTTTCTTTTTTTCTTTCTTTCTTTTCACACAAAATCCCAACATTCTAATCCTTTAATAAAAAAAGGTTAAACTAAATAAAAAATAATAGATTTAATTAATTTAGGTTTAATAAAAGAAAATGCAATTTTAAAGTACCCTTCTACCGCTTTAGTTAATCTAAGCCACATAATTTTTATCAACAAGAATTAGAAAAAAAAATAGATTTTATCAATATCACATATTCTTTTTCAATTATTTTAATATATAGCTGAGAATAAGTTTAAATATTAACTTTCTAATAAGAATGCGTTGAAATGAAAACAAGAGTTAATAACACACAATAATTATTTATAGTCAATAATCATTGACACACATGTATATGTATATTTATATACATACATGCATATATAGAAATTATATTTTATGTAAATATTCTCTAAGAATGTAAACCCATGAAAATAACATCAATCCAAATCAATAATTTTATCATCATCATGAAATCTCTACCAAAACCTTAAATGAAAATCCAAACTAAAATCAAACGGAGTAGTGCATGACTTAGGGTGTTCACGGTCCGGTTTCAAATAGCGAAATCGTCCATTTCGTTCATCGGTTCGGTTTCACGGTTGTTTTTTTCAAACATTCGGTCGGTTTCAAAGCTTTAAACCTGTAACAAACGGTTTGGTTTACGGTTTTTATTTTGAATGGTTCGGTTTTGGTTTTCATTGTTCAAAAACCGTTGTTAACGGTTCGGTTACGGTTCCACTTAAAAACCGTAAAAACCGGACCGCGAACACCCCTAGCACGCGTAAACACATAATCAAGTTCTATATATCAAAATCTATGAAAAAGAAACAAAAATATTTAGCGTTGTAAATAAGGGTGTCAATTGTGTCGGGTTAATAGGTTGACGAGTTAATAGAATGCAGGTTGGTGGACTGATGAGTTTAATTTTACAACCCAAATCTGACCTATATAATTATTCTTTTCAAAATTTTCAACCCTACCATGAATAGATGTTAATTAAGGTCAACTCGAACAGTTTAACCTATTAATCAAAATTAATCACCTAATTTTATGATTTGTAGGTTGGTTATTATCTCGAAAGCATATTAAAAACACGCTTAAAAAATTTGTATGAGTGACAATATCTATAAATATGATATTTTAACAACACAAATTAATATTTGTATAGCTAACCATCTAGTAATCAAAATTTTAAAAGTAAAAAATCTGAAATAAAATTTATCTGTATAGTTAACCGAAAAGAAATTTAAATCATCTTTATAAACTAAAAAATAAAATTTTTGTTAACCAGTCATATAATTTATGGTAACTAGTTAAAGGGAAAACAATTACATATATGTTCATGTAAAGGGAAAAAAGATAATAATTTGAAGCCTAATATAGTTAACAGGTCGACCCATTTTTGATTGGGTCAACCCAAACACGATCCATTATTTTAAATGGGTTATTTTTTCCACCCAAAACCTAATTATTGTCATTTCGTGGTGAGACGTGTTTCAGCTTGTGCCAAGAATTGTCACCCCTAGCTGTAAATGAACCGAACATTCAGTAACAGTTCGTGAATCGTTCGACGGGAAGTTTGTTTATGCACTTTTGTTTAATAAATGAACAGACATGTGTTGGGAATTGTAGTAACTATTTTTAACTTTTAATTAATCATATTAATCATAAAATCAGATTTATGATAGCGGAAGCTTTTAGGTTACACATTATGTTTCATAAACAAAGTTCCCAAAACCAGGAATCCAATTATATTCGAATAAACGAAAATCAATCATAGGGTGTTTAGAATTGACTTCAATGAAGAACTCCAAAAAACACACCTTGTATTCGATAGTAGTCTCGCTAGATGACTTGAATCACGAACCATGATCTCTAGCGTGTATCACCGCAACAACCCGGTACTATAAAACCACCTAGGGTGGTTCGGTTATGGTGGTGGTGGTGTGTGGTGGTGTTTTGGCCGAAAATCCAAGAGGAGAATGGAGGGGGTTACGGCAACCAAGAGGGGAGAGAGGGGAGTGAAAGAGTTGTAAAATGTGTGTCAAAAGTGATAGGTTAAATCTATTTTTAAAGTTAAATGTAGATCTATCTTTTTAGTGATTCTGAATTTACTAATTCAAAATTAACTCATACCCTTTTATTTCACATTTTATTTAAATTAAACTCTTTTAATTTAATTAAACTCTTTTAATAATTAAACCATTTAATTGCTACTCTCCAATTTTACTAACTAACAATTAATTAGTAACCTTGATATAAATGTCTAAAGTTTAACTAATTAAACTTTATCAATTTTATTCTAATTAATTATCACAATAATTAATTCCTCCAATGTTATTATTATTTCATAAATAATAATAATAATAATACACCACTTTATATAATTCATGAATTTGAATATGTCTAAAACAAATTTTAGACATAATCACATTACTATTTTCCAAGGTGTAACTCTTTGGATTGTACCCCGATAGCAACGTTGATATTATCGATGATCGGACATCACATATCCAACAACATGAATAAGAAATTGTGTTCGTTTATGTTCGTTTATTATGTTTATTCGTTAAATGTGTTTTATTAAGTTTATGTTCATTTATAAAGTTTCAAGAAAAATGTTATACAATTTTATAAAGTTGCTTAAAAATGTTAAAAATAATAATACCAAGAACAACAAAATAACAACTAAGCGAATGAGTTCAGAGTCCTAACAAACAACTCTCTCGATATTATATTTAAGGTAGAAAAATCAAATAATAAGAGTTTTTTGCCTAAGAAAAGTGAGAACTAATAAAAATTTGACATGTGTCATCATAATTTTATATATAAAATCTTACTTTTTGTACTAGATTTTTATTTTTTCTGTCCTAGATTTGTTTTATATTTTTTACTGTATTTTTGTGTTTTTTGTACCGTATTTTTGTTTTTTGTATTACATTTTATTTTTTTGTACTAGATTTTTGATTTTTTGTACTAAATTTTGTTTCTTTTTGTGTTGGATTTTGTTTGATGTACTATATTTTTGTTTTTATGATGTCACATGTCAAAATTTTATTGGTTTTTACTCTTAGCAAAAATCTTTTATTACTGGATTTTGTGTTTTTTGTACCGTATTTTTTTTGTACTACATTTTATTTTTTTGTACTAGATTTTTATTTTTTTGTACTAGATTTTTGATTTTTTGTACTAAATTTTGTTTCTTTTTGTGTTGGATTTTGTTTGATGTACAATATTTTTGTTTTTATGATGCCACATGTCAAAATTTTATTGGTTCTTACTCTTCTTGAGGAAAAATCTTTTATTATTGGATCCAACCCCTATATTTAAGAGGTTTGATTCTCTATTGTGGTAAAGTAGGGGTTTTTCTTATTTAGATCTCTTTTTGTGATTGTCATGAGTTTAAGTCTGATTAAAAACATTAAACAACTAGTTTTAGGGGCTGTTTGGTTGGGTCTGGATATGTCTGAATCTAAATGGTTTTGAATCTGAATGTTTCAAATTCAGACCATTTGTTTCGCGAAAATAACATATATGAATGGTGCCAAATGTCTGAGTGAAGGTCTGAACCCTTTAGATCTCACAACAAGTCTCAATGGAGAACCCAACACCACTGAAGGTCTGAATGGGGAAAGAAAAGGACAACGGGTCGTTTGATTCATCACCACCACCGATGATCTGCAAACGCTACACCACCGAAGGTCTCCAAGTTTGGAAATTTGCCAATTGTGAACTGAAGCCATCTCGTCTGAACCACCAACATGGTCGGATCCGCACACCATCGTTGGATTTGCAAACCCTAAACCGTGTAATGGCGATTGACACACCATCGTCGAAGGGGTTGCGAAGTGACTCGCACTCCAACCAAGGGGCGACGGTGACAGATCGAGGGGACAATGTCGTTGGGACGGTGATGGGGCCAATGATGAGGGCACCCGACGGGAAACTAAACGGGAGAGGGTGGGGCTTGATGCTCGATAGATGACGGGGCTGAGGCTCAGTGGGGCTCGATGCTCGATAGGTCTCAGCAGACAAGGCGACGATAGAGTTGGGAATGCAATGGAAGGTGGAGGTGGTGATGTCGGCAGAGTGGTTGGTCTGATTTTCTAGGGTTTTAAAATAAAAAGGGTAATTTTTTTATTTTCCATTCAGACGTGGAACCAGACAGTTTTAACCGGTTCAACACTTAATGGTTCAGAGCATTTTAATCATTTAGATATATGAACCATTCAACTCTTAATAGTTTAGACGTTACCAAATGACCCTTATATCTGTCTGATGGCCCGGTACAATGGTATAATCGAATCAATTTAGTAAAATTCATTCTTCAAAAAATAATTATTATTTAATGAAGATAAATGGGATAATAGGAAAGTGATGATAAACTATTTTCATAACTACATCCTAAATTTAATTTACACAACTGAGATTTATTCTCAATCATTTTAAACGACTCAGATCTTCTCTCAAGATAGTTGAATTAACCGGAAACCATATATATATATATATATATATATATATATATATATATATATATATATATATATAGGACGGTTATAAGACAAAGGATTTTAACGTGAGAAGCGTAAGAAGTCATAGGAATTTGACATGTGTCATCAGGGTAAGGGGTATTATCGTCCATATAAAATTACAGACCGTGATTCATAAAATTCCGGACTGTAATTTAACACACATAGTCGAATGACCAACTGCATAATTACAGACAATATAATCACGTACCACGTTATATGAAAATTACAGACCGTCATTTACCTTTCATATCAAAGGAACAACTGCATAATTACGTAACAATAATCACGTACTAATCATTAAAATCACGGACCACGTAAAAAATCGAAAAAAAGTATAACAATACTATACTCAAATTAAAGATAATAAAGTTCTCTATTTTATGTTGTAATTTTTAAAAAAAAATAATTAAACGTTTAAAAGTTATTCGATTTTTTAAAAAATGGTGAAACTTGATTCCAAAAAAAATCAACAAATGTAGCCAATTCATTTTTTGCACTTCAGCTTTAATTCACGTAAGTTTTAAATAAAATATGAGGACCACTAGATCTTAACCATTCATTTATTTGATCAAGAGCCTATACTTCTTCCTACCATTCTCACGTTAATAACCACTTGTATTTGATCCAGCTCCTATATATAATTAGAATGTTCCAGTAAAGCTCAGGTAACATAATAGTATAACAAACACGTTAAATAAACAAAAGAGTAAACTTCTCTTTTGCTCCCTGTGGTTTGACAATATTAACCATTTTGCTCTAAAACTTTCAAAATGATCATTATGCTTCCTGTAGTTTGACATTTTAATCATTTTGCTCCAAACTTTTCCAATATATCTCCATTATACTCCATTTTTTTCGAAACCACAGGGAGCAAAAATGTTATAATTGTCAAACCACAAGGACCAAACTGATTAAAATGTCAAACCATAGGGAGCATAATGATCATTTTGAAAGTTTTGAAGCAAAATGGTTAATATTGTCAAACCATAGGAAACAAAAAAGAAATTTACTCTAAAGAAAATTACAACTAACCTTGTTAAGACTTTTAGTATCATCTTATTTAAACTTTACACCCGCGAGTCAAAACTGAAAATGTAGTATTTCTTTTTTTTTTTTTTTAATTTATATAAGAAAAAAAAGATATATTATTTTTGTCATCCAAATTTAACTTGTTTTTATGCTTGGATATGATAAACTTCTAAAATGCAAAGCAAGAAGAAGCCAGTCAATGCCTCACACCATTCCCCTCCACGTACCCGACTCATCACCCACGTGTCCAACACCCGACTGCCACGTCACTCACATCCTTCATATAATATGTCGAACCACTCACTTCACAGTTTCAAAAAACCAACAATGGCTCATACTTGTTTTTCGATTTGGGTTGTACTCTCTGCATATTTCGTTGTATCCATCTGTCTCTTTTTTCCACATTCAACCACAGCTTTGCACGGCGGTGGAAAGAAAGAAGACGGTGACAGTGTGGTTCCGGTGCCCGCTAAGCACGGGACCGTGGTTACAAAAGATAAGCTGTGGAGTGTGGTCTCGACGGAGTCCGGCGAGATCTCCGGTGTGAAAGTGAGTGATGGTAGAGATGGGTTCTACGATCTTCAGTTCATCACCATGGAACCTAACTCTCTTTTCATTCCTGCTCATCTTCATTCCGATATGGTCTTCTATGTCAATTCAGGGAGTGGAACTTTGAGTTGGGTTGATCTTGAAAAAGATAACGATAAACTCCGGCAGGTGGAGTTGAGGACCGGAGATGTTTACCGGCTGCCAACCGGATCATTCTTCTATTTGCAGAGCAACTTGGAGTCCGATCGCCGGAAGTTTCGTATAAACGCCATTTTCTCCGATTCCAAGCATGAGATACGAGTATGTATCCAAACTTACAACACACATTAAAATACTTACATGGTATGTATTATTTAGTTAATCGTATATATGCACGTATGGCAGGAAGGATCATCCTTTGGAGCATATTCCAGTGTTGCTGATTTGCTGCTGGGATTTGACGACAAAGTCCTTCAAGCAGCACTAAATGTAAGTAATTTTTTCTAACATTGAACGAATTCATTTTAAGTTCGATCGTGCTAAACCTGAAAACAAAAGCTCACCTACGCGTTCGGGTTGGTTTCTCGGGTTGCTCGGGGTGGGTTATTTGGGTTTTTTTAATATGAAATTGGAACTGAGGACTGAACCATAGGGTTTCGGGTATCGGGTTTAATTGGGTTTGCTTAACCGGGTCTTGGGCAATACTTGAAAAATTAATATTATATTTTATCAAACAAATAAAATAAAAACATGTTTAACCAAGACATACATTTTATAACATAACCAAAACATACATTTATTCAACAATCTCAGAATATACAGATTCTTTGAAAATCAAAGAATGGAACCACACCTTAAAACCCTATTTCGGGTTTTTCTGGTTTACCCGAATAGGCTTTTTTGGGTATACCAAAGGCCAAACCATTCTAAGTTTTTGGGTTCGGGTAATAGGTTTTTTCGTGTTGGGTGTTTTCGGGTTTGAGTGGTTTTTTCGGGTACCATGAGGAAAAGGCAAAATAGAATCAACTTGAATTTGGGTCCACTATTCGAAATGTTAGTGAAACACGGGTCCAGAGGACATAATCCTGGATGTGATTCTTTTTTCTTGCTTGATTTTACAATTTTCTTGATATTTTGGTTATGAAGACCCACATCGTCTAGATGGATCACCTGGAATTTATTGTTACACGTACAATTTGAAAACCATGGGTTGCTCCTCCCAATTTACGTGTCACGTGGTCAAGTCATTTCACAAGGGTGATGCTTTACTTTTTGGGTTCAGGTTAACGAGGAGGTGATAGAGGAGTTGAGAAGAGGAGGTCAACAGCCAATGATCGTTCATGGAGTGTCAAAGGTGGCTCAATTGTTCCAGTCTCATTACATGAACATGAGAGCCTTCCTAGGATTTATCGAAAACGGCATGATCGAGGTCAACAAAAATAAGAAAGACAAAGCCTTTAACATCCTTGAAGCAAAGCATGATTTCGAGAATTGCAATGGGTGGAGTCTTATTGTCACTAGCAAACAAATGGACGCTTTGAAGGACTCTGATTTTGGTATCTTTATGGTTAATCTATCCAAGGTTAGTCATCATCATCAAGAATTTGTTTATAATGTGTTTAATTTAATTTATACAAACTTAGAATAATTTTTTACATATGTTTTGTGATGGTATTAGGGGGCGATGATGGGGCCGCATTGGAACCCACTGACCGTGGAGATCGCGGTGGTTTTGAGAGGACGTGGAATGGTTCATGTGGTGTGTCCGAGTACTGTAGATAAAGCCGAATGTAAGAACTTGAGGTTTAGAGTTGAAGAAGGTGATGTGTTTGTGGTGCCGAGATATCATCCGATGGCTCAGATCTCGTTCAACAACGAGTCGTTTGTTTTCATGGGGTTTACGACCACACAAAAGAATAACCATCCACAATACTTGGTGGGTTCTGCGTCGATTTTCCAGGTGTTGGATAAAAGGGTGTTAGCAGCTTCTTTGGGTGTGAGTAATGCAACAATGGGTGAAATATCTTCAGCTCAAAGTGACGCCATTATTCTCGATTGTACCTCGTGTGCTGAGGAAGAAGAAAGGTTGATGGAAGAGGAAATTCAAAGGCAAAAAGAAGAGGAAGAAAGGAAGGAGGAAGAAGAGGCGGAAAAACGACAAGAGGAAGAACGAAAGAGGGAGGAGGAAGAAGAGGCGAAAAGACAACAAGAGGAGGAAGAGCGAAAGAGGGAGGAGGAAGAAGAGGCGAAAAGACAACAAGAGGAGGAAGAGCGAAAGAGGGAGGAGGAAGAAGAGGCGAAAAGACGACAAGAAGAAGCCCGAAAGAGGGAGGAGGAAGAAGAGGCGAAAAGACAAAAAGAGGCAGAGCGAAAGAGGGAGGAGGAGGAGGAAGAAGAGGCAAGAAGAGAGCAAAAGGAGGAGGCCAAGAGGCGACGGGAGGAGGAGGCCGCGAGACAACATGAGGCGGAAACAAAAAGGAGACAAGAGGAAGAGGAGGCCGCTAGACAACAGGAAGAAGATGCTGCTAGGAGGCAACAAGAAGAGGAAGAGGAGGCTGCGAGGCGGAAACAAGAACAACATGAGGCCTCTAGACAACAAGAGGAGGCCATGAGGCAAAAACGACAAAAGGAGGCTAGGCGACGTGAGGAAGAGAAAGGGTCACCTCGTGGAAGTGGCGGCGGAAGGAGACACGAGGGACAAGGGGAAGGAGAGGCCGCTAGGAAGAAAGAAGAAGAGATGGCTCGAAGAGAGAGGGAAGCGGAGGCAGCAGCAGCCACAAGAAGAGATGCAGGTGGCCATGACAGTGAAAGAATACTGTAAGAGCTTTTGATCTGGGTAATCTGGTTCATGTTTTGTTTTGATATTCAAAGCAATAATGTGTTTGTTTAGTTGGCTTGAATATTGGCCGTTTTGAAAGTGATCTGGTTCATGTCTCTAATGTTCAGCTAAGGAATGTCCTCTTTGGTTCAAGAAAGATGCAAGTAATTGACTTGAAGTTTGGTTGTGTATGTTGTTGGAGATCATTTGTGTATTTGTTTTTTTGGTGCATATGTTTTTAATAAATAATTGCTTCTTTGTTTGGGAATACTAACTAAATAAACAGCCATTGGATTTATCATTTAAGTTTGTTTTTTAGACTTTATGAAACTGATATCTCATTGCCTAAATTAAATATTATCTAAAACTTATGAATAAACTTGATTGATTGGGTACTTTAATTTTAACTTAAACAGGTGGAATAATTATTAAAAAATAAAAAGAAAAAAAAACCCTCCAAAGACCGGTCCAAAATTGTATATAATTATATATTCGTTGAGTTTTATTATAGATTATATGAATTTTATATTTTTTTTTTTTCACTCCAAAAGAAAATAAGGGAAAAGTTTATTAAAAATATTTCTTTTTTTTTTTCGTTTAAAAATTCAATAACACATACTTACTTTAGTTCTTTCCATTTTGTTTTATTTCTCTTTAAAAAAACTTGATAACACTACGTAAATGAAACAGGAAAAGCCTTGGCATTTTAGTTTTTCCTCTTGCGCAGAATTCAATTTTCAAATCAAATCAAGCAATCAAGCCTTCCAAACTCCAAAGAAACATTGTGTGTATTTCAAAAATCATTAAAACCTTCAAGTTTGATGCTATAAAAGCTGGGGTTATACCAACCTCATACCTGATTATAAAAACTGTCTTATACCTGATACAAAACCCATCAGGTATACCTTCAAGTTTCTGGTATACCCATTAGTTTATCTAAGTTACGCATTGAGAATAACCGACTTAAAACCACTGAAATCTTGTTGGAACTGTCCATATCTGGTTCATCTTTCGGAACCATATCACATCCCGAATCTAATGAAATAGGATGAATTGAGACGGTATTTTGTAAATACTAAACTTATCATATCCTTGCAAGAAACACAGCCTCAAATTAGAACCCAAGAAACTGCAAATATATAAACAATGTATCATAAAAACTAAAATACAAATACACAAATGCAACAGCAGTTCATTCAAACAAGTATATTAAAACTCTAAAATAATCCATTTTTACAAGTCAAACATTGTATTGTAGTAAGTAAGCCATTACTGTTAGCTGCTTTATATCTTCACAAATTTCATCGTCCCCCCAAACCAGACCATATCAAAAATGATCAATATACCCATCCGATTTAGGCGCGATTGCACCGTCTGATGGACACATGTTATAGTCACGGGCACACGCGTTCAGAAGTCAATACCACTGCGCGCCCTGAGCAGCAGCAGCAACTTTTCTTGGAACGTATGGAGGTCGAGCCTGTAACCCGTTTCCAGAAACTTCTATTGTAGTTTCTCCTTTATCAGTTTTGCAGGCGGATGATCTTCTAGAGTAGGAAGTGGCAGGAAGCGGGAACTGGGTCGGGGAGGATGCCGGATTATTCCTGCCAACCATTATTTGTTGTTGTTCAATAGCATCGTTATTGTTGTTATAACGTGTAACGGAGCCGATTACTTTACCAGGCCTTGCAGCATTTCCCCCTGTATATATAATGAAGAAAACTAAAATATGTTATTATTATGTTATAACGAAATACATGAGATTATGTAATATCAATGATCAGATGCAACTGTATTTAGCAAATAAATCATATAACTAGACCATCGATTGTATTACGCCTGAGTTTTTCAAATCTTATCAAACAAATCTAACCATATGTCGAAATGTATCGGAGGGCCATTCGCTTTTTAAAACAAAGATGAGCAGCATTTCCACATGATGCTGCTAAGCAGCGCATACCTGTTGGTATTATGCAAGGCTTGGAGAGGGAGAAGCTAAAGCCAAATTAAGAAAGTTTTGGAAATGACGGATAGGTCTTGAAAAAGATAGAGACGGTGTTGTCAAAATCACTTCTAGGGGCCGATCAATCGGCGATTAATCGGTAGTTGGGTGCGAACCATGCGGCACAAAATCGGTAGTCAGGTCAAATCGCTCTAATTGATCAAAGGCTGCTTTTTTGGGTTTTAATAACTTTGTTGGGTTTCCTTGATCAAATTTTCTCAAAATCTTTGAAGCATTTGAAAATTTAAAATTATTTGCGCGCGCGCACACACATATACACACACACATATATATTAAGAAATTAAAATATTAACTATATATATTTAATCAGTAACCTCCTGCCTCTCGCATTGGCTATTGGAGTCTAAATGCCTCCTATAATTATTAACTATAATACCAAACGCTTCATGTATGTTGAGCATCTTGCCTTGGCTTTTGGGTTCTAAATGCCTCCCATTGTGCTTTTTTAAAACAAACATATTACTAAAATTGATATGAATTTTTTTAAAACTAAAGGGAAGCGTTTATGAAAGAAGAAGATGATATCATTCAAGTATATATAGCAAAGAAAATTTCTATAAAGAAAACTAAATTCAGGGGTAGACAACAAGACCCTACAGTATTGGTCAAAATGATATCTTGAAAAATTTTTATTTTAAAAAAATTGTAATTATTTTAAGGAAACAAGTTTAGCTTTTTAAATTCTTTTAAAAGAAAACTCTTAAACCTATGTATATATGGTAATAAAAAGAGGTAACAATGATCATACCTTGAGGAACTTGTAGAGGAAGTCTGTTCATTGGCATTGGGTTAGTCGTGTATTGCTTTCCCACTTCTTTTATTGAACATTTTGATACACCACTTGTAACTTCTACTGGACCTTGTGCTGTTTCTTTTGGATACACTACACAAGCCCTGCAACCAAAAGTTAAAACAGCTTCAGAATTCAAAGATGCATAATTCTCGGATTATTAAAGGGATTTTCATAAACTGTTGAAACCAAACCAAAATTGGCTGGTTCAGTCAGACTAAGCTTTATTTATAGAGTTCGGTTCATGGTTTACGGCTTAAAAAACCAGGTTTAGGTTCAGTTCATGGTTTTTGGAGCAGTTCTTCTGGTATTTCTGTGAGTTACCATGAGTATTCTGATTTATGTTGTGCTATCTTCTTGTCTCTGTTTTTATGTTGTGCTTCTTTTGGCTAGGCTTATAGTGGTTTTAGTCTGACAGCAAATACAGGAAGAGTCACGAAGATTCCTTGACGAGAGGTGCAAGCAACGGGAAACAAAGGGGTATAGTGTGCATTTTGCTTCGTGGAATGTCGAAACCTTCCATAGAAAGTTATCATAGCTAGTAGATGTGCTTAGGCGGCATGTGGCATAACTTCATGAAACTAGGTGCAAGCGTCAAAAAGAGGCGGTTATAATGGTTACAAGTAGTGGTACTAGAGGTCTAGTGGTGAAAAAAAGGGGCTGGTTTTCTAGTTGCAAAGAAACTTTGGATTTCTAGTTGCAATGAAACTTCAGGATAATGTGATGGAGGTGATAAGACAAAATTATGTTGTTAAGACTAGTAGTAGCTTGCTAGGTGAAGAAGTGCAAGTAATGACAGTTGTGTGTGTATATTATATATACACACAAACACACACAAAATTTTATCAATAATTTTTCAAATCAAGTATAATTTTCAAATATTTAATAGACTTCGACAAATTTTGAATGAATTTTGACAACTTTTGACCTGTTGTGATCAGTTTTGACCCAAATTTAACCAATTTTTGACTGGTGCCAACTTTTAGGGCATTAAGGGAAATCAAACTGGTAGCCCTTCGATTAATTAACGCCTAGGAGCGATTTTTACAACAGTTGAAGAACCAAGGCGATTGGTCCGGACAACATCGCCAACAAGTTGTGGAAGTTTATCGCGAAGGAAGAAAGTTAATGATAAACAAGTTTGTTCAATAATATTTTTAATACAAAAAAAATGAATGATCAATGGAGTAGCGTCTTACATCCTCTATATGTAGAGAAAAAAAATATAAGAGATGGCGAGATGCTTTGGTTTTTACGAGAGGATAAAGTTCCTAAGCCATATGATGAAATTGTGAGAAAGAGTTGTTGAGGCAAGAACTAAACTAGAAACTCATATTACAAGAAACCAATTTGCTTTACATAAGCAATACACATTATTAGTGGAGAGCAACATTAGAGCACAAAGGTTTATGAATAAGTCGTTCCAAAATAAAGTTCATGTATTGAAACTTTAGTGGAGCCAACAAGAACAAGCATATCACTATTAAAGGGTGATAGAGATTATAGCTATTTTAATATATGAGTAATAGTAGTAGTAATGGGATGTTCTAGATAAGGGTAGTTTAGTAATATTAATATCAAGTGTGTGTGTGTGTGTGTGTTAGTGGGTTATAAATAGAGGTGAGGAGGTTGAGTGAAGGTAGGTAGAGTTTTGTTTAGAGGTATTGGCTCCTGCTTATGGCAGAGAGAAGGGTTTAACCCTGGGCTGTTGATTCCATTTTTGATGTAATTTGGATCTTCAGTAATATCATCGTTTTCATTCTTCCATTGTCTGTTGATTTCATTACTTAATATCTGTGTTTGTGTCAATTGGGTTGTTCAATTCTTATCAATGGCCAATACCTCTAAACAAAACTCTTCCTACCTTCACTCAACCTCCTCACCTCTATTTATAACCCACTAACACACACACACACACTTGATATTAATATTACTAAACTACCCTTATCTAGAACATCCCATTACTACTACTATTACTCATATATTAAAATAGCTATAATCTCTATCAAAGGGCAAGTTGCTCCGAATACAAAAATTCAAGCATCTAGGGTCGTTTATCTAGAGTGATGACTGATGAGGTCATTGACTATAGTGTTGTAAAAATCAGCTTAGGAAACCGATTAATCGGCGGCTCGACGCATTGGTGCTAGACAACGGTCTGCCGCTTCGATTTTGGCTAATTGACCAGAATAAAAAATCAGTCAAAATCAGGCCTATGAGGACTAAATCGGTTGGAAAATGGCTAAAAATCAATCACATTCCAGCTAAATTTTCGGCATCCATTATAAATTCTAGCAACCTTTGAAATTCTGGCTAGTTTTTTGGTGATATTTGAAAAACTGGCAAGATTCTTAGAATATGACAAATCATTATATATATTAACTAAATATTTTTATAAGAATTATATAGAAAAACTTGTTATATATATATATATATATATATATATATATAATTTTGAACCAGCGCCAAACAATTTCTACAACACCGATTAACTATGATGTAGCACCCCGCATGCCTACACATTGGCACAAATGGCGAGGAGCCATTTGTGTGACAAGAGGTTTCCAGCAAGATTAAAAGAGTAATTTTATATGGTCGTACTTCAGCCAACTTTGTTATACAAAATCATTTGTTAGGCCATCAAGAAAATACAAGTTCAAAAGGTTGAAGGTAGCAACTATAAAAATGCTAAGATAGATGTGTGGGCACATGAGAATAAACTAGACAAGACATTATCACATTAAGGAAATTAAGTTTTACGGGAAAAAAAATTAGAAGCGGCATGCTCTCGAATAATATGTGGGGGGGGGGGGGGGGGGTTGACTAAGATGGTCTGGCATATGCGAAAAAGACATTTGTCAATGCCAGTTAGAAGAGTGAAAGCCTTCATAGTAGAGGAAAGGAAAAGTAGAGACTAGCCAATTCTAACATGGGATGAGCTGAATTAGGCAAGTTTAGCTAGACTTGCCTTTCTCTGAGAATATGATTGGTTATAGGATTATCTGGAGACGTAGGATAAAAGTTATGGTTACTAAGGAAGTGTACTAGTCTTTCTCAGCCTTATAGATTCTTCCTTCCTATATGTTTGTAATATTGTATATTTTGGTGTAGGTTTTTATTAGCTTCTATGTGGTAAATGCACTAGTAGTCTACTACTTTTGATAGTAGACCTTGTGTTTTTGTTTTATTTTGCTTATCTGGAGACTGGAATATATCTTATATTTTATATGTATTTTGTACCTTTGATCTTAACAAATTTTTTGGTCATCTATTCCACTAGAAGCAACCTCAGAACCTCTATCATCCTGAGAGAGAGGAAAGGTTTGTTTTCATTTCATTTCACCCTCCCTAGATCCTATCTAGTTATATGTGGGGTTCACTAGGTTAGTTTGTTTGTTATTTTCAATTGGAATATGTAGTCATGCCTATGTATAATAACCAAGAACCATCTTTATCCTTTTTCAATTTAAATAAACCTAAAGATCTAAAAAAACTGAAAACTGGTTCAAATCACCTAAAGCAAATCATTTTGGCCAGTCCACCCAACCCAACCAACCTAGCTAGTTTTGTTTGCCATTTTTTGAAAACCAAGATAGTGGTTTGAGTCGTTTGACAGACAATTTTCATTGAAACCTGCCAAATGGGATGAGGAACACCCCTTGTTATTAATCAAGCAGAAATTCAATCCATTTACTTATGAATGGACTGTATTCAGTTCACATTTTATGTCTCAAAAGTAAACTCAAAAATAGCAGCATAAAGAATCTGGTTATTATTGGCATTTGGAACAAGTGATTTTTGTAATTATTATATTACCTTGGTAATGAAGAAGATTGTTGCCTCTCCAAAGGTGCTGCAGATGTGCCTTTGCCGTAATGCTCCTCAAGATGAGCAAATTGCTTCTTAAATTGGTCAACAGCACTATGAAGTAAAAAAAAAAAAGAAAAAAAAAAAGAGGGATAAAGAAAAAGATACTTTCATATGCATATTTAATATGTTAATTATGTATGAAAAAGATGGCATTTAACACCCCCCCCCCCCCCCCCCCCCAAAAGAAAAGAAGAAAAAAAATCATTTAACCACCCCACCCACCCATTTTGCCACTTACTACAAGTAAAGTTGGGTTTTAAAATTGGGATGTAATGTTTGTGTTTATATGTCAGACAAATATAACAAATGTGGCAACTTCAACCTATTGTATAGTCAAAAATTAACTAATAAGAAAAAGGGTCAGATATCAGCCAAAATTTATCTCAAAACAAAAAATTATACTACTAATATTAGATTACAATTCAAATAATATGTTGTTTTCATAAACATAGTTAACACACAATGTAAGCAAAAAAAAAAAACAGATAAAAGGTGGAAAAAAGTATCCAGTCAACCAAACAGAATTTTACCAATTCAACCATCTGATCCTAGCACCTCTAAACATTATATTACAAAGAAAATATAAATTCAAACAACCTAATATATAGTTCATTTTTGCAAAATATAAACCGCACCTTGGATACATGAAGCCTGTTGGTTCAGCACCATCCAAGTGTTCTTTCAGCATTTTGGGATGGTATTCAAGAATTTCTCTATATATCAATTCACGTACATCTTCTTTTGTAATTCTTCTTCTTTCAAATTCAAATTCCATTTTAGTTACGGGTTGAGCAGAAGGTTCCCTCTCAACCTTAGCCAAATTCTTGAAATATGGATCAGCAAGAGCCTAACTTAACACAAATAAACAAAATAAGTGCCTTTTTTTTCTAAATAAAATATTTTAAAAACACAAAAAGATGAAATATTACCTCCTCAGCAGTAGGACGGTCTTTAGGCTCAAATGCAAGCATTCTTTCTAATAAACGAAGAGCGAGAGGATCTGCATTTGGAAACTTCTGTGAAAAAGGAATTGGATTTTTCTTTCTCATGCTGCTCAAGTATCTTCTGGCTTTCTCATTTCTTATCTGCTTGGGTTACATCAACATTAACAAGGCAAAAATAAATTAAAAAAATTGAATTGTAGATTTTTGAACGTTTGTTTTGAAAGTGAATGTCATATTAAACAACTAAAATCTGATAAATAGCCATAACGTGGACTTTAACAAAAAAGTTTGGATATGCTTGTGTAGCTGTGTGCTTGGAGTTAAATATAGGATCAAATGTATGGGGGTTGGAAAGTTTTGTATGTTTAAAAATCTGAAAGATCAAAATGACAAAAAAAAAAGTTTTTAGTGTGATGAAAGGAGTATATGTATTGCAAATCAAGTTACAAGAGGGGTAAGTAGAATTTTAAATGCTAATTTTCATAACCAGTTAGTATGAAATGGACTAATCAAAACTATACCTGGAAAAATAGGCGGGTCGGGCAGCATAACAGGTCAGGATGGGTTGTTTTTTAAAATAGATCATTTTGGTCTGGATCAGGTTGGGTCTTGATAAAAATAAATATGGGCGAAAACAAGATTTTTTAAATGAATCGGGGTTTGGTTGCTCGTTATATCAATCAATCTAGTATAACTGATTTATTGTTATAATATATGTGTAGGTGGTACGGGTGACCGGATGTATGTTTATATCAACCCACACACACCAGACCCCACATCATCACAATTCCATTGAAAGATCCTACCTCCACTGTCAACTGCGCAATTCAATCTCCACCATCCACCACCAAATCCGACTTCCACTGTCAGACCACAACTTATTCTATCAGACTACCACTAGCATCAACAGATCAACAAACCAGCACCAGGGACCACCTCAAGAACTCCATTCAAACTACAAAACATCAGTGACAATGGTAGTGGTTGTTGGCGGAGTTGTGATGGTTAGCGTTTGTTGCAGTGTTATCTATTATCGGTGGTGATTGCGATGAGGGTGATGTTCGGTGGCAGACTGGCAGTAACGACAGTGACGAACGTAAGTGGTGGCAATGGTCAGTAAACCAAGGTGGTGAGTGTGGTCTTTGAAAGTCTTGGCTAAAATCAATAAACACATAAATTGAACGACTTTTACTCTTCATTTGAAGAGATTTAAAAGGTTATGTTCTCTGGTTTCTTCTATTTATTTAGAGTAACCAGTTTTGCTTGGCTGTTTCAAACCGTTTTCTGTAAAATGTTTGCACATTTCAACCCAAAACAAAAGTATTTTTGCCCATCCCAACTCATCTTCCCCACTTTGGGTCAAGATAACCCCGGCCATATTTAAAACAGATCATTTGACCATAAAATATAAAAAAATAATGAGAAGCTGAATATAGTATTAAATAATCAGTATCAAACTGCATATCCAACCATCCTATATATAAATTAATCAACAGTAAGGTTAACAGACCCTGGCTATAGCTTCAGGTGATGGCGTCCCCAAAAGATCAGTCATGAGGTCCAATTGATGCACAACATTTTTCCCTGGGAAAAGTGGTTTTCCAGTTAGGAGTTCTGCAAAAATACAACCGATACTCCATGTGTCTATAGCCGGTGTGTACTGCACAAAAATGGTCAACTTAATTCAAGTGCTCTAACCAGGAACCATTTTATTTTATAGAGTTGGAAAATTTTGCAATCGAAATTGATGCAAAAAATGAGTAGCATTGCCTATTTTACCTTCGAAAAAAATGATCCACACAATTCTGGAGCCCTGTACCATCTTGTTGCTACATAATCCTGCAAACAAATTAAATAAACAGGTTACTTTATACAAAGACTATATTTTAGAAAAACTAGATTTCTACAAGTGATAATGAATTGATTCAGGTTATATTTGAACACTAACAGGTCAATCTGGTAAAATAAATAAGTAGAACAAAATATAAAGGTTTATAACAGACCACAATTCCAAAAGCAAAGGTAAAAGGCAGGTTCAATCATAAGCTATATTTTAGATGAGTTAATGACATACTGTCCAGAATATTGCAGTAGGTGTATCGTTAAAGGCAACTCTTGCAAGACCAAAGTCACAAATCTTGAGTTTGCAGTCAGCATTTGCCAAGATATTTTTGGGTTTTAGATCTCTGTGAAAAACATTTGCTGCAAACAAAGTAAATAAAAAATGAATCCACAAAAACTTGAAAGAAAACAATATACATTAAATGAGAACATTATATAACCTGTATGTATGTATTTCAATCCTCTAAGAAGCTGATAAAGGAAGAACTGATAATGTTCTGGTGTTAAGTCATCATTAGCCTTAATAACCTGATGTAGATCAGATTCCATAAGCTCAAACACCACATATATATCTTTGAATTCTCGTCTTGAAGGCGGTAATAAGATGTGCTTGATTTCCACAATGTCAGGATGGCGAAGGAGTCTGAGAAGCTTGATTTCACGCAGGATGCGAGTGGCGTCAGAAACATGCTCAAATATATCATTTATCTTCTTAATTGCTACTTTTTCACCAAGATGAGTATCATATGCAGAGCAAACAACACCATAGCTTCCTTTACCAATCACTTCCTCTATTTTATACCTACTCCCTTCACCATATTCAGTGAAAAAATCCACCTCCACAGATCCCTACAACATTAAAACTATGATAAAATTAACCTACTGAAACATGAGATATATTTTCTTTAACAGCAATCTAATATAATCTAATCCTAAATCCTACACCTACACCTACACCTTCATCTCAGCAGAAGTGAAGTGGGTATCACTATAAACACACCCAGATACCATTGTTATGAACACATGCAGATACCATTAGACATCACCATATCCACACACTATACATACACACCCAGATACCATCAAGATAAGGTTACCTTTCTTCTCTGATCAGGCTGCATCACAGCGGCAAAGCATCAAACACCTTGCAAGCAACGGTTAAACTAAAGGGAAACAAGATTCTTCTCAACCTTTAGATCTCAGTATCATAAACCCAAAATGAAGCAGCCAAAAACTCGTCAATCAAGAACACAAAACCCCCAAAACTTATTCCAAGTAAAGATTGAAACTTTTTTAGCTTTGGCTAGTCATACGAATGAGCTAAAGCGCGTAAGATGTTGATCAAAACGTTTTGAACCGATGAAATCAACGAATGGATTATAGTAACAAGAGACCGATGATGGGAATTTCACAAGAACCATGTAAAAGCTGGTGATTTTGAGTGTGTGTGTGCATAGATCAAAGAGACCCACTTGGGATTTTGCTCAAGTAGGCTTGAAGAGATTTTGGATCTAGAGACAGATAATGTATTTAGAATATGTATATGTATATCTGTATGTACGTATATATAAACAGACAACAAGAACCACGTATATTTGAAGAGAAAAAGAAATAATGAAAATGGGAGAACAATTAGAGACGAAGAATCTTGTCTCAGACCACATAAAGACCAATTTATTATTTTGCACCACAAAAATATATTATATCTTATTTTATTAATTATTATATTTTAAATATTTTAATTTGAATTTTTTTTTTGTTAAAATAATTAAAATATTAATATGATAAGACAAGGATACTAAATGTTAATAAAATATAAATGAAGATGTATTACCAACGTGGTGAATCTAAAATTAAATATATTTAAGTACTTGTTTTTAACTATTGGCAACTCGCATGTTACGAACGGTCAATCATTAAAAAAAGTGTTTTTTTGATCAAAATATTTTTTTAAATTTAAACTAACATTTACAAATGAATGACATAGATATAGGCATAAAACAAACTTAACCACAATAAATATACACACACACATATATATAGGGGAATGATCAATTGTTAACAATTACTTATTGCGATAACCGAATAAATACATTTTATTAATTTATGGTGCACATTAAAGTAAATCTAAAAATGTATGTTTTTTCTTTTTTTTAATTAATGTAATTAATGTGGGCTCCACTTATATTAATTAAAAAATAAGAAAAAACATAAATCTTTATATTTACTTTAATGTGAACCCCAAAGCAATAAGATGCAGTTATTCGGTTATCGCAATACGGAAGGGTTAACAATTGAACCCTTCCACACACATATATACACACAAACATATATAGTTTTATAATGGGGGATGCATCAAGAAATAAAAGTAAAAGAAAAAAAACAGAAAAAGAAAAAAAAAAGGCATGTTTTTTTAACAATAGTAATTGTATTTTAAATTATTCTAAACTAATTACATATTTGTTTAGGTTTGAACTAATGATCTATTCATCTAAAACATAAAACATTTACGAGATAGACTTTTCTACTTGGTTGGGAGGGAATTGGAAAACCCAAATTAATTGGAGTTAAGGCTAGCAATTTCAGACACGAACACGTTAACACGACACGACTTTAACATGTTTCGTGTCTAAAACATGTCGACATGTTAAGACCAGTTAAGACATGCTTAAAATATAAAATTTAAAACAAATAATATAATAAAACAAGTAGGTAATCGATTAGCTTCAAAAAATTTATAATTGTCTAACATTAGTTCTTTAACGTGTTCCTTAACATGTTCTTTAACATGTTTTAACAAATCATTTACAGTGTTAATGTCACACCCCCACCTCTCGTCACCTCGTGTATGATGTCACTGAAACGGTTGCGGAAGCATAGTGGTGATGTCTCTGAGGTGAGGGGTGACTTACTTGATCCGATATTACAAGCACATAGATTAACTTAAAGTAAATACATTAGAAGGTTCGTCATTAACATCCACATTACAGTCTACAACTAAGTTTATTTAATTACAAAACTAATTTATTCCAGTGCAGGTATTCCAAAAATGTGTCCTCACCGGCGATTACTGTTTACCTGCAAAAAAGTTTGAGTTTGAAACGTCAGCACAAAGCTCGTGAGTTCGACAGTTCAATTTAAAACAATATGATATGATAAGTATGTTCTCAAAAGTTCAGTTCCGGATAACCATGGGACCCGTATCTAGTTCCTTTCGGACAGTTGTACATTTCACGAAGATACTACCCGTCGGTAAATATCTTATTGCCTCGTTATCTTAATGTCTATCACTAACATTAAGAAAGTGTTTTGGAAACAGGTATCAAACATTCACACAAGGGGAGATGCAATCCTCCCAGCAAATGGGTTGTCAGCCAATAGTACTATCAATGATTCATGTTCGGCCCCACATGGGTTCACTAGATACAGTTCAAGAGATGAGGACTTTTTGATACTGTGATAGAGATACTAATGGCAAAATCCCATGAAATCACACAAAAGTCACATGAAATCACACAGATAACAGTGATGCATATCATATGTTCAGAAAAAGTTTACAGAGTTACCCCAATGTTTATAAAACACTAAAAAGAAAAAGGGGTTGTACGAAACTCACCTGATGATATAGAGGTAGCAAAATATCTCAAAGCTGATAACAAAGAGATGATTCTGCATTTAGTTATATTTAATTAGTTATTTATGTTCTAGTTTACTGATTAGATCTTTCTGAACGTTAAATGTCAAAGACATTGCTTTGTAAGTCATCAAACCGATATTAAATGTTTAATTGGTTACTTTAGTATTATATCATACAATGTATGATAATGTAGGAACCTACATTGCATTAGATTCCTAATACAAGGTTGATGACACTCTTGATTAATCATAATAATCTCGGATTAATCAAATAGTTAATGTTGTTGATTATGATACTGTAACAATTTCTAGATAATTTAATGGCTTAGGAATGATCAATCCTTGTTATTGATTACCCAAATATCATGAAATATCACAATGTAGCATCAGAATAGGTGTAATAACCAGGTTTAACATACTAATCTGACTGTTATCATAAACATCAGATAATCATTCCAATGAGTATGTTAATGATAGTGATTAGTTTGAAACACTTGGATTTAACCTTGCATTTCAAGGATTAATCCAACTAATCACCTACATTGTTATAACCATATGATTTCATGCAACCCGGGCACCACAGGTTCGGATCAAAACAAGGATTTAACCGTTAAAACTTCGTGTTCTTTGTTCATAATCAATCATACCCATCATCCAGGCAATAATCAACAATCCTAACTATGTCATTACGTTTAAAATCAAGATCTAATCAATCAAAATCAAGATCTAATCAATCTAAATCAAACCAGAAAGTTTAAACGGATCATTACCTAACCTGACGAATATCTGCGGTTACAACAATGATCAGGACTTGTAGATACGATCCCTGGTGAGATCCAAGCAATAAAAAGGCTTCAAAATGTGATTTAGATGATGAAAAGTTGGTCTGGTGGAGTTTTTGAGCGTGAATGATCGAGATAGAAGAAGAAAATAACTTCTGGATGCAATCTGATCGATTTAAGTAATTTTTGCCGACATAGTGGCCCGGGCGCACCTCCCCAGACCAAAGTTTGGCCCGGGGCGTACCTCCCCACAGGATTTTTTTCCAATTTTTGAGTTAATCTTCGTTTCGCGATTCCGGGAGCATACGAACTCCGTTTTGCGCACGGTTTTCGCCCACGTTTATCATTTTTTACACACTATCAACTTGTAATGATTAAAATTGCTAAATCATCGTGGATTTCAAGCACTACCAAATGTGCTCACGTCATTAATGCCGAATTTTTCGTACGCAATCGTCACAGTTAACCGTTAACAGGTTTCTTAACGAGTCATTTCGTGTTTACGTGTTTTAATGGGTCGTGTTCGTGTTTAGAAAAACAGACACGATAAGAAATTATGTCCAGTTCGTGTGTACCCAGTTCGTGTTTCGCGTCTTAACATGTCGTGTCTTAACAGGTCGTGTATGATCCGTTATAACAGCCCTAATTGGAGTTGAACATGGAGTTAAGTGAGAGACCGTCTCTCACATTGGAGACTCTTTTTTAGGTATAGCTAAGAGTTTAAATGAGTCAAGTTGACTTGTGAGTTATTGGGATTAGATTGGTAAAAAGTTTAAATGAGCCGAGTTTAAACAAGTCCGATCTCGAGCTCAAGCCTAGAAATTTGGCTTCTTTAGTTATCGAGCCCGAGCCTAAGAACACATATCGAGATCGAGCTGGTTCGCGAGACTAAACAAACTTTTTATTAAAATAATTTTGGTTAAATTTCACTTTTTGTCCTTTGTATTTATACATATTTTTAGAGAATGTCCTTTATCTTTAGAAATTTCAAAATCAAGCATTTAAGTTTTCAAACGTTACAAACTCATTTCTTTATTCGTTAACTTTGTTAAGTATTAACAATATAGAAAGATATATATTCGGAAGAAAAATGAATCAAATCAAAGATATGACCATTTGCTAGATAACTATGCTCATATAGTAGGAATGAAAACAAAATTAGTAAACTGGGGTATTAGTAGTGTTTTTATGCCAAAAATGTGTCACATATAGACATACTCACAGTTGTTGAGGCTCTTGAAATGAAGCAAGTGGCATTAGGGCATGTCGGCATTACCTTCTCGTTCAGCTTGTTCGAGTTTAACAACAAACATGATTCTTTCTTTCTTTCTTTCTTTTTAAAAATTTTTTTATCACAAATTTAAGATACGCTAGGTGTGCATTTCGTTTGTAAAATTCAAAGGAAAATCACTAGGACTAGATTCTGAACCTAATTTCTTAATACGTGTGGTTCACATATTTGTTAGAATTAGAATTAGAATTTGAACTAATTTCATCAATTTCCTTTATATAAAAGATTTTATAATTCTTTCAAATTTCAAAGAAGATCAACAAAGGAAATAAAATCTCAAATCATTTACCGGTATTGCATTTGTCATTATCCATTATTGTAGTTAATGGCACATCCCACCCATGACACCAACTATCACCAGTACCACCATCGCACACTGGTCAGGTAACACCACCGACATGCGGTCTTTGGTGTCAACGATCGGTCAGAATGTGCATATTTTGGCACATGGTCGGGTTCTATGTCATCAATGTGTGGTAGGGCTTAACAAGCATCAATGTACGATCAAGACTAACTTAAAATTGAACCAGCAAGAAGAGAAAAAAACTAATATATTAAAACATGCTAACAAACAAACTCGTCAACAACTTTTCAGAGGTTGTTAGGTTCTTGATGCCAAACTTTGTTGAAATTGATGGTGCAATTTCACTCGTTTTACAACAATGTGACATTTTTTTTTACCATTGATGGTCTATTAGTTGATCTTTTTGCAATTGAAAGGTTAAACTCTATTTTAAATATCTCACCACTTTTGAAAATGGTTGTTTAAATTATAAAAACATTGAATGGTGAGAATTGTTCTTTTACAAATGTTCCGACGTTTGTAATTTTGGTTCTCGTAAGTAGAAAAATTGTTGGTCTTATGATACTAGTTTTGATTAAATTTACACGTGAACTCTTTAGAGTATGTGTAAGCCCCAAAATTCCCCACACGCAATACACGTTTTTAAAACAACATCAAAGTTTAGGTCCCATATTTTTAAATTAAAACATATATTTTAAACACCAAAATCACCCAACATTACACCAAACATATATAAATATGTTAATCCTACATTTGTAAACCCCCTTACATCATTGACAAAATTTACAAAAGTTGTTGAGTTTAAACCAAAACACGTTCGATCCGATCCTTCATACAATTTATGATCACGTCCGCCTTCAACCTTTACGTTCACCTACAAAACGCCACATTTAAATCACCATTGAACAGAATGTTACTAGATCCTAAAACGCGATTAAATGACCAAAACGAACAATTTTGGACACCCCAGCCGTAGCATCGGCTTGGTCGTAGGCTACACCCAGGTCGTAGGCTACACCCAGGTCGTAGCTTACACCCACCAAAATGCAATTTTTCGTGTTTCGCACCCTTGTGACTACCCCAGATCATTATAACCCTTCTATTACTCCCAAATACATCCCATAATATCTTTGAAACATAATTACCAAATTCCAAACATAATTTGGTGATTTCATTAAGTTTATCACCAAATGGTCTGTTAAACGGGTCATTTATACCCAAACCCATTGACAATCACCATTTTCACCCAAATTTAATGTAACATCATTTTCATCTAGGATTCCCATTTGTTACAATAAAACAACATATTCAACACATGAAAATCATATTCCTAGAACTTTAAAAGACCAATAAAGTGTTAGAACATAAAAATCACCAAGTAAAAGTCAAGTTATTCACTATGTCATTGAGCCTTCTTTTATACTAAGGATGTAACACCCCGACCGATGGCGGAAACGTCGGGATGCCACGAGGGATGTGTATATTGTTCAAAAGTTCGTGGGCATCTAAATCAAATCATCATATATCATTCAATTAACCAAATTAATTACACAAAAATCATGTTCATCATGAAATACTTACATCAATTACAAAAGAGATTTAGCTATCTAACTAAATTCTAATTGCCAGAATTTCAGTTATTTAGCTAAGTCCAAGATCCTATATGATGATGTCCAAAAGTGTGAGTTCATGTTCCTCAACCTACTTAGCTTCATTACCTGAAACATGTAAAAATCAAGTGTCAACTACAAAGTAGTTGGTGAGTAATCATAAGTTTTATATTAAAAATATTTTACAAAAGGGATTTAAGAGTTTATATTTTCTTGATAACATCCGCATGAGCATCTGTGAAATCATCCAACACAATAATCAAATACATAATCCCATCACATAATTCAAACACATAATCACATATATTAATAAATCATAGGTAATCAATCATATGTTCAATCAACCAATCACAATCCATCAATATTCTCAATTTATATAAGTGACCATACATGTATCATTGTATATGACCGAGGTCAATGACAACGACACACGGAGTTGTGGAAACATCCACGTGACAATACATGCAAACATTGAGGAAGACCGAAGTCAACCACAACGAATACATGGAGTTGTGGAAACATCCACGTGACAATACATGCAGTCGTCGCGAATGACATAAAGTCATTAGCTTCAACTCATGGAATAGTGACAATACATGCAGTCATTACTGATGACCAAGGTCATGAGTAACAACTCATGGAATATGACAATCCATAACTATGGATCTCATACAAGTAAATAAGTGGCATCCCTGTGTTATCAAGTCAATATGTAAATTGGTATACATGTTTCACCTCCGAGTTTAAAAACAAAATATTTAAAAGAAAGAGAGGTTATGAGAACTCACCTGAGTCCTTAGATTCAATGTTCTTGTAATATGCGCGCTCGCGTAAGTGAACTCAAGATCAACTCAACAATTTGTAATTATAGTGTGTTTCATGTTCATAAGTATCTAAGGGTGGTCATCATTAAGTCATTATACTTGCTACCCTTTTTAAATTATTAATTGTGCGAGTTACCTAGGTTTATTACCTAAGCTAGAGTGAGAATCATTAAGGTCTATCATCCTCCTCATATATGGTTAATTCAACCTTGAATAATTTAGTCAACCCATTTATGACGGCTCTTAGAAAAAGTGCAAAAAGGTTATACATATTGTAAAGGTCTCATACCTCATACGCATGTGTACACATTCATGTTTACATGCATGCATGTTAATTACATTAACCACCATGATTTAAATTACACAAAACCTAGTTTAAATTTAAGGAATGGTGCTTAAGTTATCCTCATAAAAATGTTTAATTCATGTAATAATCTCATAATTCAAACAATCACATTTCTTTAGAAAGGTGGTGGTCCTCTTAAATCCTCATGCATGCATGGTCATAATATTTTCTCAAGTTCCATGGTTTATCCTTATTTCAAACCTTAAGTTTGTATTGACCATTAGAACGAGCGAACCTATGGTGGTTTCTCCCTAGGTTCGGCCCCAACCTCCTCAGGGTTCGGCTAAGTGAAAGAGAAAGGTTCGTCCATGATGGAAGTTTGCTGGAACAAGGGTTCGCGTGGACCTAGGGTTCGGCTAGACCCTAGGTTCGTCCAGCGGGGGTTTGGTTAACAGGAAGAAGGTTTGTGACCAGTCAGAAGGCTTGTGGCAAGGAAAGGTTCGTAAGCCCCCACAGGTTCGTGGTCTTCATGGTAGGTCGAGCATCGAAGGGTTCGGCCACCTCTATTAGGTTCGGTCGTGGTGGTGCAGGGTTCGGCCCTCATGGTTTCCCGCCCAGGAGGGTTCGTGAGGCTATGGTTCGGCCCATCTCAACACAATAGGTTCGTCACCCCATGTAGGTTTGTGGCATCAAGAAGGTTCGTTGGTCATGCAGAGTTTGCCCGAGGGTTCGCTGGCCAAGGAGGTTCGACCAACTAGGGTTGGGGTGATGATGTCAGTTCAGCCGCCACAAGGGTTCGGCTCCCCTTGGGTTCGGCTGTTCCTCCCCTGTACTCGAATTCAGACCATCATCATCTTCTTCCTCGACCTGTACACACGCAAATATGGCTTTCCCCACTGCTCATCCTAGTTATTTTAGTGTTTTTAAGGTTTTATTCCAGTTAATGTATCACTAGTGGTTAGAGTTTATTATCTACTACAAAAACTGAAAATATAACTTCAGATTTACCTCTATACGTCGATCAAATGTAAGGTTTCTTCGTATCCTCTTGTTCCCCTCGATCACACGAACGCGTGGGCGCCAAGATCTCTTGATTCTGTTGAGAAACAAATAAGTTATGGTAGAGAGAAGTTAGAGAGAGTAGATGGACGAATTTGTGTTTAGTGAGAGAAAGAGTAGGTGAAATATGGGGAAGGAGAAGGAAATCTTCTCCCTTATATCGCGTGTCGTCCCCCGCGTGCTCGATCTCGTTTTTATCGCGTTAACACATATAATAAGTTCGGTTTTCTCGTTAAAAATATTTAAACGTAAAACATTTAATTGAATGAATTTCATTTTAATAAAAAATTGTTTTCAAATAAAATCGTTTAAATAAAGTATCTCCGTTTATTTTCATTACATTAATTATTTAATTAAAATAATTCTTTCGTTTTCGTTTTAGGTTATGATTCCTAATAAACGTTTTTTTAAATTATTTTTTTTCTTATTTTATTAGTATCGTTAGATACTATTTTGTTATATCGTCGAAACGCGTTACTTACGTACGCATTCGTAAAGGTCGTCACCTTTCCGAACCCAACTTTCATATCGTATTTTGATTCGGTTTATGATTTATGGAATATCATTTCAGAACCTTATTCTCCATAATTATATTCGTGTGAATCGTCACCCACGCGAATACATTATTAAGTTAATATTTCTGAAATAACATTCGCGTTTAAGTTATGTTCGTAACCTCACTGTCGCGTAATTAATTCCAATTATACTTCTATTATTTTATTAACTTTAATATTATCATCCCAGTCTCAAAACCCACTAAACCAAGTCACTGACACATCAATGATAGACCGAAATATGCATATGTATAGGGCATATGCAGAGGTAGATCGCAATCTCCCCTACACCGTCCCACCGCTATTTCGATAAACCATTTAGATAAACCATGACCATGTGTCCTTGACTACGCTTACCAACCAACCCATAACAACTCCTAATTCCTTTCATTCCAACCCAAAATCCATGATTCGTGTATTCATCTGCGATAAACTCTCTGGTTCTGTTTAGTTGAGTTACAACAAAACTTCCCATGGTTTACGCGTATAATAATATGTTCTAAGTATGTATACCAATAAAATTGAAAATCATCAAATAATGCATCATCATTAATAATTATAAATCTCAGGTCGTAACAGTACAATCGTACGAATGTACGGACGACCGAAAGTACAGTGATGTTGCAAAGGATTCTCAAGACATGTAATCACACCACTTGTGATTTACCTAAACTCCATAAATTCACCATGGGAGGTTCACACCACTTGTGAATCAACCCAATTCCAAAATCACACCTCTTGTTAATTGTTTGACCATTTTCAGCCAAACTTCAAATAAGATGTTCACATCACTTGTGAATCATTCTTATTTCTCCACACCAATTGAAAACATACAAATTTACAATAACTAAGCAAATGTAACACCTATCATATGTTATTAACACCTACCAAATATCCAAACACCAATTCACCAAATTTATCAACCAATGTATATTCCACATACATTACATACACATATTCACATATATGCATCAAATAATTTTATCACAACAAGTATAATAGGCTGGTGACTTACCTTGTCTCGATGGGTTATCCACTACGAAAATATCTTTTCCAAGTCTTTTGGTTCCACTACCACCTTCACTACTCCTATATCATACTTACATGTTCAATACAAGTGTTGACTATAATTAGTCAAATTACACCAATTTGATACATAATCACAAATTATTCTTAGATTACATTCAAATAACCCATTGATCATAAAAATCCCACATTTTTTGATCACAACAAACTAATTATCCTCACCCAACCCTTTAAACACATTTTAAAGTAAAAATCCAAATTGTTGACATTTCATCAAACAACATGTGTGCTGAAAATTTCACCTACACAATTCAACTACATCCAAACCCCATTAACCCCCCCCTTATGTTAATAATATTCCTAGTTCAATGATCATCCAATTTTATAAATGTACAAAATAAAACAACTTGTGAAATCATCAAATCTACAACTTTTTAAATACTATCTTTAACCCCCTAGTTCATAAACTCCATGAACCATGTAAACCCCATACATCATACTACATCAAATGCAACATAATGATCAAAATGTTGTTTCTTGGATGATTATCATGATGGTTAACAACACTAACACCATCTCAACCTCTAATTTCGGATTTAACCATCAAACCTACACCCTATGGGAGACCCACAAAAATCCCATCAAAACCCACCAAATTTCTTACGTAGATATATTTTGTTTCAAGAAGAACTCAAATATACACTTGCATTCAAAGTCCATTCATGAATCATGCACCAATTTGATAAATCTCATGAATTTTGAGCTTCTCCTTTGGTCTCTCTCTTTCTGCTCGTCGACAGCCCCTAAGAGAAATGTTCTTTGACCATTTTGACCACCCACACTTGCATATAACTCCCTTATATACTACTTTCATATATTTACAATTTTAGCCCTCCACCTACTAGTTAAATCTAACAAGTTTATTTCTAACTTAGTTAAGTTAGTTAACACCCATCATATAGTTATAATTAACAAATATTATTAAAACACCCACCGTATAACATTAAAGGTAATTAAATATTATAAAACAACCAAACACATACAACATAATTTAAAATTTCACCGATGATATTCGTTTTATAATATTTACCCAAAATGGGTTGATACAGTATGGTATATCCATATCACTAAACAAGGATTAGAGGAAATCCTAGAAGAGTATAACTTTATTTTAAGTATTATATAATAGTTTTTATCTGTAAAATGTTATGAATTGATTAAAAGTATAATGTCATGAAACTTACATGCAAATTCAACCAAAGTGAAGTGCTCTGGTGTCAAGTTGTGGCACATTACATTTATAAACATTTATGAAAGTGTTAATTGGTTCATATATATATAGGAATTGAATCATGGAATCGAATCATATGAAAACCCAATCTTAAAGAGAAAACCCTTAAACCCTATGTAAGCTATTGATTTAGAATCTTGAAAATAAATATGTGGTCCAAATTAAATCTGAATAAAAAATTAGGTTTTAATTAAAAATTAATCATTTTTAATGTGGGTTAATGTGGACCACATATTTATTTTCAAGATTCCAAATCAATGGCTCACATAGGGTTTAAGGGTTTTCTCTCTAAGATTGAGTTTTCATAGGATTCAAATGGGATTGAATCCTATGAAAACTCAATCTTAGAGAGAAAACCCTTAAACCCTATGTGAGCCATTGATTTGGAATCTTGAAAATAAATATGTCGTCCAAATTAAATCTGAATAAAAAATTGGGTTTTGAATAAATAAATCATTTTTAATGTGCCCTATAAATATATATATGGATAGGTTCAAATAAAAAGGGTTTTTTTCCCTAGGTAGCCTAAGAAGTAATTACGAGTTGACATCTGGCAAGTTTAATTTTAAAACATGAAGGTTAGTTTTGTCAATCCAAAATACGTTGTTAGTAACACAGACCTCCAAATCCGATTGGCGCTAAACTATCAAATTCTCGTTCTCTTCTTAGATTATTGGTGTACAGATTAACTGTTCTTATCACGATTTCTTCAATTTCGTAAGGGGGGGTCAATTTTAATAGGTATAGGATGGCTGTTCATATCAATGTTATCACAATGTCTTCAATTTCTTAAAGTGAGGATCAATTCTCATGGGTTTCAATCTTTGATTGCATTACCAGATACAATGGATCTTCAATTGGATTTGAACCTGCGATATTTTCAGAATTTTTACGATTTTTCCAAAATTGAAACTATAATCTAGCATCTTCATCTTCGAGCATATTGACAATGTCTATGAATGCAATCAATTCAGGCATATATATTAATTTTTTTTATTAGATTAATTGAAACTATAATCGACCTCCTCATTTGTACTACATTCATGTTCATGTATTCTGATTATTAGAACTATGCTAATTGTAGATTCTGCTATATTAATATATTGATTTACATTTGTGTTGGTTATATTGTTGTTTAATATATCTATATATTTTTATTTGTGTTCATGTTTAGTGATAAACACACATATTGTGCTACATTTTCTCATATTGTTATGTATTTATGTCCATGTTTAGTGATTAATGCATATGTGTTATTTGTATATTGCTTTTATTCATGTACTGATTTCTTGAACACATTCGAGTACATAACAATTGATAAATACACATATTATGCATATCTTTTATTTGTGTTCATGTTTAGTGATAAACACACATATTGTCTGCGTTTTCTCATATTGTTTGTATTTATGTTCATGTTTCGTGATTAATGCATATGTTTTGTTTGTATATTCTGTTTTTATTTTCATATGCTGATTTTCTGAATACAATTGAATACATAAACACTTAATAAATACACATATTGTGTGATGTATTTTCTCATATTGTGCGGAATACACATGTGTTTTAGGTGCGCGTATATGTCCTGATTCTGGTTAGAAGTACTATGTACCTAATGTTCCTCAAGAATCTAAACCTGTTGTTGGTTTGATTTTTTCTTCAATTGATGAATTATTTGATTTCTACAAGAACTATGCAAGTTAGCAGATTTTGAGGCACGAAAACACACCCAATACAAAATAAAAGGTCTTACAAAAATTAAGTACTTTGCTTGTGCGAAAGAAGATCATAAACAACGTTTTGAAGGCCGGACCGGATCGCCCGATTCAACCGTGAACCAGTAGGTGTAACGGTTCAATTTAGACTAGATAACCGATAATCAATTAACCGGCCGGTTTTGCATAAACCCGGGTTCAACCGGAAACTCAAATGAACCGGTATAAGCTTAGACGTGGGTTGATTTCCTTATATAGAGGCTTGAAGGTTGCTTTTAGTGTTGGGGTAAGCGATGTGGGACGACAAATCTACCATTGTAAAAGAGCAAATTTGCTTATATGACTAAATATGTCTGCCAAGTCTCCTATTTTGTGTTGTAATTAGTTGAATGAAAAGATTAACCTATTTAAGATTAGTTATGATTTATGATATCTTCCGGTTTAAAAATCCGGTCTAACCAGTTCGTCCGGTCTGACCAGTGAACCAGTATGATGATCGGTTCACTGTCCGGTTTTAAAAACATTGGTCATAAGACATTTAATTACATTGATACAATTGTTGATTATGTTGGTGGTAATAAAAAGTCTAAAGATAGAAGGTGTAGACCATCTAAACGAACATGTTTCAATGCTCAAATTCATTTAGGGATAACAAAATGCAAGAGATATAGGATATACCTTTTCATAGAGGAGCATAACTAGTGTTTCTAAGACTGAACCGGACCGGCTGGTCGAACTGGGAACCCTTACCTCCGGCGGTCCGTTTGAGCTATATCAAGTCGTCCTCTAATTAACCGGCCGGTTCAAGTGGCTAACTGTTTGACCGCAAAACCGGAAACCATGGTTGGATCGTATCCATATTCAAAATCAATGATATCAGTTCAAGATCGAAGATCTGGGTTCGAAATAGGAGGTTGCCAATGATAGAGAGGGATAATGTTGAGAAAGATGAGGGTGGATGTTAAAAATAAAATTTTTCACTTCAGATCGAAGGCGATTGATCATCAACGATTTAAAACCGAAGATTCGTAAAACACACTTACTATTATATGGAGCATTCTTGAAGACCAATATCTTTAGATGGAGAATTATATTTTAGGGTAGAGAGACGAGGGAGTGGCTATACATCTCAGTTCTTCATATATTAGGATTATAGGGTTAATTGATATTTTCATTTAAACCCTTTTAAAATTAAAATTTAGTAAAATAGTCCTTTAGTATTAGAAAAGCATTTTTATACCCTTCTCATGCATTAATTGTATATAACTTAGTTCTAGAAAACTAATTAATTTTTATAAACAAAAAGGAACGTGTTTGAAGTTCACTATATATTTGAAATTTTACACTATTTTTTAATTACTTAAAATATTCATATTATTTATGACATCATCCGGTTCTTAAATCTGGTTCGATGTCTGATCTGGTTCTGAAAATATTGAGCATAACCATAAATTTGTTGATGAAGAGGATTATCATTTGTTATGTGCAACAAGATCTTTGACATACACTCAACAACAACTTATTTCTGATTTTTCTAAAGTCAACATTGCTCAAGTCAAGGCATTTAATATCACGAGAGTAATGTGTGGTGGTTTTGAAAATGTTGGAGCAACGACTGTTGATTGCAAAAATTTCAGGAGAGACATTAATTTGTTTATTAGTGAGTTTGATGTTGGAATGGCTGTACATCATCTTCTAAAGAAGAAAGAGTTTCTTCTGGATTTTAGTTGTAAGTATTTAAATGGAGATAATAAGCCTCTTGGTGGTTTATTTTGGGTCGATGAGGATATGAAGCAGGATTATTTAGCGTTTACCAATGTTGTTTCTTTTGATGTTGCATTTTGTACTAACAGCTTATCTAGCTTTTTACATATTTATTGCATGTGGAAAATACAACTCATTTTATGTGTGATGTTTTGTTAATTAAAAGTGTTTATTTTTTTTTTTTTGTTTATTTTCGGTATGATTTGGTATTTGCTTCATTCACTGGTATTGATAATCTTTATCACAACATTACGTTTGCTGCTGCATTGTTATCGTTAGAGACCATAGACTCATATAAATGGCTACTTCAAAGTTTTTTTTTGAAATCGTTTGGTATTGCACATAAAATCGTTGTTACTAATTTGGATCCTGCAATGAAGATAACTATTCAACATGTTTTACCAAATACTAGACATTTGTGCATGTGTCACATTATGACAAAAGTTGCTGCTAAGATGATTTTTTTATACTTAATTATTTTTCTATGCTAGCTTAGGTATACTCATTGTGCTAGCTTAGGTATATTAATTATTCATTTGAATGAGGTATACTCATTGTATATAAAATATTACATATTGTACTGTACTTACAGTACAAACAATTACAACCAAACAAGTACTATATTCATTACAATAATATACTGGATTTATGACAATATGTATCACCAACATGATGAAACTACAGATCAAGAATGAAGATATGAAAACCCTAGATCACTATCAATGTAAAAGTGAAACAGAGAGAGAATATAGAAAGTACAAAATAAACGTGTGTGTTCTCTAGAAGTATCTCCTCAATATAAAGCTAATCAACTCTTCACATTCCAATAATTGCCACATCAGTCCTTCAACCTTTATTATATTACAATCATACACACAAATACTTATGCAACATAATAAATACTCTTGTTAATTATATATTACTAACTAAATTATTTTTTATATCAACATAAATACATATAAAAACAACATGTCAACAATAGGTGAGCAAAAACAACAAAAACACCAAAAAGTTTGCAATTCGATATGAAACAAAAAACTGATTGTAGTTTATAAAAATAGTAGATAAAAAAACAATGAAAACTTAGTAACTTACAACGTACTTTGCCTGTATAGAAGCTCTAACTTTGTCAATTAACAGTTGAGAGAAGTCAATAATTGCTCTATTGCAGGACTAAAGAAGCTGGGATTGCAAGTCGTAGAAGGTTCTAGGATTGCAAGTCCAGAGTAGGAGAATGGTAGTCGTAATAGGAGCCAGGAATGGAATTTGAGGTGGATCAAGGAATTCCATCCAATTTAACCTCTTTGTCGGCTTTTAGGGTTGTTCTAATTGACAAAGGTGTAAATAATTTAAGCTGATCTAAACCTGAATCAGACTAAAGCTAGGCTTAAGCTCAACTTGGTTTAAATTTTATTTCTAAACTCAAGTTCAACTTGTATAGTTTTCTAGTCTTGGATTTGACTCATCTGATATATATTAAATATTTATTGAGATTTAAAATTATTTTCATATAATTTTTTTTCTTATTATTTTTTATATAACATAATATGCATATAAATTAGTTATTTTATCATAATATTTTACAACCATGATAAAATTACACACACATAAATAATTATATAGATAATAGTCTCGTTTAGCCTCGTGAGACGGCTATAACCAAGTAATCAAAGCTTAGGCTATGCTTGTCTTTGATACTACATATTTGTCTTCAATATCATCTCTTACAATAACTATGAACTGATTTAATTTCATTATGTAATCATTTCATTAAAATACTAGAATTTATGTTTATTAGAGATTAAATATCAGTCTATAGTTTGTATGTTATCAAAAACTATTTGTAGAATAGGTATAAGTCCCAAATAAGGCTTTCAAACGACCTTGAGAATGATTTTTAACCATTCAGACATATCATATATAGATTTTGCGTAACAAAATACGACACTGAAAAACTTAATCATTGGACATTTTCTCTAACAGAAAACATTCTTAACCGTCTTGGAAATTTTGAAAACTGATTGTCACTACGTAATAATTTGTCTCTATATTAAAGACAAAATATTAGCATAATACATTTGCTTAATTTTTAAATGCATATGGTATATATTTCCGACTGAAATTCAGTAACCAATAATATTCCCTTTAAAACTATATCTGGACAAACAAATTTGAGACTGAAATATATTCTCAAATAAGTAGTTATGATATTAGAGACTGATTATCAATCACTAAATGCTACTGCGATAAAACTAGTCTATAATATTTTCAACAAATGAAACTCAAGTCCTAAATAGTACATATTTGAGACTCATAAATCATTCCCGAAGAAGTTAGTCTCTAATTGTCACTTTTTTTAGGTCTAATTACTGGTAACGAGACTCTTAGTTGGATGAACAACACACATGAATTTGATAAACTTGCATAATTTCAAATAAAGAATTTTGTTATTCTATACATTCATACATTGACACATACATATGTACATTTGAGGGTTTTATATAAACTTAACTGTTAACAGACATATAACTTACTAATGACAATTATTTTATTTTGAACGGCGAAGGTCTCAATCGTGTGAACCCACTGTTTCCAGGCCATGTCACCAAGATCTAGTTACCTGGACCTCCCATGAGCCACCACAACCACCCCAGGAGGAAACCCCACTGGGAAAACCCCCTAATTAACCCCCCACAGACCCCTTTTTCGTTGTGGGAGGAATTTGAACCCAAGACCTCTCATTTGAAAGAATCTCGAGTACCATTGAGGCAATGCCTCTTTGGTAATAATGACAATTATTTAATCAACATGCTTTCATATAATTACATATTTGACTATAACTTGACTTTCTAACATTGACATCTTTAATAATCTAAGCTAACAAAGTTGAATTTATTTCATTCATTGTATGCATGTCTTGATTAGCATGAGTAACTACGTAGACAGCTTCGCTTCCTAGTCGCTTCTTTCTAGCGACCAGCTTCTCAAGTGGGTGGCTTGTTGTAAAAAAAAAAGAAAAAATTGTTATGATGATTCTTGTTAATTTGGTTTGGGTAATATAAAATAAATGTAAGTGTCAATTTTATGATTATGTGGGGTTAAGAAAGAGTTTTTGGATGGGCGGTCGAGCATTACATGCTATGATAATCGTGATGTGATTTTATATATGATTTGATGAGATCATCGATGTTACGTCGAGACTTTGAGATATTTGTATCGCATGTAAAGGAGATATATGGGTTTTTACATGTGTGAATTATGGGTATTATTACTCATATCAGTTTGGTTAAGTTGTGTGAATGTAAGTTATGAATAACCGGGATGACGTTATGTGAACTTACTTATATGAATAATAATGATTTTACGAGGAGGAATATATCACCATGAGATTTAACGATCGAGAAGGCTCATTTACTTCCGGATCTAGTGATACCCGATGTAGAGGTGAGCAAATTAAATGGGGCTTTTTAAGAACCATTTTTGGGTAAGAATTAGGTTTGGTTTTGGTTAACAAAGCCAAGAATTAAGAATAGATGTAATCGGTTTTGGTTAGGTTTGGGTTTTTTAACAGGTTTTGGTGGGGTTTTGACCTGTGTTTGGCTGCTTTTGTTCCGGTTTGGGGCCAGGTAGTGTTAGAACTAGTAATTCGGGTTCGATTCTGGTTTCGGTTATAATTTCTTTGAGAAATAAAACCACATATATCCACTGATTCAGGTAGGATCGGATTCCGGTTTCGGATAGGGTAGTCTGGTCTGATTCTAGGACATTCTTTTTTTTTTTGCACACCTCTACTTGTTCTTGATTGCTTCGTTTGATCTGATTTGTATGTTTTGAATTAAACCACCAAATTATTCAATCTAAAAACAAAAACCAGGAATCTCACATAATCTAAGTTTAGAGTACAAATTTCTAACATGTGACGGTTTAACAACAGATTACTTCCTACATCAAAGTGATTGTCATGTCCATAGCGGTATTATTATAAAAGTTAAATTGGCATTTTGAATTTTAAAGTATTAAGACATGTTAGTTTAGTTAATTACATAAGGATTAAAATTATTGTTTTTTCGTGTTGAGTTTCGTGATTAAGGGGGATTTACATACTTCCCTTTCTAACTTGCAAAATATTACATATTTTTCCTAGGTATAAATTTTCGGTACATAATCATGTACAAATGCACTGAAAACATCATTTGAAAAAAATATGCAATTTTGCAATTTAATAAAGGAAAATATGTAAATGTTCCGATTAACAAAATTAGTGTCGACCAATAATGTCTTGTCGTAGTGATAAGATAGAGGTATGTGCGTATTGATAGGAGACCTATGTCCTGGGTTCTGTCACACCCCCACCTCTCGTCACCTCGTGTCTGGTCTGACGTCACCGAACCGGTTGCGGAAGCATAGTGGTGATGTCTACGAGGTGAGGTGTGACTTACTTGAACCGATATCATAAGCACACAGATTAACTTAAAATAATTACAATACAGGGTTCCGTCATTACAATCAGTATCATAATTTACAACTAAGTCTACTACACCACTGACTTATTTAATTACTAGTGTTTGAAGTGCTGCCTCACCGAGTGTCACTGTCTCCCTGCAAAAAGATTTGAGTTTGAAACGTCAGCACAAAGCTGGTGAGCTCGACAGTTCAATTTAAAACAATATGATATGATAAGCATGTTCTCAAAAGTTCAGTTCCGGATAACCATGGGACCTGTATCTAGTTCCTTTCGGACGTCTAGTTCAGTTCTCAAGATATTACCCGTCGGTACATATCTTAGTGCCTCATTATCTTAATGTCTATCATACCATTAAGAAGTTCAGGAAACAGATAACAAACATTCACACAAGGGGAGATGCAATCCTCCCAGCGAATGGGGTGTCAACCAATAGTACTATCAATGTTTTCTGTTCGGCCACACACGGGTTCACTAGATACAGTTCAAGAATGAGGACTTTCAGTTCCATGATAGAGTTCAGTCTACAGGCAAAATCCCATGAAATTCCACAAAAGTCAAATGAAATCACACAGATATCATTTATGCATATCATATAGTTCTCAAAAGTTTAGCAGTTCTACCCCGATGTTTATAAAAGAGTAAAAAAAAAGGGGTTGTACGAAACTCACTTGATGTCTCAAATAGTAGAAACACACGCAACTGGTGCTAATGATGAGATTCTGCATTAGTTAATGTTTGATATGTTATTTATGTTCCAACATACTGATTAACTCCTTTTGAACGTCCAATGTCAAAGACATTGCCTTGAAAGTCATCAAACCGGTATTAAATTATTAGTTAATTATTTTAGCGAAATATCATACAATGTATGATAATGTAGGAACCTATACTGATTCAGATTTCCACTACTAGGTTGATGACACCCTTGATTAATCAGTATAATCTCAGATTAACCAAATAGTTAATGTTGTTGATTATAAGTGCTAAGATAGTCTCTAGACAGTTTAATGGCTTAGGAATGATTAATCCTTGTTATTGATTACCCAAATATCATGGAATATCACAATGTAGTATTAGAATAGGTTTAATAACCATGTTTAACATACTAATCTGACTGTTATCAGAACATCAGATAATTGTTCCAATGAGTATGTTAATGATTGTGATTAGTTTAAAACACTCAACTTTTACGTTGCATGTTAAAGATTAATCAAACTAATCACATACATAGTCACAACCAAATGGTTTAAACCATTATAACCATTGTTATGATTCCATGCAAACTGGGCATTACAACGGCTCAAAACAAGGATTTATCCGTTAACAGTTCGAGTTTGTCACTCAAAATCAATCCTAGCCATCATCTAGGCAATAATCAACAACCCTAACTATATCATTACGTTCAAAACTAAGATTTAATCATTCATAATCAAACCAGAAGGTTTAAAATGAACCATTACCTAATCTGACGGGTTCCAACGGATGAAATGATGATCAGAACTTGTTTTAACGCTTCTGGATACGATCTAAACGTCGAGAGGCCTTCAAATGCAAGAAAATGATGGATTGGATGAAGATTTTCGTGAGTGATGGTGGCTGGCGTCGAGAGGAAGATAGAAATGAAGATGAGGATGAAAAAGTTGATATTTTAACAAGTTGCTCGACCAGACAGCCCCAGGCGCATCGCCTGGCGACCTGCAGCCAAACCAGGCGTACCGCGCGGCCCTTCCCGGCCTTCTAGAAACTTTCAACATCCGCGCGTATCGCCTAGGTTGTCACTCGACCTGGGGCGTAGCGCCCCAGGGCTATTTCACCCGTTTTACGACGAAAACTTCGTTTTGCGATTCCGGACAATCCGTAACTCCATTTCGCGCACCGTTTTCGCCCACGTTCATCATTTTCAGCATACTATCATCCCATATTAATTCCGGCGACCAATTCAACGTGGATTTTAAACACGATCAAATGTGCTCAATTCGTTGCTGACGTAATTCTTCATATGCGATTATCACAGTCTCCTCCTGTTAGAAAAATTTCGTCCCGAAATTTAGAGAAGACTTGTTTATTAACAATTGATCATGAGAATAGGTGTGGGTATTTCTGTTTCATCTGATCTTCACGTTCCCACGTATATTCGGGTCCACGCTGTGAATTCCACCGAATTTTAACAATGGGTATGCGACTACGTTTCAGTACCTTTACCTCTCGATCCATCACTTCAACCGGTTCTTCTCGGAATTGCAGTTTCTCATCAATTTGGATTTCATTCAGAGGTACGATCAAAGATTCATCAACTAAGCACTTCTTCAAATTTGAGACATGAAAAACATCATGAATGTTACCGAGTTCAGGAGGTAATTCAAGTCTGTAGGCTACTGATCCAATTCGTTCAAGAATTTTAAATGGTCCTACAAATCTTGGTGAAAGTTTACCTCTCTTCCCAAATCTGAATATACCCTTCCACGGTGAAACTTTCAACATTACTAGATCACCGATTTGAAATTCCAACGGTCTACGACGATTATCAGCATAACTCTTTTGTCGATCACGAGCAGCTTTAATTCGTTCTTGAATCAATGCGATCTTATCGGTTGTTTCCTGAATAAGTTTTGGGCCTATGACCTGACTTTCGCCTACCTCGGACCAACAGATAGGTGATCTACATTTGCGCCCGTAAAGTGCTTCAAATGGAGCACATTTAATACTGGTATGGTAACTGTTATTATATGAAAATTCAACAAGGGGAAGATGAACATCCCAGCTACCACCAAAATCAATCACACAACTTCTGAGCATGTCCTCAAGAGTTTGATTAGTTCGTTCGGTTTGCCCGTCAGTTTGTGGATGATAAGCTGTGCTCATATTGATTTACGTGCCCAGAGCATTCTGAAGAGTTTGCCAAAATCGTGATGTGAATCGACTATCTCTGTCAGAAATAATAGAGATTGGTATTCCATGACGAGATACAATCTCGTTAATGTAGATTTTAGCAAGTCGATCCATCGAGTAATCTTCTCGGATTGGAATGAAATGCGCAGATTTAGTAAGGCGATCCACAATAACCCATATAGAGTCATGACTATGCGATGTTCTGGGTAATTTAGTGATAAAATCCATAGAGATCTGATCCCATTTCCACATGGGAATCTCTGGTTGTTGTAATAACCCAGAAGGGCGTTGATGTTCAGCCTTAACCTTTAAACAAATTAAGCACCGACCCACGTATTCTGCGATGTGTTTCTTCATTCCAGGCCACCAGTAAAAGTCTTTAAGATCTTTATACATTTTATCAGCACCTGGATGAATAGAATACCTGGATTTGTGCGCCTCATCCAAGATGATCGATCTTGTGTTACCGAATAAAGGAACCCAAATTCGGTCTTTGAAATACAACAGTCCATCGTCTTTGGTATCGAGTTTCTTATCTAATCCTCTCAGTCCCTCAGCAGAATAGTTTGTTGCTTGTAAAGCTTGTTGCTGAGCTTCTCTAATTTGAGGAATTAGACTAGTTTGAATAGTCATACCTAACGCTTTCACTCGTAAAGGTTTGACTCGTTCCTTGCGACTTAAGGCATCGGCTACGACATTTGCCTTGCCTGGGTGATAACGAATTTCACAGTCATAGTCGTTCAACAGTTCAACCCACCGCCTTTGTCGCATATTAAGCATCTTCTGATCTAGAATGTGTTGAAGACTTTTGTGATCAGTGTATATAATACACTTAGTTCCATACAAATAGTGTCTCCAAATCTTGAGTGCGAACACCACTGCACCAAGTTCTAGATCATGAGTGGTATAATTCTTCTCATGTACTTTCAACTGTCGTGAAGCATAAGCAATCACTTTATCGTTCTGCATTAAAACACACCCCAGACCTTGGCGAGATGCATCACAATACACTGTGAAGTTTTCAATACCTTCCGGTAATGCCAAGATAGGTGCGTTGCAGAGTTTGTGTTTCAGCAGTTGGAATGCCTCCTCCTGTTGAGAACCCCATATAAACGGTTGGTTTTTCTGTGTCAATGTAGTTAGTGGCAGAGCTATCTTTGAGAAGTTCTTGATAAACCGACGATAATAACCTGCCAGCCCTAAGAATTGACGGATTTCAGTTGGGGTTCGTGGTGTTTCCCATTGTTCTACAGCTTTAATCTTACTGGGATCCACCTGAATACCGTTCTCGTTCACAACATGACCAAGAAATTGAATTTCTCGTAACCAAAACTCACACTTAGAGAACTTGGCATATAATTTTTCACGTGCCAGAAGTTCTAAAATTAATTTCAAGTGTTGAGCATGTTCTTGTTGGTTTTGAGAATAAATGAGAATATCATCAATAAACACAATCACAAATTTATCCAGATAAGGTCTACATACTCGATTCATCAGATCCATGAAAACTGCAGGTGCATTGGTTAAACCAAACGGCATCACTAGAAATTCGTAATGTCCGTATCGAGTTCTGAAAGCAGTTTTAGGAATGTCATCATCATGAATACGTAACTGATGATATCCAGATCTTAAATCGATTTTTGAAAAATAAGTAGCACCTTGTAGTTGATCAAATAGATCATCAATACGAGGTAATGGATAACGATTTTTGATTGTTAGTTTATTGAGTTCTCTGTAGTCAATACACATCCTGAATGAACCATCTTTCTTTTTCACAAAAAGAATAGGTGCTCCCCAGGGTGAGAAACTAGGTCTGATAAAACCTTTGTCTAACAGTTCTTGCAATTGACCTGAAAGTTCTTGCATTTCGGATGGTGCAAGCCGGTACGGGGCTTTAGCAACAGATGCTGCACCTGGAATCAAATCAATCCGAAATTCAACTTGTCTCACTGGGGGTAATCCTGATATATCCTCAGGAAAAACTTCAGGAAAATCCTTGACTACTGGAATGTCTGTGATTTGTTTGGGTGAAGAATTATGCTCAGTCACATGTGCCAGGAAAGCATAACAGCCTTTTCTTAAAAATTTCTGAGCTCGCATACAAGATATGATACCAAGTTTTCTACCAGCTCGTTCTCCTTGAACTATCAGTGTATTACCGTTAGGTAATGGAATACGGATCACCTTGTTTTGACAGACAACTTCCGCTTGGTTATCAGAAAGCCAGTCCATGCCCACAACGACATCAAAGCTCCCAAGCTCAATAGGAAGTAAATCAATATTGAAAAGATGATCATTCAGATTCAAGGAACATCCTTGAATAACACTGTTAGTTTTGATCAACTTGCCGTCAGCAAGTTCAATAACATAAGGAGTTTCTAGATCTACCGCAGGCAATGCAAGTAAAGATGCAAATTCAGGAGAGATAAAACTCTTATCTGCCCCCGTATCAAAGAGAACTGATGCATATAGATTATTGAGTAGGAACGTACCAGTCACAATGTTAGCATCATGTCTCGCCTCGGTAGCACCAATCTGAAAAGCTCTCCCCCTAGCTTCTGTTCCCGGATTGGTGTTATTGTTTGGACAGTTCCGCATGAAATGATCAGGACTTCCACATTTGTAGCATGACCGGTTGGTTTGAGTGGTTTGTCGTGGTGCTTGATTTCGTGGTTGAGCAGGAAAGTTGCAATATTTAGCATAATGTCCAACTCTGTTACAGTTCAGACAAACAGGACATGGTCCCGTGTGATGGAGTGGACACTTATTGCATTTGGGCGCCTGCCCAGTATAAGCTTTCCTCTCAGGAACATTCGCACCATAGTTCTTCACCGTTGGTTTATTCTGACTGATTTCAGCCGGTGCCCTTGTTTTGTTCTTACCGAACCACTTTCGTTTGGTACCTTTCGACACATTCGAGGTACCGACATCACCACTACTATGGACCGTCTGAGGCTTCAAAGACAAAGTACCACTCCTTACCGCCTCATTGGTAAGCTTAGTGGTCAAAAGAATCGTGTGTTTCAACGTTGTAGGTTCAGCAGCAGTCACCATTCCTCGTATCTGAGGAATCAGACCCTTAATGTACTTCTCGATTAAAGCCGCTTCCGTAGGAAACATCTCGGGAAGTAAACAAGTAAGTTCATGAAAACGATCGGTGTAAGACAGACAATCAACACCGATCATAGAATGATTCCAGAATTCCTCCTGGAGTTTTTGAATTTCAGTGATGGGACAGTACTCTGATCTAATCAGAGTTTTGAAATCATTCCAGCCCATCGAATCAACTGTGGCTGCACCCAAAGTCTTGGCCTGGGTATTCCACCAGGTTAAAGCTGAGTCTTTCAAAGAACAGGCAGCATAAGACACCTTATGCTCCTCCAAACACTGACTGATTTTGAGTTTGGTTTCCATCTCCTCGATCCACCTTAATAGACCAGCCGCTCCTTCTTTGCCAGTAAAAGTAGGAGGGTTACAGGAAGCAAAATACTTATATGTACATCCCTGTCGTGGTGGGTCAGGAGCAATTGTAGCCGTACCAGTGGTATTGATGCGTTTCTGCGTTGCCACCAGTAACAGTATGTTCGTTAGTATTGGGACCCCCACCCGAACCCGTAGTAACATGAGGCTGGTGTTGTACCAAAACACCACAAGCGGTTAACTGTTCGCGCACGATTCGTGCTATCATTGCCTCATTCGATTCGGATCCACTGGCACCAGCAAGTGGAATAGGGTTTGCTCCCGGGTTCACTGGTGGAGCAGTGTTTGTTTCCAGATTAACCTGTGGATCTGGATTGGATTCAGTATTTACTGGTGGACCTTGATTTAGCTCCGGGTTAGTAATGTTCCTGATAGATTTCCTTGCCGGTCGACCTCGTTTGGGAGCCATTATTCTGCTCACATGCAGACAAACTCAGGTCAGTTCAAGAACATTAAATATATAACCCATTTGATCACATAATTCAATCATATTCAGTTATACTGAAACTTTATGAAATTGAAAATGTGATTACAAAGAATATAGTATAACTACATGAATTCAGTCCAGACATGCTCGCATTACACACCGATCACACAACTGTTCGTAGTTATACTTAATCCTGTTTATCTCAAAAACATGTTAGAGTCTTACCCAGCTCTTTGCATTGCAACACATGTTTTTAGATATATGATCATACAGGACTAGGATATGTTCACCCACAAGTTCTCTGATATCTTCACAGTTCATGCACTAAGTTCCCATACAAACAATAGACATGTTCTCGTACAGTATGGCTCTCGTACTGTACTTTAGTTACAGACACATTCACAGTTAGACACGTTCTCAGTTCAGCCATGTTCTCGTACAGTATGGCTCTCGTACTGTACTTTAGTTACAGACACATTCACAATTAGACACGTTCTCAGTTCAGACATGTTCTCGTACAGTATGGCTCTCGTACTGTACTTTAGTTACAAATATATTTGCATACAGTATTGCTCCCGTACTGTATTTCAGCAAAATATATTTTTCAGTTCGATATATTCGCATACAGTATTGCTCCCGTACTGTATTTCAGCGAAATATATATTTTAGTTCGACATGTTCTCATATAAATACATTAGTACACAGTTATGTTCTCACACAGAAAAATTTAATTATAGTTCACACACAAAGTTCATTATACAAACAGACATACGAAAGCACCCATATTATTACAATGCCATAGTTTCATACATACAGAGTTTTAATACAACCAAAAGTCATGATATTCTAAACCAACAACATCATACACTACCTCTCACAAACTCGGGATCTGTCCATATCAAAATATCCCGCTCTCACAACTACTGATCACACTATATCACATCCTCAACCTATCCGCATAGTGCTAATGAGATTTACAATGACAATCCCAAAATAACCATCTGAACATACTCATCATATGAAATATGATAAACAAGAAAATATAATGGCTACAGCAGCCATAGTCACAGCCAGGACTATCATCCTGGTCTCGAAACTAACCGTCTCCAACCAAACCAAAAACTCTCGAACTCGCACTAATCCTGCCCTCATCACCTCCACCTGCTGCCAAAACGCATCAACTATCCTCTGCCTCAAAGTCCTACTAAAACGCTCCTCAACAGTAATCCTCCAAGCCTGGTTGTCAATACCCATGAGATTCACCTGCTCCATCAGAGTCAGATGTGAAGTGAGGATCTCCAATATAATGTTACGAGTATCCTCAAGGAGCGTATGGTGCTGATGTACCTCCTGCCTCAGACCCTGCAAGTCCTGAGCGACTTGCTGCACCTGGCCCCTCAGCTCTGCTTGGCGAGAGGATTCTCCCACCTCATGAACGGTCTGTGGCTCATCCCGTGGAGCCATCTGGTGTCGCGGAGGCAATCCTGTGGTTTTGCGGGCCTGTCCCCGCATCCTCCTAAGTCCATCCCATGCTGGTGCTCTCGGTGGAGACTGACTATGTCGTTCCTCAGCTGCCATATTCCCAGCACGAGGCTGAGAATGCCCCTGTGATGCGGGCTGTGCTGGTTCAGGTGCTGGTGGTGGTGGAGTAACTGGTCTAGGAGCTGACGGTGTACGTGGTGCTGCAGGTGTCGCCTGTGAGGCTACCGACGAAGCCTCGTCAGAATATGAGTCTGCTCCAGAACTGGCACTCGGAGTATCATCCAACACAACATAGGGGAATCTCTGATATATATATCTCTCTCCCTAATCATCCATTGCTGTATAATCAAAACCTCTAATCAGTATCATGAAGTAAATATTAAATAACAATATTTAACATGTACATGATAAGATGCTTCTCCCTATCTTAAATCAACAATTCGTTCCTATTATTATTAATGTTCTGCTTGAGTTGAATCAACCTAAAATGCACACGTGCTGCGAATTTCAGTTATGCTGGCCACTCATAACTGGAATTCGGACCACCTGATCATCCTGGCTTAATTCAAAACAAGTTTTGTTCATTAGACATGCTCGGTGCTCTCTGTGTTACTATACGAGCCTATGGTTATAGTCTAGGTCTCTAGGTCAACCTAATTCTCTATAACCTGTGGCTCTGATACCACCCTGTCACACCGCCACCTCTCGTCACCTCGTAGACATCACCACTATGCTTCCGCAACCGGTTCGGTGACGTCAGACCAGACACGAGGTGACGAGAGGTGGGGGTGTGACAGGTTCGATCCTTGATCCCACCCGGTTTTACCGGCCTTCCACCGTCGTGTCTTTGGGATGGTGCTTGGGTCGGGTTTTCCCCGGGAATTGGTGGTTAGTGGACTAGGGACTCCGTCCGTCTGGATTAGCGGTTAGCTTGGGCATCCTTTAGTCATTGGGAGACGTGTACGAAGTACATGACAGTTGATTAGTTGGTCGTTAAAAATAAAACGAAATTAGTGTCGTCGTGTGTTCCACAAATTGATTGCGTGCCTGAGTTTCTGATTTATGAAAATGTGTGATTCTGGGCCTAACATATTATTCATCTTTTGGTGACATTAGCTTATGGCAGCCAGAAAGCGGGGTTCATCACATGTGCAATGGAGGCGAACTTTCATCTGTTTATAACTTTGGTCCCTACCAAGTGAGTGCCACTCATCATCTTTACTTTCATGATTGATTGATAAAAAAAGGGGATGTCACCAGCACAATGTTTATTTTAGAAAAGTCTTTTTTTTTTATTATTTTAATTTTTATGGATAACCATGCATTTAATTTATCCTTTTTGTCTAATAACTATGATAATTTTAGTTTAAATAATTAGATTTGTATATATTAATAGGTAAACTTATTTTTATGCTTTTCTATTTTTCTCAATTAATATATAAGAAAAATAAAAAATATATAATTTAACCAATAACAACAATATATACAGATTTATACTCTTTTGTTTTATGGGTTTATGTAAATTCATGTTTGTTTAAGAGTTAACATCAACATAAATTTTGTAATTTAAAAAACTTATATTGATTTAAATCTATACATCACATCGATGTTAACTATTAAATGGACTTGAATTTACACATACATATAAATAATAAAGCAGTGCATATGTGTAATAATGATAAAAAAAATTGAATTGATATTGACCGCTCATCAAAGGTTATCGCTATAAAAATGTATTATTATTTGAACTAGGTTTATTCACCCCGCGCCTTGCGGCGGATTATCACAGTAACTCTCGATAATAAGTATTATATATCATTTGCAGAATCATAAGTTACATAGGAAAATCAAATCTTTCATCACGTTCTTTAGACTATTGCCATTGACAACCAAAAATGAGATTGTAACACTATTCAAAAAAAGAAAAAATAAAAAATATACATCTCTCTACAACTTGGTCATCTCCACCACCTAGATTGCAACCCATTTGGGGGGGTATTTTTTCTTTTTTTTTTTATTTACTTTATCATATTTAGTTTTAGTTATAATCTTATTTTTTTATAATAACTACTAATAATTAACATTTTTAATAAATCTAAAAATACATTTTTGATCAGTTTTTTTATGAAAACGTCAGTATAAATTTTGTTAAAAACATAGCTCGTTTGAAAAAAATGTATTTTTTAATATAAAATAAATATAAATAATCATTGATTAATCTTATTTAAAAATTGGATTTTTTTTATTGGTTCAAAAGATTGTTGGTATCAAACTCATTATCATATATTATATTTATTTAATAAAAATCAGTAAAGATTGAGTTGTTAATGAGACTGAAAAGTTGGGTTTGATTAGATTGTGTAGGTTGAAGAGAGATAAATTAGTTTTTTTATTAAAAGATTATGTTGGGTTGGATTGTGAATGAGGACGGTCTTATACAAATTTTTCATAAAAACATAAAATCATACACAATGCTTACAAATATGTTATAAAAATAATAGAAAAAATTACTCACAATATATGTCACACCGACAACAATCATTTGAATTATAAGAAAAACTTAAATCTATATGCAAATCTTTCATATTTAATACATTTATTTTTATTTACTACTTTTTAAAGTTAAAAACTTATGATGGTTCAAGTCTAAATTTTTCAAAACGTCAATACATGGATCAGACCCCTAAATTTTATATATATATAATAAATAATGGGGCCCACTCACAATATAAGATATATATTTCTCCTATTTCTTTTAAATGCATTTTAATATATATAATAATAATATTAATATACGCAAACATGTGCACACACCTATACACTAGCTCTTGTTTCTCAAGATCTTTAGACCATGTGTAATGATAAGTGAGTGGGGCATGAGAGGGCTGGTCACACCCCCTTGACGCCCTTCTCCCACTACACAGGGGCGTGAGAGGCCACGATGTGAAGAGGAAGAAGAAAAGGGAAAAAATGGGAGGTGATGAGGGTGATGATAACACATCTGGTGATGACGTGGAGAGATGAGGGGGTGATGATAGTTTTTATGTGATGCCTACGTGACGCCTACATGGAGTGATGAAGTAATGACCACTACACATGACCTTAGCGTGAGGAAATTATAAACTTATAATACATTGCCACTTTAGTCATTTCAGAATCAAATAGCAACTCTACGTAGTCGAGATGATAGTTTTTTCAAAGAAACTGATTTGACTTCACTGTTTCTAACGCATGTCCTCAAACTAAAGAGATGTCAACACTTGAAAGCCTAAAGACATAAAGTAGCTAAAACCAAAACAACTTTTATAAAAGGTGTAATAACTCTCTGGAAAGTTCAAAGTAGTAGCAAAATAAATAAAATCACATTTATTTATGATGACAATTGTCTACAATCATAAGGCAATCTTAGCCTTCACTAGTAAATATAGTATGGTTCATGTCCTTTATGCAACACTTATTTTTTCAGTTGCTTCAAAACCCGGCTTTGTCTCCAAAAGGAGGGGTTGATCTGCTTTCGACTAATTTTTGTTGCGAAGACGCTTCTCCTCAGAAAGTTTTTCGGCAAATCTGTTGCAAGAAAAATACTCTTAGCAAATTAAGCAATGAATCAAATGAAAAGGATATGTAACTTCAAGGTTAATCAAGTAGTGTACTGTTTTCTAAAGATATATATATACATACTCTTTAAGAGCCTCTGCGTTAGTTTCCATCCTATAGGGGACGAATTTTCCGTCTTCTAAGTTAACTGTTGAAACCTTCTTTGTGAGCAAGTTTTCACCAGCATTGAGCAAACAATCCAAGTTTTCTGAGGTAGCCCTATCGAGTGGAGACAATGTGTGTTCTAAGCCATCCTCCTATTACATACACACAACTCGATCTATTAGTGACCAAACCCTTACCCGTCTGTAATTTAAGATAGAAACGCTCATGTGAATCTCTAATATTCTAATTACTAGATTTATATATATAAATATATATATATATGCCAATGTTTTATAGTTACAAGAGTAAATACAACAAATCATATAAAGTTATATATGCCAATATATGTGTGTGTATGTATATGTGTGTGGATTTCTAGAAAATACTCTTTGCTCATACTTATAAGCATGTAAATGTAGAAAAAGATGTTACGTTTTTTTTAAGGTAAACTTAATCGTAACAATTTAAACTATTGGAAATAGGTGTAAATTGAGTTTAAATTTATGGTTAACTAATATTATTATATATATTATGATTAACCTTGACAATGAAAGTTAAGGTAGAAAGTCTCATTTGTTCAATTGCTATTATATGGTTGTAGTGAGTTAAAAAAACCTGGATTCGTAGGTAGTTTTTCTCGAGGTTTAGTGTTTTGAAGACAACAGAAAGATGGAAATCAACCATATCAGTGCTAGCTTGAGTGAAGATATCAAGTAAGGGAGTAGAGCCATTGGCATTGCACCACCATCCAAACAAGCCCCATTTTTCAGCCTCTTTTACCGTATATTTGCCTTTCATTTTGCATTCGCCGGTCCCTATTGATATGACCAAATATCTTCGGTACTCGAAGGATTGAGGTAAAGGAAAGTCTGTGTTTTTGTGAATGAGTTGTTTGGCAATTTCCCCCATTGCAATCAAAGTCTGTTAATTAAAGAATAAGAAAATTAAAACTTGTTTAACAAAATTTAACCATCTTGTAACATGCAAGTCACATTTGTTTTGATCGTTTATATCTTATTGTATCTTCATTCTTTTAGTTGGTTTTAAACTCCATGCTATGACATGAGAATGATGGGTATATTATCGTGTGATTTTTAGTAAAAAAGCGAAGCAAAGCGAAGATTGTCTCGCAAATATACAAGTTTTTTACCGGATTATTTGCTGCCACACCACCATCAATAAGGTTGAATTCACGCGTCTTTTCATTGTGGCTTGTTTCAAAATAATGAGGAGGAAGATAAGTTGGAGCGGCTGATGTTGCTATGCAAATATCCGAAAGCTTAGCATTCATGTATGGTTTTTCGTTGATCTAGCAAAATAAGCATTAAATTTTTTTATGTTTAACAGCTTGAGAATTAAGGTAAATCATTAGCTGTCATAAGATTTAGCTGACACTGAAAACGAACAGTATAAACAAGTCACATGTATTTGTTGGAACGACGGTTGATACAATGGCAAGACCGTTGTCTCAGAGTGCAGTGACTGAGTATTGAAACTTCAGCCTTGCATTAATGCTACAATTGCAGCGGTGCATTTTTCAGTGACATTAGAGAGACTTCCCCATGCTGTGATTGTAGCGGAGGCTCCACCCAACCCTCCTGACGGGCCAAGTTGGTTGGAGTCGAAGACTCGTCAACCAACCGTTCCAGCTAAAAACAGGGTATGAAGCTTTAACCTTGCCGCGTTAAACCCTTTTGACTCAGACACAAAGCCGGGTGATAGCCCGGCTTTTGCATCATTGCCATGTCTCACCAAATTTTGACAACAATGAGAATTGAACCCACGAGCTCTAATAGGAAGTGTGGGCATCTTACCACTGCATCAAATCTTGCGGACATCTAGCTATTTTGAGTGGTTAGTTTTGTTGCTAGCTAAACCGCCGGGGCTTTAAACTCGATGTTTACTTTTGGATGGTCAAACATGTTTATTTTGGGGATTTTCCTTATAGTGATCTCATGTAACAAGAAAATAAAACCTCATAGCTGGAAAAGATGGTTGGCTGGAGCGTCTTGATGTCAAAGGTAGGAATAACAACATTAGTTAATGTATCTCCTAATTTGATGTCTTTAAGCCGCTTCCTTATGGCTTCATGGAGGTATTTTCCATTATACAACGGTCCGCTTATCGTCTTTACAATCTTTGTAATTCTATTGCTGTGGTACGCACAAGAAAACAAGTTAGTTTATGAAGAAACGACAACGACTCGCGTATAAAAATAACACACGAACGTGTTCTGACTCGTTACCGCCCAAACCGACCAGTCTATTTTGCCAGCTATACTATACAACATATCCTCTAGTCACATCAAGTGTACACTAAAATAGAACATATTCACCAGCTGTTTGTGACCCAGCTGCCTTAACACACATCAATTGAAGAATTCATAGAAAAAAAAAGACTTTAATTTGGTAGATTTTTGTGGATATATAAATTCAGTAGAAAAATATGAAGCCTGTAATAAGTTTTATAAACAAAACACATCATATTTTGTAATCTTCCAAGAAAAAAAATGAAAAATAAACATTTAAAATTAATTTATCAGCATGTCCAATTTAGCACCATTTATTTACAGAAAACAAAATGATCAAATATTTCTCATCATTGTATTCAGTATATCTCATCATTAGCAAACTAATAGTAAAGTATGAGTTACAGAAAACAAAAAGATAAGCATGTGATCTCTATAAGTATCATTCTTGTACGTATACAATTATTTCTATTATTTCTCTATCTCATTATATATGTAAATTATAATTTATAACTCTATTTGAACATTAAAATAGTGTTGAAAGGAAAAAAAAAGCTGTTATACTTAAAAGGGAAAATTACCAAAATGTCTATTGATCAGGTTTTTCCCTTGAAATGTTCATTTGACTTATTCATGACTCAGAATGTCCATACTCTTTATGGGCGCCGGCGCACGTAAGTATGGCGTCCGTCCACATAGCCACCAAACAAAGCTTGCCACGTTTCCTATACATGCGTCCGCCCGTAGATCACAGGCGCCCACCCATGAATTACAGGCATCTGCCCACAGATTATAGGCGCTCGTGTCAGAGTATACGGGCGCCGACGCCCACATAAGACATGTGGCAAGCTGTGTATGATTGGCTTTATAGGCGGACGCCTATACACTCGCAGGCGTCAATGTCCGTAATATGATGGGTATTTGAAAGTTAAATAAACATTTTGAGAAAAAAACCAAGTCAAATGACTATTTTGAGAATTTTCCCTGTATTTAACTTCCTCCAAATTATATAATATTGGTGAAGTAATTACCAATCTTGAGGGAAGATCTTGGGGCACTTCTCAAGGTAGAATTCTTTGATCTGTTTAGCTGTGAACAAGGGGCGCCTATGCTCATCCGGTGCGGTTAACATCGCGGTGATGAGTCCACCAGTACTTGTCCCAGCAATTATATCAAAATAATCTGCTATTCTTGCTTCATCACCATCTCGTTTCTGAATCATATATAGAAAGAACACAGTCCATCAGTTAACCAAAAACCCATGATTTTTAGTGTTTTGTACGCTCATTTTCACTGTAGAAAACCAAGAAGATTACATATCTAGAAATTAAAACACCAAAACTTATTTAAAAAAAAAACACAAATTACATGTTACATATACCTGCAACTCATTTTCAAGAAATTCGAGGATGATAGCTGGGATCAGACCTCTAATTCCACCACCATCAATGCTAAGGACTGTGATCAAATTCCCTAAAGCTGGGGGCTGCACGATTGATTTTGTTCTCTGCATATCAGGTCTGATGTTTTTTTGCTAATAATGGTGAGTGAGTGGTGAATCTTTCTGTTATTGCTATTCTTGATGTTAAAATTTATAGGCACATGCTCTACTTTTCATGCTTCACAAATCTTTTTTAGGAGTCCTAATTTTACTTTTTAATTATTTTGGTTGGTGGGGTAATTATGCTTTCCCATACTATATATATATATGTTAAAAATAAAATACGAACTGTTACGTTTTTATAAAAATTGGGGGTAGACATATACACACACACACGAAGGAGGAAGTTTATTATAAAAAGTGGGTTTTGTATCCAAAGGCACGAAGAACTTGCGTGATTATAAGTGTTTTGAATAACATTCACTTGATATTTATCACGTAAGATATAAACTGATCACATATGCATAATTTTTGCATATGCGTTATTATTATTTGTAGATGCGTGAAAGATATCGCAAATGTCATTAAAAATAAATGATAATCACACGAGTTATAGACTAATATTCATAAAAGTTTTGTAGTTTATAAATGTATTTTAATTTATTGCAGTTGGTTCCAAACTTGGATAAACAGATGATGATTTTTAACGTAATACTTTCCACTGAAAAGCAAGTTTGTATAAGAACTAGACTCTTAAATATAGATATTTAAAAGGAATATTAATACATCTGCCTTTTTTAATGGTGAATATATGCTGTTGATGATCCGTTGGTTGTGAGAGTTCCTCTTTTTTGTTCTCAATCCGGTTTACATACTAGAGGCAACCCTAAGAATTGAATTACCCAGGATGAACCAGAAAAAATGCCCCTTATTGATTTTAAATATTAAAGTATGGAGTTCAAAAAAACAAAAAAAACGTTTAACTCCAAAAATCGAACCGTATGCATAACTAAAAAACAAACCGAATTCAGAATTCGGTTTTTGGTTTGGTTCCTAAATGAATCTGAATTCCGAATTCGAATTTCGGTTTGATTCCTAACCATATCTGAATTTCGGTTTTTAGTTATCAGTTTTGAATTCAGTTTGTTCGGGATTTAAATTTAATATTATGTTAATAATATATAAGGTTGAATTTGGTTTATTTGGTTTTTAACTACTTTATTTGGTTTTAAATAGGTTTATTCGATTGAATTTGGTTTCTTCGGTTTTTAACCGGTTTGTTTGATTTTTAATCGGATAGAGAAAAATTTAAAACCGAATAAATAGTTGACTGAACCAATGAACACCTCTAGTTTAAAGGACATGAAAGTAACTTCCTTTACTTTAATGAAAATTACTTTTCGTATCCCTTAAATCATATGTATAATGGTTTTTTAGTTCTCTGAATTATTAGTTTTTATTTGAATGAATTTCTATATATACATATATATAAAAAAATTTGTGCTCCTTAAAACAAGAAACAAAGGGAAACCATATGGTTAATGTTCTATAGATATTAGACAAAACATAAAATACTTTTTATTTTTGAGAAAATCACACCGTACAAAAATTTTAATTTGATTCCCTTGACTTTGGTTTGGAAATAGGGCTATATAGAACCGAATGTTCAGGAAACGAATAGTTCGTGAATCATTTGACAAAAGTTCGTTTATGTTCATTCGTTTAGGAAACCGAATGTTAGTTAGTTAACGAGTATGAATAAATGTATCTTCGTTCATTTGTTTTCGTGAATGTTCGGTAATGTGTTTGTTTATTCATTAAACATGTTTTATATTTTTTATTTTTTTTATTTTTGATTAATATCATAGCATTTAAATTGAAAATCTAACCATTTGTAATTTGTATCTTGTTAAAAACGTATTAATTTGAAAGTAAGAACTTTGAAACATTAGTTTAGGCAAATTTAATTATGATTGTTCTTTAAGCTTTGTTTTATGATATTTATTTTTTGAGTTTTATATGAAATGTTAACTTTATATTTATGTAAAATGATTATATATAATGTCTGAGATTAAAAATGTTGAATTTTGTTTTGTAAGTAACATATGTTTATTTGTGTTCATGAACAAATTTAACAAAAAGAACAAAATTTTTTGTTTGCTTAGTGCTCATTAATAAGTTAAAAGTTAAATGAAGGAACACATATGACCTCATCCATGTCCGTTGGTTCATTTATAGCCCTATTTGGAAGATACAGAAATTGGCAGATACATCTTTCTATTTTTGGTATATTTTTCAAAAGACTGTGTGTAACGGGGTGTGAGCACCCGAGTAATGGGGTGTCATGCCCCTACCACCATTACACACGCGGCATAATCCGGGCGTGACTGCTAATGCATGATTGTGGTCATGGGTGTTTGAGAGGAGTGAGGAGTTGTGGGTGATAAATGAGGAGTGGTTGATGGTTACATATGTCTATGTGATTTATGGGTGATAAGATTAATTGTTTATGATACTTTTGGTGTTCTTCATGACAAAACAAAATATATGTGTGTGTGTTTGTAAGGAAATCAGAGAATTGAACATATATACAATTACTTCAAATGTTTACAGACCAAGGCTATTTATAACCTTCAAATGACAATTACATTGTGTCACACCCCCAAATTTCCATGTGCGGTGTCAGGCTGCTTGGTGTGACGTGGCCAGTAATTAAAGCTCTTAGTCATGTAGAACGACTCTATATGAGTTGTAAATACACAATTACCCATAAAAGTTCATGTTGTATTAAAATAATGCAACAGAAATAGTTAAGTAGTTATGCAGCGGAAATGTTAATGTTTGCAGCGGAAAATAGTTTGTCAAGACACTACAGTGTTATAAAGATACAATCATCATAAAATGTTTAGAACAGTAGCAAAAACGAGAGCCTAAATGCATGCAAGACCCTCTTGTCGACTCCATGTGCATCCTAGCTTGTGATGTTCAGTTACCTGAGAATACATGCGAAAACGTGTCAACATAAAGTTGGTGAGTTCACAAGTTTAAGTAAGTTACAATAGTAACGAGATATATACTGGGTATGTTAAGTTGTAGACCTACGGTCCCGAGTGTATAAGTTCATCTTATCGAAACTAGACTGTTTGTTGCCTCCGCCGGGCTTATCGCGAAACCATGGCATAGATTGATATTACGCCTGTCATGACCTCCAGTCATAGTTGTCGTCGAGCGGGGTTTGTCAGACCCAGTAGTACTACGTAATAACGACTCGTTTGATACACAACTAACGGTAAGGATATGTGAGGACTTTGTTGCGATACATGCACACTCAAAAAGTTGTGTTCACGGTTATGTTTGCGTTCGTGTTTGTGTTGGTCTCACTAGACCTTGTTCATGTCCAAACAACTATAAGGTGTTGTGTTGGTTGTGTTGACCGTGTTTGACTTAACGACCCGTTCGTGACTTGATTAGTTTAAGTGTTCGTTCAACGTGTGTTTAGTGTCGTGTGTTACGTGTAAACATATAAGTTAGGTTAGTAGGATAACTTACTATTTACAGTAACTTTCCATTTTAAGAAAGTTTCTATTTTAGGCAAGTTCACATAATCTGAAATAACCATCTCTTGTACAGAGTATAGAGGTCGTGATTAACGTTTGAGGCTCAAGTGAAATGATGTAGGGTGGCTGAAATGATTTGGTCTTGGTTTTATAAAGATTTTTCGTGTTAGGAAGCTTCGTGTACCGCCAAGACGGGCTCAAGGCCACCTTGGCGTACAGCCACGATTATTATATTCATTTGTTTTCCGAAACACGCCACGTACCGCCAAGGTAGGAGATGATAGGTCGTCGCGTACCGCGATGGTTTTCAGAGGAATTCAAATTCTCCCACCCAGGCTTCGCGTACCGCCAATGCCCAATCCGGGGTCCTTGGCGTACCGTGACGCCTTCCGGACAAGCCCATGTCACACCCCGGGCTCTCGGCGGCCTGGGCGCTGTGACCCGATTGGTTTCATAGATAATACAGTCTCGGTCAGAGTTTATTATTCTTTTTAATCAGCGGAAGCGTTGTTTCATTAATTCATAATTTTATAAATAATTCACATGCATGGATGTGAAAACCATATGTTTCATGATTTCTAAATAGTTCATACGCGTGGTTATGAAAAACCACCTTTCATCGTTTGTAAATAATTTTCAAAATTTACTTTTCAGGATTTCATAAAATTTCATACGCATAGGTATGAATATCATCATTTCATATTATTGTAAACCGGATTTTCACAAACTCACAATTTCGAATCATTTTATAGTATCCGGTTTATACATGACTTGGAGGCATAGCTCCAATAGCTCCATGGTCTCACCACAAGATCTTATTCAAGGCATCATAGGCCAAGAATCTCTAATCTTGCTTTTCTTTTACATTTCATTATTACGTGAAAAGTTTTTGAAAATAAAACGTCAACATAATGTTGGTGAATACAAATAACAGACTCGATATGTAAGCATGGCATGTTCGGTCCTTTAACCATAATTATTATTGGCAATACCACACATTTAGCAGGTTATTTCACTGATCGATACAACTACTGCATACACTGGTTTATAACTGTCACTGGTCGTTTTGTTCCCTCCAGCCCACAGTACGTCTTACGTTTAACCTTCCAGCCCACCTGTACCAGCCACGTATGGGAATTTCACCCATATGCGGATACGATTTGCAAATCATATGTATACTAATAGCCTAAATGCTGGTCACGTAGTATCCCTTTATGCGTCAAAGTTTAAACATACAATGCTAAAAAAATGCATTTATATTTAAAAACAAGTTAAATGTATTCACCTGGATTTTTGGTTGGCTGTGTGACATCTCAATATAAATCGGGCAGCGTTTCTGTTTAAAAAATCCTTATAACTATTTGCAAGGATCATTCCTGAAGCTTATTTTTCTGCTCCTAAAATAAACCATAACTTAATATAGTATTTACATACATAAGATCAAATCTTAACCCTAATCTTATAACTTAATAATATTATGAGAAATCATAAATTTATAAATCAAACTCAAATATTGAAATACATACCTAAACGTACTGACCTCTGAATCTTAAGAGATTTCAGAAAACTTCATGGCAAATTTAAAATTTGTCTTTGATCGAATTAAATTCTTTAGCTTCTTTATTTCTTCTTTCGTCGTAGGCTTTCAAACTCAAATATGTGTGTGTATATATATTTGAAATTTATAGATGACTATGTAACATACGGATAACTAATTGCTTATCACTTCCATATTTTTTTTTCCTTTTTGTTGCTTTACGCCAGCACACATACACGTGCAAGTTTGTTGATTTTTTTTATTAATAATAATTAATATTATATTATTTTAATTAATATAACTCAAGTTTAGTTATTCTCTTATAACTTTTAAAATATCGTGTTTTATAAAATTTTAAAAATACTGCTAGGACCGGCTCATTTTTCTCTACGTGTCGACCTAAGTTTTGTTAAAAACAGACAATGTTTAATTATAATACATTTTATTAATTTTAGGCGGTTTCCTATAACAGTGACCGATCGTTTAAAAAAAACGATTATTCTAATAATCGTTTCATCCTACTTATTCGTTTAAACGAATGCTAAAAAAAATCTTGAATGTTCATTGTTTATACTCGCGAATAATCATATTTATGAAATAAATTATTTAATTTTATTAGACGAGACCTTAAGTTTTAATTGATCGTTTTTATTTTTATATTTTTGACTAATAATATTTTAATTATAAACGAGGGTATTTTATTTATTTTCTCAAAATAGGATGTTACATCCTCCCCACCTTTGTTTTAATCTCGTCCTCGAGATTATTAAAATGGGTAGGTGTGGATATTTCTTCCTCATTTCTGATTTCAGTTCTTGTGTATATTCAGGGTCACTTATGGAGTTTCACTTAACTTTAACTAACACAAAGTTTTTGCTTGAGTTTCTTTTCTCTTCGGTCTTCGATTGAATCGGTTGTTCGTTAAATTTTAATTTTTCGTTTACCTAAACATATTGAAGAGGTGTTAACATGATTTATCAGCTAATCATTTTCGAAAGTTAGAAACATGAAACACATTGTGTAGAGATACAATTTCATTCATGGATAGTTGAGCTAATTTATCTATTGAATAAGTTTCTTTAAATTGTAGGAAATAAGCAGACTTTGTCAGTCTATCAACTATAACCCAAATCATATCATTTCCTTGACTGGTTCAAGGAAGTTTAGTTATAAAATCCATGGTTATCATTTCCTATTTCCAGATTACGATATTAGGTTGTTGCAACACACCTAAGGTTTTTTATGTTTTGTTTTAACTTTGGAACAAGTTAACATTGTACAATATATATTTCTTCATGATGATCTATCAATAGGTTTCCTTTAAGTTTTTATATATTTGTGGGTCAGCACCTCCGAAAGAAACGATGGACTTCATTCAGGACGACTTCTTTTTCCCAACACGGTATTTAACTTTTCAACTCTTGAGAATGCATCAAAACGTTTTCTCATCGTTCGGTGCTCAGTATTTCCATCAAACTCGACTTTTTGCTTACGAAAAATGTGACCAGCCGGAAGGAATCTTCGATGCCCCATGTATACGGTTTTTTTGCAGTTTTTTAACCAAATTGAATTTGTCTCGTCTTCACAAATAGGACAAGCTTTCTTACCTTTTGTACTGTAACCTGATAAATTACCGTATGCTGGAAAATCACTTATGGTGCAAAAAAGCATGGCCCGTAAATTAAAATTTTCTTTCTTGTATGAATCATACACGAATACACCTGAACTCCATAGGGTCTTTAAATCATCAATCAACGGAGACAAATAAACATCAATGTCATTACCAGGTTGTTTTGGACCTTGAATTAACAATGTCATCATAATATATTTTCGTTTCATGCACAACCATGGAGGAAGATTATAAATGCATAGAAGAACCGGCCATGTACTATGACGACTACTCATATTACCAAAAGGATTGATGCCGTCAGAGCTAAGTCCAAACCGTATATTTCTAATCTCGTTAGAAAATTCAGGATATTTGATATCAATATTTCTCCACTGGGGTGAATCTGCCACATGCCTTAAATTCCCGTCGTTTATACGACCATCCTTATGCCATCGTAATAATTTTGCCTCATTTTCGTTTGAGAATAATCGTTTTAATCTTGGTATTATAGGAAAATACCATAACATTTTAGCGACTGGTCCATTTTTCGTCACATCATTGTCCATTTCATCCGTTTCCTTTTTACGTTTGTATCTAGATGCACCACATGTACCACATATATGTTCATTCTCAAACTCCTTTCTGTACAACATACAATCATTTGGACACGTATGTATTCTTTCAACTTCCAAACCCATTGGACACATTAATTTTTTTGCTTGATATGTTGAAATTGGTAACTCATTACCGTCTGGAAGAATGTCATGTAAAATAACTAAGAGATTTGTGAAACTCTTATCACTCCATCCGTAAGTTGACTTTAAGTTAAACAACTTTAAAACAACGCTAAGTTTTGAAAACTTTTCACAACCCGGATATAATGGTTTTTCTGCATCTTCAAACAAGGCATGTAATTTTTTTTGATCATTATCACCAATATTATTCTCCATATCATGTAACATTTCACTTAAATTGTCATTGGGATCAGTTGAAAGGTCATCATTCTCATCAATCAGTGAATCGTTGTTCTCTATAATCTCATTGTGTATATTTTTCGAAGACGTGTTATGAAAAGCACGTGATTCTCCATGCATTGACCAACAAGTGTATCTAGGCATAAAACCATGTTTCATTAAATGAAACTCTATTTCCATAATATCGTCAAATCTTTTAAAGTTTTTACAAATCATACAAGGACAACAAATCATTCCACTGCCTTTATTCACCCGATTAACTTCAGCAGCTTTGAGAAAACTTTGAATACCCTCTGTATATGCAGAGGAAGTACGTGCAGTATTGTACATCCAACTACTTCGATCCATCTTCAAACTAAGATAAACCAAATATTTGACATAAAGCACACTTATATGATGTAACCCAACCCACTTTTTGTATATCTTATCTCATATGTATACATGTTCATAAGTTAATATTAAAAAAAATTGGCAGCATTTCCCCTTAACTCTCCAAAGTATGCAGATAATCTACAACTCGAAGGAGCAAAGAGAAATTTTAACCAATTTTTTCTTAAACACCAACTTAGTAACATGTATACATATCCTACATGAGATATAATATTCAAAAAGCAATCCCAATTTGGGAACTATCTGAATTTTATCTCTATTAGATCAATTTTAGAAGTGTTATTTTAATAGAACACAAACAAGTAAATGCATTAACAATTCTATAAGCGATATAACATTAAAAACATTAAATTAAAATTTGATGCTAAATAAAATTGATAATATTTATACAAATATTATGTGTAAATGAACCAATGCAGCTCGTGAAATACTTAGGATCGGATCGGTAAAAAGCTCGAACGAGCCGAGCCTTAACGAGCCCGAGCCCAAAAGTGTGGCTCGTTTAGTTATCGAGCCCGAGCTTTACATATCGAGCTCGATCCGGCTCGCGAGCCTTAACAAGCTTTTTGTTTGTCTAATTTTTATTTATAATATTAAATGCTTATTTATAAAATTAATTATTTTTATATATAAAATTTTGATAAATATATTTAAATCAAATATTTTATATTAAATTTAGAAAATATAATTATAAATATGATTAAATTAGTAATTAAAGTAAATAAATAAAATCAAAACGAGTCGAGCCGGGTTTGAGCCTAAAACTTTTTTAACTAGCCGAGCTGGAGTCTAGTAATTAAAACTCTTATTGAGCCGAGCTCGAGTCCTAATTTACCTTAACGAGCCAAGCTTGAGCCTTAATGAGCTTAGATCGGCTTGGCTTGTTTACACCTTTATATACAAATAACATACTAATAAAATAAATAAAGGATAGATGATTCAAACCTTAAAACAGAGATTTTATGCAATGTGCAAATTGAGTATATAAGAATCTTAAATAAATATGATCCAAATCTACAAACAAAAAATAGAATTGAAGTTAAATAATGAAAAATATATATTATATGATGAATAATTAGAAGAAATAAATAAGTTAAAAGTAAAATTTTACCTGTATAATAGAAAGAACAATTAATTTGAGAAAAACAATTACCTGATTGATCAAAACGTATAAAGAAAAATTAAGTTGTGAAGAAATTGATTGAAATTGAAGAAACAATGAAAGAGAGGAGGTAGATGGGGATCGGAGAAGATGTTGGAGATGTTGTTGAAGTTGAACAAATGCGTTTACAAATTAAAAAAACCGCCCTAAATATATACATAAATCGTCCCATATGAAAAGTATATAAAACCGCCCCAAATGTATAGGATTAACCGCCCCAAATGAGCAAATAAAAAAAAAGTCTATTTAATAAATTTGGACCGCCCCATTTACAAGTATTAACCGCCCCATATGAAGTAAATAAAAAAAAAAGTCTGCTTATTAAATTTGGACCGCCCCAAATGAATTAAATAAAAAAAATCACCTTATTATTGAATTTGGACCGCTCCATATAATATTGATTCCATCAACCGCCTTAAAAACTAATACTTGACCGCCCTAAATAAACATAAATGTACTAGTGTGTATCATGCATTTGAATCTATGAGCTTCTTTTAATATCCGTTCTCTTATATTATTAGTCGCTCGTACCTAGATTCTTGCATTCATTTGACGAATTACATCATTCCCTTTGACTAATTGTTGAAACATGTCATTCATTTATTCTTTTCCTTTATTTTTATCTTCCTAAGTTTGCCTTTGTGCCTCTTTAATATGATTTATCAAATCAGCTTGTAGTTCAAGCCTTAGGGCACATATTCTTTTTGGTTTCTTTGCCTCCTTTCAGCTTAAGACATTGCTACCACATTTGTCGTTCTTTCATAATAGACAATTTTATAGTCATAGTTATCTAGTGTCTCCATTCACCTTTGTTGTCGCATTTTAATTCTTTTAATTTTTGTATTCAAAGTTTGCTTCGTTTGTGTCCATAGTCACATACAACAGGATTCACATGTATTGCAAATTATCGTTCCGTGTGCACCCGTAACGGTAATTTACCTTGCATGATTACCTTACTTCATGACATGGCACACAAATGAGTTAATTTAGATATTCATAGGATTAAAATTGTCTTACCAAATTGTGGTTTACAAGATTTTTGGTTTAACTAATTTCAATCAGGTAGATTGAAAAAGTTCATCTTGTACAAACCGTAAGCTTTGACTCGTTTGGCATTTTCGGGAAAATGGGTTAGTTTTCCTATTCGAATGACGTTCGAAGTGACAAACTTTAACCTACCAAGTTATTACAAGTCCATCACATCCTTCTAACCAAAGATAAAATTTTTTTTTTTGAACTCTTATGGTCAATCTAAACTATGAAATGAACCCTGTAAAGGTAATGTCTCCATAAATTCAATGCAAAGATAATGACGCTTAATTCCAAATTATGACTTGCATAATTCTTTTCATGAATCTTCAATTGGCGTGAAGCTTAAGCAATAACTTTGTTCCGTTACGTCAATAGACATTCTAATCATGTACTAAAATCATCACAGGTGACAATAAAGTTGTCAACGTTTTCAGGTAATGCTAGGAATGGAGCGTGAGTCAACTTATCTTTAAGGATTTTGAAAGCTTCATTTGTTTAGTACCCTATTCAAAATTTTCTAATTTTCTAGTCAACGAGGTGAGAGGGATGACTATTTGGGAGAATTTCTGAATAAGTTAATGATGATAACCCACCAAGTCTTAGAAACTATGCACCTCTGTTGGTAACTTGGGGTTCTCCCTTCTAGTAATAGCCTCTATCTTATATGGATCTACTTGAATATCATGAGCATTAATAATATGCCCAGGAGTTATACCTATGTGAGCCAAAAGTCACATTTAGATAATTTCGTATACAATTTCTCTTTTCATAGTAGTTCAAGTAGGGTTCTAAGATGTATAGCATGATTCTCAAGTTATTTTGAATAAATAAGAATATCATCAAAGAATACAATGATGAATTTGTCCATATGAGGTTTGCATATTCGATTCATCATGTCCATAAAGGCATTTGAAGCATTAGTAAGTCCAAAAGACATAACAGTGAACTCATAATGGCCATACTTTGTATGAAAAGCATTTTTAGAAATATCTTCTTCCCTGACTTTCAGTTTATGATATCCCGATCGAATATCAATTTTAGAAAAATGGCAAGCTCCTTGAAGTTGATCGAATAAATTATCAATTCGTGGGAGCGGATACTTGTTCTTAATTGTCACCTTATTTAGATCCCTGTATTCAATACACATCCGCAACGACCCATATTTCTTCTTAACGAATAATAATGGAGCTTCTAAAAGCGATGAGCTAGGGCGAATAAATCTTTTTCCAATTGCTTGTCTAATTGTTTCTTGAGCCCTTTCATCTTAGTTGGTGCCAACCTATATGGAGATTTAGCAATTGGAGTCGATCCTAGTACCAGATTGATATTGAATTCTACTTCTCGTTCTGGTCGTAAACTAGGTAATTCATCGGTAGTACGTCTTCCAGTTTATTCATTTCTTGTTCATGAGTAGTAACTAAGATTAGGTAAGCTAAGCAACCTTTGTTCAGACACTTAGTAGCTTTGATCCTAGAAATGATTCCAACATGATTCGTTGACTTATCACCCTTAATGATCCATTTTCCTCCTATTGGAACACAGATTTCAATGAATTTTGTATCTCGCAAGATACCTTCTTGGTATGTAGCTAACCAATCCATTTTGATTTATGTATCGAAACTCGACAGTACCATAGATAATAGTTTCATTGGAGTATCATGTTTAAAGAGAGTGACCTTACATTTTACTTGAACCTCAATTATCTTAACTAGATCACCGTTAACGATTTCTACCAGATAAGGTTTATCTAGTTTCACTAGTGTTTCGTTTTGAAGCTTACAGAATTCATAATCAATAAAGCTTTGATTTGCTCATGAATCAAACAATACCTTAGCATAAACATTATTGATAATAAACGCACCGATAATGATATTCGGCATGTTTGCAGCTTCCTTGACATTAAGAGCAAAAGCTCGACTTATCTTTTTCGCATTTGGATTAACTTTTGCTCCTGAACCACCAGCCGCATTAATTTCACTTGTTTTGTTTAATTTAGGAACCTACTAGCTCAACGGCTTAGTCAATGGTACGAGGCATAAAAGCCTTAACCATGTCACTAATTTCACATACCAATCCCCAAATATAATGACTAATAAGGTTTGATTATGGTGTCACAAGTTGTGACATCAATCTAGCATATTCAAAGTATTTAGAAGTGTATTCTTGATGCCTAGCACCGACCATGAGATGGCTCAGAAATTTCTACTCAACCTCTTCTTTTTCATTCATTAGGCATAATTTTCGAGTTACCAACTCTCGAAAACTTTTTCAAGTCATAGCATACGCATTGGTTTGAATAATGGAATTCCACCATTCTAAAGATGCATCTTTAAATGAAATTCAAAGCATATACAATCATATCTTCATCTGTATATTCGCTGATAGCAAGTACAGCTTCAATCTTTTCAATCTATCTTAATGCTACGACAACTCCTTTCATTCAAGTGAACTTAGGAGGTTTACAACATTGTAATGTTTTATACTAACATTCATTAGTTTCGAATTGCTTCAAACTAGAAGCTTCTTAATTTTCATTGTTCATATAAGATGCATCGTTTTCTTTTGTTATTGTTTTCATGAGATTCGAATTTTCATTTTTTTTAGCGATTATTGACAGAATCGCATCTTTTATTCATTCTAGAATCATCCATTGTATCTCAGTATTCTGAGTCACGGTTTCAATAATATCCGTGTGTTCACTTTCACCCACGTGTATTTCTAGAAGGTTCGCTATTATTTAGATTTCTAGACATTGTCTACAAAATAATAAATTTGACAAAGTCTTAAAATAATTCATTATAACTTAGCTCATAGGCTATCATCAGGATTCATTATGTTATTTTAATCATTCATAGTATTTCAACATTACTATTCTACCTATTCCTTTGATAGGCACTTATCTCAATTTGGTTAAAGCTTAGATACTATCATTAGTACCTATTTCGCTAAAACCTGGAGCTCTGATACCAACCTGTCACACCCCGGGCTCTCGGCGGCCCGGGCGCTGCGACCCGATTGGTTTCATAGATAATACAGTCTCGGTCAGAGTTTATTATTCTTTTTAATCAGCGGAAGCGTTGTTTCATTAATTCATAATTTTATAAATAATTCACATGCATGGATGTGAAAACCATATGTTTCATGACTTCTAAATAGTTCATATGCGTGGTTATGAAAAACCACCTTTCATCGTTTGTAAATAATTTTCAAAATTTACTTTTCAGGATTTCATAAAATTTCATACGCATAGGTATGAATATCATCATTTCATATTATTGTAAACCGGATTTTCACAAACTCACAATTTCGAATCATTTTATAGTATCCGGTTTATACATGACTTGGAGGCATAGCTCCATGGTCTCACCACAAGATCCTATTCAAGGCATCATAGGCCAAGAATCTCTAATCTTGCTTTTCTTTTACATTTCATTATTACCTGAAAAGTTTTTGAAAATAAAACGTCAACATAATGTTGGTGAATACAAATAACAGACTCGATATGGAAGCATAGCATGTTCGGTCCTTTAACCATAATTATTATTGGCAATATCACACATTTAGCAGGTTATTTTACTGATCGATACAACTACTGCATATACTGGTTTATAACTGTCACTGGTTAGGAACTACAGGGCAGCGCGTCTTACGTTTTGTTCCCTCCAGCCCACAGCTGGTCACTGGTTAGGTTGCCTGCGGAGTACGTCTTACGTTTAACCTTCCATCCCACCTGTACCAGCCACGTATGGGAATTTCACCCATATGCGGATACGATTTGCAAATCATATGTATACTAATAGCCTAAATGCTGGTCACGTAGTATCCTTTTATGCGTCAAAGTTTAAACATAAAATGCTAAAAAAATGCATTTATATTTAAAAACAAGTTAAATGTATTCACCTGGATTTTTGGTTGGCTGTGTGACATCTCAATATAAATCGGGCAGCGTTTCTGTTTAATCTATCCTTATAACTATTTGCAAGGATCATTCCTGAAGCTTATTTTTCTGCTCCTAAAATAAACCATAACTTAATATATATTATTTACATACATAAGATCAAATCTTAACCCTAATCTTATAACTTAATAATATTATGAGAAATCATAAATTTATAAATCAAACTCAAATATTGAAATACATACCTAAACGTACTGACCTCTGAATCTTAAGAGATTTCAGAAAACTTCATGGCAAATTTAAAATTTGTCTTTGATCGAATTAAATTCTTTAGCTTCTTTATTTCTTCTTTCGTCGTAGGCTTTCAAACTCAAATATGTGTGTGTGTCTATATATTTGAAATTTATAGATGACTATGTAACATACGGATAACTAATTGCTTATCACTTCCATATTTTTTTTTCCTTTTCGTTGCTTTACGCCAGCACACATACACGTGCAAGTTTGTTGATTTTTTTATTAATAATAATTAATATTATATTATTTTAATTAATATAACTCAAGTTTAGTTATTCTCTTATAACTTTTAAAATATCGTGTTTTATAAAATTTTAAAAATACTGCTAGGACCGGCTCATTTTTCTCTACGTGTCGACCTAAGTTTTGTTAAAAACAGACAATGTTTAATTATAATACATTTTATTAATTTTAGGCGGTTTCCTATAACAGTGACCGATCGTTTAAAAAAACGATTATTCTAATAATCGTTTCATCCTACTTATTCGTTTAAACGAATGCTTAAAAAAATCTTGAATGTTCATTGTTTATACTCGCGAATAATCATATTTATGAAATAAATTATTTAATTTTATTAGACGAGACCTTAAGTTTTAATTGATCGTTTTTATTTTTATATTTTTGACTAATAATATTTTAATTATAAACGAGGGTATTTTATTTATTTTTCTCAAAAGAGGATGTTACAGCCCAATTGGCCCATATTCACTGTTTGTGTTCGTTTTTTGACCATTTTATGTTTACGATCATCGTTTCTTGAATCATTGTCAAAATTTAACTTATTATAAGTTCTCATAAGGTTTAATTGTAGCTCAATTGAATTGTTGTTCGTTTATTTCACCAACGTTCGTTAATCGAGACACGTGTGTGCGTTTTACGATAATTCGTCGAATTATTGTTTGGTTGCTCATGTTTCGACTGTTGTGCCACGTGTGACACTAAATTACTTAATTCTAGTGCCACGCAAGTAATAATAATATAAATTATTATTAAAATAAATGTAATGCTGGCTTGGAAAATACGATGTGTCACACATTGACAGTTAAATAACTGTTAACTAACTAATTTTACATAATAACATTCTATTTACACAAATTTACATCTGTCTTTTGAAACCTTAATCATGTTTACTTCCAACAATCACCCCTAAACATGATTATGGCCTTCATAATCTTCACTTGACTTTTTCATCCATTTTTACATATCTCGTCTTTCATGATTATATCTTCTTTAATATGAACAAACTCTTCAATATCTTCACAAATATTCTGAGTATCACTGTCTTCCATTTGTAACATTAAGAGAGTTGCTTCATCATCTTCTTCTTGCACGAGATTTGCTTGTTTTCCTCCATGGTTTGACTTAGGACAGTCTGAGGCATAGTGTCCAAAATTATTGCAGTTGTAACACCTTACCTTGTTTATGTCAAACTCAAACTTGTTTTGGTTTCTCGAATTCTTATTTCTTTCATCATAATCATTTTTGTTTTTATTGAAGTTTATCTGACTTTCATTTCCTTCTTGTCTAAACTTTCCCTTGTTTCTTTGTGATGAATTGAACCTTCTTCGTTCAAAGTGTTTTCTTGACTTGACTTGTTATCATGTTGTGAAAAAAAAAACTTTCCTTGATTATTTTCTGAATCTTCGTTTAACAAACTAGTCCTTTCTTCAAAATCTTTTAATCTTCCAATAATTTCATCTAAATTGGTTGCTTCAAAATCAGCGAATTGCTCGATTGTTGCAGCAATTTGAACAAACCTCTTTGGTACTGAACTTAACAGTTTTTGCACTAACGTTGATTGATCATATTTCGTACCCAGATTACTTGCCTTTGTAACAATACTGTTAAGTTTTGTAGTGAACGAATCAATAGTATCTTCCTCCTTCATCTTTAACATTTCAAATTCTGTCTTCAGTGTTTGAAGACATGCCTTTTGTACTCGACCTAAACCGACATTTCGAGTCTTAAGTTCATCCCAAATTTCTTTTGCGCTTTTACAATTTGCAATTTGTATTAACATGTCTTCTGGTAATGCTTGAAATAGATATGCAGTTGCGGTCATATCTTTATTTTCATTGGTTTGAGTGTTAGCACTAGGTTCTATCATGTCTTATAATCCATTTGTCTTCAGTATGGTTTTAATTCTTTTTTTTTCACGGATCCCCTTTTTCCATCCCAAGCATACGAGAACACACCAGGGCAAAAGATGAGATTTCCTTTTGGCGAGAACTCATGATGGAGTACAAGGCAACCTTTAATCGTGTTCTTTCTTTAATTCTTTCTGGCTTCTTGATCTTCGAACACAACAGGTATGCTCTTCTCCTTTCATTGATCTTATGATCTAATGTATGTGATTTGATTTTTATGTCTCTGAATCAATTTTGTTCCTCTTGATTTGAATCGATTTTGATTTCTACGCTGAATAAACTTGTGTTTGAATTGATTTTTCTTATTTAAATCGATCTTTAACTGAATCGATTTGTCTTCTCTGGAATCGATTTTGACTGAATCGATTTGTGTTCTTTTGAATCGATTGTTGTTACTAAAATTGATTTTATATGATCTAGTCCTGAATCAATTTTGTTAGTGAATCAATTTTCTCATGTCAAATCAATTATCTTCTAAATTGATTTATTCAACTGAATCAATTTATTTCCGAATTGATTTTTATTCTCCCTTTTGAGTTGATATTACCGAAATGATTTGCAGGCTTCTTAATCAATTTTTTCTGATTGATTTTGCTTCACCAAAGGCTTTAGATCGTGGCTCTACTACCAATTCTTGGTGTTCTTCACGACAAAACAAAATATGTGTGTGTGTGTTTGTAAGAAAATCAGAGAATTGAACATATATACAATTACTTCAAATGACAATTACATTGACAGTTAAATAACTCTTAACTAACTAATTTTACGTAATAACCTTCTCTTTACAAAAATTAACATTTATCTTTTGAAACCTTAATCATGTTTACTTTCAACAGATACCTGCATAAAGATTGAGATGACATTTACACATGTTCTAATATTAACAAGCTTCCTTAACTTTGTAAAAATCAAAAAATAACTTTTGAAGTCAATATCCTCGAATTCAACAATACACACGTTTCAATGAGATGCTTACTTTTTGTACGCAAGTTTCAGCAACATCACCAACATATACTAATATAATATTAATTTATATAATTTTATGTATATTAATTAAGTTTTGTTTTCCCTTATTAGAATAATTTAAGTTAAATTATTTACAACTGATTTGGCCAAAATTCATTTAGTTTTGATGTTTTTTAAATATTTACGTTATAAGCATTTCTCCAACAAATCTTAGATGTATTGGTGGCGTACAACAAAGTGAAAATGGCGTACATGATGAGACTGGCTTATTGGTGGTGTACAACAAAGTCAAAATGGAGTACATGATGAGACTGGCGTACAAAACATCGGGGGCCCGATAAAAGTCATGTTTTGATGATTTTTGGCACATATTTAAACCCCACAATATAGGGTTTCGTATCAGGAAGTTTAGGAGCAAATAATTATTATCTTGGGGAGTGCAAGGCCTTAGGAAATCAACATCGAAAAATCCAATTGCATAAGAGATTTCTGAATAAAGATCAAATTAGTTCAGATGCAGATTCAAGGCTAAATCATTTGTAATAATACCCGGGTGTACGATTAGTGTAGTGTTAGGTTTACTTGTGTTTCACATGTGATTAGATTCAAACATTGATAAATCTTTGGATCTGTTTATGTTTTTATGTTTGAATTCGTAGTTTGTTGAACGATTTATATTAGCTATTTTACTTGAATATTCATTATTTGTTAGTTTTGTATTCTTAAATATTGAATGTCAATTGGATTTAGGAATATAGGTTTTGTCATTAGTTGATTTGTATCAATTAATTTACATAATCAGAAATCTGAGTTTCAATTATCTATCAACGTGAATTCTAAACAAGTTATGTGTGTGTAATTTCTTAACAAGTCAAAATACAAGAGTGTCTAATCCCTTACTAAATAATAACCCAAGTGTGATTTGTTTTTACTTTTGAATTACAAATCATATAGTTTTCAATTATTTTCATTATCAATTTCATTTTCATGCCTTTTTTCTATCCAAATCAAAATTCTCATTTTGATATTTACAATTTCAATTTTAGGTAATTTAGGTAACAAATCTGTTGCCAACATCAACCATACAAACTCTTTGTGCTTCAACACCCTACTTACCCTACTAGTTAAGGTAGTTAGGGATACACCTGACTACCAAAAATAATATATCTGATATGTTATACCTTCCATGTGTCTTTTAGGGTTGTGGCATGTGACACCTCGCAAAATTCCAGGTCAGCATTAACTTTATTTTAATAATAATGTGTATTATTATTACATACATGTCACTAGAATTTTGAACATTTAGTATGACATGTGGCACAACAGTCCAAAGACACCAATAATTCGAGGAATTATCGTAAAACGCTCGCATGTGTCTTGAATAACGAACGTTGGTGAATTAATCAAACCACAGTACACTTTCACTGCACTTAGGTTCTAGGGAACCTAAATTAGGTTGAACATTGCTTACATGTCGAGAAACAATGATCGTAATCTTGAAATACGCGAAAATCGGTTCGAAACAACAAAATTGGGCCTATTGGGCTCCTCAGGAACCCATCGCGGTACGCTAAGGCCTCCTGAATGGAGCTTAGCGGTACGCGAAGGATGGGCGGGGGATTTGAATCCCGAAATCCATCGTGGTACTCCGAGACTTACGAAGATCCCCATAGCGGTACGCGACGACCCCAACACGTAAAAATCTTGATTAAATCAAGACTAATCATTTCTTAGCCACCCTACACTTCAAAACTCGAGCACCAGACCTCTAACCCGAACATTTCTCTCTGCAAATCACATTCTAGTCCCCTGGAAGCCATTAACATCATTTGAGAAGCCATTCTTGAAGATTTGAAGGTTTGGAGCAAGAAGGAAGACTTGTGGAAGCTTGACAACATCACCACCACTACTCTAGCTACTGGTTTCACCTCATCAGCCATTCCCAGCAAATCTATAACCTGTTTCAGGTCGTATCTCATTGATTAGGAGCACCAAGAAGGTAGATTTATGTTCATAATGCTTAAAAATCACTGAAACACACACATGCATTGGGAAATACCCACATGAAATCACTCACACACCACATGCACTAGATTATAGCTTCTTGAATATGAGATTATATGAATTTATGAGTGATTTGAAGATTTGATGACAATCCATGATGATATTCATAAGGTTTATTGGGTAATTGTTGTTAATATGAAGAAATGGTCATTTTTGATTCCATGCATGTATTATCTAGGTGGTTTTAGATAATTTTTGATAATGAAACATGATTATAGATGGTGTTTGAGGTGTTTCACTAGTTCTACCATAGTTATTATTGATAGGAAATGAGTAATTATGGATATTGCCATTTTTAGTAACTTTATTGTTACAAAGTGTGATTGATTGATGAAACGACGACATGCATGAGTTTAGATCTAGGATTTATGATGTTTAGAAACTATTAAGATGACTATTGACGTATATGCGTTGTTAGAATTGTCAAAAGTTAGGATTTACGCGTTTGTTTCTATATTTATAAACTTTTTGTCATAAGTTTGCTAAAGAATGATGAGTTTGATAATGTTGTATGTTTAACATGCTTATTTGATGTTAACATGATGATATTTAGTGATTTGATGTCTTAGAATGAATGAAATAAGAGTATTTGTCGTAAGTTACTATAAATAGTAACTTTATTTTACAAAATCGATAAATGGTAATGTGTTAGTCGTAACGAATATGATCAAATGGTTATTTAAGACTAGGATATTGATTTTTAGATGAGATTGGTTACTGTGAGACCCACATAACAACTTAGAGTTGTTTGGACACAAACACGGCCCTGTGAGACCCACATGTATGCGAACACAAACTTATAACACCTGTGTGATATAGGCAACTGCTAGCCGGTGTGCTACTCCGTTCTCGTAAGAATGCACTCAATCGGACTCAGGTGAGTTTACGGCTCCACTTTTACTCTTTAACTGCTTTTGCTAAACTTTTGGGGTGAGAATACAATGCAACTGTTTTAGATATATGACTGGTATGTTGTAAAACTATTTTGAGTGTAACTATTATCGCATTATGCCCTCATGTATCCTTAGCGTTAGTTGTGTTACAAACGAGTCGATTATTACGTAGTACTACTAGGTTTGACTAGCCCCACGAGGCAATAATGTTGACTGGAGGTCATAACGAGTGTAATATCGATGTGTATGCCGGGTTCAGCGATGACTCGGGGAGGCAATGGAAACAGTCGAGTTTCGGTAAGATGAACTGACACAATCACGGATCGTAGAATCCCACAAACAACTTAACATACCCAGTATGTGTCTGTTTACTGATTCATGTCTGTCTAAACCTGTGAACTCACCAACTTTATAGTTGACACTTTTTCGCATGTATTCTCAGGTATCTAATGGATTTCAAGCTAGGATGCACACGAGGATGCACTAAGGAGTCTGGCTTGCATATAGACTTTAATCCTAGGCTTGATTTGCTATATTTTAAAACGATTATCATTTTGTACTGTGTGATACAATCTACATTTCCGCCGTGTACTTTAACTTTTCCGCTGCAACTGTATTTAGTTATGTTATTTTAAACATTTTCCGCTGCGTATTATTGAAACTTGTGGTATTTTAAAAAACTATATGTTTATGTAACTCATATAGAGTCGTTCTATATGACCATGAGCTGTGATCCTGGCCACGTCACACCCGTGCGGTCTGACTACGCACGTGGGAATTTGGGGGTGTGACAGACTGGTATCAGAGCCTTGGTCATAGAGAACTAGGTTTGCATGTAGTAAACTATAGCCACTGCTCTACATTAGACACTACACTAGACATTGCACAATGATGTGTTTATTATTATTTGTTACTTACTGATTTAAGATTACAGGATGGCCGACGACAACGACGGTAGGAGAGACCTGGGGAAACGTCCCGCAGAGTATGAGCTGACGGAGGAGGGTCGTTAGCGGGTTCGGGACATCGTGTCCCAAGTTGACATCGAAGAAGCCGAGAGGGCGCCCATAGCGAAGCGCGCCAGGTCATGGAGCTGGTACCCGCACACCGTATGGGATTGGATCATCGAGGAGAGAGTACCTCTCCCCCGACTACGGACTAATGATGCGCGAGCGCAGCGATTACCGGCACTGGGAGTGCCACTTGAGCGGGCCTTCGCGACCCATGTTGCTCGGATAGCTCGCGAGGCCAGTAGGTCGCATGAGTGGGATGAGGAGGTTAGGGCTCTCTGAGAGGAGAACCAGTACCTCCGAGGACAGTTAGACCATCTGCGGGAGGAGGTGGTAGACGACATTGCCGCTCTCCTGAACCGGACAACGCAATTAGAGGAGGGACAGGGAGAAGTCGCTGCCATGGTCCAGGACCAGGGCGAACGACTGGCTGTGGTAGAGGACGTGACTAAGGAGAACCAGGCGGTACTCCATAATGCGTGGGCTGAGCAGCTTATAGTAGAGTCGGAGTAAGAACCGGAGCAGGACCCACAGTTCGAGGCCAAGGATTTCGAGGATGGTGATTTTGATGAGGATCTTGATGAAGGTCCCAAGGAGGACCAGGACGACGGTCCTGCGGACAGTGGAGATTCACACTCCATGGCTACATCGCACTCGTTAGATTTTCCTATTCCAGTTATTTTACTTTTGTACTTCTAGATGAGCGGGATGTGCTCATATGAACTATGATAGTTGTACTTCTATTTTGAAAATCATTGTACTCAAAAGCTTTTATCATTAATGAAATGATGTTTTGTTTTATTTATCACGTATCTTGATCATACCTATCACTAACATGACATCTAACATGATACATTGATTAACCCTCTAACACATGATGACTAACACACTAACTCTTCCATATAAAAACTAAGCATGGTAGGAAGAGGAATACACAATAGACCACCCAGACAGACTCTCGGTTCAGCAACCATCAAGATGATGGTTGACCGACGGGTGAATAAGGCCATAGCTGACTATGAGGCAAGCAGGCAACATAGTGAGACTAGTGGGACCAACAACGGTACTAACATGACTTGAATACGACTAACTTAGAGTAGACAACGCCAACACTAACACGTAACATTGAATCCCGATGCACAGGATCCCATGGGAGCATGACCAAGGGATGCTCGTTCAAAGCTTTTCTAAGTTGTCATCCTCATAACTTCAAGGGTACCGAAGGGGCAGTGGGACTGCTCCGCTGGATCGAGAAGCTCGAGTTGGTGTTCTCAATGTCTGAATGCTCAGAGGAGAACCGAGTCAAATTCGCCACCGGGACTCTGGAGGGACCAACCCTCACTTGGTGGAAAAACATGTCTAGACATTAGGACTTGAGACTGCGAATTCTATACCGTGGGAAGAGTTTACCAAAATGCTCCACAAGGAATATTGTCCTCGAGATGAAATCAGGAAGCAAGAGGTGGAATTTTGGGTACACAAGATGGTGGGATCCGAAATCGAGCAGTACTGCACCCGATTTCACGAGCTATGCAAACTGTGTCTGGCAATAGTGACGCCAGAGTACAAGAAGATCGAGTAGTTTATCAGTGGACTGCCCGAGCAGATACAGAGCATGGTAACTGCTTCTGACCTCACCTCCATCCAACCAATGATCCGGTTGGCACACAAATTAATAGATCATGCAGTAGCTCAGGGAAAACTGCCAAAGAGGGGCGAACATCTGAAGCCCCAGGAACACAAACAGAAGTGGAAGCCCAGCAACAACCGTACCTTCTCACCACAACAACTGACCCAACACCGCCCAGCACCCGCAAAAGCTTTCACTGCCACACAATCCAACAATCAAAGCAAGGGGGATATCAGGGCATGTAACATCAGTGCCGGAACCGGTGCCGGAACAGTGATCGTAGCAGTAACATGAATAGTAATCAGGTACAAATTCTATTCATTTCAGTGTAATTCTTATTCATAGCACATATCATTATCATTTCATGTAACAAACAATGAACTTAGAATCATTTCAGGAAACAAAGTTCAAAACAATGGTTCGTTAGTCAGATAATTATCTGGCAATACAGAGCCATCATGTGACTATTGGTTAGGATTTTATTACGTATAAACGTATGTGAGGCCTTACAGAACAAAACAACACGGGTGTCGTTACGTGAATGCTAAATTGACGGATTATTCGTATAGGTGACGATCTGTACGAATACATATGAAAGTTTAATGTTCTGAATGATATCCGATAATTAGAAAACGATATTGAAAAGTATAGTTATCGTCGTGTTCGTACGGGTGACGATTCGAACGAATACACGCGACGACTGTACGATTCGATTTTAGACAATGAATTAAATATTTCCTAAAATTAAAAATAAACAGAAAGATATTTAGTTAATTTATTAGAATCACAGCCTAAAATAATTTTATAACTCCTATTTTAAAACCGAGTCGTTTTGTTACGAAAACGACGAGAAACCGACGCTTCTACGCGAAACCGAGCAAAACCGAACGAACCCGAACGAACCCGGATATTTTCACCTCATTTAATGAGGCATTCAAAGCCTCTTCTACCACCACCAACCAGCCCCCCCACCTTCAATCTCGTTCATCTCACTCTCTCTCTACCCTTTCACTAGAAACTCAACATCTCTCTAAGATTCCACCACTATTTCTTCACGAAATTGAACCATTTTGGTGTCTAAACGACCACCATCACTTGTAGATCGTGAAAGTACAACCGATCTAGACCTTTATCCAGCTGATTCGAGGTAAAACCCATATTTTTATTCGATTTTTAGGGTTTGAAAACCCTAGTTTTGGTCACCCCCTTGTAACCGGCCTAAACTTCTTCTAAAACCGTAGGAATTGCACCATAGTGTCTTAGGTTGATGTGGGAACAATACCCACTTAAATCCCTAGTTGTTGAGTTGAAATCATGGCTGCCCTTATGCCCACCTCATGGTTGCCGAATGACAAAATCATCAGCCCAGCGAATGAGGTTTGAACCCCATTCGGCCGAATGAGCAACCACCAAACCCAGCCACTTTAGGCCGAGATCTCTTTCGCTCAGCACTCATGTGGCCCACCCCTATTCGCCCGAACCAGAGCCCATTCGGCCAGCCTCTCTTCGGTCTTCTTCATTCGGTCGGGTCCTAGTCGACTATCCTCCTTCGGCCAAAAGGCCATACGGCGACAACATTTCATTCGGGCGGCCAAGGCCCTTTCGGCTAATGCTGTTTCAGCAAAGGCTTGTTCGGCCAGGGCATTTTCGGCTAAGGGTTATGCGACTGGTCATGGAATGGCACCATAATTGGGTAGGAAAAACACATGCATGTACTATTTGCATGCATGGGAGAGAAATCATTATTATTTCTATGGTGGTGAATGAGTTGTAACTATCTAAGTTAGGTTAAAACATATGGGTTAACTACATGAAATTCATATAAAGGTTCAAGTATTGAAACAAAGTTCTAAGCCCTTGAGTAGGGATTTATAACACTAATATTTTTAAAAACAAAGGCTGATAACACAATTTCGGGATGAAAGCATTGGAGAAATCATAAGAGATCCAAATGATAACCTAAGGTGTTGGGTGTTGATTTAATTCTTAACACCTAGCCTTAGAAAAAGCTATAAAGACATACAACTAACCTAGATGGTTTTCATAAGCTATCAAGGTTTAGTTAATCAAGGAACTAACACGAAATCGTTTAAAGATTCAAAGTCGAGTAATGGGCCCGAGGTTGGCCCAATGGGCTTAACCTAAGCTTATCATGTTACTTATATTCATCTTTTAAATAATTATATTTTAGTAAATGAAATGATTTATAAACTTTGTTAAACTACAATAAATTATGTTTTTCTAAACCCTTAATATAAAATGGAATAACTTAAGGATGATTTAAATAAAGACTGTAAATAAATAATCATGGGATAAAGGATTAGTAAAGAGTAATGAGTTAGACTAGTTAGATGAAATTCTAGAAACACCTTAGTACATAGGACACATAGTTGCACACCGAGACCAAACCCTAGAAACGACGACCAATATAAGTACTTAGCATATTCGAATCCTATTAAAACAATTCAGGTACTGAAGATACTTAGGCCACAACAACGAGCGCGCATTTTGTGGTAATTCAATACAAAGCAACACAGGTGAGTTCATTGCCCCTTTTCTAAACATTTTGTTTTCAAACGCGGGGCTGAGAAGCATGCGTAAACTGTTTTATTTAAATTGTTTACCTAAATGCTTTATTTATTATATGTTGTATATATGGATGCTTGTTTATAATCCTAGACTTCTGTCTAGGTAATTGCTATGCCGAATTAACTAACAAGTTCATTAAATTACTCTTATGAGTAATATCTAAATTCTAAAACCCTAAATAAGCCCTTAGTCCATCGAGTTCAAATTCAAGAATCTAAATTCAAAGTGAAATTGTAAGAACCAAAGCTAAAGACCAAATGAAATGGAATCTAATCCAGTGTGTGATCAGTGAACTAAGGATCCTACTCATGAATCTATAATCATTGTGAAATCATGAAATTCTAAAGATCAAAATCAAAGGAATCAAGGGAATCATAACCGTGAGTGAATCACTGAAATAATGAAATCATTATGATCTAATGAAATCATTAATACCTAAAGTAAGGTGAGTTGTCAGTTGTATGTAAATCGAGACCACGTGTAACACACGGAAAGTCCCTTCACAGTAGTAGACTTTTGTAGTCAAGCTACGTGGGCATAACTTAAACTATTGAATGAAATCAAGGAAATCAAGAAGATCATAAAACAAAGAATATCCTAAAGTCCCGACGCATACAGTAGACTAGTAGGTCAAGCTGATATGTGCACATTGTTAAAATCCCGGCACACACAGGTAGACTCCTTGTGGGTCATGCCTGATATGGGTCACGTGTGAGAGGGTACAACTTGGACAACCACCAACAACTTAGTCTAATTGATTGAGTCAAATAAGGCCAATCATCATGTCTTAGTTGTAATTAAATGATTAGTTATTAATTTAATTAACCATTTAATATTATGTTTCTACACTTGTTTTTGGGAAATCATGAAGACATGGTGAACCCAGGAAATCAGAGTATTTCAAATTGTGGAAATCGAACTTTTAACATAGAAGTGGGTGTAGGTAAGAATGCTTAACTATCATTAATATCAATGTCCTATATGGCTTAGTATGTGGTGGGATGGCGTCTGGGCGGGTCGTAGGCTCGACTCAGGGGTATGTCCTATACATAAGCATACCGAGCTGGAGCTGGATGATACAGGTGATGTTAATGAAGTTAAGGTTGTTACCGAAGAGGATATCAATGTTATCTTGTGTGTTTTAAACTGTTAAACATAGTGCTTTAAATCTCGGATTATCATAGGATTGAAGGGTAGGTAAAATGCTTGATTATCATTAACACCAATGTCCTATGTGGCTTAGTATGTGGTGGGATGGCGTCTGGGCGGGTCGTAGGCTCGACTCAGGGGTATGCCCTATACATAAGCATACCGAGCTGTATGATACATGTGATGTTAGTGAGGTTAAGGTTTTATCTAGAAGGTTTACAAAACTATTTTTCAATAACTAAACTACATGAACTCACCAACCATGTGTTGACTTGATCTTTTTGCATGACTTCTCAGGTGACGAACAGGTCAATTAAGAAGTCATTACTTTTGGACTAGGACTTCGGATAGAAGACTTAGTATTTTGGACCTGCATACTTTTGGAAGCATCATTATACAATATATTTTGTATATCTTGTGTAAATACAAGATAAAAATTTATGATGTGATGGTAGATTTACATGGTTAAATTATAAACAATACTGATGTAATTTAACTTTGTAATTCTATTCTATTTAGCATTTCTCAATTATATATCATGTGCAATGTAAACAATCTGATCATCATGATTATCACTCACGATATCGCGCCCCGGGAACCTTCCGCCCGACGGGGACTCCGATCCAACCCCGCTGGCTCAGGGTGTGACAGATTGGTATCAGAGCCATGGTTATAGAGAAAAATAAGTCATTTATTTAAACGGTTTGGCCTAGACTATAACCTAGGGACTCTGCATATAGAGGACACTGGACTTAAGACTTTATTGCATTGTGTCTTCTGTATTTGATCATTGCACTAACCAATATACTTTTGGTTATGATCAGAATGCCGCCGAGAAGACAGACTCCCTCGTTACCTCCTCTAGATTTGGCTCCACATTCCTCCACACCATCACCAGCTGATTCACCACCTCCACCTCCTCCATCGCCTCCTCCTCCTCTACTTATCCCCCCACCAGGCTCGAGCACAACTCCAGTGCTGGATCCTACTACTATCGCTTTGGTGACTTTACTGAGTAGTCAGATGACTAATCAGATGAAGGAGGCCATACCGGAGATGTTCAACCGCCTCCGTAATGAAATCAACAACACTGGTAACTCATCAGGAGAAGCAAGTGGGAACACTGGTGGTTCATCACACTACTCCTACAAGTCATTTGTAGGATGTAAGCCACCCAGCTTTAGTGGGTCCGAAGGAGCCATTGGATTAAGCCAATGGATTGAGAAGATTGAAACCACTTTGGACCTCTGCAGCTGTCCAAAGCACCACAAAGTTCGCTACTCAGCTGGAACATTCAACAAGCGAGCTTTGACTTGGTGGAATGGTCAAATAAATGCTAGAGGAAGAGAAGAGGCCATGTAGATGGCTTGGGAAGATTTCAAGACTCTACTGCGAACATAATTTTGCCCCAAGAATGAACTGCAGAAGCTGGAGGATGAACTATCAAACCATGTGATGAAAGAGGCCGATCACATGGGATATACGACTCGATATCATGAGTTGGTTGCTTTGGTGCCAGAAATGGTACCAACTTTGGCGAAACGGATAGACATATATGTGGGTGGACTTCCCGCCTGCATTCAGGGTTTGGTTGTTGCAGCCAACCCTGTTACTGTGGAATCTGCTGTGAGTTTGTCTGGGAAACTCACTGATCTTATGGTAGCCTCTGGAGTTCTGAAGAAAGAGGCTGACACAGGCAAGCGAAAGGAAGAGTCTTCCAAGAAGCCTCATAACTACCAACACCAGAAGAAGAAACAGAAGACTCTGAAGAACTACACCATGGCTACTCCCCTCAATCAAGTAGCTGTGGCACCTCAAGATGTGCACAAGAAACAGTACACTGGCCCACACCCTCTGTGTAACAAGTGCCAGTATCATCATGCTGCAAGCAATCCCTGCCGTCACTGCACGGGATGTGGAAGAAAAGGACACTGGGTCCAGAATTGCAGGATGACTCAAAATCAAGCAGTCAACAATGTTGCTTTAGCTCTTACTCCACCCAACAACCAGAACAACGGTGGATGCTATAACTGTGGCGAACAGGGCCACTTTGCAAAGAACTGCCCGAAGAAGGCACAACTGGCAGTTCAAGCACCCCGTGGAAGAGCTTTCTTCATAGGAGCTCCAGCTGCACGCCAAGACCCGGATGTGGTCACTGGTACATTTCTCTTACATGACTTTTATGCATCTGTTCTATTTGACACTCGTGCGGATCAGAGTTTTATCTCTGCCGATTTTGCATGCCAACTAGATTCTATAGAGGAACAGTTAGACTCCCCTTATATCATAGAAGTAGCTAACATAAAATAGATCACAGTTAGTACAGTATACAGGAATTGCCTGTTGACACTTAATGGTTGTACATTTTCCATCGATTTGATATCGATGGAGTTGGGCAGTTTCGACATCATTGTTGGAATGGATTGGCTTTCTTCTAACCGAGTGGAAGTCATCTGTTCTGAGAAACTGCTTCGAGTTCCACTACCAGATGATCGTGTATTGGAAGTCAGAGGGGATCAAGCAAAACGAAGTGTCAAAATCATTTCTTGCATAAAGGCGCGTAAGTGTTTACAGAATCAGTGCGTAGCTTTCCTGGCTCATGCGGTGGAAAAAGAGAAAGACAAGAAGAAGATACAAGACGTACCAGTAGTGAAAGAATATCCAAAAGTATTTCCTGAAGACCTACCAGGTTTACCACCTGCGCGACCTGTAGAGTTCCGAATTGACTTAGTTCCTGGAGCAACTCCTGTTGCTAAATCTCCTTACAGGTTAGCACCTTCGGAAATGCAGGAATTGTCGAACCAGTTACAGGAGTTACTGGATAAAGGATTCATCAGACCGAGCTACTCACCTTGGGAGCTCCGGTCTTGTTCGTGAAGAAGAAAGATGGATCGTTTCGAATGTGCATCGACTATCGAGAGCTGAACAAACTGACCATCAAGAATCGGAATCCATTACTGAGGATTGATGATCTGTTTGACCAACTGCAAGGAGCGCAATACTTCTCAAAGATTGACTTGCGGTCTGGATATCATCAGCTAAGAGTTCAAGATGAAGACATACCCAAAACGGCCTTCCGAACCAGATACGGGCATTATGAATTTCTGGTGATGCCCTTCGGATTGAAAAATGCACCAGCAGTTTCCATGGACCTCATGAGCCGAGGGTGCAATCCGTACTTGCATCAGTTTGTCATTGTCTTTATTGATGACATACTGATTTATTCCAAGACCAAAACAGGGCTCGAGCAACATCTCAGGAAGATCTTGGAGCTGTTGAAAGAAAAGAAATTCTATGCCAAATTCTCTAAATGTGAATTTTGGCTAAGAGAAGTTCAGTTTCTTGGTCATGTGGTCAACAGCGAGGGAATACACGTGGATCCCGCCAAGATTGAAGCGATAAAGAATTGGGACACTCCGAAGACACCGACGTAGATACGGTCTTTTCTGGGATTGGCGGGTTATTATAGGAGATTTGTTTCAAACTTTTCTAAGATAGCTCTGCCTCTCACTAAGTTAACTCAGAAAAGTGAACTGTTTGTCTGAGAGCAGAAACAAAAAGATGTTTTTCAGACATTGAAACAAAAATTGTGTGATGCTCCAATTCTATCTCTCCCAGAAGGATGTGATGACTTTGTTGTTTATTGTGATGCATCCCATCAGGGACTTGGTTGCGTACTGATGCAACGGGACAAAGTTATCGCTTATGCATCAAGACAGTTAAAAGTTCATGAGAAGAACTACACTACTCATGATCTTGAACTGGGAGCCGTAATCTTCGCATTGAAGATTTGGAGACATTACTTATATGGCACCAAGTGTACCATATTTACTGATCACAAAAGTCTGCAGCACATCTTTGATCAGAAGGAGCTCAACATGCGACAACGCCGCTAGGTTGAACTTCAGAATGATTACGACTGTGTAATCAAGTACCATCTGGGCAAGGCAAACGTTGTACCTGATGCCTTGAGCCGGAAGGAACGAGTCAAACCCTTACGCATCAGAGCAATGGGAATGACTGTGCAGACAAGCCTACGAGACAAGATAATTCAAGCACAGCAAGAATCAGTTGACCGAGGAAATCTGAAGAAAGAACTCGACTGCGGAGCAGAGAAACAGTTTGACACTAAACCTGATGGAATGATCTACTACAGGGAACGTATATGGATTCCTGCGGTAGACGAATTGAGGAAACTTATCTTCGATGAAGCACATAAGACTAAATACTCCGTTCATCTAGGCGCTGATAAGATGTACCAAGACTTGCATGGATTTTATTGGTGGCCGGGAATGAAGAAAAACATAGCCGAGTACGTCGGTCGATGTCTAACATGTGCGAAGGTAAAGGCGGAACACCAGAGACCGTCTGGTTTACTGGAACAACCTGAAATTCCGCTCTGGAAGTGGGAACAAATAGCTATGGATTTTATCACCAAGCTACCCCGCACTTCCAGTGGTCATGATACGATCTGGGTTATCATCGATCGTTTGACGAAATCTGCTCATTTCTTGTCGATGCGTGAGACATTCACGATGGATAGATTGGCGAGATTGTATATCGATGAGATAGTGGTACGCCACTGTGTGCCATTGTCTATTATTTCTGATAGAGATAGCAGATTCACATCAAGGTTCTGGCAATCATTGCAGAAATCTCTGGGGACACAGTTAAATCTGAGTACAGCTAACCATCCACAAACAGACGGTCAAAGCGAACGTACAATCAGACCCTGGAGGACATGTTAAGAACCTGTGTGTTGGATTTTGGTGGGAATTGGGATTCTCATTTGCCTCTGATTGAATTCTCCTACAACAACAGTTATCACAGCAGCATCGGATGTGCACCGTTCGAGGCTCTTTATGGTCGGAAATGTCGATCACCTATCTGTTGGACTGAAGTAGGAGATAACCGAATAACTGGGCCAGAGCTTCTTCAAGAAACCACTGATAAGATTGCCCAGATTCAACGAAGACTACAAGCTACTAGGAGTAGACAGAAAAGCTATGCCGACAAACGGCGCAAGCCGTTGGAATTTCAAGTGGGAGACCGTGTCATGTTGAAGGTATCCCCTTGGAAAGGCGTAGTCCATTTTGGAAAGAAAGGCAAGTTAGCACCGCGATACGTGGGACCGTTCGAGATCATTGAGCGCATTGGTCATGTGGCATATAGACTGAGATTACCTAATGAACTCAGTGGTGTACATGACGTGTTTCACGTCTCGAACTTAAAGAAATGCCTTGCTGACGAATCACTCATCATTCCAATTGAATAAATTCAAGTCGACGAACAGTTACATTTTATTGAGGAACCTTTAGAGATTATGGATCGCAAGGTTAAACAACTGAGGCGAAGCCGTATTCCAATTGTAAAGGTTTGATGGAACTCAAGGCGCGGACCCAGTTTACTTGGGAACGTGAAGATCACATGAAGTCCAAGTGTCCCCAACTGTTTGAAGAGGAAGCCGTACCCGATAATAACTCTTAAATTTCGGGACGAAATTTCTCTTACAAGGGGAGACTGTAACATCAGTGCCGGAACAGTGATCGTAGCAGTAACATGAACAGTAATCAGGTACAAATTCTACTCATTTCAGTGTAATTCTTATTCATAGCACATATCATTATCATTTCATGTAACAAACAATGAACTTAGAATCATTTCAGGAAACAAAGTTCAAAACAATGGTTCGTTAGTCAGATAATTATCTTGCAATATTGAGGCATCATGTGACTATTGGTTAGGATTTTATTACGTATAAACGTATGTGAGGCTTTACAGAACAAAACAACACGGGTGTCGTTACGTGAATGCTAAATTGACGGATTATTCGTATAGGTGACGATCTGTACGAATACATCTGAAAGTTTAATGTTCTGAATGATATCCGATAATTAGAAAACGATATTGAAAAGTATAGTTATCGTCGTGTTCGCACGGGTGACGATTCGAACGAATACGCGCGACGACTGTACGATTCGATTTTAGACAATGAATTAAATATTTCATAAATTTTAAAATAAACAGAAAGATATTTAGTTAATTTATTAGGAATCACAGCCTAAAATAATTTGATAACTCCTATTTTAAACCGAGTCGTTTTGTTACGAAAACGACGAGAAACCGACGCTTCTACGCGAAACTGAGCAAAACCTAACGAACCCGAACGAACCCAGATATTTTCACCTCATTTAATGAGGCATTCAAAGCCTCATCTACCACCACCAACCAGCCCCCCCACCTTCAATCTCGTTCATCTCACTCTCTTTCTACCCTCTCACTAGAAACTCAACATATCTCTAAGATTTCACCACCATTTCTTCACGAAATTGAACCATTTTGGTGTCTAAACGACCACCATCACTTTTCGATCGTGAAAGTGCAACCGATCTAGACCTTTATCCAGCTGATTCAAGGTAAAACCCATATTTTTATTCGATTTTTAGGGTTTGAAAACCCTAGTTTCGGTCATCCCCTTGTAACCGGCCTAAACTTCTTCTAAAACCATAGGAATTGCACCATAGTGTCTTAGGTTGATGTGGGAACAATACCCACTTAAATCCCTAGTTGTTGAGTCGAAATCGTGGCTGCCCTTATGCCCATCTCGTGGTTGCCGAATGACAAAATCATCAGCCCAGCGAATGAGGTTTGAACCCCATTCGGCCGAATGAGCAACCACCAAACCCAGCCACTTTCGGCCGAGATCTCTTTCGCTCAGCACTCATGCGGCCCACCCCTATTCGCCCAAACCAGAGCCCATTCGGCCAGCCTCTCTTCGGTCTTCTTCATTCGGTCGGGTCCTAGTTGACTATCCTCCTTTGGCCAAAAGGCCATATGGCCACAACATTTCATTCGGGCGGCCAAGGCCCTTTCGGCCAAGGCTGTTTCGGCAAAGGCTAGATTCGGCCAGGGCATTTTCGGCTAAGGGTTATGTGATTGGTCATGGAATGGCACCATAAATGGGAAGGGAAAACACATGCATGTACTATTTGCATGCATGGGAGAGAAATCATTATTATTTCTAAGGTGGTGAATGAATTTTAACTATCTAAGTTAGGCAAAAACATATGGGTTAACTACATGAAATTCATATAAAGGTTCAAGTAATGAAACAAAGTTGTAAGCCCTTGAGTAGGGATTTATAACACTAATATTTTTAAAAACAAATGCTGATAACACAATTTCGGGATGAAAGCATTGGAGAAATCATAAGAGATCCAAATGATAACCTAAGGTGTTGAGTGTTGATTTAATTCTTAACACCTAGTCTTAGAAAAAGCTATAAAGACATACAACTAACCTAGATGGTTTTCATAAGCTATCAAGGTTTAGTTAATCAAGGAACTAACACGAAATCGTTTAAAGATTCAAAGTCGAGTAATGGGCCCGAGGTTGGCCCAATGGACTTAACCTAAGCTCATCATGTTACTTATATTCATCTTTTAAATAATTATATTTAGTAAATGAAATGATTTATAAACTTTGTTAAACTACAATAAATTATGTTTTTCTAAACCCTTAATATAAAATGGAATAACTTAAGGATGATTTAAATAAAGACTGTAAATAAATAATCATGGGATAAAGGATTAGTAAAGAGTAATGACTTAGACTAGTTAGATGAAATTCTAGAAACACCTTAGTACATAGGACACATAGTTGCACACTGAGACCAAACCCTAGAAACGACGACCAATATAAGTACTTAGCATATTCGAATCCTATTAAAACAATTCAGGTACTGAAGATACTTAGGCCACAACAACGAGCGCGCATTTTGTGGTAATTCAATAACCGTGAGTGAATCACTGAAATAATGAATCTATAATCATTGTGAAATCATGAAATTCTAAAGATCAAAATCAAAGGAATCAAGGGAATCATAACCGTGAGTGAATCACTGAAATAATGAAATCATTATGATCTAATGAAATCATTAATACCTAAAGTAAGGTGAGTTGTCAGTTGTATGTAAATCGAGACCACGTGTAACACACGGAAAGTCCCTTCACAGTAGTAGACTTTTGTAGTCAAGCTACGTGGGCATAACTTAAACTATTGAATGAAATCAAGGAAATCAAGAAGATCATAAAACAAAGGATATCCTAAAGTCCCGACGCATACAGTAGACTAGTAGGTCAAGCTGATATGTGCACATTGTTAAAATCCCGGCACACACAGGTAGACTCCTTGTGGGTCATGCCTGATATGGGTCACGTGTGAGAGGGTACAACTTGGACAACCACCAACAACTAAGTCTAATTGATTGAGTCAAATAAGGCCAATCATCATGTCTTAGTTGTAATTAAATGATTAGTTATTAATTTAATTAACCATTTAATATTATGTTTCTACACTTGTTTTTGGGAAATCATGAAGACATGGTGAACCCAGGAAATCAGAGTATTTCAAATTGTGGAAATTGAACTTTTAACATAGAAGTGGGTGTAGGTAAGAATGCTTAACTATCATTAATATCAATGTCCTATGTGGCTTAGTATGTGGTGGGATGGCGTCTGGGCGGGTCGTAGGCTCGACTCAGGGGTATGCCCTATACATAAGCATACCGAGCTGGATGATACAGGTGATGTTAATGAAGTTAAGGTTGTTACCAAAGAGGTTATCAATGTTATCTTGTGTGTTTTAAACTGTTAAACAGAGTGCTTTAAATCTCGGATGATCATAGGATTGAACGGTAGGTAAAACGCTTAATTATCATTAACACCAATGTCCTATGTGGCTTAGTATGTGGTGGGATGGCGTTTGGGCGGGTCGTAGGCTCGACTCAGGGGTATGCCCTATACATAAGCATACCGAGCTGGATGATATAGGTGATGTTAGTGAGGTTAAGGTTTTATCTAGAAGGTTTACAAAACTATTTTTCAATAACTAAACTACATGAACTCACCAACCATGTGTTGACTTGATCTTTTTTGCATGACTTCTCAGGTGACGAACAGGTCAATTAAGAAGTCATTACTTTTGGACTAGGACTTCGGATAGAAGTTTTAGTATTTTGGACCAGCATACTTTTGGAAGCATCATTATACAATATATTTTGTATATCTTGTGTAAATACAAGATAGAAATTTATGATGTGATGGTAGATTTACATGGTTAAATTATAAACAATACTGATGTAATTTAACTTTGTAATTCTATTCAATTTAGCATTTCTCATTTATATATCATGTGCAATGTAAACAATCTGATCATCATGATTATCACTCACGATATCGCGCCCCGGGAACCTTCCGCCCGACGGGACTCCGATCCAACCCCGCCGGCTCGGGGTTTGACAGGGCATGCGAGGTATGGATAAACAACTAGAGAAGAAGAATGATGGAGCTTACTATCTGATGGATCGAATTTGGATTCCACGCTACGGGGGATTGAGGAACGTGGTGATGGACGAAGCACATAAAAGTCAATAAAAAGTACATCTAGGCTCTGACAAGATGTACCACAATCTGAAGACAACTTATTGGTGGCCTAACATGAAATCGAAGATCGCGACTTATGTGAGTAAGTGTCTGACTTGCTCCAAGGTAAAAGTCGAATATCAGAAACCGTCATGTTTACTTCAACAAACGGAAATCCTAGTATGGAAATGGGAACAAATCTCAATGGATTTTATCACAAAGTTGCCAAAGACGACAAGTGGTTGCGATACCATCTGGGTGATCGTGGACCGACTTACATAGTCTGCGCACTTCCTACCGATTAAGGAAACTGATAAGTTAGATAGGTTGACTTGAATCTATCTAAAGGAAGTAGTTTCCAGACATGGAGTCCCTATCTCCATAATATCCGATCGGGACAGCAGATTGACGGTACATTTCTGGAAGTCCTTGCATAAGGCCCTTGGGACAAGATTGGATATAAGAACTACCTATCACCCACAAACGGATGGGAAAAGCGAACGCACCATCCAAACACTAGAAGATATGCTTCGGGCATGCTTGATAGACTTCGGTAGCAGCTGGGAGACTCACCTACCTTTGGTTGAGTTCTCATATAATAATAGCTATCACACCAGCATTGGAGCTGCACCTTTTGAAGCACTTTATGGACGTAAGTGCAGATCCCCACTGTGCTGGGCAGAAGTTGGTGAAAGCCAACTGACTGTCCCGAACTTGTGCATGAGACCACCGAGAAAATCGTGCAGATACGAAATAGAATGGTAGCGGCTCGGGATCGACAGAAGAGTTATGCCAACAAAAGGCGCAAACCTTGGAAGGGAGTGATCCGATTCGGGAAGCGGGGGAAGTTGAATCCTCGTTACATCGGACCTTTCGAAATCGTGAAACGTATAGGTCCCGTGGCCAATGAACTAAACCTACCACAAGAGCTGAGTAGCGTACATAACGTATTCCACGTATCGAACCTCAAGAAGTGCTTATCAGACGAAACCCTTGCGATTCCTTTAGAGGAAATCCAGATTGATGAACAACTTCACTTCGTTGAGAAACTGGTGGAAATTATGGTCCAGGAGATCAAAAAGCTCAAACTTAGTCGCATACCGATAGTCAAGGTGCGATGGAACTCACGGCGTGGACCGGAATACACCTGGGAACGAGAAGATCAGATGAAAAGGAAATACCCTCACCTGTTCATAAACCAGGCTAGCACCAACAACACAAACTGAATTTCGGGACGAAATTCCATTTAACAGGGGGATGATGTGACACCTCGCAAAATTCCAGGTCAGCATTAACTTTATTTTAATAATAATGTGTATTATTATTACATACGTGACATTAGAATTTTAAACATTTAGTGTGACACGTGGCACAACAGTCCAAACACACCAATAATTCGAGGAATTATAGTAAAACGCTTGCATGTGTCTTGAATAACGAACGTTGGTGAATTAATCAAACCACAGTACACTTTCACTTCACTTAGGTTCTAGGGAACCTAAATTAGGTAGAACATTGCTTACATGTCGGGAAACGATGATCGTGATCGTGAAATACGCGAAAATCGGTTCGAAACAACAAAATTGGGCCTATTGGAGCTTAGCGGTACGCGAAGGATGGGCGGGGGATTTGAATCCCGAAATCCATCGCGGTACTCCGAGACTTACGAAGATCCCCATAGCGGTACGCGACGACCCCAACACGCAAAAATCTTGATTAAATCAAGACTAATCATTTCTTAGCCACACTACACTTCAAAACTAGAGCACCAGACCTCTAACCCAAACATTTCTCTCTGCAAATCACATTCTAATCCCCTGGAAGCCATTAACATCATTTGAGAAGCCATTCTTGAAGATTTGAAGGTTTGGAAAAAGAAGGAAGACTTGTGGAAGCTTGACAACATCACCACCACTACTCTAGCTACTGGTTTCACCTCATCAGCCATTCCCAGCAAATCTATAACCTGTTCCAGGTCATATCTCATTGATTAGGAGCTCCAAGAAGGTAGATTTATGTTCATAATGCTTAAAAATCACTCAAACACACACATGCATGGGGAAATACCCACATGCAATCACTCACACACCACATGCACGAGATTATAGCTTCTTGAATCTGAGATTATATAAATTTATGAGTGATTTGAAGATTTGATGACAATCCATGATGATATTCATAAGGTTTATTGGGTAATTGTTGTTAATATGAAGAAATGGTCATTTTTGGTTCCATGCATGTATGATCTAGGTGGTTTTAGATAATTTTTGATAATGAAACATGACTATAGATGGTGTTTGAGGTGTTTCACTAGTTCTACCATAGTTATTATTGATAGGAAATGAGTAATTATGGATATTGCCATTTTTAGTATATTTATTATTACAAAATGTGATTGATTGATGAAATGATGATATGCATGAGTTTAGATCTAGGATTTATGATGTTTAGAAACTATTAAGATGACTATTGATGTATATGCGTTGTTAGAATTGTCAAAAGTTAGGATTTACGCGTGTGTTTCTATATTTAGAAACTTTTGTCATAAGTTTGCTAAAGAATGATGAGTTTGATAATGTTGTATGTTTAACATGCTTATTTGATGTTAACATGATGATATTAAGTGATTTGATGTCTTATAATGAATAAAATATGAGTATTTGTCGTAAGTTACGATAAATAGTAACTTTATTTTACAAAATCGATAAATGGTAATGTGTTAGTCGTAACGAATATGATCAAATGGTTATTTAAGACTAGGATATTGATAGTTAGATGAGATTGGTTACTAAACTTTGTAAAATATGCTCATTTTTGCATTTTACTATATTTAGTAACTTTTGAACACGAAACATTATTAACCGGCTAAGTGTGACTATGTGCTATGTGATAACATGCTCATTTAGGTTAACAATGCATATTAGAGTAATCGGAAAGTGATTTCTTGCATGACTTGCTTAATTTGGGAACTTTCCCCAAAATAGGAACTTACTATAAATAGTAAGTTACCTCACGGATGTGATTTTGGTATCCGCACACATCACACGACACTAAATCGCACGTTACACGATCACTTGAACTAAAACCGTCACCAACGGGTCGTTAGGTCAAACACGGTCAACACGACCCACATAACAACTTAGAATTGTTTGGACACAAACACGGTCCTGTGAGACCCACATGTATGTGAACACAAACTTATAACACCTATGTGATATAGGTAACTGCTAGCCGGTGTGCTACTCCGTTCTCGTAAGAACGCACTCAATCGGACTCAAGTGAGTTTACGGCCCCACTTTTACTCTTTAACTGCTTTTGCTAAACTTTTGGGGTGAGAATACAATGCAACTATTTTAGATATATGACTTGTATGTTGTAAAACTATTTTGAGTGTAACTATTATCGCATTAAGCCCTCACGTATCCTTACCGTTAGTTGTGTAACAAGCGAGTCGATTATTACGTAGTACTACTGGGTTTGACTAGCCCCACTAGGCAACAATGTTGACTGGAGGTCATAACGAGTGTAATATCAATGTTGATGCCGGGTTCAGCGATGACTCGGGGAGGCAATGGAAACAGTCGAGTTTCGGTAAGATGAACTGACACACTCACGGATCGTAGAATCCCACAAACAACTTAACATACCCAGTATATGTCTGTTTACTAATTTATGTCTGTCTAAACCTGTGAACTCACCAACTTTATAGTTGACACTTTTTCGCATGTATTCTCAGGTATCTAATGGATTTCAAGCTAGGATGTACACGAGGATGCACTAAGGATTCTGGCTTGCATATAGACTTTAATCCTAGGCTTGATTTGCTAGATTTTAAAACGATTATCATTTTGTACTGTTTGATACAATCTACATTTCCGCTGTGTACTTTAACTTTTCCACTGCAACTCTATTTAGTTATGCTATTTTAAACATTTTCCGCTGCGTATTATTGAAACTTGTGTTATTTTACAAAACTGTATGTTTATGTAACTCATATAGAGTCGTTCTATATGACCATAAGCTGTGATCCTGGCCACGTCACACCCGCGCGATCTGACTCTGCACGTGGGAATTTGGGGGTGTGACAGACTGGTATCAGAGCCTTGGTCATAGAGAATTAGGTTTGCATGTAGTAAACTTAGACTATAGCCACTACTCTACATTAGACACTACACTAGACATTGCACAATGATGTGTTTATTATTATTTGTTACTTACAGATTTAAGATTACAGGAAGGACGACAACAACGACGGTAGGAGAGACCCGGGGAAACGCCCCGTAGAGTATGAGCTGACGGAGGAGGGTCGTCAGCGGGTTCGGGACATCATGTCCCAAGCTGACGTCGAAGAAGCCGAGAGGGCGCGCATAGCGAAGCGTGCCAGGTCATGGAGCTGGTACCCGCACACCATATGGGATTGGATCATCGAGGAGAGAGTACCTCTTCCCCGACTACGGACTGATGATGCGCGAGCCATTGATTACCGGCACTGGGAGTGCCACTTGAGCGGGCCTTTGCGGCCCATGTTACTCGGAAAGCTCGTGAGGCCAGTAGGTCACATGAGCGGGATGAGGAGGTTAGGGCTCTCCGAGAGGAGAACCAGTACCTCCGAGGACAGCTAGACCATCTGCGGGAGCAGGTGGCACCATAATCCAGTGGCTAACAAACTACTACATCTTTCCTTGGCAGTTCATGATAAGGCTAGAAAATCCATTTTTCTCTTTTAATCCCTGAACTTCAACCAACTCGTCTATGTTTTGTTTTTTTTTGTTTTGTTTTCCATAATAAGCATGTTTTCGCACCATGACTTACAAAATAAACATAAGTTATTGCTAAATAACTGAAAAAATATAACAAAACTATACAACGATAATATAAACATGTGTGATGAATAAATTGGTTATTGTTGCTGTGGCATTTTTACGCAAGGACAGGGTTGATGTCCTAAGGCCCTACAACCATGTACAAAGGTACTTCTGCTCCTTCTAATAGAGCCACTAGAGCTAGTATATTGGCTATGATGCTTTTCATTTCTTTGACAACACTCTCAACCTCCTCAAACCATTGAAAGCCCGTGGAACACCCGTTCAATGTTTAGAAATAGACTAGGGAACTTTCGACCAATCTGGAGAGGAAGCTATGTAAAGCTCTCTGTTTGCCATAAGGATTTATTTTGGTCTATGGGGATGCAATTTCCTTGTAAGCAATTACTTTATCTAGATACACTTGATCTCTTTCTTACTTGGAAATGGCCTAGGAATTTTCCTTCTCGAATCCAAAAAAGCACTTGCTGGTATTTAACCTCATGTTTATCTTTCTCAAAATTCCTAAAGTCTCCTCGATAACCCTTAATTAACATGGCATCCTCACCTATGCTTTTGACAACCAGGTCATCTATATATGCCTTCATGTTTGTACTGCTAGAATTAATGTTGTCAAATATATTTAAGTATAAATAGGTTAAATATGTATGTGTTGGATCAGGTTATGTAATTCAACACAACACTTTCACAAGTAATCTTCTACTGAACTTGATAGATGGGGAAGATTCTATTAACTCAACTTACTCACACTTGCAGAACAAATACAATACACAAATAAAGTTGATTTCAAGGTTAAAGTATATATCATTAAAATGCGAAGTGAACAAGACTCTAAAGCTCAAGCACGCACTCATGCCCTAGCTAAGTTACAGATGAAGGATTATATACTAAAATCTACAGTTGTATCCTTGTAGGATACACGACTGGGCAAAACACTAGAAACAAATGAATGCTAAAACTAGTATCTGTTATGGTCTTGACAGGCCAAGCCATATTAATTACAATTAATACAAAAGACTCCATTGATTTTTACAACAAATACCTAAACTACAAAAGGCATTAAATGCTTGGTATCTTTGTGGTTCTGACAAATCTTCTTTGCTGCTGACTATCATCTGAATGTCTTATTTGTTGTTCTTGATGAGAGAAAGTAGCTCTGATTATTTCTATAAGTGTCCGGAATTTTTGTTAAAGAAAGTCTTCGGAAGTCTTTGTCTTTGGAAGCAGCTGATCGTTGTTCGGAAGCTCTGAGCGTTTTGAAGCTCTAAGTGCGGAGGAGGGATTCGGAGGCTTCAGTCTTCTGTATAGCTTTTAGAAGAAAAGAATTATCTTTCAGAAGCAATAGTTCTTCCGAAGGCTGTTTGTCTTCCGAGAGTCCAAGACTGGTTTAAGAGATGTTTTGGTGAGCATCAACCTTAATTGATCTTACAGTATGTAATGTAAGTTGTATAAAGACCATGTAAACGGGTCATATTCAGTTGTAAGTTAATTGGGTCTCATGGCAGTTAATTATAACTGTCATTTAACTGCTTTTAACCACCTTGTATAGGGCTATAAATAGCCTTAATCGTATGAAATAAAGTGTGTGTATTCTCGATTCCAATATCGGTGCAATTTACTTGTATTCAATAATCAATTGCCTGCCAATATGTACCGAGTTGTTTGTGAAAGACATAATTGAATCGCTTGTAATATGTTGCGCCAATATTCTTCAGGGCAAATGGCATTTCTTGTAACAGAACATCCATTTTGTTTTGTGCAAAGCCGTCTTTTATTGTCTTTGTTACTTATCTGTACTTGATGATAACCCTTTTAAGTATCTAATAAACACTATAGCCTAAACTGTGACAAGGATTCTACATCGAAATTGATTTTAGTCAAGGAGTAACAGTCTTTTGGATAATTTTTAATAAAGTCTTGAAATGCACACACATCCTCTAACCTTTGGATGTTATAGCTATTTTTTTTTGCTGGATTAACCCATTTATAAACCTAATTATAATATTCTCTTTTGATAGAGTTTTGACTTAGACATTCACAAGAAAGAAAAGATTTTGTTTTATGCATGTTCTTCAAACCAATCTCTCTATCTCAACTGTGATAAGGATAATGTTTGTCTCTATCCCTTCCTCCAGACCCTACTGAAAAGTACGAATAAACTGCATAAGTTTGTTTGTTTATAACATGTTTCTTTAAAAATATATGATCCTTGGCAAGAGCATCGTTGCTAAGAATTGTGATTGACCATAGGAGAAAACTTCTATGGTGAGGCTAACGGTGTTCTCTGCTTTGTCTTAGCAGGGATACAAAGCACTACAAGGAACTGAAGACCTTTGAAACAACACTAAGCATTGTGATGCTTAATTCTTTAGATTGGCCCACCTTAGAGGTTAATCTCCTAGCCAGGCTAATCCCCTACTCTTGGTCGAGCTACTTTGGTATCCTTAGCTAGGCTAAAATGGTATCCTTGGCCAGACTGAATTGGCATGGTTAGCCGGGCTAATAGGATATTCGTATGTAGACCATATATGTGAAGCACAAATGATTCCTCTAAGACCAGATTATAACGTATCCTACTTTACAGACTTTAAAGTAATTAACAAACACAAAAGGACACCTCCTTCATTATATGAAACAATAATTATTGTTATATTTGATTCACTCGAATCCTGAACTTGATATGCTTAAAGTATTCTTTGAACCCTTTTTTGTGATTAAAGTATTCGTAAATTGTCTATCATCAACACTAGCAAATGAGTGTCTTAAAACAACTTTGTTTGAGAGAGAACTTAATCTCAACTTTATTGGTTTGTTTTCTTGCATACTTTTCTCATTAAATTATTTTTTAACAAGTTACAAATATAATTTCCCACGTATACGTTTTTTATGAACATTAGTACATTTTATAATTAAATTCAAATATGATTATGAAAATATAACTAATAACCGAACTTCAATATGTTTTTTTGTTGGTTTTAATTAGGGTTGTTCATGAGTTGAACCTAACCGAACGAAGGTTCGCTTGAGCTCGGTTCCTTTTCAAACGAGCCGCTTGATTCGGTCGGACTTACAAAACTGAGCGAAATATTGATGCTTGAACTCGGTTCGGTTTAGAATTGAGTGTTCGACTCGGCTCGATTTTGCTCTATTTCTAATTAAAACTTGGTATAAAATGTCCAAATTGTCGCATATTAAGGAAATGATAGAGAGATATATGTACTGAAAGTGAATGTTATGAAAGTTTAATTAGATATTTAGATTTAATTTTTATTTTATTGTTATGTATTCAATGTATTATACAAATTGATTATGAAATATGAATATTTACTTTTTAGAGACTTAAGTATTTACCTATTTTATGTTAAATATCCATAAAATAATTGTATGAAGATATATATAATAAACTAATAAATATTCAAGCAAAATCAACAAACAACAAGCGAAGTAACCTTTGTCATGCTTGGTTCCTTTATGAACTGAACTGAGCCGATCTGCTCATTTACAATCGAACCAAAATTAAATGAAAATATTTCCAAGCTTTTTTTGATGGGTCAAACCTTTTGAGCCCTAGTTTTCAACTTTTAACAAGTCTTTAATATATCAATATATCGTGAAACACGATTCATGCTAACGCATCAAAATGGGGAGAAGAGGACAAACTAAAATAATCAAAAGAAAGTAAAAGTAGAAGCCACTTTCAGATTCCAGCTTATTGATGATAGACGCAGCTTCGTGGTGATGGAATTTATCATTTAAAATGAATGAGTTTTCGTTATAAAAATATGCTTCAACCATTATGATCAAAAGAAATAATTGAATCTAGATTCATTTAAAATTTTTAAAAAATGTTGTGGGAGGTTAAACTTGTTTCTCAGGCATTATAACTTGAAAATAATAAAAAAATAAAAAGAGCAAATTACCTCCAGGAAAAAAAAAAAAAAAAAACCCGAGGCGAACCGTTGCATATATATATATTTTTCTTGTATGATCTTATGCTGCAATTACTAGTTGTAAGACCTGTTATTTTTAGTAATTATTAACTTTAAATCTAACATACCTACTTTACTATGTATAGCTCTAAATACATATTTTGGTTTAACAAATGAACACAGTACAAATACTTCAAGCGTTCTTCTGCATAATTCTTCATATAGTTGCCAAATATACAAGAATTTTTAATCGGACATTTACAAGTTACATATGAACGTTTATATACTAAAAGTAGTGCTGTTAAAAATAGGTTTTATTCTGTTTAATAGGTCAAAGATGACACAATTTATACAAATTTAACACTTGGTGTTTTAAGCTTGACAGTTCTTGTTTTATGTAACAAAAAAGAGAAATGACGAAGCATAATCTTCTAATGTTGACTATGTTAAAAATGTATAAATTTAAATTGTATACGCTATGTTAAACATGCCTTGTCAGTTATCCGTTTCGCCAGCTCTGCTAAAAGCTACAGCTAAATACTCATAGGTATGCCAGACTGAGATATACTAAACGACAAATGAAAGCTTAACCTATTATTGACACAAAGGGATGAGCTACTGAAATGTTAACTTAACATTAAAGGCATTTGAATAAGATCTTCAAAATAAATCTTTGTTGTTATAGATGCACTTCTAATATAATCTTGGTAATTACCGTTGCTTCTAAAAGTGTATATGACTAACACTAAAATGCCTACTAAATAGTGTTTGGAATGTCAACTTTGCACCGTTCTCCAATTGGACTTCAGCATCGTCAGAGGAATGTTAGCCAGAAGCATTTCAATAGATGTTAGAAGAAGTGTTGATTTACTTTTGGTTTTTAAAATCTTCTTTATTGTTAAATCTATTTATTCATCAAAAGCCTCTATATCTCGAAAACTTGTTCTTCCTCAGAACCTTTGTGCATTGAAAACTTGTTCTTCCTTGGAAGCCTTTGTGCCTCGAAAGCTTGTTCTTTCTCCAAAGCCTTTGCGAATGCTTGGCCATTGAAAGGATAATGTTATTCGTCGGAATTCCTCCGTGTTCCGAAGTCTTGAATGTTTCTTCCAAAGGCGATTTGGGCTTTGTGGGATTTTTCATCAGCCTTCACCATGCCTAAGCTGCTTTGGTAACTACCAACCTTTATAATCTTTACAAACTAGAGATGAAAGATCGATATATGTAATTTAACAAAGCGACCACATTGCGTGAGGAAAGGATTGCATGTCTTCAAGCAACGTACTAGTAAAGTAATTTGTTATACATGAATAACATACCTTTTTAGTCGACTATGTAATGTTGGTGACATTAATGACTAACGTAACTTCTATATAAAATTATGTTGTTTCAAGTATATCTCACTATGTTTGATAAGATGAGTTGATTAATGCTTTGGAATTCACCGGCTTGGCCGGAGGTTCAAGCCTCAGGGCAAACTTTTTTTTTTTTTTTTTTCTTTTTACTTCTTTTCTTTATTTTATATAAAATCTGTTGTTTCAAATATTTTATGTTATGTTTGATTAGATGAGTTGGTCTTGGTCGCAGGTTTTAGTCTCAACGCAATTTTTTTCACTTTTTTTCTTCTACTTCTTTTATATGTGTATTTTTTTTACTTTTTTTTGGTTTTATATATTTTTTCTTTTATATATATGCACATATATTTATTTTTTAGTGTAAACAGTTTTTTTACTTTTACTTTTTAGTTTTAATTGAACGTATTTTTATCTTTGTTTTGGAGTAAACTTTTTCCGTAACACTTTCGTCGTAGCACTTGTATAGGATACAAGTTTTCGAAACAAAGACTTGTAAATTTTTAACACTTCTGTTGTGAAGTGAGGATATTGGTATAAGTTTTAGTCAAAATCAAGTCAGTTTACTTGTTGATGTTAATTTTACATTCCCTTAAGTTTTTTTTAAAAAAAAAAACTTATAAAGTGTTATTTTCATCCTCTCGAGTTTCAAAATTTTTAGATTTACACTTTGTTTCTTAATTGTTCCATCTCTGATTTCGGTGGTGACACTTTCACTCAATAACTTTCAAAAACTTTGTAGAATGTTATTTTTATCTTTGCAAGTTTATAAAGTTTGAACTTCTCCCTTACATGACAGTATAAATTTAAGTTTGAACTTATGTAAGTTTCTACAACATATCTTTTGTTTTTGTTATCCTACAAAAATCTTCAGTAAATTTTTACATAAAAACCGATATAATTTTTTTTCCCACAAAACTACCTCAATATCTTTTTTGCACATAAAAGCCTCTTTCACATGTTACATGTGGGTGACAACGAAATTTTCTTTTTTAACAACTTGAAACTTTTACATCTATAGGTGCAAACAAGTCAAGCCGCACATAAACAACTCAAGACTGACCGGCTAAAATCTCGAGTTGAGCCGAGTTCAAGCTTAGGTCTCGAAAAAAGCTTGTTTAGTAAAATAGTGCAATCCTAAACTTTAAATATAGAGCTCGAGAAGGTTTGCAAGCTCGAGATTCATTATTCGTTCATGTTTCGCAAATCAAATCAACCTTTTTCTATGGAATTTTCACTCCTATGTAATTTTTTACTTTAAAATCACTAAAAAAGATAAATGAAATTGCAATTCGGTAGGAAAAAAGACCTATGCCAAACTCGTACTTCAGTACTTGTGGATTTGTGTATCCTATTGAAATTTGCGGAAAAAGCCCACAACTTATAGGTAAAACCAAGCATTTGGAGTAAAAATGTCTCGTCTATTATGCTATTTGAGCTTGGTAAAGAAAATTTAGATTAAATTACTTGGTGGAGTTAAAAAAAGTGATTATATTTATATGTATAAAATATTTAAATGAAATTTACTTTTCTAGCTTTTTTTAATACAAATTTTTTAATAAAATGTTCATAATCAATTTTTTTAAAAGTTTTTTCAATTGAATATTAAAAAGCTTTTGTGTGAGCATTTCTGTTCTTTTTAGAGCCCACAAACTAAAAAAACCCACAAATAAATAAGAACACAATTACATATAATTTTTTTTAAAATATTGGAGGCTCTATACTTTTGGGGACCCTAAACTTGATTGGGTTGCTTGGCCTATTGGAAGGGGTCGGCCCTGATGTTTTTATTGCAGTATTATACATGGGTAACTTTGTAAAATAGCGATCAAGTTTTCCAGGTGTTACAATTAAGTCATCAAAAGTTTTATCTTTTCAAAGTCACTTAACTTTCACTAGATGTTCCCATCATATGTAATTTCTTATAAATATTTAAAATTTTTAAAACTAATCGAGGCAAATGAAACATATATGAATATTTATAAGTATTTAATTTTTTTTCCTTTGGCTTAGATTTAACAATTTTGATACTTAGTTATTAACTCGTTAATTTGCTTTCTTCACGATTACATCTTATTTCAAGTTAATAAAAAAATTATTTGTTATTTACAAATATTTATATATGTTTCATTTGTCTCAATCGGTTTTAAAAATTTTAAACAATTTTAAAAAAATTACATATGATTGGAACCCTTATTGATAGTTGGGTGACTTTAGGACAAAATATACTTTTAGTAACTTTAGTTGAAAATTAAGAAAACTTAATTATTATTAGATAGAAATTTCCATATTAACATTAATCAATGATGCGTATTGATCATGTTAGAATCAATGATTAGGATTGATTTATAGAGCTGTGTAAGTATAAGATCACAGTATAGATTATGTGCATTTGTACGTGCGTGCAACTATTGCTTCAATTTGTGATATGTTTTTACCATAAAAACATATTTGAGCTTTAAGTGAATTAAATTTTTTTTTTCTAGACACCACCAGTGACATACCCACATTAACTTTTAGAAGGGCGGCCGTTCTCATTGAATTTTTTTAGTAGTATATATGTGTTAAAATCTCGATCGACTCGTTAATATTTTGCAATCGAGCCCCTTAATATTTTGCAATAGTCTCCCTTATATTTACATAATCGGGTTTGTCATGAGAATTTTAGTAATAATTGTACGTGTTCTTTTGGAGAAAGAGTTATTTAAAAAATCTCTATAGACGTTGTTTTGGATATATTTCAAAAAATAAAACCCATAAAAAACAACTTTAGATGTATTTTATTTTCACTATGTTTTTATATATAAAATTTCGGTTGATGTCTCTATTTAACATGACCCAACACGATTCAACCCGACCTTACCTAAACAGATGAGAAAAAAATTATTATATGACAATCCTCAAACGACTTTCAAAAATTTTCCTCTCATGAAAAAAATTTCTAGGTCAGTCACTGGACATTACTACAGAGAGATCAAGATGGACAGGGGAAGATGGGTCAGAGTGGTTGTGGATGGCCCATGGCTGGTGGAAGGATCAATTTGTGGTTTGGGTTTAAAAGTATATAATATAGAGAAGATTATAAGGAGAAGATGGTAGGTGTGGTGGTGTAATTAAGGTAGGGTGGCAATCCCGGTCAAAAACTATTTTGATGGAGTCGCAAGACAGAGGTGATAGGTGATGGATGTGGCGACTCACCTCAGATCTGTGTGTTGGGTGGTGGTTATGAGAGTTGTGTGGTAGGTGTTCTTCTCCCCACTTTACTCGGCGACCACACCACCATTAAAGCTTGGGTCTTCGATCAGTGGTGGCGCCTAAGGACATAAACGAGCCGAGTTGAGCCAAGCTCAAGCTCATTAAGACTCAGGCTCAAGTCGACTTGTAAAAAAGTTTTTGAGCTAAAGTTCGGCTCAACTCATTTATTATTAAATTATACAATAGTTTTATAGATAGAATCATTTATCTAAATATACGTCTATTTAATTAAAAAAAGTATATAACTAAAAAATCTTTAAGGTTTACAAGCCGACTCAAGCTAGGAATTGGAAGCTGTAGTTTGAGCTCGATAACTTAAACTGTTAAACAAGCCATATTTTATGGCTCAAACCCTGGCTCATTTAAGATATGTTCATTCAAGCTTTTAACTTATCCGATTTTGAGTTTTTCACAAGCCGACTTGATTCGTTTACAGCTAGAGTGACAACACGAAGTGTTTGTGTGTGGTGGGTTTGCGAAAGACTTGGTTTGGTTTTAACTTTTGATTTTCTTTTCACACATCCAATAATCAGTATGCAATTCCAAATAAACAGATGAGGCGGAGGTGGGGCCTTTGTCACAGGGGGATGATGTGGTTCCAACTTTTTTACATTACGATAGAGGCACCGAAATAAGCAGGAATATAAATAATAATAAACTACATGAGTCGCCAAAAAAGCAAAATTATAATGATAAATTAATAACAAAAAGTTGATGTTTTGTTGGAAATTAAAGAAATTACATTTAAACTATCAGAAAACAGTTTGTGTTAAAAATAAATCTGAACCATTCTCCCATCATTTTGTTACATTATAAAAACAAACAAAAATACATAATAAAATTATACTATTTAAAAGTAGGGGTGTAAACGAGCCGAGCCGATCACGAGCTCGTTAAGGCTCAAGCTCGGCTCGTTAAGAGTTTTATTTTCAAAGTTCGAGCTCAGCTCGTTAGAAAATTTTTATGCTCGAGCTCGGCTCGTTTATATTTTAATTATTTAATTTATTTACTTTAATTATTAATTTAATATATATTTATAATTTTACTTTCCAAATTTAACATAAATATAAGATTGTTTTATAATTTTATATATAAAAATAATTAATTTTATAAATATACACTTATATAATAAATAAAAGTTATAAAAATAAAAAACTCGTTTTGACTCATTAGTCGGCTCGAGTTCGATATGTAAAGCTTGGGCTCGGGCTAAATAACTAAACGAGTCATATTTTTGGGCTCGAGCATGGGTTCGTTTAGGCTTGGTTTATTTGAGCTTTTTACCAATCTGATCCCAAGTATTTTACGAAACGGCTTGATTTGTTTACGTCCCTATTCAAGAGGGTCAGGGGTTGAGACTTAGGTGAAAATAAACTATACCTGTATCTTAAGAGAATAAATATGTGCCACAAAAAGCATATAGCCCAATACCTCATGTATTTAAACACTTGGCCTTTGGCCCATACTATTACTTAATTGTTTTATACATAAACTTTTACAAATAAAACCAAACTAAATGGATTAATCAATGCTAAAAATTCTGACACAACTTGCCATTAATCATTGGGTTTATAGCCTAATAGTACTCCTTAACCACCAACAATGGGAGGTCTTGGGTTCGAGTCTCGCCTAGAGCAAAAAATGTTCTGGGTGAGCTAAGGGGTTTTCTCAGTGTGAGTTTTCTTCCTAGATGGTGTGGCGGTTCCTCGATTCGGCACTCGCCAACGCCCGGCTTTAAATGTTTCCGGGGGTTGGTAGCGGTCTGTGGTCGCAGCGCGTGGGTTGTTGGGTCCGAGGACTCGTTTAGCTGTTAAAAAAAATACAAACACTTCGGTTTTATATACGAAAAAGCATTTCGTTGTCTACACTACCAATTGGATATTATATTAATTATTTTAGCAACAGAGACATTATATGGTTTTAAGTTTCTTTTTTGTTCCACTCGTTTTAACCTAGTCACTTAATTTCCCTTTTTTCTCTGATGTATTCTCTTTCACTCATCTACTTCTTCTATTTCGTTTATGTTTGATGCAATTAGGTTGGTTGCTACTCCTATGGACAGAAATGGAACCGGCTGGCAGCGGCGCTAGTGCGTAGACGTACGCTGGGTGAGGTGGTGATTCTAGTGGATCCGTAGGCTGGCAAGAAACGAGGCCGAAGAGGTATGTTGTGAAGGGGAAGCCAAGGATTGAGGCGTCCTCGATCTATAATGGGTTCAAAAAACTAGATAATAAAGAAAGAAGTATTGATGAAAGCTTGAATGTGATTTTTTTTATTGAATAATTGAATGAATACATGAACTAGATTTCATAACATGCTTAAATAGCAAAAACTACAAACAGAAACTAACGGAAAGAGCAAGAAACCAGGATATATATATAAAACAGTAAACAAAGCCTAAGTGTTTTTATTCAAAAATAGTAAACATTATATCGTCACACTCACTATATGCTATCACAAGCAATACTAAGTTAGGGTATAAGGAGGTTAAGATGTAGACAACTTTAGATTTACCCGGTAAGAATAGAAATATTGCTTCTAGTGAGACCTTCGGCTCATGATGTCTAATTAAACGACTGACCCAACGCTTTTAACGTTATTTTCACAAATACTAAGCAAAATAACGTTGAAATTAGTTCAATTTTATTTTTTTTTCATCGAGGGCTTACAGTGGTGGAGCTTGGCTCGATATACAAGGAGGCGGGGGGAGAGTTCATAAATCCAGGCGGTGAATTCAAACATGTATTAAATTTTTGGGCAGAAAACAAATAAAATTATACTACTGAGAGAAAAACAGGGAGGTCAGCAGCGTAAGCGTGAATTGGCAGTCGAAAATCCTTGCCCTCCGTATTCTTCATATTTCACAATATATAGAATTACAAACCTATTCTATTTACATATAGGATATGAAATACAAATTACAAATATTCTATAATATATTCTATCTAAATATATATATGCTATCACACCCCTGCAGTCGAAACGGGAGGTTCACGGATGTTGAGACTGGATCGAAAATCGTCAAACAGAACCTGAGGTAATCCTTTTGTGAAGATGTCAGCTATCTGAAAACGTGTACGCATATGAAGCACATCGACAAGCCCTTGAGCAACTTTGTCACGAACAAAGTGCATATCCAGTTCGATATGTTTGGTACGCTGATGTTGAACTGGGTTTGTACTCAAGTAAACTGCACTTACATTGTCACAGTAAACTATAGTTGCTTGAAATAAGGGGTTGTGAAGTTCCAAAACCAAATATCGAAGCCAAGATGTTTCTGAAACTACATGAGCCACACCTCGGTATTTTGCTTCAGCACTAGATATGGACAATGTGGGCTGACATTTTGAGGACCAAGATAGAAGATTTGTGCCTAAGTAGACACAGTATCCAGATGTCGAGCGACGGGTATCTGGGTAGGCCAATCAACATCGGTATAAGCAACAAGCGAGGATGTGTCAGATTTTGTAATTGTCAACCAGTAAGAGATTGTTCCTTTGATGTAACACAGAATACGTTTTAGTGCATTAAGATGAGTTGTTCGTGGAGCGTGCATGTGCATACACACCTGTTAGACGATGCATGAGATGTCTGGTTGGGTAAAAGTCAAATATTGCAATGCCCTGGCAAGTCTGCGATATGAAGTGGCATCTTCTAAAGGATCGCCATCAGTGGTGCTCATTTTGTGTTTGTGTCAACAGGTGTGAGAGCAGTGTTACATGAGGAAAGACCAACACGTTCCAATATTTCCATCGCATACTTCTGTTGAGATAAAAAATAAGAAGAGGCGTGACGTGTGACTGCAATACCAAGGAAATAGGATTAAGGACCCAAATCTTTCATAGCAAATTCTTTCGCGAGTAGATGCATGAAGTGATGGCGAAGATCAGCTGAGGAAATAACCAAAAGGATATCATCAATATAGAGCAAGATGTATGCTGTGTGTTGACCCGAATGATAAATACATAAAGAATGATCACACTTGCTATGATGAAAACCGATGGTAAAAACATAATTCGCGAAACGTTGATACCACGCACGTGGAGCCTGTTTTAATCCATATAAAGACTTCTGTAAGAGGCAAATATGATCAGGAAACGCGGGGTCTCTAAAACCTGGTGGTTGATGCATGTATACAGTCTCATGGAGATTGCCATGAAGAAAAGCATTCTTTACATCTAATTGATGAACCTCCCAAGGTTTTGATAAGGCAAGCTGAGACCCGTGCGAATTGTCGCAGGTTTAACAACTGGGCTAAATGCCTTACCGCAATCAACACCCACCTCATGAGGCATGCCATCACAAACTAAGCGAGCCTTGTAGCGCTAAAGAGTTCTATTAGAGTTCAGTTTATGTCTAAATATCCACATACTTCTTACAATATTCATATTAGGCACTCGAGGGACTAATTTGCACGTGTTATTATCGATAAAGGCTTGGAACTCGTCGAGCATGGCTTGTTTCCAATCAGGATTCTGGATGGCAGCAATGGGAGATTTAGGCAGTGGGCTGGTGAAAGTGGTGGAGTGTAGATTTAAGGGTTGAGTAGTTTTATGGATGCCAGACATGCTACGTGTGTGCATAGTCCGTTGAGTAGGAGGAGGAGGGATGTCAGGTTGAGTTAATTCTGATGGTTCTGAAGTAGATGGAGGTGTCATTTGGGAAGACGTGGGCGGGTTTGATGAGGATTGTGGAAGCTGTGAATGGGATTGCGATATAATAGTAGATTGGTAGGGGTGGGCTGAAGTTGGTTTAGGCCTGCGTTGGTAGTGAAAAGAGAAGTCTTTAGGCTTTGATAAAGAAAACCGATCAACCCATACTTGAGGGTGTAAGTCAGATGTGAGAAAATCATAAGAGGCAGTGGATGATGAAGTCATGGATGAGAATGGATAAATTGTCTCGTCAAAAATTACATGGCGAGAAATTATAATTTTTCTAGTTTTGATGTTGTAACATTTGTATCCTCGATGGTTTGTGGAATAACCAAGGAATACGCATGGTGTGGATCGAGGTGCAAGTTTGTGAATAGTAGTGGATGGAAATAAAGGATAACGGAGACAATCAAAAACTCGTAAGTGGGTTGTCTGTGAAATAAAGAGGAGGTTGGATTAGAGTTGGAAAGAAGTTTGCTAGAGAGAATGTTTATTAGATAAGTGGCATGTTCAAGAGAATGGTGCCAAAAATGGTTTGGAACCCAGGAATGTGTGAGAAGGGTTCGGATAATATTGTTAATAGAAAGATTTTTTCATTATGATTTTCCATTTGGAGAAGATGTGTAAGGGCAGGAGAAGCGAAATAGAATGCCTTTTTCTTTGCAAAACTTGTGAAATGATGAATTTGCATATTCACCCCCATTGTCACATTGTAATGTTTTTATTTTTACATTAAATTGGGTTTGGATAAGTTTATAAAATTGAGTGAAGATAGAGAAGACTTGTGATTTATTAGCTAGGGGATAAGTCCATAAGTAATTGGTTTTATCATCAAGAAATAACACATAATAACGGTGACCACTGGAACTAAGTATTGGTGAGGTCCATATGTCACTGTGAATAATATCAAATGAAGAATATGTAACTGATTTAGAATCAACAAATGGCAATTTTTTATGTTTTCCCAGAATACGAAATTGACAGAAAGTAGAATGTTTAATAGAATTGGAATTTAAAGACAAAAAATTATGCATAGAATTTAAAAAAAAATTTCGGAATGTCCAAGACGTTGGTGCCATAAGTCTTCAGAGAGGGCTGCAAATGCAAAAGAAACGTTGACTTGGGCTAGTGAGTTGAAGTTGAGTGAATATAGATCTTTAGTGTTGTTACATCGGAGGAGGGGGATACGTGTCTGGTAGTCCTTCACAGTAAAACCAAATGGATCAAATTCAATGGAAGAATGATTATCAATAGTAATTCAACGAACTGATAATTTTTGATTAAATTAGGAACATGAAGAATGTTTTTAAGTTGAAAAGGTGGGTATGGGTGGGGTAAGGTAGAATTGCCAGACCTTGAATTGGAATTTTAGAGCCATCCCCAACAATAATGTTCCAAAAAATGCCATTATTGACATAAGACGAGAAATTACCTGAGTTATTTTCCATATGAGAAGTTTCCCTGGTATCCATATAGCATTTTTTATTTTGTGAGAAAAAATTCTCTTAGGACCCGTTTTAACAAATAAATTAATTAAGTCCAAAGTTTGAAAAGATGAATAAACAGGTTAATATAAAAAAACGCTATAAATATTCCGAAAGAGGCTATACTGACTGAAAAAACTGCATCTTTACAAAATTCATACTAATCTATTGAATTGTTTAAATTTTGATGTAAAAGATTTATAGACGAGGTTAACCATTTGGATAATATATCCACATCTTAATTGAAAGGAATTCCTAAGAATCCAACAAACAAAGTAAATAGAATTAATATAAGTATTGGGAATAACATCATATTATCCAATTCATAAGGATACAAAGAAGTCTTGATATTGCCAAATTTTGGAATAGAAAGAAAGGGTCGGATCAGATTTCTTACATTTTCATCCATTTTATATAATTTATTTGAAAAAAAAGGACGTCCATTCTTCTTCATTTTTAATAAAGTTACCAAACGAAAGTTTTTGTTACTTATTTTTTAACATTCTTTTCCCCATATAGATATTGAATACAAGGGGATATTTCTTTTTCCACTGTAATTTTGAAAATGAACATTTAAATGTCCTTCAAAAGTAAGTAAATAGATCCGCCACATATAAATGTGGTTAATCCCGTCGTAGACCAAGCTATTATTGCACAAATAGGTGAATACATCCAGTTATCATTCAGAATTTCATCTTTGCACCAAAACCAAGCAAGGGGTGGAATACCACAAGAGAAAGTGTACCTAATAAAAAAGAATTTTTAGTAATTGGTACATGTCTTGTTAAACCTTCCATAAGCACCATATTCAAAAAGACCAGAACCGAAGTTAGAAGGGTGAGACTAGGAGTGTGTGTCAGGCTAAACCCGAAACAGACTGGATCGGACCTATTAAGTTGAAGAAATGAAACCCCAGCTCATAATATATATTATGTATACCGGTTTCGGGTAAAACGGGTTTAATGGGTTGGTTTAATAAATGAGTCAGGTCAGGCCATTTATTTTTCAAACCAATTCAAATATAAAATCATTTATTTTTCAAATCAACTCAGTTATATTTTCAAACATACAAGAAAAGTAAAAAAAATATGCTCAATATAAAATAACATATAAAGTTTAAATACAAAATCATTAACTTTTAAAAAATTGAAGGTTGAAGCTTAAACTTTATCTTTAATCATCAATTATACAAGTTAGGTTTGGGCTCGAGCAAAGATAGGTATTATAATAAATATTGACCGTAAACCGATCCATATAATAGTTATCCGGATTGTAATAGATTAGTTTGATTATTTTTTTCTAGTTACCCAGGTTAGTTATTTTGTGCATACCCCTATATAAGACACAAACAACCATTCAAGAGTGGCTCTTGGCCGGTAACATATTTCGCTTTATCGCTTAGATACATTTGGCAAAAATAAAAATAGAAAATACCTGCAATGTAGAACTTAAACGCTACTCTACTATACTATACTATATACTAGTTTATTAACCCGTGTATAACACGGGTAGAGTCATAAAAACATGTAATTTATTATATTTAACAAAACTTTATATTTTACATTAAAGTAGAAGAAAATAAAAGTATTTACTTTTCATTTTTTTAGTTTCAATAATAATAAGAATATTTAAAGGACATGTATCGAAAGATATTTGTGCTAAATTAGATCTTTTAGTATCCAAATACATTTTTATAGCATTCCTAGCATCGTGAGCATTGTTACATACAATTTTTGAATTATAAACCCTGGTAAAAAAATCACAAAAGTAACATAATATTTTTCAAATCTAAAGTACATAAATTTTTATAAGTTAACATATATAAAATATTAAAATTGATATAATTATGATTTAAGATGAAATACTAAAGCATTTATAAATGTATGCATTTATGATTATTTTCTACATAAGTTACTTTAAGAACAAATAGAAAATATATATTAATATGATAAAGATTAGTTTTTAAGTAATCACTTTTATTGGAAATGCCATCCATATATGAAGATTTAATCGTTTAATCTTATACTCGTACTATTGTTGATTTTATCTTTTTTTTTCCTTATTGTTTTGACTTTTTGAAATAAAAAAAATTGAACAATATAATATAAATAATATATCTTAACAAAATGATATATTTCCTTAATAAGTAAAATAAGAAAACAGTAATAAAATGTAGTAAAAAATATATCTAATATACCATATTTTATATTCATATGATATTAGGTAACTAGGTAGATTATTGATTATATTACTGTTATACCTGAAAAAAGTTACCTCATAATTCAGAATAGTTCGGGATATGGAATAACCCAAGATAATTAGAAATATTTGCGTATATAAATTTATGTGATCTGATGACTTGAATAATAAATAATGATAGTATATATTTTATTATTTTTACTTTGTTATTCAACACGTGCTACTAATGTTTGAATTGAGTCAACATATTATATGCAACAACTATGCCTATTTATCCGGAAAACGAAGAAGAACGTGGACTGCATGATAACGTTTACTGGAAGTCGCTCGACACATGATTGGAGATTGGACCGAGTTATGAGGAACAACTTTTGACCATCGTTGTATATTTTTTACTATAAATTGAGGCAATATCGATCTAGGAAACACACACAGCTCACTTAACTTACTTCTGATTATTGTTTGTTGACATTTACGGCACCCAGAGTTTTTAAACACTTAGTGATCGGTCAATTGCGCTCTTGTATTGTAATTTTACATTTTCTTTTAATATAAACTAGGCAGAGTGATGATTGTCACCTCCCGAGGTTTTTATGCCGGCAATCCTAAGGGATTAAGGGTTTTTTCTCGTATAAAGCTCGCGTAAGCTGTGTTTTTGTTCTATATTCTGAAATATCCCTAGGTATCCTCAGGGATATTTAAATTGCATTTTGATTATAAACTGTTTTCTTGATTATAAAACACAATTCCCCACTAAACTAATTCGGTTTTGCTAAAAGTTATACTTGTTAATTTTTACCCAAAACAATTTGGCGCCCACCGTGGGGCAAACTTGTGTTTTTTATAACAAAAACCTTGTTTAAAGGCGTTTTCAGCAGAAATATAGTGAAAATGGCTTCACAACCGAGATCAACTTCTTTATTACCTATTATTTCTGCTACTACTACTAACGTATCCTCGCAGATTCCTGTTTTTTCCAAGAAGTCAGATAATCCTAGCAATCCTGGGAAGAAAACCACATTTGTGGCTGAAAGTGATCCATCAACAAAGATGACCACTTCTGTTCCTATACTTGTTTCTAACAATGAAATTTTGAGTATGTTTCAACAGGTTCAGCAGCAAATGTTGGATCAACAGAAAATGAATCAAAGGCTTCTTAGAGAAATGGAAACTTTGAGGGCTGAAAAGAATAAGCAGAAAGAGACTTCCACTCCATTGGCTCCAAGGATCCTGGATTTGGGGACATCAGGGATGTCTGGGAATCACTCAGGAGACTTTATTCCTATGCAAACTAGTCTCGAGGATCCTTAGGGATCCCAAGGGAGAAGGATATCTCGGGATAATACCAATATCCCGGGAACTTCTTATCTGACTCCCATTACTAGCGATACTTTCAACTATTCTCCCATTGATGCTACTAACTTTGGTTCTATACAGGAATCCGGATTAACTCCACAAGTGGCTAAAGAAATCCAGAAACTCAGGGATATGATCTCTAGTGTTCCCGGAGTGGTAAAGCCTATTCCTGAGGTTCCTGTCACAACCCACAGGATCTCTAGATTTGCTCCGTCGATATGCGATGCTGAGATCCCAAAGAGATTCCAAACTCCAACCATGAAGTTGTATGATGGAACCACCTACCCTGAAGAACATGTGGCGCAATATAGGGAAAGGATGGAGACTAACCCTATACCCCCACATTTGAAGGAAGCATGCTTGTGCAAGGGATTTGGCTCGACATTAACAGGGGCAGCTCTAAAATGGCTGCTTAATGTTCCTCCCTATTCTATTACTTCATTTGCTCATTTAATTAATCTGTTTAACAATCAGTTTTCTTGTAGCAGGACATTCGAGAGGCTAACCAGTGATCTTTACAGGATAACCCAGGGATCCGACGAATCCCTCAGGAGCCATGTCAACAAGTTTGGCAGAGAATCCCTGGATATCTCTAATCTGGATATCACTACGGCCGTCCAAGCATTTAAGATGGGGTTGCAAAGAAACTTACCATTTTATGATGACTTGGTTATGAATCCTTGCAAGAACATGGATGAGGTTCGAAACCGCGCATTGAGATTTATCAGGCTAGAAGATGACAAAGAAATCCAAAAGAGGATCACCACAACACCTCCCAGTGATCAAGGCAAAAGAAAACTGGATTCACCTACCAGCAAGTCATTCAAATCCAAACCATACTACAAGGCTGATAACCACAAGATCAATGCAGTGGATGATGAAGAATATCCCAGGATATCTGACTATTGTTTTTTTGTTGATATTCCTGAATTGATGCGTGCTATGCAGGACTTAGGTGAAAAAGATAGGTGGCCACCAAAGGAAAAGAAGTTCGCAACCAGGGATAAATCCAAATGGTGTGTTTTTCACGAAGACTTTGGCCACTTAACCAATGATTGCATTGCATTAAGTAAGGAAATAAGCTACCTACTGAGCAAAGGTCATCTCAAAGAACTACTGGGGAAAAAGAAAGAAAGAAGACAGGATTCCAACGGATTCCCAAAGAGAGCTGCATCCCCACCAAAGGATGCGAAGGTAATCAACTTTATTTCTGGTGGTTCTGATATTTGTGGCACCTCTTATTCTTGCAGCTAGGAAACATGCTAAGGAAGCCAAGATAGAGAATGGAGAGAGACCCACAAAGACATCAACACTCACCACTGGAACAGTGGTATCCTTTGAAGAACAAGATCGAGAGAATATCCTGTACCCTCACCATGATGAGTTAGTCATTACATTATATGTTGCTAACCACTATGTGCGCAGGATACTTATAGATGGAGGAAGCTCAGTCAATATCATCCAATTGGAAACACTCAAGAGGATGAATATCCCTGAATCAGAGATAACAACCAAATCTCTGATCCTGGTTGGATTTAGTGGAGAAGCTAAAGCCACTGTTGGAGAAATCAAGCTACCAGTATACATCGAGGGGGTAAACTCTATGCAAAGTTTTTGTATAATAGATTCCCTATCTTGTTATAATATTATACTAGGTAGACCTTGGATACATGACATGAAAGCAGTCCCTTCGACCTATCATCAGTGTGTCAAACTGCCAACACCATGGGGAGTAGTGAAGATCAACAGTGATCAGCAAGAAGCCAAGGAGTTCGATTCATCTTCGATGAAAGGAACTACTAGACCTTCTCCTGCGTAGCAATCAAAGTGTGACCTTGGGGATACTCAGGAATATAGGGAAAAGGAAGTAAAGGAAGTACCTTTAAATCCCGACGATCCTGAGGTCAAGGTCCTTATAGGGACAAATATCTCTGAGGATATTGAAGAGAAACTGATTTCTTTTCTGAAATCAAGAGTTTCCACATTCGCATGGAAACATGAGGATATGACAGGAATATCCTCAGATGTGATTACACATAAGTTAGGGATAGATAGGAATATTAAGCCTGTCCACCAAAAGAGAAGGAAATTTGCACCCGAAAGAAATCTGATCATTCAAGAGGAAGTAGAGAAACTCCTCAAAGCAAAAATGATTAGAGATGTGAAATTTCCTAAGTGGCTAGCCAATGTAGTCGTGATTCAAAAGAAGAATAGAAAGTGGAGAGTTTGTGTAGATTACACAGACCTCAATAAGGCTTGTCCAAAAGACCCATTTCTATTACCACATATAGACTCCATGGTGGATGCAACAGTTAACTTTCATGGATGCATCGGCAGGTTTCCAACAAATTCAAATGGAACCTTCAAACCAAGAAGATACCGCCTTCATGACGCCAACAGGGATATATTGCTATAAAGCAATGCCATTTGGCTTGAAGAACGCTGGAGCCACATACCGAAGACCTGTCAACATGATGTTCAAAGAGAAACTGGGGGACACTATGGAAGTGTATATTGATGATATGGTGGTCAAATCGAAGATAACTGAGAATCACCTTAGGGATCTTCAGGAATCCTTCGATATCCTGGACCGCTACAATAAGAAGCTTAACCCATCTAAGTGTCATTTTGGGATAAGATCAGGAAAGTTCTTGGGATATATGGTGACTAAAAGAGGAATAGAGGCCAGCCCAGAACAAATTCAAGCAATCCTAAACCTCAAGTCCCCAAAGAACATAAAAGAAGTGCAAAGACTAACAGGAAGAATAGCTGTACTCAATAGACTTATCTCAAGGTCTTCTGAAAAATTTAAAGGATTCTACGATATCCTTAAAAAGAATAAGAAGTTCCAATGGGATGAAGAGCATGAGAAGGCACTTCAGGATCTAAAGGAATATTTATCCTCACCGCCGTTGCTCATGAGACCAGAAGATGGTGAACCACTATTATTGTACTTAGCAGTATCCTGAACCACTATAAGTGCTGTGTTAGTTAAGGATCACCAGGGATCACAACATCCTGTGTACTATGTAAGTAAAAGCCTAGTAGATGCTGAAACTAGATATTCTCACTTAGAAAAGCTAATTTTGGCTTTGGTTATGGCACCTACTAAACTTAGGCATTACTTTTAGACACATAGAATACACATTAAGACAAATTATCCTATCAAATCTGTATTGAGAAAACCTGAGCTATCAGGAAGGATGGCAAAATGGTCAGTTAAGCTCAGTACCTATGATTTGATCTGTGAACCAAGAACAGCAATTAAGTCACAAGCTTTAGCAGACTTTGTGGCTGATTTTAGTAGTGATCTACAACCAGAAGTGGATCTAGAAAACAAACTCTTAGATGAAGATACTGGTGAGTGGACTTTGTTCACAGATGGATCTTCAAATGTAAGAGGAACAAGACTAGGCATCATACTAAAATCGCCACAGGGGGACATAATACCCCAATCGATTAGTTGTGAATTTCAAGCAACTAATAACGAAGCAGAATATGAAGCTCTAATAGCAGGACTCCAATTAGCTAGGGATATGAACATCAGAAACCTACATGTTTTTGTTGATTCCCTACTAATAGCCAATCAATTTAACGGTTCTTACATGAATAAAGGAGATAAATTGGCGAAATACTTAGAAATAGTTAAGGATATTTCAGGATATTTTTTCAAATTTGATATCACTCAAGTGCCAAGGGACGAGAATGCCGAAGCAGATGCATTGGAAAACTTAGCATCATCCCTAAGGATCCATGATATTTTAAGACCAGCGATAGATATGCAGGATATAAGTCAGGATAGTGAACCCGAGAATAATGAAGTTCATCACTCAGAAGCACATGAAATATCCTGGACTATCTATATTAAGAACTACCTTCAAACAGGAAAAATACCTGATGAAGAAACAAATCCTAGAGCCTTTAAGGCAAAAGTATCTAGATACACAATCATACGAGATATCATATATAGGAAATCAGTATCAGGCCCATACTTGAGGTGTTTGGAGAAACCCGAAAGTTTGGAAGCAATGAAAGATATCCATGAAGGAGATTGTGGAAATCTGTCACACCCCCAAATTCCCACTTGTGGTGTTATTCCACGTGGGTGTGACGTGGCCTGGATCACAGCTCATGGTCATATAGAACGACTCTATATGAGTTACACAAACATACAGTTTTGTAAAACAACACAGGTCTCATAGATAAACAACGGAAATGTAAATGTTAAACAGCGGAAGTGAAAATTATTGCAGCGGATAATAAAGCATATCTGACACTACATTGATTAAATTGTTTCAAAATCAATCAATGCAAACAAAAACCTAGGACAAGAGTCTATATGCATGTCAGATTCCTTAGTGCATCCTTGTGCGCATCCTAGCGTGCAATCCACTAGTTACCTGAGAATACATGCGAAAAAGTGTCAACTAAAAAGTTGGTGAGTTCACAGGTTTAAGTATTGAATTCAGTAAAACAGGTATATGCTGGGTATGTTAAATTGTTTTACTGGATCTACGATCCGAGGTGTGTCAGCTTATCATTACCGAACTCGACTGTTTCCTTTTGCCTCCTTGGGTTATCGCGGAACCCAAATCCACATCGAAATTACACTCGTTATGACCTCCAGTCAACATTGGTGTCGAGTGGGGTTAGTCAAACCCAGTAGTACTACGTAATAACGACTCGTTTGTTCACAATTAACGGTAAGATTTATGAGGACTTGTGGCGATAGTAGTTGCACACGAAAAGTTGTTTTACAACATACCAGTCATACATCAAATAAAATAGATGCATTGTATTCTCACCCCAAAAGTTTAACAAACAGTTATAAGTAAAAGTGGGGCTGTAAACTCACCTGAGTTTGTGTAATGCGTTTGCTCAATAGAATAGTGTAGCTCGCCGGCTAGTAGTCACCTATATCACATAGGTGTTATGAGTTCGTGCTCACATATGTGGGTCTCACCGAACCGTGTTAGTGTTCAACAACTCCAAGTTGTTAGGTGGGTCGAGTTGACCGTGTCGACCGTGTCGACCGTGTTTGACCTAACGACCGTGTTTGACCTAACGACCCGTTGGTGACGGTTTTGGATCAAGTGTTCGTGTAACGTGCGGTTTTGTGTCGTGTGAAGTGTGCGGATACCAATAATCACTTCCGTGAGGAAACCTACTATTTATAGTAAGTTTCTATTTCAGGAAGGTTTCCATATTTAGCAAGTCATGCACTAAATCATATTCTGATTATTCTAACATGCATAATTATCCTAAATGAGCATGTTATCACTTAGCACGTAGTTACACATAGCCGGTTTAGCACACTTAGTGCGTAAAAGTTTCTATATTTAGAAAGTTTGCACAAATAAACAAATTTCATCAAGTTTAACAACTAATATCATCTAACATCAATATCTTAGTCCTAAATAGCCATTTAATCATAACCGTTACGACTAGCATGCTCCTATTTGCCAATTTGTAAAATAAAGTTACTATTTATAGTAACTTATGAAAAATTACCTACGAATCATTCTTTTAACACATTAATCCTTCAATATCATCATATTGACATCAAGTAAGCATGTTAGACTCAAAACATTATCATACATATCATCTATTTGCAAACTTGCGATAAAAAGTTACTATATTTAGTAACATTCCTAAATATCATGCCCTTGACTATTCTAAACATTCCTATGCATCAAATAATCACCATCTAACTTCTAAGCATTATTTTAAACATATCATATGGATCAAAACATACAAGGATGGTCATTCCATAAAAAATGCACAACTATTGATATTAAAGTTACTAAAATTAGCAATAATCCCCAAATGACCATATTAGACATAATCGATCCTTTCCAACCCATATTGAACATCATCAATAATACTCATAACAACATTTCAATGTTGAAAATCACATAGCACATCATGGATCATACATGCATGTTGTTTAAAGTAACCATTTCATGACTAAATCGACAAATCATCATTATTAACAATCAAAATTACCACAGTTCATCATCCATTCATCAAATCAGTGAGTAACATCATCAAATAGCAGATTCACAACATCAAAATTGCGTGGGTTGAGTGGTGATGGTGATGCATGTGGCCTAAACGGCTTGCATGTGAGTGTAGATGTGTTAGGAGAATAGGTGGGGGTATTTCTTTTTCATCAGGTCCTCTCGCTCCCAGGTGTATTCCGGTCCATGCCGTGAGTTCCATCGCACTTTAACTATCGGTATGCGACTAAGCTTCAACTTCTGATATTCGACCTTCACCTTTGAGCAAGTCGGACACTTACTCACATAAGTCGTGATTTTCGACTTCATGTTAGGCCACCAACTAGTTGTCTTCAGGTCGTGGTACATTTTGTTAGAACCTGGATGTACTGAGTATCGACTCTTGTGAGCTTCATCCATCACTACTTCTCTCAATCCCTCGTAGTGTGGAATCCAAATTCGATCTATCAAGTAGTAAGCTCCATCGTCTTTTTGCTTCATCTGCTTATCCATTCCTCGCATGGCCTCGAGAGTGAGGTTTTCAGTTTTCAAAGCTTCTTGTTGTGCGATCCGGATTTGATTAGGTAACTCGGAGTGAATGGTAAGTTGTAGCGCACGTACGTGTCTGGTTGTTTCTTTCCGGCTCAGTGCGTCGGCTACTACATTAGTTTTACCGGGATGATACTTGATTGCACAGTCATAATCACCTGTCAGTTCGACCCATCTGCGTTGTCTCATGTTTAGTTCCTTTTGGTCGAAAATGTGTTGTAGGCGATCAGTGAATATAGTGCACTTGGTGCCGTACAGATAGTGTCGCCAGATCTTTAATGCGAACACTACGGCTCCTAATTCCAGATCATGGGTTGTGTAGTTCTTCTCGTGTACTTTCAGTTGTCGTGATGCGTAAGCAATAACTTTCTCGCGCTGCATCAGTACACAACCAAGTCCTTGTTTCGATGCGTCGCAATAGACCACAAAATCTTCGCACCCGTCCTGTAGTGATAGGATCGGTGCACTGCACAACTTTTGCTTCAATAGGTCGAAGGCGGCTTCTTGTTCCCCATTCGAACTTCTTGTCTTTGGGCGTAAGGGATGTCAATGATTGTGCGATCTTCGAGAACCCCTCGATAACTGCCGGTAGTACCTTGTCGTTCCTAGGAATTGCCGCACCTTAGTTGGAGTCTTGGGTGCTTCCTAGTCCTTAATGGCTTCAATCTTGGTTGGATCTACATGTATCCCTTCCTCGTTAACCACGTGTCCAATACATTGGACTTTGCGAATCCAAAAGTAGCATTTAGAGAATATTACGTATAACTGTTCTATCTTCAGTAGTTCCAAGACAAGCCTCAAATGGTTAGCACGCATTGTCCGATTCTTGGTGTATATCAGGATTTCGTCTATGCATACCAATACGAATTTGTCGAGGTATGGCTTGCACATGCGATTTATAGGGTCCATGAATACGGCAGGTGCATTGGCCAGTTCGAAGGACATGACCAAGAACTCGCAATGTCCATATTGTGTCCTAAAGGTTCTCAGTTGATGGTAATCGGATCTTAAATCCATCTTCAAATAATAGCTTAACTTTTATAATTGGTCTTAACAAATCCTCTATTCGTGGTAAAGGGTATTAGTTCTTGTTTGTCACCTTGTTCAGTTCCCGGTAGTCGACACACATTTGGAAAAAAAAAAATTTGTCCCTTTTCTCCCCGAACATAACCGGTGTTCTTCATGGACAGAATCTTGGTCAGAAATACCCTTTGTCTAACGACCCTTGAAGTTGGTTAGACAGCTCTTGCATCTCAGTCGGAGCTGATCAGTATGGCGCTCTGACAATTGATGTAGCTCTTGGTGTGAGGTCTATCTGTCACTCGATTTGTCGATTTGGTGGTACTCTAAGTAGATCTTCAGGAAGGTATTCGGGGGAATTACAGTCATCGACAATGTCTTCTATCTTCCTTTCCTTCTTCGATTGTTCCGTGATAAAAGCTAGCATCGTTGGGTATCCCTTAGGTAGGTATTTGCTAGCCTATGACATGATGTTTAGCGTTATTCTCCGTTGTTCTCTTTGAATAGGGATCTGGTTTTCACTGGACAACGTAACATCGATCTATCTTCTCATTGCACACTATCTCAGCTTGGTTTGTTGATGCTAGTCTGTCCCCACCACTGCATCAAAGTTCCCGAGAGTTACCGGTCTTAGGTCGATATCAAGCTTGTGATCTGCCAACGCCCAGGCGCATCCTTTGAAAATGTGTTGTATTCTAACCAGCTTGCCGTTGACTATCCTTACAGTGTACTTATAGTCTAGTGATGTCGAGGTAATGTTAAGCAATTTACTAAGTTCACTAGTCATGAAGCTCCTATTGACATCGGTATCTAATAACATATTAGCATAGGCATTATTTAAAAGGAACATACCAGTCACGATGTTTGGTTCATTATTGGCTTCTTCGGAGTCATTCACAAATGCACGTCCCTTTGTCGCGCCTCCTTCTATTTTCTTCAGCTGTGGACAGTCCCTATGCATGTGTCCAGGTTTGCCACACTCATAACATCTTTTTATGATGTTCTGGTTGTTATTGATGCCAACTGGCTTGCTCCTACACTCCTTGGCCATGTGACCGTGTCTTCCGCATCTCCGACATCGGTAGCGTTCACACTGGCCGTAGTGATGATATGGGCATCTGTTACACTTAGGGTATTTCCCTTTGTAGACATTCTTGTCCTTAGTGTTGGATTGTGTAGCAGTAGATTTGCTAATCTTTGCTGATCGGTTATGGAATTGCAATTGTTGTGAAGAGTGAGTTTGGTTAGACTTCCACTTGCGCTTGCGATCTTGGGTCTTCAGTTGTTCGCTCCTCTTGGGTAGCTTACCCTGTTCTACCGCTTGGTCGATCAGGCAGTGAGCCAAGCAAATAGTGGTTTGAATGAGAGTGGGGTTTGCCGTGATAATCAAGCTTTGGATCTGTTCAGGTAATCCACTGACGTACGGCTCGATCTTTTTGTATTCCGGGGTCACCATTTCTGGGCATTGTTTACACCATTCGTGAAATCGAGTGGTGTACTGTTCAATTTCAGATCCTTCCATTTTGTGATTCCAGAACCCCTCCAGTTTCTTGATTTCGTTCTGTGGACAGTATTCTTCCTTCAACATTTTGACGAAATTTTCCCAGGGAATTGGATTAGCAGTCTCCAGACTCAGTGTCTGGACGTGCGAATTCCACCAAGTGAGGGCTTGTCCTTCTAGAGTCCTGGTAGCGAATTTCACTTTGTCTCCTTCAGAACACTTGCACATGCCGAAGATTGATTCGGCCTTCTTAACCCATTGGAGCAGTCCTACTGCTCCTTCTGATCCCATGAATGGTTGAGGATGGTAGCTAAGGAAATTTTTGAAAGAACATCCTCTTGAGTTGTGGTTGTGAGTCTCGCTTCTTGTCTCACTGTTTAAGCATGCAGCCTCGTAATCCGTAATGACTTTGTTAACTAGTTGTTCTACCATGGCCTTGACAGCTGCAGAATCGAGTGATGGGTTGTCAGTGCGCACATACGTTCCTTGACCATCCATTTGTTAGTATCTATATACAATATATATTGTATCACTCACTGTTAGAGTTATTGCATGTTAGCATGTGTAGGGAGAAAATATATCATAAGTTTAAGATATCATTTCAAAAGTAGAATCATAGGTTTGACGAGATTACTACTACCAAAATGATTTGTATGGGCACAACTCGCTTATATCGGTTCTAACAATAGTACAATACTATATACAATAAAGGGATAAACTACTTGGTGGAAATAGTGGAGCTCGAACCTCCACTTTCAGAGGTGTACTATACAGTTTCCCTGATGGTTGTAGCTTATCAATTGAACTTGCCAGAATTTGTATGTACCTATAAATTCACGATTACGTTGGCCACCATAGTCGTCAATTTATCTTACACAGTCATTCTAGTTCATTCAATCTCAAGCTACTTAACAATCTCGGGTTCGAAGTTTTGCTTCCTAAGTGTCGATACTAAGGTCACAATCCATAAACATGCGTCATTCGATCGGGTTTACACTCAAGAAAGAAGTTGGAAAAGGCGTTCGATTTGAGTTGGATTGTGCTATAGGAGTCTTCTTCATAGCATAGAAGAGTTTCCTTTCGGTCTTGAGTTTGCCTTTTCGCTAATCCCCTTGCACACGTCGCATGTGTAGTTGAGTGTTAACGCCCACTAAGGCTGCCAGAGGCATGTTCGTAAGAGTCAGATCAAGTCACAAAGCATATTGTTAAGTTAAGCACATAATGTGTTGTGTGATACTAGTGTAGTGTCTAATGTAGAGCAGTGGCTATAGTCTAAGTTCACTATATGCAAACCTAGTTCCCTATAACCAAGGCTCTGATACCAGTCTGTCACACCCCCAAATTCCCACTTGTGGTGTTATTCCACGTGGGTGTGACGTGGCCCGGATCACAGCTAATGGTCATATAGAACGACTCTATATGAGTTACACAAACATACAGTTTTGTAAAACAACACAGGTCTAATAGATAAACAGCGGAAATGTAAATGTTAAACAACGGAAGTGAAAATTATTGCAGCGGATAATAAAGCATATCAGACACTACATTGATTAAATTGTTTCCAAATCAATCAATGCAAACAAAAACCTAGGACAAGAGTCTATATGCATGTCAGATTCCTTAGTGCATCCTTGTGCGCATCCTAGCGTGCAATCCACTAGTTACCTGAGAATACATGCGAAAAAGTGTCAACTAAAAAGTTGGTGAGTTCACAGGTTTAAGTATTGAATTCAGTAAAACAGATATATACTGGGTATGTTAAATTGTTTTACTGGATCTACGATCCGAGGTGTGTCAGCTTATCATTACCGAACTCGACTGTTTCCTTTTGCCTCCTTGGGTTATCGCGGAACCCAAATCCACATCGAAATTACACTCGTTATGACCTCCAGTCAACATTGGTGCCGAGTGGGGTTAGTCAAACCCATTAGTACTACGTAATAACGACTCGTTTTTCACAATTAACGGTAAGATTTATGAGGACTTGTGGCGATAGTAGTTGCACACTAAAAGTTGTTTTACAACATACCAGTCATACATCAAATAAAATAGATGCATTGTATTCTCACCCCAAAAGTTTAACAAACAGTTATAAGTAAAAGTGGGGCTGTAAACTCACCTGAGTTTGTGTAATGCGTTTGCTCAATAGAATAGTGTAGCTCGCCGGCTAGTAGTCACCTATATCACATAGGTGTTATGAGTTCGTGCTCACATATGTGGGTCTCACCGGACCGTGTTAGTGTTCAACAACTCCAAGTTGTTAGGTGGGTCGAGTTGACCGTGTTGACCGTGTCGACCGTGTTTGACCTAACGACCGTGTTTGACCTAACGACCCGTTGGTGACGGTTTTGGATCAAGTGTTCGTGTAACGTGCGGTTTTGTGTCGTGTGAAGTGTGCGGATACCAATAATCACTTCCGTGAGGAAACCTACTATTTATAGTAAGTTTCTATTTCAGAAAGGTTTCCATATTTAGCAAGTCATGCACTAAATCATATTCTGATTATTCTAACATGCATAATTATCCTAAATGAGCATGTTATCACTTAGCACGTAGTTACACATAGCCGGTTTAGCACACTTAGTGCGTAAACGTTTCTATATTTAGAAAGTTTGCACAAATAAACAAATTTCATCAAGTTTAACAACTAATATCATCTAACATCAATATCTTAGTCCTAAATAGCCATTTAATCATAACCGTTACGACTAGCATGCTCCTATTTGCCAATTTGTAAAATAAAGTTACTATTTATAGTAACTTATGAAAAATTACCTACGAATCATTCTTTTAACACATTAATCCTTCAATATCATCATATTGACATCAAGTAAGCATGTTAGACTCAAAACATTATCATACATATCATCTATTTGCAAACTTGCGATAAAAAGTTACTATATTTAGTAACATTCCTAAATATCATGCCCTTGACTATTCTAAACATTCCTATGCATCAAATAATCACCATCTAACTTCTAAGCATTATTTTAAACATATCATATGGATCAAAACATACAAGGATGGTCATTCCATAAAAAATGCACAACTATTGATATTAAAGTTACTAAAATTAGCAATAATCCCCAAATGACCATATTAGACATAATCGATCCTTTCCAACCCATATTGAACATCATCAATAATACTCATAACAACATTTCAATGTTGAAAATCACATAGCACATCATGGATCATACATGCATGTTGTTTAAAGTAACCATTTCATGACTAAATCGACAAATCATCATTATTAACAATCAAAATTACCACAGTTCATCATCCATTCATCAAATCAGTGAGTAACATCATCAAATAGCAGATTTACAACATCAAAATTTCGTGGGTTGAGTGGTGATGGTGATGCATGTGGCCTAAACGGCTTGCATGTGAGTGTAGATGTGTTAGGAGTGCAAAATGGTGCAAGAACTACCTTCAAGTGCCTCTCGAGGGCTTGATTATCACTGGAACAGAACTGAAAGGCTTCAAGATCTCCTGGGATTTCTTCTACAGCAGCTACAAGTCGTGCACGAGGGTGATTGGCGCCTTCTAGTTCTCCTCGACCTCACCCAAGCTTCAATGGTACTTCGTTTGTGATGATAATGGCTTCTAAGAGGTTTGAAGGTGGTTTCCAGGTGACAATGGCGGAGATCAGTCGCTTGGAACTCGGGGAAATATGTAGGGGGTCGACAGAATGATTGAGTCTTGGTTATATAAAGATTCTGCGTATAGGGCTGCGTCGCGTACCGCGGCACCGCCCAAAAAGCATCATCGCGTACCGCGATGATTAAAATAATCATTCGGTTCCCGAAACACGCCGCGTACCGCGATGGTGGAAGATGATCGGCCGTCGCGTACCGCGATGGATTTCGGAGAATTCAAATTCTCCCGCGAAGGCCCAGTTAGGTGCCCATCGCGTACCGCGATGGGTCTCGGTTGACCCCATTAAGCCCAATTTCATGGTTTTGAACCGATTTTCGCGTTTCTGACGATTACGATCATCGTTTTTCGACATGTGAGCATTGTTATACTAACTTAGGGTCCCCGGAACCTAATGTGCAGTGAAAGTGTTCTGTGGTTCGATCCGTTCACCAACGTTCGTCATTCAAGACACGTACGTGTGTTGTGCGATAATTCCTCGAATTATCGGTGTGTTTGGTCTGTTGTGCCACGTGTCACACTAAATACAATTATTCTAGTGACACGTATGAAATAATAATACACATTATTATTAAGATAAAATAAATGCTGACCTGGAAATTGCGAGGTGTCACAAAATCAAACTGGGGGAAGAGCATTATTCTCAAAGATCCTCAGAACAGGATACTTTTGGCCGACCATGAGGAGAGATGCAATGTCTTATTCCCAGAAGTGTGATGCTTGTCAAAGACATAACAATATACTTCATCAACCAGCCGAACCTCTACATCCAATAGTCTCATCATGGCCATTCATGAAATGGGGAATGGATATAGTAGGAAAATTACCCAAAGCACCCGGAGGAAAGGTGTTTATGCTTGCAATGACTGATTACTTCTCTAAATGGATTGAGGCTGAAGCCTTTATGCAAATTAGAGAAAAAGAAGTAATCTAATTCATAAAGAGAAATATCCTGACTAAATTTGGGATACCTACAGAAATCACTTGTGACAATGGGTCTCAGTTCATAGGCAAAATGACTACAAACTTTTGTGAAAGCTGGGGCATAAAGATGATCACCTCTACACCTGTTCATCCTCAAGCTAATGGTCAAGCAGAATCAAGCAACAAGATTATAATCAACAACCTTAAGAAAAAGTTGGGATCCAAGAAAGGAAAGTGGGCTGAAGAACTCCCATTTGTTCTATGGGCTGATAGAACAACCACAAAGAATGCAACTGGTCAAACACCATTCTCTTGAGTGTATGGATCTGAAGTTGTTCTCCCAACTGAAATGGTTGTCCCTACTGCAAGATCAAGTTTACAAAATATAGAATCCAACAAGGAAATACTATCTGAGGATCTAGATACTATCGATGAACTTAGGGATATTGCAAGAATAAGGATGGCGACATATCAACAAAAGATAGCCAAATCCTATAACAAGAATATTAGGATAAGAAGATTTCAAATTGGAGATCTCGTTCTAAGGAAGGCATTTCAAAATACCACCAATCCAGCTGATGGAAAACTTGCTCCAAAATGGGAAGGACTTTATAGGATCGAATCAGAAGCTGGAAAAGGGGCATACAAGTTAACCAACATGGAAGGAGAACCTCTTCCAAGATCATGGAATGCCATTCATCTTAAGCTATATTTTATTTGAAACTTAGTGTATCAAACCATAAGATGTTATCACATTATAATCTGAACATGATATATTCTATATATTCTTGCATATTCCTAATTACCATGCTACTAATCGAGCATATGAGGGGCATCAGGAATCCTGATTACCAGCTATGCAAAAATCTTACTGTTTTGTAGGTATAGCAGGAGAAGAGATGAGACTTTATGTCTCAACCCAAGTTCCGACCTGAAATCAGAACTTGATCAAGACCCGCACTGACTTTATGTCTAGTTGCAAAGTTTTGACCTGAAATCAAAACTGTAGAAGACCCTTGCAGAGAAGAGATGAGACTTTATGCCTTAACCCAAGTCCTGACCTGAAATCAGAACTTGATGAAGACCTCGCACTGACTTTATGTCCAGCTGCAAAGTTTTGACCTGAAATCAAAACTCAAGAGACTTTTGTCTCTCATGAAGACTTAGGGTTCATACTCTCCCCAGTTGTGCACGTTTATCCTATTATAGTCCGAGATAATGGGACCAGTACACGCATGAGTGGCTGACAATTTCATTATCAAAGGCTGTAACTAAGGATCCTCCGAAATATCCCGGTATAGTTGGAGATTTTGGGACCAGTACACGCATGAGTGGCTGACAATTTCATTTTCAAAGACTATCACTAGGGATCCTCCGTATTCCGGCCTTAGTCGCCAGTATTCCGGCCTTAGTCGCCAGTATCTCGGCCTTGTCGCCAGTATTCCGGCCTTAGTTGCCAGTATTCCGGCCTTAGTCGCCAGTTTAATCGGCCTTGTCGCCAGTATCTTGGGCTTATCCCAAGTTTTCTTGTTTTTCTGTTTATGCAGGACAAAGTCTCAAGGATACTCAGGAATATTGCAGAATATTTTGGAATATTCAGGTATGGAATTCTTATGTTTTGACAGGAACAATGAAGGCTTCGAATTAAATCTACTATCTCTAGAAATCGGTATTTGTTTCTCAACTCTTTCAATATATGGCATTCTTTATGTCTAAATGTTTAGAATCATATTCTAACGCTTGATAGAATGTGTAAAACTTAGGAATATGTTATACTTTATGAAAGCTCCTATTTAGGGATATGTTAAACTAAATTACTAGTTACTTCGTGTGCTATTATGACTTTAGAATATATATCTAAGTTATATATGACCATTCAAGTAATAAAAATCTTAATCAAATAAGGATAAATCTAATCTGAATTATTCTTAAATATATTACATATATGTTTCAGGAAAAATATTCTGAAATTCTTCAATAAAGATTTATTTATAGCGAAAACCAAATCCTTATGAAAATTATAAAAGGATTTGGCCCCTTAAACAGTTTACGAAATATCTAAAATATTATTAAGAATATTTAGGAATATTCAAAGATATCCTAACAATAATTATAAATAATAAATTATAACTGATACAATGATAATATATTCAATAATTTAGGTTGTTTTTAATCATTAGTTCAACAAACATAATATTCATAAGAGTTGTTAAAGAAATTAATCCATTACACAAATACTGCATATCAAAAACATTCAAGGATAAACAAATAAATATCCTCGAAAATGTTTATATCTGAAAAATCATTAAATAATAATAATAGTTAAAGAATTAAAATAAGTTACATCTTAAATACTGAATATAGTATTCAATTTGAATTTAATATCCTAAATTATTCTCAACTATTCCTAAATATACTTAAGAAAACGTATACGTGAATAGTCTAAGTGAAAACTCGCTAGGAAAAACTAAAGTATTATAGACATTAGTATTCACGCTTTTGCAAGTTGTGAAGCTTAGTAATATCTTTCAATAACAATAGAACAACATTCAGGATACTTTAGAATATGAAACGCAGAAAGATAACCCAACATACCAAATGTTATATTCACAACCAGAAACAATTTGATATATCAAGCTTCGCCATGAAACTCATGGTCCCTCCACTTGATATATCAAACCAAAGTTAAAAGAAATCAAAGGTTCGCCATGAAACTCATGGTCCCTCCACTTTGATTTCTTATATTGTCTGCCCCTATACTAGGGGACTTTCCTAAAATCTATTGTTTAAACAACATTACATCAGAATTAAAGAACCACAAAATACTAAAAAAGATGGGCTCAGACCTTCGCATCATTGTCATCATCGCCCATCATCGCCTCCTTCTCGACCATGCCAGCCTCAGCACTTGTCACCTCCATATCACCTGCCTTGCTGGTCTCACCCACCTCGCCAGCCTTGTTTACCTCCACAAAGCTTTAGCCTTGTCACCTGCCAGGGTCGCCAATATCTTGCCCCATTCCTTCATATTCTTGGCCAAGGAATCCACACCTTCAGCCTTGGCCTGATTCACCAATTGGATTTTGGCCTTTAACACAGCAATGGCGGCAGATTTCTTGGCCCCATCAATATGCTCCTTGAACTGGAGTTTGTGAGAGGTTTCCATTTCCTTCATCTGCTTCTTGGCCTTGGCTAGCTCCTTCTCGTAATGACCGGCTTTGGCTGTGAAGATTTTCTTCTGATCTTCCAGGTCCTCCAACTGCTTATCAGTTTGTTCTTTCTCAGAGATGTACTTAGCAGAGACCTACAAAAATAGGGATCACTCAGAATATGTAGGGATATTAGGCTGACAGATAGAATAATTAGCATACCTTTTTCAGAAGATCAGGGATGGACATGTCAGATGGCTCCTCGAGGTCCACGGTATCTACCCCTTTGCGTTTCTTGGTGGTCTTTGAGGAACGGGTAGCCATGGTACGCAATTTGGGGGCAACAGGACTGGTTTTCTCCTTCTTCACAGTAAAGAAGGTGTCAAGGTTTTCAAGATTAAATGTTGATTCTGCAAAATAAATCAGAATAATCAGGAATAATTAAGAATATTTTGGAATATTAAAATATTTTTAACATACCTGAGGCCATAGGAGAGACTGTTTCAAGATTGGCACCGAACTTTCTAAATTGTTCGTCAATTTTCAACAAGGAACGAATTCTGTTCCTACTTTCTTCTTCTTCTGCTACAAATGATTCAAATTTGGGAGCTGCAAAAAATAAAAAAAATAATAAGCAAAATTAAACAATAACAAGTCTCGATTAACAAGGATAATCCTAAGAATCCTACCCTTTTCTACCCATTTGAAAGGAAGAATTTCCCCATGAGGGATAGAACTTCTTTTCACAAAAAAGAACCTATTTCTCCACTCATCTTCATTAAAAGTAATTCCTGGAACTAAGATAGGAGCCCCACTTCTTCTTTGAAGAACGAACCGGGATGACCTGTGGGTTCTGAGTTGGTACATCAGGGATATTTCAGGGATGCCAATCTCTAAACCAAAGTGATGGTTTAATTGGTCAAGGGTGTAAAGAAGGCGCCATCCCATAGGCATGAGTTGCGGAAAACAGAGTTTGGTGGTTAAGAAGAAATTGAGGATGAGGTCGGGAAAAGGAAACTTTAACCCCAAGGTGAATGGATACTCTGGAAAACATATCCAAGTAGGTGAGACGTGATCGGCCTTAAGGTTTTTAGAAAAATGATGAAATACAGTTTCATCAGGAAGTGTTTTAGAAAGACTTAGCAGATCAATTCTATCATCGTTCAAAACATTTCTGTTTTGTCGATTCAGAGTTAGAATATTTTGATCAGTAAAATCGTTTGAATCGAAATCAGAAGAAGAAGGTGATCCAGACATTTTCAAAGAAAAAGAAATTAAAAATTGAAGGAGAGAATGAAAGAAACTTACAGCAAGATCCTGTCGAAGATGATGGCATCAAATGGAAGGGAAGTGATCATTATATCCTGCGCAAACGGCTGGAATATGTGGGAAAACCGCCACAATCATAACCGTGCTGACAACGGTCACATCATGTTTAAAATTTAAAATTTGAATCAAAGAGCCAAAACAAACGGTTATTTTCAAATTCTTACCACCAATTGAAGCGGTAATAAGAATTTGGGGGCAATTGTTATACCTGAAAAAAGTTACCTCATAATTCAGAATAGTTCGGGATATGGAATAATCCAGGATAATTAGAAATATTTGCGTATATAAATTTATGTGATCTGACGACTTGAATAATAAATAATGATAGCATATATTTTATTATTGTTACTTTGTTATTCAACACGTGCTACTAATGTTTGAATTGAGTCAACAGATTATATGCAACAACTATGCCTATTTATCTGGAAAATGAAGAAGAACGTGGACTGCATGATAACGTTTACTGGAAGTTGCTCGACACATGATTGGAGATTGAACCGAATGATGAGGAACAACTTTTGACCATCGTTGTATATTTTTTACTATAAATTGAGGCAATATCAATCTAGGAAACACACACAGCTCACTTAACTTACTTCTGATTATTGTTTGTTGACATTTACGGCACCCAGAGTTTTTAAACACTTAGTGATCGGTCAATTGCGCTCTTGTGTTGTAAGTTTACATTTTGTTTTAATATAAACTAGGCAGAGTGACGATTGTCACCTCTCGATGTTTTTATGCCGGCAATCCTAAGGGATTAAGGGCTTTTTCTCGTATAAACCTCGTGTAAGCTGTTTTTCCGTTCTATATTCTGAAATATCCCTAGGTATCCTCAGGGATATTTAAATTGCATTTTGATTATAAACTGTTCTCTTGATTATAAAACACAATTCCCCACTAAACTAATTCGGTTTTGCTAAAAGTTATACTTTTTAATTTTTACCCGAAACAATTACGTAATAAAATATTTAAATAACTTTTTTACTCAAAATAAAACAATTTATTCCTTAAATTAAGTAATGAAACGTGCAACTTAATTTGAAGATAAATGAAAATTATTTAGTTTTCAACAAAAATTCATTTGATAATTAGTATTAATTTTTTTAGTCAATTATTTTAAATTGAATATTTTTGTAATAAAAATTACGTAGGTTTGATAAATGAAATAAAAAACCATATTTAATTTAACAAAAATGAAAGACCAAATAAAAAATAAATATAGGTCTTAAATCCTAGTTTTCAACGAAATGAATGTTAAAGAATAATAATAGAAACTAAAAAAATAATATATAACAAAGTTTGAAGTATTTTTATTTTGTAATTTAATAAAACATTTAAATTTACCTACAAATTATAGAATAAAAAATTATTTTTTTTATAATTATAGTTACTGTAAACACGTTTTAGATTTATGTAAAATAAATTCCTAAAGAAAGTTAATGTTAGAGAATACTATAAACATTTAAAGAAACGATATATATTGAAATGTTACTTATTTAAATTTTAAAAAATAAATGTAATCGATAAATCTGAATTGAAATACAAAGCACTCAAGAAATAAGTAAAATGTACTACATTATAGTTATCATTAAGTTTCAACACTTAATTTGGCTATTTGTTTCATATATGTGTGTGTAACAAAGATTTATGATTATATATGATATAAATAATGTTAATAAATCAAATTAAACTATAAGATTTTAATAATAGTAATTTTGTTAATATCTATAGATTTGTCAAACATTTAGTTTTAATATTAAATATAAACTTAAATCTATTTTCATTAAAAAAAATAAACATATAGATTACCAAAATTTCAATTAAAAAAACTAATATTGTATATTATAAGTATGATTATTTTCTATAATATAATGATTTTATTATAATAATAATAAATACAATTAATTTATGTAAATAAACATTGTTTTGTACAAATATATATTGTTTTATACATAAAAAATAATTAATACTACTTACTTTTATTATAGTGATACTTGTTTCACTGTATAAGCTTATTTTTATTTATATACGTGACTTTTAAATATGATTTTACATATATTTTCTACTACATTTTGTCTAAAACTTAGTTTTAAAAAAGAAAAATGACCCACCATTTTGTTATTATATTTTTGTTTTTTATCGGCTAAATTTCTTAAAATTATATAAGTGATAGATATTAAAATACTAATATATGAAAATATTCAGTAATCTTTAATAAATTTATTTCACCTAAATGTTATTAATAATTTTGTGATTTAAACATGTAGGATTTATTTAATTAATTAATAAATTGAAAATTTTATTGTTATAATGATAATGTGTTTACTGTTATTTATGGTAAATTTAATGTTAATAAACTGATTCAAGTTAATGTATTTTAATAATGGTAATGTTGTTAATATCATAAAATTTGTTAAACATTTAATTCTTATATTAGATATTGAAGATTTTGTTTAATAAAATAAGCGGGAAAATAATCTCAAAACTTATCTCATTGAATGACACGTGACAGAAGAAACTTTGATTTATGTAGGATCGGGTTGTTAACCTTAAACAACACTTCACAAGTATTTCTTTCTAACAATCTAACAGATGCGGAATATCTGTTAGAATGATCTCTCAAACACTCTAGATAATTAAACAATCTTCGAACACAAGTAAGAACACAAGAATAAATTTCAAGCTCAAAGATATATTTCTCTCAATGTGAATACAAGTTACAGCAAACAAGCACACTTATACAAGTTACAATGAGAGGTTATATAGCCAAGGCTACAACCGTATTCTCTTAGGAATACATGTTGAGTATACTAGAAAACAAACAAAGGAAAGCTTAATCTAGTATCTAAAGTGTCTTAACCGACTAAGACACTCAATTACAATGATTACAATTTTAGACATTGACTTTACAAAAGAATAGCTAAATATAAAAGACATTTAATGTTCTTGATCTTCAAAGGCTTCAGGCAATCTTTTGCATTTAATGCTGCTGAGGAGAAGTAGGGTGTTGTGTCTGACTCTCGGTATGCTATCTTTGTTTAGATCAGACCAGCATGTCTGTTGTCAGCACCTTTTGTACCATAAAGGGTAATCAACTACAGTCTTTGTCAGAGGATTATCCTCGGAAGTCTTTGTTTAAGGAAGATGCTGAGGAGTGTCTTCGGAAGCTTTTGTTCTTCAGAAGCTTCAATTCTTTGGAAGCTTTGAAGCTTTAAATTTTCTAAGTGTTGGTCTTCTGAAGCAGTTGTCTTGTACAACCTTCGGCAGGAGTGAGTTATCCTTCGGAAGCAATTTTGCTTCCGAAAAGTAACTCCTTCCTTCCGAAGGCTGTTAGTCTTTGTAGTTCCAGTACTTAGACAAATAAGAAGTTTGGTGAGCATCAGCCTTTATTAGTCTTTACAATTTATTATAATATATAGATATAGTTTTCTAGCTTCATATTGCAATTTCGTAGCAGTCTATAATAATCATAGAGAGATGCAATTTTTTTTTTTCATAATTTATAATATTAATTACTACAGATCTAGAAATGCGTTTCAGTTTCCTCACTGTAATTTAATATTAATCTACTAAAATTAAACTAAGTATTATCCAACGGTAATTAAATATAATATAATTTAAAGATAAAAAACGTAACAAACAAAGAAATTTATCATCCACGATCTAGAATCCTAGAAATTTAAAGACTAATAGTTTAAGACACGTATCCCATTTCATTGACTTGGAAAATCATTTGTATTTTTTTGACTAGATACATGAGAAAATTGCACGTTTTTCCGTTATAAAAGCATAGCTTTTTGTGGTTTCATCACCAAAGTAAGCCAAACACTTCACAAATTAAATTTAGGCTACAAAAAAGATAACTGAATTCCAAAATGGGTTTGATGGCTAGGGCTTTTATCTTGATTGCCATGGCTGCATGTCTCACATCAGTGGCTCATGCCATTGCTGGGCAAGCAACATTTTACACCCCTCCCTACGTTCGTAAGTGCACCCACATCGACTCAAATTGAGTTAATTAATTAAAGTTGGTTAATTTAATTATCTTTTATATATGTAGCTTGTTTTGAGTTTTTGATTGTCGTATATATGTGTAGCATCTTCATGTTTTGGCTTCGAAGACCGTGGCAATATGATTCTAGCAGCAAACAGCGTTTTGTTTAACAACCGAGTCGCGTGTGGGGCTAGGTATCGTGTCACTTGCGTTAGTGGAACCAACGCTGTTCCACGACCTTGCACGGGCAATAGTGTTGATGTAACAGTTGTTGATCTTTGTCCGGGATGTGCTGCAAATCAAGTTGATCTTTCCCGTGAGGCATTTGCAGTGATTGCTAACACTGATGCCGGGAGAATTAACATCGAGTATAACCGGTAATTAGTCATAAAACTTAATTTTTATAACTCAAACATATACAGTTTTTGTTGAAGCTTTCACTAAAATATTTACTTCTTTGTGACTTGTTTATTTTTATTTTTTTCAGGATCTAATTTAAAAGATATGCAAGCAAGGATACCGATAATAAACTATGTTTATGAATGATCTTTAGAATAAACGAGACTCAAGGGCATTGTAACCATGATTGTACAAGTCTCTCTATGTAACTCATGATGACGGGAATAAATATTTAATTTCTTTCTATTCGAATTTGAATTATGCATGGTTTCATATTCCTTTTTAATATCTACAAATGTTATTCTTGACTTCTATTCGTTTAATATGACATGATCTACAATAATAAGGAATACACCTCATATAAGTGGATTCTAGGTTCAAATAAGGAGTCCCCGCGATGGTGGCCTAGTGGTAAGGGGTGAGAATCTGTAATGGATATTTAGGGTTTGAAGCCCGGCACCATCCAATTTTCCCTGAGTCACGCGATTTACCTCTCTCATGTTGGCCGTGAAACCAGTCGGTGAGAGACGCCTAATGGTGGCGTTCACCATTTTTTTTGTTTCAAATAATTAATAAAAAATAAAAATAATAAACATGTGAATTTAATATCATCAAAGATATTATATAGTATGAGAAAACTAACCTCAACGATCGAAGAAGAAGAAGAAAAAAACATAAGCATGATGGGTATAGGCACATTCATTGTATTTAATAGTTCTTTTAATACTCTTATTCACTTTTTTTTGGACGGCGAATGTTTCAATCGTGTGAACCCACTATTTTTAGGTCATGTCACCAAGTTCTAGTTACCTGAACATTCATTGTATTTAATAGTTCTTTTAATACTCTTATTTACTTTTTTTTGGACGGCGAAGGTTTCAATCGTATGAACCCACTATTTCCAGGCCATGTCACCAAGCTCTACTTACCTGAACCTCCCATGAGCCACCACAACCACCTTAGGAGGAAACCCCACTAGGAAAACTCCCTGACCCCCCTCAGACCATATTTTGCTACGGGAGAATTTTGAACCCAAGACCTCCCATTTAATAGAATCTTGGGGTACTATTGAGGCAATGCCTCATTGGTCTGTTATTCACCTAATGAAACAAAAAGTCATTTGTCAGTTGGTTGTAATTTTACCATTGATCCTAACGTACAGTAGGGCTGTAATCGAGTCGAGCCGAGTCGAGCCAGGCCTGGCTCTAGCTCGGCTCGTGAATTTTCGAGCCGAGCCGAAATTTCTTTCGAGCCGAAAATCCTGGCTCCAGCTCGGCTCGTAAAAAACCTCGAGCCACGAGCCAGCTCACGAGCTGGCTCGTTTTCTTTTTTCGTATTTTTTCCTCCACTTTATATATATATATAATATAAAATCTAATATATATAAATTCCAATATATATGTATATATATAATTATATATAAAATCTAATATATACATTTATATTATACATGTATATACATACATATATATTATACATAATATGTATATTTATATAAATGTGTATAAATATTGTATATATATTATGTATAATATATATGTATGTGTGTAATATAATATATATGTGTGTCTATATAATTTAATATATATATATATATATATATATATATTAAAAATCGAGCCGAGCTACGAGCCGAGCCAACGAGTCGAGCCATGAGCCGAGCTCGAGCCGAGCCAACCCTGGCTCCGGCTCGGCTCGTTTTTAACGAGCTTTTTTCGAGCCGAGCTCTTTTCGAGCCGAGCTTTTTTCGAGCCGGGCTTTTCCGAGCTTTTTTCGAGCGAGCTTTGAGCCGAGCCTCGAGCCGCGAGCTTTTTGAACAGCCCGTCGTACAGTATTAAAATTCATATTTTTTATATCTAATAAATAAGAAGATGACCCAGGCCCCCTTTGTAAGTTGTTTAAAACTTTGTTTATTGCTAAACTAGATTATCAGCCCATGTGTTACACGAATACAATATAAAATATTAAATAATTATTAATAAAAATGTATAAATTTGATAACGATATTTTGAAATAAAATGATTAAATTACACATTAATAGGTAACTTAAGATATATAAAAATAATAAAAGATTATGTTTTTAAATAAATTATTTTAAAAAAATTTAATACCAAAAACGTTATTTTTTATAAAAAAAAAATTGTTTCAAATCTATGTTTTATAGTCTATTTAATTTGTTAATTTTTTTTCTTGATAAAACATGATTTTTAAAAGTAAAATTTCTAAATTACGGATTGAAATTATTTTTTATTACTAAAATTATTGATTTTTTGAAAAAAATTCATATCGTTGAACTTTTTTTAAAGTATTTTCCAATAAAAAAAATATTTTTAATTTATTATAAAAATTTTAGCATTATAAAGGTAAATAATACCATTAATATTATAATTATTGAAATATGATAGATAATATAATTATTATTTAATATGAGAGAAAATTAAATGGGATGATAAGAAGATGACAAGTGACAATATTGTCTTAAAATTGTGACAAATGTCAAAACATATTTTTGTTTATTATAAAAGTAAGATAAGATAAGATAAAATGATTATATTAGTAGTCTTATTTTTGAAATTTTTTATATAACTCCTTTGAGAAATATATAATATTTTATTTAAATATATATTTTCAAAAAACATTTATACAACATATGCAATACAAATGTTTACAACCTAGTGTGTGTGTATATGTGATACTATGATAATAACCCATATGCTACACATGTTGAATAAAAAATATTTAATAAGTTCGAATTTGATTATTTTTAGTTAGCATTTTTTCGCAAATTAAATATTTTTTTCTAAAGCTTTTATTAAATAAACCATTCTTAAAATATTTTGTATTTTTAAAAAATGCTTGTCTTAAACGAGTTGTCTATAACATTTTTGTTTTTTTAAATATGTTTATTGATAAGAAGCTAGATATTTTTTTACTATATTAATAATCTAATTTTGAAGCATTTAATATTATTCATTAATAAAATAATCTAATTTGAAGCATTTAATATTATTATTTTATAAAAAAAAGTAAACATTTAATATGAGAGAGACGTAAAACTTGATATGAAAATGCTTAGATTTATGAAATGTGCTCATCAAGATTTTTATTTATTAGGTATAAAAGATATTATAAAATGAGAATCTTATAAATGTTTAGGAAATAATTTGAGTGTAGATTAAATTAATTTAACAGTTAAAATTTGCACATGACAGTTTTGTAATTAGTTGCATGTAAATTATCTTTACAAGGGATAGAATTAATTACCTTTTATTCACTTGTGTCATTAAATGTTTCTTTTATTAATTTTTAAATTCAAATAACTTTCACATACTTTTTTTTAATTTAAAATATAAAATTGAATGTTTTTTATGCTAGCATGGTGTCGTTATTAATGCAAGTATATATGTATATACTAGGTTAGTATCACGTGTATTACACGGGTTAAATACCAAAATAATATATAGTAATTAATGAAAATCTTTATAATATAAATCGATTTTTTAAATTAAAATATGATTAAAAATTTTGAAAAACTTAATACTTTAAGTAATAAAATAATAATATTTTTTTTAAATATTACTTATTCAATGTATGGTTTTTTAAAAATTTTATTTTAGAAAACCATTTTCAATATTTCTTATTTTAGAATAATTTTGCTTTTGAAAAAGAATATTTTTTATATTAATATATTTTTAATGTCTTAAAAAAATATTTTCAATTTATAAATATATAAATGTGTATTCAATATTTAATATTATTATTTAATGTAGGATTCATTAAATAAGAGAGAGAACCGAGAAAATTACTGTGAAGATAATTTAAATTAATGACATGTGTCATATTTTATTTTAATTTATTATATATAATAGAATAGATGTGTGGGTCCTCAAAGCTATGCAAAGTAAAATTACACTAATTTTAACATTATTTTATTTATTGTGTGAAAAAAAGGGTTAAAAGAGTTGGGATGATTAAATTCAAACGATAACTTTAAGTCACGGACTCCTTCGGAGCGGCATCTCTATCCCAACTGGGATAGAGGTAAGGTTTGTGTTCATCCTTTCCCCACATACTCTAAATGAGAATATACCGGATAAGTTTGTTTTTGTTTGATATGGTGTACGTCGTTATTATTTTTTAACATGTTGATCCATGATATTTGAATGGTGTTATCATTTTTTGAATATGTTATTATATCACGTATTCACGTTGATAGTAAATTTATATAGTGTTGTTATTTTATAATTCTAAAAAAATAGTTTCTTATTTATAACAAAAGGTATGTGTTGTTAATTTGTTATCAACTAGGTTTTTCCCCGCCACGCGTTGCGGCGTGTGCTGATAATGGGTATTATATATCATTTGCATAAGTATAAGTTACATAGCAAAATCAAACTTTTTATCACGAACTCTATACTAATTTCTCAAAAATAAAATTATACAAAATCCATAAAAATATGTTACGAAAATAATAGAAAAAATTACTTATAAAATCCTTCTCATTGGCAACCAAATGGCTGAAATAAAAAAAAAACTAAAATCTCTAAACAAACATTGATTTTTTATGAGAACAAATAAATCACCGTTATCTCCTCCAAACACCGTTAAAACCCTAGAAAGAACCACGTTTTGTTACTATAATATTCATTCTATTTAGTAACATATATATATATATATATGTATATTATATTGAAATAGTATATGTGTGTATATATATATATATTAATTAATTACTATTTCAATATAATATAAATATTTTACTATTCAATTTGGTTGCTTTTTAATATATATATCAATAAAAATATGTTACGAAAATAATAGAAAAAATTACTCATAAAATCCTTTTCACCGGCAACCAATTGGCTGAAATAAAAAAAAAAGTAACATCTCTAAACAAACATTGATTTTTTATGAAAACAAATAAATCACCGTTATCTCCTCCAAACATCGCTGAAACCCTAGAAACAACCACGTTTTGTTACTATAATATTCATTCTACCTAATAATATATATATATATATATATTAATTACTATTTCAATATAATATAAATATTTTACTATTCAATTTGGTTGCTTTTTAATATATATATCAATATGCTAATATTTGTTGATATGAGACGTTGAGAATATACTTCGAAAAAATAGTTTTTGTTTATTACAAAAGGCCGCCTATTTTGATTGTGATGGGAAGATTTTTCTAATTTCTTTGGTTTCTATCTTTTTCTTGGAACATTGAGTTCCTCATCAACAAAAGCAATTCGTCTTTTTAAGTTACATATCGTTACGTTATTGAACAACTGCAAAAAAAATTCAATATTCTAACCCTGAAAAGAAAAACTGCAGCATTCGATGTCTTCGTCACTAACAATGCAGAAATTAATAAACTTCTGAAGGAAAACAAGACTTCCAATTAAAAGCTAATATATATATACATGAGGCATATCAAATACATAAGATGTTTAATATGAGAAGGATAAAAAGGATTTTGGATTGATCAAATAATTAGATAAATGAATGGTTAAGATTTAATAGTTCATATTTTTATTTAAAACTTGTGTTAATTAAAGTTGAAAGACTATATTTGTTGGTTATTTTTGTGGTAAATCAAGTTCCGCCGTTTTTAAAAATCGAACAATTTTTAAACGCTTAATCATTTTTTAAAAAAATGTACACAATTGAATAAAGAACTTTATTATCTTTTATTTGAGTATAGAAATTTTATGGTTTATTTTTCGTTTTTTTATGTGGTTCGTGATTCTTGGTATGTGATTATATAGTTGATCCAAAAATTTTACATTTGAACCGTGATTATTGGTTCATGATTTTCAAGTTTTAATTGATAATTGCGATTTTTATACGTGGTATGTGATTATTAGTCCGTGATTATTCAGTTGGTATTTGGTTTTGCGTTTTAAATAGACGGTTTGTAATTTTATATAATACGGTCCGTGGTATTACATGGACGATAATACCCTTTCATAAATGACACTTGGCGCATTCTTGTTCCTTCATACACTTCGCATGTTAAACATCTTATATGTTTGATCCGCCTCCTATATATATAGGATTGAGAATAAATAATAAAACCCACACTTAATATACTAACCCGATTAACTCAGCCAAGATCAAGCCAAATTTTGGAATTTTTTTGGACATTATTATAACACATATAGAACACTTTCTTCTTTTATGTGTATGTGTAAATCCATCACCTTTTAAAAGTTATCATTATTGTAAGTTTTTTGGGTCTAAACAGTTACAGTATTGTAACCTAAAAAACTTAACTCATAAACAGTGATAAATTTACACACACTAAGTGTTTTACATATGTTACAATGATATTTAGAAAAAGTCCAAGATCTGACTTGATCTTAACGAAGTTATTTAGGTTAGTACGATGTTAACTCTCAAACAGTGATGATTTACGTAAATTCATCAGCGTTTGACAGTTAACATCGTTATAAGTTTTGAGCAAAAAACACTTACAATACTGTAAGTTAAAATTTTTTAAAAACTTACAACGATGTTAACTCTCAAACGGTGATGAATTTACGCAAAATCATAAAATAAGAAAGTATTCTAAATGTGTTTACAATGATGTTAAAAAAATTCGATAGTTTGGCTTGATATTGACGGATTATTTTTCGGGTTATTGCATATTTTGTGGGTTATATATACGCACACACTAGGTTAATACCCCGTGTATTACACAGAATGAATAAAATAAATAGTGATAAGTTATCAACGAAAATTTAAACAATATAAGATGTTTTTTTTAATATAAAATATGATTAAAAATTCGTATGATGTAATACTTTAATTAAGTAATAATATAATTATGTTGTTTTTTTAAATAATTGTTTCTTTTAAAATTTCATTTTAAAACACTGTTTTTTCAATTATATATTTTTTAATAATTAGGACTTTTTAAGAATTGTGTTTTTTTATATTAATATATTATTCATGTATTAAATGAAATCATATATATATATATATTTAATATTATTAACTAATATGAAATGTATTTAATATGAGAGAGAAGCGTGAAAATTAAGTTGAGGTGCTTTAGGAACATGACATGTTTCCTTAGAAACCTTTATTTATTACAATATATATATATATATATATATATATATAGGAGGCGGATCCAATACAAAGGATGTTTAACGTGAGAAGGATAGGAAGGATTTGGACCTTTGATCAAATAAATCAATGGTTAAGATCTAGTGGTCCCCACTTTTTGTTTAAAACTTCCGTTAATTAAAGATAAAAGGGCAAAAAAGGAATTGCCTACATTTGTTGACTTTTTTTTGGGTAAATCAAGTTTCACCATCTTCTTGTAAATCGAATAACTTTTAAACGTTTAATTATTTTTAAAAAAAAACTGCACCATAAAATCGAGAATTTTATTATCTTTAATTTGAGTATAGTATTGTTATAGTTTATTAAAAAAAATTTTATGTGGTCCGTGATTTTTATGCTTAGTACGTAATTGTTGGTCCGTAATTATCCATTTGGTCCTAGATTATATGTATTAAATGGCGGTCCGTGATTTGATATAACGCATTGGTCCGTGATTATTCAGTTGGTCCTTTGATTATGCCTGTTAAACGATGGTCCGTGATTATATATAACGTGGTCCGTGATTTTACACGGACCATTATACCCCTTGCCCAGATTACACGTATCGCATTCTGGTGGCTTCTTACGCTTCTCACGTTAATTTTATTTGTACAATAACCGGCCTATATATATATATATATATAGACAAAACATATAATTATTTGTTAAACATTTGGAATTATTAAGAAAACCGTGAATGATTAAAACTTGTCAATTATGAATAAATTTCTGAAGACCGTAAATTTTACGTACACTCCAATTCACCATTTTCCACGAAGAGAAATCATATGATTAAGACAGAAAAGTATAATAATCAATTAGAGAAAGGGTGGTGCTAAATATACCATCTTTTATACTTTTTTACTTGTCATACTCTCTTCTTAAACTTTTTAAGCATATAAAAATAAACCTTATGGTTTGATTGTTAACTAAAAAACCATAAGTTTTCAACAAAAACATAAGAGACTATTTATGTCATTACCACATTGTAATAATTCTTCCCCAACCCATGAACAAACTTTTGATCCTTTATCAGTTAACTTATCACGATGATGGTCTCCAAAGTCCAAAACTCCATCAACTATTCCAACTCAAATCAACAGATAAACATTATGAAGTTCCAAACTTTATCAATAACAAAGATTAGAGGATCAATACTTATCACGAATTTGAAGCAAATTCGAATCAAACACATCCTTGAAAGTTGTAGATAAAACTTGAACTCAAAATCGATCTAAACAAGCATAAAAACCAAATTAAATTGACGGAGACGTTCCTCAAACCCCTGCGATGCCTTCTGTGCACAAAAACAACTCTCAAGATCTCTCAATCTTGGTGAATCAGACCTGCAACTCGCCTCCTCGTTGCTCTCGGTCTTGTACTCGAAAACCATCCAAAGTAAAACGTAGGTTAGTGTTCCTTACATCATCGTGCTCGTTTTACAACCCTAAAAGAAAGCCCTAAGGTTCTATCAACGATCGGGTAGTTAATTGGTTGAATTTGCGATCGAAAGAATTAGGGTTCATACTTCATACGCATAAATCTGATTTGGGTGAAAACCCAGACATATGTTATAAAAATTTCGAACGTATAATAAAGCAAGTTCTATCTCTAGCCCAGCCGGTTCAAGCATGTTTAACGTTTGGATATCAATAGGTCATGGGTTCAAATCTGGTTTCGGTTGTTTTTTTTCAGTTGGTGCATTGTCCACATCTTACTGTCACTATGTCAAATAAGCTGCTGCATGGTACACTTACCTGCATTTTAACCAAACATCAATTATTACCTCCAAATCCATAATACTGGTCATTCAATTTAGTCATCAAATCTAATCAAACTTTTTGGGATTTCATGAGGGATTGCAATTATATAAGATCAACATATATACCTAGAAACAACCAGTTTTAAGTAACATCAAATTGAGTGAATATGTACACTATACATTCACAAAAGAAGACCTGACTTATAAAGGGACCAACTCAGTGTACTTTCCTAACCGAAATGATCCCAAAATATTGGAATTCTCTAATCTCATATGATAAAGATCAGGTCAACATGATATAGACTGCAAAAACTTATAAAAAAACATAAATTTCTCTAGATTGATTGCAAAAAAAAATGATAAATGTGAGCTGATTGAGGAAACCATATTTATAATATTATTGTTGCATAGTTGCAGATAATAATAAGAAAATGTTTAATGTTAAAAGAACTAAAATCTTATGCATATCCAACCTTTAGAGTTGAACAAAAAACGTACATACACTAGTTGATATCTTCCACATTGAATGCAAATGGAGCTACAATTTCTACAGCACCTAGAACTGCAGAATATATATTAACAACCATAAACAAATTATAACAATATTTGGCCCTTGTTTTTTTCTCGTTTGAATTGCAAAATAGCGTAAATTTATCGATAATAATTAAGTTTTTCAAGTATAACTAGTTATAAAAATTTGTTTGTTAAAGTTAACTTTTGTTATTTATTGCAATCTTATGTAATATTTTATGAATGTTAATTATTTTACTAAGTGACATTGTAGAAAAAGTCACAATTTATAGCCAAGTTTCATAATTTTTATATTTATGTTAAATTAAAAAAAACCCACTATATACTATAAACGTTTTGGTTCAATTTGGTTGTATTATAAAGTTGAAGTGTTGATTTTGACAAATTTATATTTTATATTTTGGAGAGGGGGTATGACAAGTAGTAAGAGGGGTACGTTTGGTAGAATTTAAGGTAGAAATAAGGTTTTGATGCATTTTGGTTGTTTTATAAAGTTGAAGGGCTGATTTTGTCAAAATTTATATTTTATATTTTGGAGGGGGGTATGACAAGTAATAAGGGGGGTATGTTTAGTAAAATTTAAGATGAAAATAACGTTTAATGGATTTTGATTGTGTTATAAAGTTGAAGGTTAATTTTGACAAATTTATAATTAATAATTTGAAGGGGGGTATGACAAGTTATAAGGGGGTATATTTAGCCTTACCCTTAGAGAAATCATACGAGAAAAATTGTATGACACGTTCAACCTTCTCCGACATCACGTAGTCATCCCTCATTTGCTGGAAACTTATTAAATGACTTATGCCCATATGAAAAATACAGTCCCTATAATTATGATACCTAATTTGATGAAAGGTGATATCTTAATGGACTAACTAGTAATATTGGTGGTTTATTGATTTAATTGTCTTTTGTACTAATTTCATCATTAACATATTATTCCTCTCAAAAGTTCTCTGCTTAATTTTCTTTAGAGAACATAAATAACATTACACCATTAGAGGATTTAGATTCATTAGGAGTGGCAAAGTAGATTTTTAATAATTATCATCTTTATGGCTTCATTATCTACACAAGAATGAATCATCTTCTTCATGTAAGTGTTTTGATTGATTTGGGACTTAGTAATTAATATCATATGTGGAAGAATGATTCCAAATTTTGACTTAAAGCTACATCAAATGGATGTTAAAAGCGCGTTCCTAAATGTCGATTTGCATGAAGATGTCTTCATGAAACAACCTGATGATTTTTATTCTAAATGTGAAGAACACATGGTTTATAAATTAAATAAGTCATTCTATGAGTTAAGCAAGCATCCTGAGAATGGTACATAAATTTGATGAAGTAATGAAAAGACATAACTTCATTAACAATCAGGTATATCAATGCATATCTTCAAATGAATGGGAGTAAATTTTTCATACTTGTGTTATATGTCGAATTGTCGATGACATCTTACTAACAAGCAACAACTTAGATATGTTATATGAATCTAATATATTATTATCTTATAACTTTGATATGAAAGATCTCGGAGAAGCTACATAAATTATTGGCATAGAAATACATCGTAATCAAAGCATTAGGACATTAGTTTTGTCTCAAAAGACATATATTTAGCGGATACTTGAAGGATTTAATATGCAACTGTGCTCCCCATCTGTAGCTTTCATAGTTAGGGATGATAATTTTGGGTCTTATCAGTGCCCTAAATTAGAGGCATAAATTCATCAGATGAGACTAATACCATATGCTTCAGTTGTAGGAATTTTAACATATGCTCAAGTTGGTACTTGTTGTGATATCTCTTATATAACTGGCATGCTAGGAAATTATCATTCAAACCCTGGCTTAGATCATTGGAAAGCTACCAAAAAGGTATTGTGATATCTACAAAGGACAAAGGAGTATAAATTAACTTACAAGAGATCAGATGATCTTGATATTGAAGTTATCAACTATACTGATTCTGATTTGCGAAGTGTAAATTTGATAAAAAGTCTACTTTATGATACATTTTCATGCTATCAGGTGGACCCATTTCGTGGAAGAGTCATAAACAATAGTTGACTATCACATCGACTATGATTGCTGAATATGTTGCATGTTATAATGCCACATGTCACGTGATGCTCTTAAGGAATCAGATTAAGGAACTCAAAGTAGTAAATTCCATGCAAAGACCGATGATAATGTATTGTGATAACATTGCATCAGTGAGTTTTTCAAACAATAATAGCTCCAATGATGATGGACTATATCTTGAAACAAAGTACCGTTTATGTTCGAGCGAGTAGAAGATCTTAGTGTTAATATTGAGTATATCAGCTCACATGACATGTTAGCAGATTCATTTACTAAAGGTATATCGCCCAAAGTATTTAATGATCATGTAATCAATATGGGTTTTAAAAGAAACCTTATATAAATGTCATGTAAATACCAGTATTGTAAAAACCGGCCTAGGTGGCCGCCTAGGCGCTAAACACCCTCCAACCTTGTCGATTTTGCGCTAGACGGTACCTAGGCGGCGTATATTTTTTTTTTTGAATTTTTTCGGGTAAAAAGGACCCAGATTAATGATTATTAAAGACATTTATCAACTCAAAATCCTTAATATGTCTCTAAAATATTGAATCCAACATCTAAAACATTGATGTAGCCACTAAACATCGAAATACATCTCTAAACCTTGAACTCAGTGTTAAAGTTTGAATTTTGAAGTACTTGACTTAGTATGTTTAAGTTTATGTTTTAAATTATTTGAATTATTATATTAAATTATTGATATTTATGTGTGTATATAATATATATTTGTAAAATTGGAACATGGTAAATACTATGATATAATATTTACTTCACTCAAACATAAAGTTTGTCTATACTTATATATTTATGTGCACTATTAAGTTTATCTGAGAGAAACATATTATTTACCACATAACCTATAAATTTAAAGACGATATCATTGTCATAATTGATGGGGATCTTGTATTGATTATAATACTATTGACTTTAATAGTTTGATTTAATGTTATAATAAGAAAGTTTGATGTATATGATCAAGTTTGATCACTTGACCGATTAATAATATATTCTATACATATATGAATGTATTGTTAAATGGTCTAGAAAGCAAATGGATGCCTATTTGACAAATATTGTCCATACAATTAAGATACCTAAATTGATGGAAATTGATTTCTTAAGAGTCTAACTAGTAATATTGGTGTTTTATTGATTTAATTGACTTTTGCCCTAATTTCATCATTCAAATATTTTTCCTCTCAAAATTTCTCTGCGTAATTTTCATTAGTGAATGTAAGAACATAAAGGCCGATGCTCCAAATCTTCTAAGTCCTTGACACCACACAAGAAGTCCATACAAGCCTCAGAAGAAGAAAGTTATCTTCCGGAAGGAACTAGTCTTCGGAAGAAGGACAAAGTACCCTCGGAAAACAACTTTGTTCTTAAGAATAACTCAACAGAAATAAAGAGCTTCCGAATGCACAGGCTTCCGAATACAAAAGCTTCAGAAGACTTTAGTCTGACATGATCCAAGACCTTTATGGAAATATTCAGAGACGCTTTCTATCATCAAGATCAACTTAGAAGACATTCCAATGATAGTCAGCAACAAAAAAAGATTTGTCAAACTTACATAGATATGATACATTAAATGCCATTTGTAGTTTAGGCATTTATTGTAAAAGTTAATGAAGATATTTGTATTGATTGTAATTAATACAGCTTGGCCTGTCAAGCTTTAACAGTATATTAGTTTTAGCATTAGTTTGTTTTCTAGTATCTTGTCCAACCTTGTATTCCTACGAGAATACAGCTGTAGGTTTTAGTATAAATATGTTCACTTGTATATTGAGCAGGACACGAGTGTGTGCTTGAGCTTAGAGTCTTGTTCACTTTGCATTTGAATGAAATATACTTTAACCTTGAAATCAATTTTATTTGTGTATTATATTTGTTTTGCAAGTGTGAGTGAGTTGAGTTGATAGAATCTTCCGCATCTATCAAGCTCAATAGAAGATTACTTATGAAAGTGTTGTGTTTATTGCATAACCCGATCCTACAAGTGGTATCAGAGCTTTGGCTCTTTAACTTAAGCAACTAACCATTCTTAAGTTACCAGTTGTTCATCTTGTACTACTCATTGCTCCAAGTTTTCTCTGTCAAAATGACTACTATCAGTAAACATGATACCGAGAATGGCACTCTCAACAAACCTCCCATGCTCACACCTGATGACTATGATACATGGAAGGTTAGAATGGAAGATTTCATCAGGAACCAGGACTTCAAACCCTGGAAGTCAGTTCTTGAAGGACCATTCATTCCAACGGTTTCTGCTGCTGGAGCTGGTGGAGCACCTGTTCCAAAAGATCCATCTCTATACTCAGATGAAGACTAAAAGAAGATGGAATTTGACTCAAAGGCATTATGGCTAATCCAAATGTCCATTCCTAACTCAATCATACATGCATTCAAGAAATGCAAATCTGCCAAAGAGTTGTGGAACTCTTTGCAACAAATGTATGAAGGTTCTGATGATGTGAAGGAAAATAAGAAAGACATGCTGAAACAGAAGTTTGAAAACTTCTGTCAAGAGAACAATGAAAAGTTGGCTTCTCAATATCTAAGGTATGTTCAACTTGCTGATGAACTAACAGCTGCAGGTGTAAAGATGGAGAACCAGGATGTGATAAGGAAGTTTCTAAGATCTCTTCCACACGCGTGGAACATCTATTCTGTTACTATAAGAAGAACAGAAAATCTTAGAACACCGAAGCTGGGAGAACTTTTTGGTATACTAAGTGCATACCAAATGGAGAATGATGCTTTGCAACCTAAACAAACGACCTCGATTCCTCTAGGTTTAGCTGCTTTATATGCCCCCATTCACAATCCTTCATTTCAGAACTATTAGCCAATATACACTCAAACTCCACCCCCATCATTACCTTTCCCGAAACACCAACACCAACTTCATCACACTCAATTCCTTTTACATGTACAACTCCACTGCTCACCTCTGGTCAGGGAGCATTCATGGCTGAAGAAACAAACTATTTTCATCTGTGTCAAGAAGATCTATATGGCATTCCTGCGGATGAACTGGAAGAGCTGGACATAAACTACCAGATGGCAATGATCTCCTACCGAGCAAAGAAGTTTTACCAAAGAACCGGAAGACAGTTCAAGAAGCACAACATGAAGACTGGGTTTGGTCTGGATAAATCCAAGCTCAAACGTTTTAACTGTCAGCAATTGGGCCATTTCGCTAGAGAATGCAAGTCTCCAAGTTCTCAGCCATCAACATCAACTCAGTCTAACTACCAAGCTTATAAGGGATCAAGCCAGTCCAACAATGAAAACATTGCAGAGCAACATAACTTTTCTTACTGGAGCTTTCAAGCTGAGGAAGCATCTACCTCAAATAATGCATTGATGGCAAATGACTCCACCTCCACATTCAAGGTAATAGATGACATGTGTACTCGTGAATGTCTTGAAAAATTAAATGCTTATAAACGATTCACTGCTCAAGTCTGTGATGAACTTGAGTCAATACAAGTTGTTAAAACAAATTTTTTTGAAGCTGAAAGAAATTATAAGGAAAAGATTGAGGAGTTGGAAAAGACAATCTCCAGTTTAAAACATGAAGACACTAACAAAGAATGCCAAATAAACAATCTTTTGGAAAGACTAACAACTGCTAAAACATAACTTGTATTGGATGAGTATTACAGAGACAGGTTTCTATGTCGAGGAGAGAAGTTTGAGAAACTTCTCAAAATGACTGAGATACCTGAATTGGTGAAGAAAAAGGGTACTGGGGTAGGTTATTAGAAAATGGAACCTCCATCAATATACACTCCAACTGTGGATATTAAATGTAAACCTGAAACAAGTCTTGTGTATGATGAAAATCTTGACATACATAAGATTCAACAAGAAAATGATTCGTCTGATGTCAGACCTACTCAGTCAATCTATTCATCTAAAGATGATACCCCCGTTTCTTTTGAAAAGCAAAAATCTGTTCCAAAACAAAAGAAAAGGAACAAGAAAACCACACCATCTTTTGTTAAATCAAAATATATACAAACATGGAGTACATCATCAAATGAATATGTCACTTGTCCATCAGACAAGTCACATAGGGCAAGATCAGGAAACATGAATGTTGGTGTAGCAAAAACTCAAGTAAACCACTTCAACAAATGTCTTGATGGAACATCCAAGTCAAAATCAAGTATATCCAGCTCAGATAAACATAGCCCATAATCATTGACAAGAAGGAGCCTTCAGAAATCATTCAAAGATCAACCAATGTGTCTAGTATGTGGAGACATTGATCATTATGCTGCGGATTGCTTCTTTAATCTAAGAAGCAGAAGAGATTCGAAAACCAGATAAAGAAGGAAAGGACAAGGGAAGTTGGAACAAGTGTCAGACAAGCAGCAGAAGAAGAAGCCTTCGAAAGTGTCTACTTCTGATAACATGAATAGAAAGAACATGAAGTCTTCCGAAGCAAAGGGCCCATCGGCAGCCAGAGCCAGATCTACTTCCGATTAAAAACAAGAAACCCTCTTACTTCGAAAGAAGACAAGAAGAAGGAAGAAAACACTTCAAGTCCAAGTTCATACCATCGGAAGGCAAATCAAGAACTGCTTCTGAGAACTGCTAGAAGAAAGAAAAGAAAAGTTTTCAATCAATTCCAAAGGTCAACAAAATCTGGAAGAGAAAAGACTCCACTGATCAAACAGTCCAATCAGCAATTTCATCATCTGTGTCATCTAAGATGATCTCAAAGAAATTCACCTACAATGATGCAAATGGAAAACCTAAGACCACATGGGCTTGGGTTACCATCAGAAACTGATTCAACTTTCTTATGTGCAGGGACAACAGGAATCAAAAAGCAACTTGTGGATAGTTGACAGCGGCTACTCCCGGCACATGACATGCAACAAGGCCCACTTGCATAGATATGAACCATTTTTTGGGGGATCGTTCGCTTTTGGAAGTGATCCAGTTAGAGGATACATCACTGGTAGAGGTACAATAACCAATGGTAAATAACCAATGGTAAGGTAAGTTTTGAGAATGTTCATTTTGTCAAGGAGTTAAATTACAATTTTCTAAGTGTATCACAGGTGTGTGACCAGAAACATAACATGTTGTTCACTGAGCATGAATGTATTGTCCTGAAACCAAGTTTTGTTGTTCCAAATAACCAAATTCTGCTCAGAGCTCCAAGAAGGAACAACATGTATATGCTGGACTTGAGCACAATCTTACCACTTAGCAATATAAACTGCTTTATCTCAAAAGCCTCACTTGATGAATCATCTCTTTGGCATAGAAGAATCTGTCATGTAAACTTGAAAACATGAATAAACTGGTTAAAAATAATTTAGTTACGGGTTTACCAACAAAAGAATTTATTTGAGTTGATAAATGTGTTGCCTGCCTTAAAAGGAAGCAACATAAATCTTCTCATCATGCCAAAGAGATAAATTCAATTACAAAAGTCCTACACTTGCTTCACATGGACTTGTTTGGACCTACAAGTGTGGAAAGTCTAGGAAGAAAATCCTACTGTTTAGTGGTCACTTATGACTTCTCAAGATATACTTGGGTATTCTTTTTGAGTACCAAGGATGAGACTGCTGAAATCTTGAAGTCATTTATTCTTAGAGTTGAGAGTGAAAGTGATCACAATGTGAAAATCATTAGATCTAATCAAGGTACAGAATTCAAAAATCATACTTTAAACTCTTTTTGTGAATCCAAATGTATTATAAGACAATTTAGTGCTCCTAGGACTCCACAACAGAATGGTGTTGTTGAGAGAAGGAATAGGACATTGATTGAGGCTGCTAGAACCATGTTATCTGATTCTAGGCTACCCATAACATTTTGGGCAGAAGCAGTCAATACTGCCTGTTATGTTCAAAATAGAGTATTGGTAGTCAAATCACATGGTATGACTCCTTATGAGATATGGCTAAAAGAAAACCATTTATTGGATTTCTTAAACCATTTGGATGTCAATGCACCATCTTGTATACCAAAGATCATTTAGTCAAGTTTGCTGAAAAATCAGCAGAGGGATTCTTTGTTGGATATTCTTCTCATGCTAAAGCATATAGAGTATACATCAAAGGTTCCAGGATTATTGAAGAGTCTGCAAATGTTCAGTTTAATGAACATACTATCAATAAGCCTGGAACTGGCCCTGATTGGCTGTTTGATCTTGATGTATTCAATCTACTTTTAATCTTTCAAAAGAGTATGATACAGGAAGTCAGACAACTACCTTAGCTTCAATTCAGTTCAGAAGGGAGGATGATTTTTGTGTTGAACTGCCAATAGCTTCAACACCTCAAACAGTCTCACATTCAGAAACCATCATTTCATCTCAAGCTACTCCTCTAAGTGTCTCTACCTCTGTTCCACAAAGTCAAGAGGAAGTTGGTTGCCCTACTGATGAAGTAACCACATTGGAAGCCACTCAACCAAGAGAAAATAAATCCACAGCAGTCCAACCTCAGAGAGTCCAAGATCTGCTAGAAATACAACTTGAAGTTATACTTCCGAATCTTGAACCAAGCAATCTGGATTTAGACTCCTAGCTGGATGTGATTCTCAGAACTAGATTTCACAACACTCATCCAGCTAAGAATATCATTGGTAGTGTAGAAGAAGGAGTGAAAACAAGAAGTTCCTTGCATGAAGCAAACATTTGTTTGTTCTCTTGCTTTCTATCCCAAATAGAAACAAAGAAAGTTTTTGAAGCATCGAAAGATAGAAGTTGGGTAGAGGCAATGCAAGAAGAACTTCTTCAAGTTGAAGGAAAAGGTGTTTGGAAGATATGTCCTATGCCAAAGGGTCGGTATGCCATCGGAACCAAGTGGGTGTTTAGAAACAAAAAGGATGACAAGGGTGTGGTCATCAAAAACAAGGCAAGACTGGTTGTATAAGGGTACACAAAAGAGGAAGGAATCGATTATGATGAAGTTTTTGCTCCAGTTGCAAGAATTTAGGCCATCAGAATATTCTTAGCTTTTGCAGCCTCTAAAAACTTCAAGGTCTTTCAAATGGATGTCAAGAGTGCCTTCCTCTATGGGAAAATTGATGAGGTATATGTCTGTCAACCACCCAGTTTTGAGGATCCTAAGTTTCTTAATCATGTATGTAAACTTGATAAAGATCTTAATCGGTTGCATCAAGCTCCCAGAAAATGGTATGAAACTTTATCCTCATTTCTTCTGTCAAACAACTTCAAGCGAGGAACCATTGATAAGAGTACTCTTTTCTTCAAGAAATCCAATCAACATATTATGCTTGTTTATATTTATGTTGATGACATTATTTTTGGTTCCACCAATGAATCTCTCTGCAAGGATTTTGAAGCACTAATGAAGTCCAAATTTGAAATGAGCTCAATGGGAGAGCTTACTTTATTTCTTGGACTACAAGTGAAGCAAACTCCTATAGGGATATTCATTAATCAATCAAAATATGTCAAGGATATTCTTGAAAGGTTCAACTTCACTGATTGCAAAGCTCTAGGCACCCCAATATATGTCCAAAACAACATCCTTAGGACCAGATCTTGAGGGGGAGGATGTTGATTAACACCAATACAGAGCTATGATTGTCTCTTTGATGTATCTCATAGCCAGCAGGTCTGATATCATGTTTGTAACTTGCTTGTGTGCAAGATTTCAGGGTAATCCTCAAAGCTCTCACATGCTTGCTGTGAAAAGAATCTTCAGATACCTCAAAGAAGCTTCAAGTCTAGGTTTATGGTATCCTAGTAATGAAGATTTTCAGTTTATGGCCTACACTGACAGTGATTATGGACGTTCCCATATTAGCAAGAAATCCACCTCTGGAGGGTGTCAATTTATTGGGTCCCGAATAGTTTCATGGCAATGTAAGAACCAAACATGTGACACCAGGAAATTTCAGGTAAATTGCAACTCTTACAACTTAGCATTTCACATTCATACTTTTTGCATTTCATTTAATTATGTTTAATTAGATGAGTCAAACACAAACAATTGCGAAATGATAGTTCGAGAAACTATCGAATCGTACATTTCACATTGGTTTTGGAAACCAAGTGTGGCAAACACAAACACAAACGCAAAGCAATTATTTGAGGAATTATTGGATTGTGCATTACATGTTGATTATGTTTAATCAAGCATGCAAACAGTTCGTAACGACGAACACAAACTATCAAAGATAATTCGAGGAATTATCAAAACTTACACACGAGTCACACGGACGTTGGTGAACAACTAATAATCAAACAAACTTATGTGTTATGTGAATACGTGCTAAACATGTATTAGATGCTTAGGATAAAAGTTAAGGGTCGAACACAAACGAAATCGAATCAACGAAACCAAAAAACCAAGAAATAGGGTCTTCGCGGTACGCGGAGAACCGTCGGCGAGATTCTTGGCGATAAGTGAAGCAGGAACGGGAGTTTTGAACTCCAGATTTCTTGGCGGTACGCCAAGGCCATGCACAAGGGTCTTGGCGGTGAGCTTTCTTGAGAACATTTCCTTCATTGTTGGTGAGCTTGGAGTCCTTGGAAGCTTGGAGAAGGAGCCAAGGAGGTAATAATAGCCATCAACATACTGAATCTTCACCATCTGGAGCTGTTGTAGTTCATCCTCAGTAGATCTTGGCCTCTAAGGTAGTTTTCTATGTTTGTTTATGGTTAGATTGAAAATGCAATGGATGAAAACCCACATGCATGAACATCCACCCATATGCAACTCCATGTGGTTATTGTGCACGAATTTGTTGGTGATTTAATGGGATATTGATGTAGATCTACTGATTATAGTACATAGGATTGATTGGATTGAGTTTTGATAGGTGGTTATGTTGATTTCGTAGAACTTGCAATAAAAGTAAACTTTTATGTTGCATGTGGTGATGATCTAGACATGTCTAGATGTTGTCAAATGCATATTGAAGTGTTTAGAAACACATTTGGGTATTTGATTTGGTGAAAAATATGATTTTGTAGAAACTTACTATAAATGGAAACTTTTTGAAATCAAAAGAGGGGTTTTGATGATTGAACAAGTTTTGTGATAGGTGATTATTGAAATATGTTTAAGAATGATTTCTACGCATATTGGAAACTTTGATTTTTGAAAACTGCCATTTAAACGGATACTTACTATTTTAGGAATCTTTATTTGGGGCAAACGCCATAAACAGTGATTTATGCGCAAACAATACGTTTTAAGTGTTTAAACGTGTTTTTATAAACATACTAGAAGTATTGGTTTTTTTTTTAAATGAAATTTTATAACTATACTTTCCAAAATTAGAAACTTTCTAAATATAGAAACTTTCCCGAAACGAAAACGTTATGATTTTCGAAACATGGATTATGTGAAAGCATCACGATTAGAGTCATAGGATGCATGTTGGTGTCTTACTTGCATTAAGACACCTAAACAAACTAAACCCAACAAACGTGTCACCAACAATTCGTCGAGTCAACATAAGTCAACACACAAACATTCGGTTGAGCATACCGACACTCGGAGTTGTATGGGTCACAACACATCACATAAGACATACTCACCAGCTATATGGTTATAGGTGCATACTAGCAGGTGCTAGCATTCGCAAGTCGCGAACACATACATACCGGAAATGCTTTACCAGGTGAGTTCACGACCCCTTTTTCTATTTTCTACCGTTGAGGGAGAAAACATTTCATACCTTTGGGGGAGAAAACATTTCATACAAACTGTTTTGAACAACAAACATACTTTTTATTTACATTTGGACATGCTAATATCGCGTTTATGCATATGTGTGGCACTCATCCACAAAACAGATAAGTCCTCACTAAACACATCTCGAACCGTTATTTTGAAAACCATCTTAAACCGCTTACGCAAACTATTAATTTACGTTCTTTTGAAAACCATTTTATGAACGCTTCTGCAACTTATGAACTCAAACTGTTTCTTGAGATTTTATACAATTACTTCCGCAAATCTGATTTTAAAAACTGTTTTATCCAAGTTATTGGATGTACGTATGCAACCAGACATGTAGGTCTTGCAACTGTATGACCGGAGACTACGATCCTGACAGCCGTGTCGCACCCTCGGAAGGCCGGGAAGGCTGGGTGCGACAGATTGGTATCAGAACCTTCGGTTATTGCGAATTAGGTTGCATTTAGTGAACTTAGTCTATAACCACTAGTCTCCACACACATAGTGTTACTAGTACCAGTACTAGCATACATGATTATTTATCATTTGCATACATTATTGTACGCATACACTTATTACGCGCATTCTAGATATGGCATCACCATCATCACCGCATGTGTTTGCACACGATGAGGAGGATCTGACACATCCAGCACAACCCACATCACCTTTACCAGTGACTGTAGAGTCACCTGACCAGCATCCCCCTACCACCGGATGATCCCGTGGAGGATTCGGATGAGGATCCCGAGGAATATCCCGATAACGACTCAGACGAGGACCCTGAAGAGGACCCCGTAGAAGAATCACCTGACGATGCATCACACATACTAGAACCACCCGAGCCTATGAGGCAATGTCTTGAGTCGGATGTTATTGCCAGGATGACACGGGACCTGGCCTTGGCAGACGATCGAATCGAGTGTCTTGAAGAGAAGCCTAAGATGCAGAAATCTGTAGTGTAGTCAACAATATGGATCGGGATATGACTCAGTTGATTGCACTATTCCTGGCGGCTGAGGACTGAGCTGCCATCGCTGAAGCTAGTATCGAAGAGCTAGAGAACAGGGTTGTCATTTCAGACCCGGAAGAGCCTGAAACTGAGGAAGACGGGCCAACAGAGGATGCTGATTCTGATTCCACTGTCGGTAATGCCTTCGATTAACTTAGCATAGACTTAGTAGAGACAGGTTGTGTCTCTGTACTGCATATTTTGGGGAATCTTAATGTTTTGGTATTAAATGAATTGTAACCAGTACAACTTATTATATATCAAGACTGTTATTGAAAATCTTGTCTATGCAAAAACTTATGCATGTTTCCTTTACGTACCAACCGCACACATAATCTTAATTCTTGGAAACACTCTAATGCTTATTCTCGCTATGAAGATCATGGCTGGAAGACGCGAAGGGCGACGAAATGCGGGAGGACGTGGGAACATCAGCTTGACACCAGCTGAACTGAACGCACTCATCAACGAGCGAGTTGAGGATGCACTTGCTGCACGGGAGACTGCCCGTAATCAACACCAACCGAACCAAGGTGACGAATATCATTTCACATTCACCCTGCATCATAATCGCTCGCTTCCACTTCAATGCGTTTACCCGATACTAAACCAAATCCTATTCTTTGCATATCTCAGGAGTAAACCTCAACCCACCTCCCTGCACGTTCAAATCTTTTCTGGATTGCAAACCCCACTCATTCAACGGTTCTAAGGGTGCCATTGGACTATTACGCTGGATGGAGAAGGCAGAGTCGACCTTCGCCATGAGCAACTGCAGGAACGAAGATCGGGTCAAGTTCGCTGCTGGAACTCTCGAGGGTGCTGCCCTCACTTGGTGGAATGCAAATGTCCAGAATCTAGGGCTGGATGCAGCCAACGCCCTACCTTGGGATGAGTTCAAGAGGATGTTGAACCGTGAATACTGTCCTCGCGGTGAAGTGCAGAAGCTAGAGACTGAATTCTGGAACCACAAGATGGTCGGTTCCGAGATCGAGACATACACTGCTCGATCGTATGAGCTGGCATACCTGTTCTTGGAGATGGTAGCACCGGCCTATAAACACATCGAGAAACAAACCGAGGGACTACCACCTCAAATTCAGGGTATGGTACTTTTTGCTGACCCCATCACCCTACAACAAGCTGTGCGACTGGCCCACAAACTCATGGATTCAGCCGTCACACAAGGACTTCTACCACCTCGTGGTGCAGTAGCCAAGACCCCAGACAACAAACATAAATGGGATCAATCCATGAGCAAACCTTCCACTCTACAACCGCCACCACAACAGCGTAAGTTTGGATCAACCCAAGCTTACACCCCACCCATCCCAACCACCCAGAACCAAGGAGGCTATGCACGCAAACATCCCAAATGCCACAAGCGCAATTTCCATCATGCACAGGGTCAATGCGGCATTTTTCAATGCCAGCGTTGCGGAAAGATGGGGCATGCAGTTAAAGACTGTAGGAGCGAACTACTGGTAAAAACCCCACAACCGCCACAGCCACAGGGAGCACCGAAGGGATGCTATGAATGTGGGAAACCAGGACACTTCAAGAAGGATTGCCCACACCTGAAGAATAACAACAATAACGAGAACAACAATGATCCGAAAGGACGAGCCTTTGTGATCGGAGCAAAAGAGGCAAGAAGGGATCCCAACCTCGCCACAGGTACGTGTCTCCTAAACGATCATTACGCTTTTGTATTGTTTGATACTGGAGCTGAGAAAAGTTTTATATCTAAGGACTTTAGTGAGATACTTTCCATAACCCCAACACCCTTAGAGGTTGAGTATACTGTAGAGCTAGCTAATGGTAAACTGATTGTAACCAAACATATTCTGAAAGAATGTACTTTAGAGCTAGCAGACCATAAGTTTAAGATGATCTTATGCCAGTCACACTAGGCAGCTTTGATTTCGTAGTGGGCATGGATTGGTTGTCTGAAAACCAAGCTGAAATAGTGGAGAAATCTTAAACATCAATAGCGAAAGGAGTGACACTCCTTGGAACATCATCTCGTGCATGAAAGCTCACAAATGCCTACGAAAGGGATACATAGCCATTCTGGCACTTATCACCGACTAGACTGAAGAGGAGAAGAAAATTGAAGACATCCCAGTCGTATGAGACTATCCCGACGTATTCCCTGAGGATCTACCAGGACTACCACCACCTTGACAAGTGGAGTTCCACATAGATCTCGCGCCAGGAGCAGCACCTATCGCACGAGCACGTTATCGACTTGCACCTTCGGAGATGCAGGAACTGTCCAACCAACTGCAAGAACTGTTGGACAAGGGTTTCATTAGACCAAGTTTCTCATCGTGGGGACCTCCTATACTTTTCGTGAAGAAAAAGGATGGCACATTCCGTATGTGCATCGACTACTGTGAATTGAACAAAGTGACAATCAAGAATCGTTACCCCTTACCTCGCATCGATGATCTGTTCGACCAACTGCAAGGGTCGAGTTACTACTCTAAGATCGATTTGCGATCTGGGTACCATCAGCTGAGGATTCAAGAAGAAGATATTCCAAAGACTGCATTTAGCACTCGGTATGGCCATTACGAGTTTTTGGTCATGCCATTTGGGTTAGCTAATGCACCCGCAGTATTCATTGACCTCATGAATAGAGTGTGCAAACCCTACCTCGACAAGTTTATTATTTTTTTCATTGATGATATCCTCATCTACTCGAAGACTCAGGAAGAACACAAAGAGCATCTTCAATTGGCTCTTGAACTCTTACGACAGGAGAAGCTGTATGCTAAACTCTCCAAATGCGACTTTTGGATCCGAGAAGTCCAATTTTTGGAAATGTTGTTAATGAACAAGGAATACACGTGGATAAATCCAAGATAGAGGCTATCAAGAACTGGGAAGCACCAAAGACCCCAACTGAGGTGCGACATTTCCTAGGCTTGGCAGGCTATTATCGACGATTAATCGAGGGATTTTCCAAGATAGCCCAACCACTCACAACTCTCACCCACAAGGATAAGAAATATCTCTGGACTGACAAGCAAGAAGTTGCATTTCAACTTGTCAAGAAGAAGCTCTGTAGTGAACCTAGCTTATCACTTCCTGATAGAACGGACGATTTTGTAGTATACTGCGATGCCTCGATACAAGGGCTCGGCTGCGTGCTGATGCAGCGAGAGAAGGTGATCGCATATGCTTCTAGACAGCTGAAAGTCCACGAGAAGAACTACACCACCCACAACTTGGAACTTGGAGCCGTGGTATTCGCACTCAAGATTTGGAGGCACTACCTGTATGGTACAAAGTGTACTATATACACCGATCATAAGAGTCTCCAACATATATTTGAGCAGAAGGAACTGAACATGCGGCAGCGTCGCTGGCTCGAACTCCTTAATGACTATGAGTGTGCTATCAAGTATCACTCAGGGAAGGCCAATGTAGTGGCTGATGCCCTAAGTCGGAAGATTACCTCAAAACCCAAGAGGGTACGAGCTTTACAACTCACCATCCATCCTAATCTCCCTGAACAGATACGTAATGCCCAAGTTGAGGCACTGAAAGAAGAAAACCTAGTGACCGAATCACCAAGGGGAATGGAGAAACAACTAGAAGTCAAAGCCGGCGGCTTACACTATTTCATAGAATGCGCCCGGGTTCCACACCACGGAAACTTACGAGACCTTGTGATGGACGAGGCTCATAAGTCTCGATATTCCATTCACCCTGTATCAGATAAGATGTATCATGATCTGAAGGTCCTCTATTGGTGGCCAAACATGAAAGCTGATATCGCCACATACGTGAGCAAATGCTTGACTTGCGCCAAAGTCAAGGTAGAGTACCAGAAGCCATCTGGATTACTCACGCAACCAGAGATCCCCATGTGGAAGTGGGAACAAATCTCCATGGACTTCATTACGAAATTACTCCGTACGCCTAGTGGATGCGACACTATCTGGGTAATTATGGATCGACTGACTAAGTCAGCACATTTCCTTGCGATCAAGGAAAATGACAAAACGGAAAAGCTAGCCAGAATCTACGTTAAGGAAGTAGTCTCACGACATGGAGTGCCAATCTCCATCATATCTGATAGAGACGCTAGATTCACTTCTAACTTCTGGAAGTCATTGCAAAAGTCACTTGGTATGCGGTTGAATATGAGTACAGCATACCACCCACAAACTGATGGCCAGAGCAAACGCCCCATACAAACTCTCGAAGACATGCTACGAGCGTGTGTAGTGGACTTCGGCAATAGTTGGGAAACTCACCTACCGTTGGTGGAGTTCTCATACAACAACGGCTACCACACGAGCATAAAAAGCAATGCCTTCTAAGGCACTTTATGGCAGGAAATGCCGATCACCCATCTGTTGGGCGGAAGTGGGCGACAGTTAGCTCACTGGCCCAGAACTCGTGCATGAAACTACGGAGAAGATCGTACAAATCAGAAACCGCATGGCAGCTGCTCGCGATCACCAAAAGAGTTATGCCAACAAACGCCGAAAGCCTCTAGAATTTCAGGTAGGAGACAAAGTCCTTCTGAAAGTTTCGCCGTGGAAAGGCGTTATTTGTTTTGGGAAACGAGGCAAACTGAACCCACGGTATATCGGACCGTTTGAGATCTTGAAGAGGATTGGTCTGGTGGCATACAAACTCAACCTACCAACTGAACTCGATGGAGTTCACTGTTGGGAATTCTAGGTTACTTTTAATTTAATCAGATTCAATTAATCATATTAATTGAATAAATCAGTTTTCATAAAACCAGATTAAACTATCAGATCAGATCTGACACAGCGGAAGCATATTAAATTTTAAAACCTTTCGATTCGTAATCGAAACAATTCCTAAATCAGGATCCACTTACAAACAGTTTAAACAACAATTAAATTATAACAACACAACCATAGGGGGTTTTAGAAATCGACCTTTATGAAGCGGTTCCAAAAACACACGATGGATCGGCAACGGTCTCGCTAGTTGACTCACTACAATCACCCGAGTCCGGATCTCGTCCTACGAGACACCGAATTAGACCAAAACAGATTTTGGCTCGGCTCGGCTCGCGGTTCAATCGGGACAGCCTTGGTCCAGCCCTGGTGCGCCTTGGTCGATGCTCCACGTGAGGCCTGGTCATGGCTCTGGTGTGGCCCTGGCTGCAGCCTGGTGCTGGCTCGGTGGTGGTATGCGGCAGCCTCACACCCACAATGGTGGTAGTGGTTAATGGCTCCAAGTAAGAGGGAGGAGATAGTGTGAAAGAGTTGTGTGTAAAATGTGGTGATTTGATCTATATTTTATAGTCAAACTTAGATCCATATTTTTAGGATCTAGGATTACCAATTCAAAATTGGTTTCCCACCATTTTATTTCACATTTAATTCAAATTAAAACCCTTTTAATTTGATTAAACACTTTTAAGTAATTAAACTATTTAATTACTACAATCTCTATTTAACCAATTAACAATTAATTAGTTAATATCCATCAAATAGTTAATGTTTAACTGATTTAAACATTACATATTTAATCAATTCTCCTTTTATTAATTAACAATTAATTAATAGATAACCCTATAATAAAGTTCAAAACTTTATTCGTCTAATGAATTAATTATCTCAATAAATAATTCCCACCGATTATTATTTCATAAATAATAAAAGCCAATTCAATAAAGCCGACAATTCGTGATCGTATATTATGTTTAACAATTAAACATAAAGTCGTTGCCTTCCAAAGTGTAACTCTTTGGACCATACCTTTCATAGCAACGTTGAACTTATCGTTAATCGGACATCCAATATCCAACAGACTCCCACTTGAACGATTCATCGACTAAGTGATTTAACGTAGACAGTGTTGGACTTCTTACGTCGACTAAAACTTCTTTAGTTTAAGTAACTCTTTACTTTAACTAACATTTATAGTCTCAGATAACCTTTATCTGTATATCCTTTCTATTTCGATATTCCATGAACATGAGACATGGATTTCTCTTCAATCTCATATATTGTTCAAGTATTCTCATTCTCGTTCTCAATTTAAAATGATCTAACAAACTACTTTTAGTTTGAGCGTGGCCACGCATTTACATCAGTTTAAATCAACGTGGGCGCCAGAATATATTGTCTTATCTGTATAAGATTATAGAATCCCTTTGGCAGCATATAACTCCCACTTAATCTTAGAACCATTCCCAATCGTTACCCTTATTACTGCCTATTTTTCAAGACAGCGTTAGGTAAGATCAAAGAGTGACCTTTGATTAATGTTAGTTCAATATACTCCTTAGGTCTAAGGATATTTGTGTATATCAAATATACTTTAATATCAAAACATCTTATGACAACGATCCATGAAGAATGTTTTGAAGCGAGTTACGTCCGACATCATTCTCTAATGAATGCCTATGAATCTTGGTTCTCAACACTTGAGCTTTTATCTCTATAAACTAACCAAGTATTCAAGTAGTCTTAGTTCAGATTGATTCCCATGAATCTGATCGACTACGGACATTTAGAATACTATATTCAAGGATACTAAAATGTACAAAATTTCGAATTCAGAAACATAATTCATTTTTCCTTTAACCATTAAATCAAAATAAACTTTCAATGTTTCTTGTTTAGACTTTAGAGCACCCAATACTAAAGTTAAATCAGATTCCCCATCTAGCATATCTAATATCTATTTATTAGCATTATCCTCATATTCAGCTCTATAAATAGATTTAGCAAACTGAATTGCTAGATTCTGATTTATGAATTTTATTTATTATTATGTCTTTCTTTCAGTTCTTTCTCATAATGCTTCTACTATAATATGACTACACTTTCACAGTCTCAGCTATGCTACATTGTTGTCATATGTTTTCTCAATCCATTCCTAGTCATTAGGAATCTTATTGAGATTAGTAATGAACTCTTTCATTCTAAGCATTCTGATGCGTTTATTAGTGTTCTCTAACCTTTAGTGAACAATTCATGCTTTGACATAGAGAATTTGCATGTGACTCTTCATCTAATGCAAGATTTATCTAAGTTTTATTTTCAATCTCTATTGAAAATGTCATTGGATAAATTATATATTAACCATTAATATAGATTCAATTTTATCAAATAAAGTTGATACTTGTTTCGTTTAACATCATATGTTAAAGTTTATGTCTTTATTATAGAAACTCCTTTTCTATAATTAGTATGTCATCTATATACTTACATAACGTTATCATTAGAATTTACTACGCTCCCACTAGCCTTGACATATATATGTTGAACATCTTTGTCCTTTAGGCAAAACTAACACCTTAGTTTCTTACCACGACAAAGATTCCCACTTGAGATGCTTTTATCAACCATGGACTTGTCGCAACAAGTTTGCCATTTTAGGATTTTAAAAATTTCTAATTACTTATAAGAATACTCAGTTAAGGTGTTCTTATGGTAATTCAGTTTTAATATTTAACTACTCATCTTTCAAACAACTTTTGTTTACAGAATTTGTAGTATCCTAATACATTCATGTTGATCTTGTCATTGAAATTCTCTAATTTCAACCACACAACATCTAAATGTTGTTGAACAAGTCTCTTAGCTTGTTCTATTGCATCCTTAGTGTTTATGGTTCCAAACCATAAATTATGTTTATCAATCAATAGTTACACTTCTGCAAGTTTTGGGTTCATAGTGATCCCGTGAGCTTTTGCAGATGTCATTTGTAACATTTGGTTCTTAAACTCATTTAAGATCCATTCAAAACACTTTGTGTTGATTGAAACATATATATCATATCATTGCACAATTGAACTCTTTCAATTTGCACTATCTAATTTTCAACAATACAGTTTCCTGCCTTAGGAAGAAATTGATGAAAATTCTGTCTATTCCATTTTAGGGATTTATGATAACTATCTTTATCATTAATGAGGATCCAATTTCAAATAAATTGTTAACAACTCTTTGTTAAATCCTCAAACCCCTAAATAGGAATTTATACAGGTTTATTTTACAACTATTTATAATATACCTGTAATTAAAGCTAATGTAGTAATTCATATGATAAGTTCATTAGGATATTCATTCATTGGACCATATTCAAGAGAAGGACACATTATGTATTGGTATTTATCAACTTACCTACATCATTGTGTACTTGGTTATGAAACAATTTCACATTACATGCATTAATTTGGTGACCTTTGGTTATATCTCATATATAACTATCATTGCTTTTAGATCTTCATTTTATGTAAATCTTCTTTGAACTCTTTCAAAGATTTCATTAGGTTCACAACCTTATGAATTATTCATATTTAATCTTTAGACAATTTATGCAACAAAATTGCATTTTAAAGATCACAATCTTTATAACCTTCCTTAAGCATGTTGTGTAATCATCAAACTCTTGTAACAATGAATTCCATTTTCAATTGTTTAGAGATTCATGTATTACACCTTGCTTTAAAGGTTAGTCTTGTCTAATTAGAATTATTTAAACACTTTAAATTATTCCATTAATATGAATCATGTGTATTGCCTTTATTTATAATTCTATCATATATAATTCAATTTGCATTATCAATAATTATTATCGATTATGCTATCAAAACAATTTATCAAGCATAAATATAATTAATCAATCAATGCATAAATTATACTAGAAGCATTATTCTTAGTCAAACTAAGAATGTCAAAATATTCATAATCGTTTTAAACAATTTAAACAATTAATGAAAAATGAAAGAATAAAAGAATATTTCTTCTATTCGTCTTGTCTTCCATCCCATGGAATTCAAGACTCAAGCTTCCAGCTTATCAACCACCTCGAATACTTGCAAATAATTGAAACAATTGTGACACTCACATTATTATCAAAGATTTGCTAATTCAAGAATTATGTTGAATGAACATGGCATACCAGAAGATCCCGGCATATCTGAACCCTTCATACGTTGAGCAACAATGTACTGGACCTCATCGAACTTGGTCAATGGCTTATTCCTCCCACTGCTCACTACTATCCTCATCTTGGTTTCTTAAACCAAGAGCATCCCCAGGTATTTCGTTTGTAACTCTTTTACATAAGATTCATATTCATTTGGTAGGGATATAAGGATGAAATCAATAGCAATCTCAAGGTTCATGGGATAGTCTGGTTTGACAAGCCTATCAAAATAGCCTTGCAACCTATCAACGTGAGCTACTACGTCTCCACCCGGTCTCAAACCCTTTTGGACCTCTTTAAGAATTTCAAATTGCCAAAATCTGTTTGGCAGGAAAACTCTTTTTGTTCTCTTTAATCATCTCATGACTGAAGAGATACATAAGCTGATCCACATATTCAGGAGACATCGAAGTCAATATGAGATATTTTATCTCACATTCGTGTCCAATGTGTTTCATCCTTTCAGATGTGGTGCAGCCTATGGGTGGCTTGGGAGTAATAAGGTTATCCAAAGCATACAATATTCCTTCTTTTCTAAGGACATCTCTAAGGTGATGCATCCAAGTAGAAAAGTTATTCCCATTGAACTGATTTCGAAATAGATTTATCCTACGTGGTTTAGTAGCATCAATGAAAGACATCTATAAAATTCAAAAGACAAGTTTTAGTGTTTCATGCTTTATATAATCCCAAATTAATTATGACTCATTAACAAAATTAATTTAGAATTGTGAGATCCTGTTTATTTAATGAGCAGTGAATTGGCTAAGCTCTCTATTTACTGCTCACAATAATACAGGAGGGTTACGATAACCAATTATGACAATCATAATCCTCAAGTTTTGGGGTTTGTTAGAACACTCATTTCTAACTTCGTACATTTACCCCAACTATGCCAACTTGACTCTTCAAGTATACGCCTTACAATTTTTGACTGAATGACCGGCCTAAGTGTATTAGGAATCGCGATCATTCCTTTTTCAATAAAACCATAGACCTAGTGCAGGGTAAGCACTAACACTAGATGTTAGGTCAAATTGATAAAGTGTCTCAAATCTAAGGTGGCATTTAAATCAAAATGTTTATCCTTTTCTAACATATATAAACCTATAGCAAGGTAAGCACTGACTCTAGGTTTACATATTTAGAATATAAACATCTTGACCAATGAGTCATTTAATTACTTTAATTAATCGCTTTTATGTTTCAAAGACATTATGGACAACTAATTTTAAATGAGGATAGTTGTGCATTTCATAAAATCTCTATTTTATTTATTCGCTATCTAATTGAAATCCCATTTCAATTTTGACCTAATTTGTTTTAATACCTTATTAAAACTAAATTGATCGTAATTGTGAATTTGTTAGTTCAATCAATCGTATTGATTTTATTGTTTTAGTTTAAAACTATTGAACAATTTGAAGCATGACACAAATCGTACAATCGCATATTAACAAAATCATATTTTGTTCATGATTTGCGATAGTTTGAAACTCCTTTCAACTCTCGACTCGATTAGTTTTAAATACCTTATTTAAACTAAGTCGGTAATTATCGCGAATCATTTTAAACTAACAAGTTCTAATTTTATAAAATAAACCTTTTATTTTATAAACTTGATTTATTAAAATAAAACACTTTTATTTTAAAATCCCTTTTAAAGTAACTACAAAACTCCTTTTGTATTACTTATCGTTTTGCAATGATTTTGAAAAATTTTGTTTTTACTAGTTTTATATTTCCTAAATATTAAACAACCATAAACAACAAAATGTGATTATGAAACGAGCCAAAGTCTGATTTGTTCGGTTTAATTTGAGTCATCGAACACAAACCGAACAATTCTAGGGTTTACAATTCAACACCTTGAATTTTGTCTCCCACTTGATCCAAGATCTCCATCTTCGATCTCCCTGATTGTCTCTATCTTCCGTCTTGTATCCATTGCTTGATTACATTTGTAAAATACAAATTACATTACAAAATTGAAACCTATTCTATTACATCGGGTCCAAATACCCGTAGAAATACATGATTTCAAATGAACCAACCAATCAAACAAAACAAAAGATACAATCACATGGGTCAAATCCTAGGGCTCGATTCATAATCATAATCACAATCACAATCATCACATTCACAGTTTCGATATTTTTGTCAAACAAAAGTTTTGACAAAACAAAATCAAACAAAGATCGATTATTAATTGCATTTAAACGTTTGTAAAAACCGCTCTGATGCAACTGTTGGGAATTCTAGTTTACTTTTAATTTAATCAGATTCAATTAATCATATTAATTAAGAAAATCAGTTTTCATAAAACCGGATTAAACTATCAAATCAGATCTGACACAGCGGAAGCATATTAAATTTTATAACCTTTCGATTCGTAATCGAAACAATTCCCAAATCAGGATCCAGTTAGAAACAGTTTAAACAACAATTAAATTCTAACAACACAACCATAAGGGGTTTTAGAAATCAACCTTTACGAAGCGGTTCTAAAAACACACGATGGATCGGCAACGGTCTCGCTAGTTGACTCACTACAATCACCCGAGTCCGGATCTCGTCCTACGAAACACCGAATTGGACCAAAACAGATTTTGGCTCGGCTCGGCTTGCGGTTCAATTGGGACAGCCTTGGTCCAGCCATGGTGCGGCCTGGTCGCGGCCCTGGTGCGGCCTGGTCGCTGCTCCACGTGAGGCCTGGTCACGGCTCTGGTGTGGCCCTGGCTGCGGCCTGGTGCTAGCTCGGTGGTGGTATGCGGCAGCCTCACACCCACAATGGTGGTAGTGGTTGACGGCTCCAAGTAAGAGGGAGGAGATAGTGTGAAAGAGTTGTGTGTAAAATGTGGTGATTTGATCTATATTTTATAGTCAAACTTAGATCCATATTTTTAGGATCTAGGATTACCAATTCAAAATTGGTTTCCCACCATTTTATTTCACATTTAATTCAAATTAAAACCCTTTCAATTTGATTAAACACTTTTAAGTAATTAAACTATTTAATTACTACAATCTCTATTTAACCAATTAACAATTAATTAGTTAATATCCATCAAATAGTTAATGTTTAACTGATTTAAACATTACTTCTTTAATCAATTCTCCTTTTATTAATTAACAATTAATTAATAAATAACACTATAATAAAGTTCAAAACTTTATTCGTCTAATGAATTAATTATCTCAATAATTAATTCCCACCGATTATTATTTCATAAATAATAAAAGCCAATTCGATAAAGCCGACAATTTGTGATCGTATATTATGTTTAACAATTAAACATAAAGTCGTTGCCTTCCAAAGTGTAACTCTTTGGATCATACCTTTCATAGCAACGTTGAACTTATCGTTAATCGGATATCCAATATCCAACATTCACAACGTATTTCATGTCTCAAACCTGAAGAAGTGTTTATCCGATGAGTCATTGTGATTCCACTGGATGAGATCCAGGTGGATGAACAACTACGGTTCGTGGAAGAGCCGGTAAAGATCATGGACCGTGAGGTCAAAAAACTCAAACAGAGTCGGATTCCGATTGTCTGAGTCCGATGGAACTCGAAACACGGACCTGAATTCACATGGGAACGTGAAGATCAGACGATGCGCAAATATCCCCATCTCTTCAAAAAGACAACATCGAACGCCAACTACAACGAATAAATTTTGGGACGAAATTTCCTTTCAACATGGGGATGATATGAGAACCAGAAATTTTTTGTTCTCAAACACTACCAACAACAACCAAATTTCGGGACGGAATTTCTTTCAACAAGGGGATGATGTGACACCCGACAATTTTCAGGTAAATTGCAACTCTTACAACTTAGCATTTCACATTCATACTTGTTGCATTTCATTTAATTATGTTTAATTAGATGAGTCAAACACAAACAACTGTGAAACGATAGTTCGAGGAACTATCGAATTGTACATTGCACATTGGTTTTGGAAACCAAGTGTGGCAAACACAAACACAAATGCAAAGCAATAATTTGAGGAATTATTGGATTGTGAATTACATGTTGATTATGTTTAATCAAGCATGCAAACAGTTCGTAACGACGAGCACAAACTATCAAAGATAATTCGAGGAATTATTGAAACTCACACACGAGTCTTACGAACTGTAACATCAGTGCCGGAATCGTACCGGAACAGTGATCGCAACAATAACATTAACAGTAATCAGGTACGAACTATATATAAATTTCCGCGTATTTCATATTCATATCAATTATCATTATCATTTGATGTTGTCATATAGCAAACTCAGAACTGTTTCAGATAAACAAAGTTCATAACTATGGTTTATTAGTCATATAATTATCTGGCAACAGAGAACCATCATGGGATTTCTTGTTAGGATTTATTATGTATAAACGTATGTGAGGCTTTGTAGAACAAAACAAAACGGATGTTGTTATGTGAATGCTAAATTGACGGGTTATTCGTATAGGTGACGATCGGTATGAATATATCTGAAGGTTTAACGTTCTGAATAATATCTGATAATTAGAAAACAATATTGAAAAGTATAGTTATCGTCGTGTTCGTACGGGTGACGATTCGAAAGAATACGCGCGACGACCGTACGATTCAATGTAAACAGTAAATTATCATTTTGAAAATTTTAAAATAAATAAAAGATATTAGTTAATTTATTAGGAATCACAACTTAAAATAAATCTATAAATCTTATTTTTATAAACCGAACGAGACCAAACCATCGGGTATGCTTGAGACATTAATGGGGCATTTACTTTCCCCATCCACCACCACCAACCCATTTTTCCCCCCATTTCGTCACCCTCACTCTCTCTCTAACTCTCTCTCTAGAACTCAACTTCTCTCTACAATATCTAGATCATCTCCCAACCGATTCAAGTGATTCTTGGCTCAAAACGACCACCTTATCATGAAGAACACGAAAGTACAAGGGATCTAGTCTTTCATCCACTGATTTCGAGGTAATATTCGAGTTTAAATTCGGTCTTAGTATGTATATTACGACCCATGTAATTCTTGTTGTTTTGGATGACCCAAACCTTTAAACACGTTGAGATAGGCACGAGTAAACAATTAGGAAGTTGTAAGAACTAACCCATAACAGATCCAGCTTATGGAAGATGAGGAAGTGCAGGTTCGTGAGGCTGCTGTGGGCCGAAACTAGTTAATGCTAGCCGAACCTTTGGAGAAGACGACTTGCATGGCCGAACCTTGGTCATGCTAACCCTAGGAGCAGCGAACCAATTTTGACGAACCTGCATACATATTCAGCCGAACCTGGTTGACCCAATTATATATAGGAATCGAACCTATAGGCGAACCATCTTTCAGCCGAAGCTATCGACTCACGAACCTTCGGCCTACGAACCCTGGATGGTCACGAACCTAGGGTAGTTCTCAGCCGAACCATGGTGCAACCCTTCCAGAAAGCCGCACCGAACCCTACTCCTTCCAGTCGAGCCTTTGGACGAACCCTTGCTAACCCGAACCTCCATAACAGCCGAACCCATGCATCCACAAAAACCAGAACCCTAGCCGAACCCTTTCTATTGGGCGAACCCCTACCTAGCGAACCAAGCCTTGGGACAGCCGAACCATGGTGGATACATCAAGAAGGTTCGCTGCCTTGGGAGAAAACCAAACATTGGTTATTAAAATCTTTAGGTTTCACCATGCATGGGGGCTACGTACAGGTACATGCAAGCGATAAATCATATATGTACGCATGGGAAATAACTTAGAATATATGTGTGAGTGCATGGAAATTTTGCTAAGGCCCAACTAAAGAATAAAGTGTAATTAAGGTTATTGCATGATAAGTGTAATGATAGGAGTTTTCCCTAAATTTACTAACAATCTAACATGAGGGTTAACATCTATTTAGTTAATTAAAAACCCTTGATACTTTAGTTGGGAAATCATGGAGATCAAGTAATTCAATTAAGGACCTAATTGTTAATAGGTTTAACTATTAACACTTGGATCCTTGGGACATTTCATGGGACGCGTAACTAACATAGAGAATTGATTTGAATTAGTTATGTTTAGTTATACAAAGAAGGTGATTAAAAATCATTGAACTATCATAGATTATCAATGGGCCGAGTTGGGCCCAATGGGCCTAATTTAGGTCCATCACATGTTTAATGTCTACTTAATTCACATAATGATATTCTAATAAAAGAAGACGGTTTATAAACTTGTTAAATTAAATTAAATGATTTTCTAAATTTATGTTTAACTTAAAATGAAATTAATTAAAAACATGTTAATCAAGATTCGTTGTGACTAATTATGGGACATGGGTATCTAAGTTAGACTAGAAGATTAAGTCTTAGAATCACACTAGTACCTAGGACACTTAGTTGCACACCGAGACCAAGACCTTAGATACGACGACTAATACGCAAACTTATCGTATACGAATTCTTTTAAAATAACGCAGGAACTAAAGAAACCTAAGCTACAACAAGAGTGCGCATTTTGTGATAGATCAGTTACATAGCAACACAGGTGAGTTCATTGCCCCTTTTCTAAACATTTTTGTTTTCAAACGCGGGGCTGAGAAGCATGCGTAAATTATTTTCTTTGGATTATATTTACTTAAATGCTTTTACTTTGTATATGCTTTAAATGTATAACTGTTATTCTAGACTCCTGTCTAGGTAAACTGTTTATTGGACTTTAAACAAGTTATCTATTCATTATAAATAGATAACCGTTTCAAATCAAAGAACTATTTTCAAAGAACTACTTTCAAAGAACTAAAGAATCTAAAACAAAGTACTATTTTCAAAGGTCTATTTCAAAGAACTAACGATCTATTTCAAAGAACTAAATACAAAGAACTATTTTCAAGGGTCTGACTGGGAAATATCAAAGATAGCATGTGCCAATCTCAGGTTTGAAAGATGTCCTAGCTAGACTGATCGAATATGAGACGCATGTTTGATGATATTTACAGTTTTCCCTAACTGTTTTGAGGAACATCTGGGAAATGCTCAAAGATAACATGTGCCAAAGAACTAAAGAACTATACGAACTATGGACGGTCTAAAGAACTATAAAAGCCTATATATCAAAAGATGTCCTAGCTAGACTGATTGATTATAGGTCACATGTTTGATGAGGTTTACAAATCTCCTTTACTACTAAGTACTTGATTGCTATACTAGTCTACTCGAATTGACCAAGGCCCAATCATTAGGACTTAGATTTTATTAAATGTTTATTTATTTATTTAATTAAGCATTTATAATTGTTTCTACAATTGTTGTGGTTGATGATAATTGTGTGATGAACTTAAGGAATCAATAGCGATTCCAAATTGTTGTATTTACAGGAGCAAAGAACTGAAGAACTAATGGGTTAATGGTAGGGGTAAAATGCTTAATTATCATTAACAACAATGTCCTATGTGGGTTAGTATGTGGTGGGACGGCGTCTAGGCGAGTTGTAGGCTCGACTCAGGGGTATGCCCTATATATAAGCATACCGATCTGGATGATACATGTGATGTTAATGAGATTAAGGTTGTTACTCGAGGGTTTAACAAATATTTTGAGTGTACATTAGAACTATGGTGGAATGGTAGTGTATGGTAGGTAAAAATGCTTAATTATCATTAACAACAGTGTCATATGCGGATTAGTATGTGGTGGGACGGCGTCTGGGCGGGTTGAAGGCTCGACTCAGGGGTATGCCCTATATATAAGCATACCGATTTGGTTATTACATGTGATGTTAATGAGGTTAGGGTCTTTACCGAAAAAGGTTTACAAATCATTTTCAATTACTAAACTATATGAACTCACCAACCATGTGTTGACTTTATTTTGCATGACTTCTCAGGTGACGAACAGGTCAATTAAGAAGCTTATGCTTTTGGACTAGGACTTCAGATAGAAGACTTAGTATTTTTGGACCTGCATACTTTTGGAACATCATTATATAATTATTTTGTATATCTTGTGCAGTTACAAGATAGATATCTTACGATGTTTATGATAGATTTACATTGTTAAATTATGAATGTTACGGATGTAATTTAACTTTGTAATTATATTCTATTTAGCATTTCTCATTTATATCATGTGCAATGTAAACAATCTGATCATTTCGATTACCACTCACGATATCGCGCCCCGCGAATCTTCCGCCCGACGGGGACTCCGATCCAACCCCGCCGGCTCGGGGTGTGACACGAACGTTGGTGAAAAAATGTGACAATTCAATATTTTCGGATTAACTCCCTTAACTGAAAAGTTCACAGAATTTATATGAAAATAAATAATATCAAATCTAAGGGATTAGAATCGAAACAAATAAAGCCTAGAACATTTAAACTATAAGGTTTTAACTTGTAAAGGATTAGAATTGTCAATTTTGACTTTATGGGTTAAAATTTGGCCTTGATAAGCAATTGAATTCGAATTTGATAATAAAACCATGTAATAACTGAAGTTAATCAGTTGTAAGCATCAACTTGATGATTAGTAACAACTATCAAGCGTTATGGTCGCATTTATTAGTCGAATTAACTATAATGATAACCAAAAGTCGAAACCGTCTATAATCACTCTCAAATTCGAAAGATCGGACCAACACACTCACAATTGAACTCTAGAATACCTTAGTCGGCACTCTTAGAGACTGTGGGATTCATCAATTCGAAGCACAAAGTCGGGGATAGTGAAATTGATTGGAAGGGGGGCCGAACATCAACTCACAAGACGAACTCTTACAATTTGACATCAAATCAAGTAAGAAATCCTTCCTACACTTTCTAAAACTGTCGATAAAGCTAATCCCCATGTTAATTTGTAGTTGTAATATCAAATGATCCAAGATCGAATCCCAGGGTTCATCACGATTACGGTTTTGGGGATTTCCAACAAAAGGATTTTGAAAATTCAATTGATTTATACTGATAGTTTCGTGATAACATGTTAAAAGAAAATCCTATATCAATTTCATATCACAAATTCGAATTAATCGATTTCAAGTTTCTAGGGTTCTTAGAGAAACCGATGGGGAATTTGATTCTAATGGACTCAAAAATCTAATCAAATGGTACTCCTAGTTTCAGAAACCTCCGATTAATAAAACCCATATGCGAACTTCATGAAATCATAACGAATTGCATATGATCAAGTTCTAGGGTTTCTTTTAGAAAATGATTTGGGGGTCTTGATGAGAAAGGACACTAAAATCAAATTAAGCAACACAGACAGGTTCGAAATTCATTTTAGATTGAAAACCATGCATAAATTTCAAAACATGTTAACGAATTGTAGGGTTTCGAATTCTAGGGTTTGTAAGTTAGAACGAATTAGGGATTTCGGATTAATTGAATTTAATAATCAAATTAAACTACACAAGTAGTCTCGGTTTGATACAGAAAGGAAAAGCCCTCTAAATTCGTGTTTTGAAAGGTTCGAATTCGGTTTGATTGGGTTGAGATTTAAATCGTTTGGAACCGAGCACATTTGGGATCGATTAGAAGCAAAGGATTAATAAATGATTGAATTAGAAACACATGTAGGTGCGCCTAAGTATCAGAAATCATAGCCCCATGGTGTTGATATTGATTGAGTTCGATTTATGGATCAATTGGAACCAAGATTGGTTCGGTTTGATGAACAAAGGGGAACCCGACTGTTATAGGTTAAAACCATTTCAAATGAAGTCTATTAATGAAAATTGGAACAGATTAGATGGTGGGGTGTGTGTGCTAAGAAGTAGAGGTCGCGGGTTCGAACCCGGCCTCTGCTGGTTTTTGAGATTTTAAATCATTTTAGTGCTTTTATCATAACTCTTTCATTATAACTCCGATTTGATCCATTCAAATTGCGTTGGAACCGTAACGGAATCCCGAACTGATTAAAATGATAAAATTCACATTTTAGACCAAAAATGTAATCGCGTATAATTACGTTTGTTTAAATAAAATCATAAACGATTATGTGATTTTATTAAACGACTTTAAAATCACGCGTACTTACTTGTGCACGATTCTAATTATCTAACATACGTGTGTTGACACGTATGTGATTTCAAGCACAAAACAACATCTCGAATAACATTAAGTTATTGTTAAAACACAGGTTCTTCGTAGAGGACTTTCTACGCGATTTCACGTGTTTGATCATTCTATTCACAATCAAAGGTGCGTACACGGCCCCTTTCTTATTTTAACTGTTTTGGGGAGAAAACATGTGCAACAAACATTTTAGATACATATCACTTGCATAAGTTAGCTGTTTACATTAAGTGAAAACATAGCATTACAAGTCCTTACATTTCGAACCGTTTAGTTTGCCGTAGTGCAAAGCGTGGTAGTTGGAAATAGATCTATTAGGTTTGACAAACCTCACTTGGTAGATGGGATCTACGCAAGTGTTTGACTAGCCAATTCACATTACTATTGTTTGTGCTAGACAATAGTGGCAAGGCAAAACATGCAACAGCATGCAACAGTCAGCTTCGGTGTCGACCACTTATGTAAATAGTACAAATGACTAGCTATCATGACTATGCATGTGTGATTATGTTATCTGCAACCTTTTGTTCAAGCAGTTGTTTCAAACATTTGTGAATACTTAAACCTGTGTATGCACCAACCTTTGTGTTGACTTGATTTACATGTTTTCTCAGGACGCTAAGGTACACAAGCAAGCAAGCATGGACTAGGAGATCGAGTCGCATGCATATTTTACATTTCTGTTATTTGGATTTGAACATTTTAAACTTTGCATTGTAATTTACAGTTTTCAAACCGTTATGGTTGTTTATGTTTTAAAAACGTTTCCGCAACGCTAGAACTTTGATATTACAGTTTTAGACCAAAGTATGTTTTGAAAATCATATAGAGGTCTTCGTTATGTCTAATGATCTGAGATCCTGGTTTGTCACGTCCCAAACGGTATGATTCCGTTAGTTGAAAATTGGGGGTGTGACAACAAACAACAATCAAACTAACTTATGTGTTATTATGTGAATACGTGCTAAACATGTATTAGATGCTTCGGATAAAAGATAAGGATCGAACACGAACGAGATCGAATTAACGAAACCGAAAAACCAAGAAATAGGGTATTCGCGGTATACGGAGACCCCACGGCAAGATTCTTGGCGATACGCGAAGCAGGAGCGGGATTTTTGAATCCGGATTTCTTGGCGGTACGCCAAGGCCATGCATAAGGGTCCTAAACGGTATGATTCCGTTAGTTGAAAATTGGGGGTGTGACAGATTGGTATCAGAGACCTTGGTTATAGCGAACTAGGTCTGCATTAGTAGACTTAGACTATAACTGTTAGACATTAAACACTTGTTTACACAATTGTTTTGCCTAGTATTTACATATGGTCTTATGTAACAGATATGGCAGCACCGTCACCACTGCACGTGATCGTACTCGATGACGAGGAGCCGATAGCTCCAGCATTCCAGGATCATGAGGAGGATCCCGTAGAGGACCCGGACGAGGACCAGGAGGAGGACGACCCCGAGGAGGATCCTGAGGATGACCCACAGGAGGAGCCACAGAGAGACCCAGAGAAAGCACCTGTGGAGGATTCCACCGAGGAGTCTTCGTATCCTATGCCACATAGGTTTCGTGCCTGTAAGAGGCCACGGTTTGAGTCAGATGATGTCGCCCGATTGACATGGGAGTCGAAGTGGGCTAATGATCGGATCGAGCATATGGCACAGGAGCTTCGGGATGTAAACGCCCGATACGCAGAGCTTCGCAGTGTAGTTCAGGGGATGGAGTCTCGCATTGTACATCTGACTACACGGATGCAAGAGGAAGAACATCGAGCCGACATTGCCGAGGGGAGGTTGATTGCATTGGAAGAGCAATTTGTATCTAAAGAAGAAGAGGAAGAGGAGGAGGAGGAGATACCAGCACAGGATGTTGATTCTGATGCTGACTCCACTATCGAGGATGCTTGACTTTCTTTATTTTGTTTAAACTTATTAGGGGCGGGTTGTGTCCCTACATTAGATGTTTGAAAACCTATGTTTTGATTTTGAAAGTATTGTACTCAAATCAGATTATCATCTATTGAAATCTATTACTTATTGCCAACAATTGTGTTGATTCCTACAATTACATGTTGTTTGTTATGTTGTTTACACAGTTCGCATTTGATTTTGATAACTCTCTAACATTCATTTTAACTATGAAGATCATGTCTGGCGAGAACATACACATGACAGTTGCTGAGCTCAACGAGCTGATCAATAACAGGGTCGTGGAGGCAATCGCGAACTACACTCAGACACACGCTACAGGACCACATGGTCCAGCAGGGGGATTGGTGAACCCACAGGCGTGCACGTTCAAGATGTTCTTGGACTGTAAGCCACACAACTTCAAAGGATCAGAAGGAGCCATTGGACTCCTACGATGGATTGAGAAAGCTGAATCAGTGTTTGAGATGTGTAACTGTCCTGAGGAGAATAAGGTTAAGTATGCTACAGGAACTTTGGAAGGTCCAGCATTGACTTGGTGGAACTCCAATGTTCAAACTCTGGGATTGGGTGAGGCCAATGCCTTAACTTGGAATGGGTTCAAAACCTTACTGCCAGAGGAGTACTGTCCTCGCAGTGTAATGCAGAAACTGGAGGAGGAGTATTGGCACCTTAAGATGGAAAGGTCAAACATCGAGGAGTACACGACTCGGTCACATGAACTGGCCAGACTCCTACCTCACATGGCTACTCCAGCAAGTAAGTGGATAGAGAGGTATATTGGGGGATTAGTGCCTCAGATCCAGGGATTGGTCACTTCTGCAAATCCCACAACGATTCAACAAGCTGTTCGACTGCCGCACCAATTGACTGATCAGACAGTGTTACAAGGAACTCTGCCTAAACGAACAGCAGCTACTAAGGTGGGAGACCACAAGAGGAAGTGGGAAAGCAGCAACACCAAGAATTTCAACCAACAGCCTTTTCAGCAGAACCGAAAGCAGGATTCAAACAAGTCTTATCACAACTCGAACAGTGGTCAGCAGTCATCATCATCAGGGGGGTATACTGGTAAACACCCAAAGTGCAACAAGTGTGGATTTCATCATGCTGGGAATCAGTGTGATAAGTTTAAGTGTCAACGGTGCGGTAAAGGAGGGCATGCAGCTAAGGATTGCCGCGGAGAACTGCAAAACAATTCCAACAATCAGAACAATAACCAGAACAACGCACAGAAGGGTTGTTTTGAGTGTGGTAAGCTGGGGCACTTCAAAAAGGATTGCCCACAACTCAAGAAAGGCGGGACTAATGATGCAAATGGCAACGGCATCGGCAATGGCACCAATAACAACAACAATAACAACAACAATGGTGCTAGGGGCAGGGCGTTTGTGATTGGAGGACGTCAGGCACGGGAGGATCCCAACATTGTCACGGGTACGTTCCTCTTGAATAATCACTATGCCTCTATGCTATTTGATACTGGTGCAGACCGGAGTTTTGTATCTAGTACATTCTCTAAATTGCTAAATGTTAGTCCAACTGCCTTAGAGAATCCATACACTGTAGAACTAGCTGATGGCAAGTTAATTATAGTTGAACAAATCCTTAAGGGATGTATCCTTGATTTGATGGGTCAAACACTGGAAATTGACCTGATGCCTATCACCTTAGGCAGTTTTGATGTAGTCATTGGTATGGACTGGTTGTCCAAACACCAGGCTGAAATAGTATGTTATGAAAAGATCGTTCGTATACCTCTTTCGCATGGAGAGACATTGTATGTACAAGGCGAGAAGAGCAGTACGCCACTGCGTCTCATATCTTGTATGAAAGCACACAAATGTCTGCGGAAAGGTCATACAGCAGTTATAGCACTTATAACTGAGAAGCCGGTAGCTGAGAAGAAGATTGAAGACATTCCAGTAGTTTGTGAATTTCCTGAAGTATTTCCAGAAGACTTACCGGGATTACCACCTATCAGACAGGTGGAATTTCGAATTGATCTTACACCAGATGCAGCACCGATAGCTAGGGCGCCTTATCGACTTGCACCATCTGAGATGCAAGAGTTATCTACACAACTGCAAGAGTTGTTAGATAAGGGCTTTATACGACCTAGTTTTTCACCGTGGGGAGCTCCAGTCTTATTTGTTAAGAAAAAGGACAGGACTTTCCGTATGTGTATCGATTACCGGGAATTGAACAAGGTTACCATCAAGAACCGGTATCCGTTACCTAGAATTGACGATCTGTTCGATCAGTTGCAAGGTTCGAGTTACTACTCGAAAATTGATCTCAGATCGGGTTACCATCAACTCAGAGTACAGGAAGAAGATATCCCGAAGACAGCCTTCAGAACGCGCTATGGCCATTATGAGTTCTTGGTCATGCCATTTGGGTTGACAAACGCTCCAGCTGTATTCATGGATCTCATGAATCGTGTTTGTAAACCTTATCTTGATAAGTTTTTCATTGTTTTCATTGATGACATTCTCATCTATTCTCAGACTGAGGAGGAGCACGCTGAACATCTTCGATTGCTGTTGGAATTATTGAAACAAGAACAACTGTACGCGAAATTCTCGAAATGTGACTTTTGGATGCGAGAAGTTCAATTCCTGGGTCATATAGTTAATGAAAAGGGTATACATGTTGATCCAGCGAAAATTGAAGCGATTAAGAATTGGGAAGCACCAAAAACCCCTACTGAGGTACGACAATTCCTTGGTTTGGCGGGTTATTACCAACGATTCATTGAGGGTTTCTCAAAGATCGCTCAACCACTTACAGCTCTTACGCACAAGGGAACGAAGTATAACGGGACGGATAAACAGGAAGCTGCATTCCAGTTATTGAAACAGAAACTCTGCAGTGCACCGATTCTGTCCTTACCGGAGGGGACGGAAGACTTTGTGGTGTATTGTGACGCATCTGCACTGGGATGTGTGTTGATGCAACGTGATAAAGTGATTGCGTATGCTTCAAGGCAACTGAGACCACACGAAAAGAATTACACTACTCACGACTTGGAATTAGGAGCAGTGGTTTTTGCTTTGAAGATTTGGAGGCATTACCTATATGGAACCAAGTGTACCATTTACACTGATCATAAGAGTCTGCAACATATCTTTGATCAGAAGGAGCTTAATATGAGACAGCGACGGTGGGTCGAGTTATTGAATGATTACGAATGCGCAATCAAGTATCATCCGGGAAAAGCTAATGTAGTAGCTGATGCCTTAAGCAGAAAAGACACATCAACAAGACGGGTTCGTGCACTTATGATGACGATACATACTGACTTACCTGACAAGGTACGCAGTGCTCAGCTTGAAGCTTTAGAAAAGGATAACTTGGTACATGAATCCTTACGAGGGATGGAAACACAATTGGATGTCAAGCCTGATGGAATTCGTTATTTCATTAATCGACTGTGGATACCTTTGCGTGGTGGTTTAAGGGAACTCGTGATGGATGAAGCACACAAGTCTAGATATTCAGTCCATCCGGGGTCAGACAAGATGTATCATGACTTGAAGGCACTGTATTGGTGGCCTCACATGAAAGCTGACATTTCTAGATACGTTAGCAAATGTTTGACTTGTTCAAAAGTCAAAGTTGAATATCAGAAACCATCTGGTTTACTGCAACAACCAGAAATACCAATGTGGAAATGGGAACAGATTTCGATGGACTTCATTACTAAGTTACCCCGTACATCGAGTGGTTGTGATACGATATGGGTAATTGTCGATCGCTTAACGAAATCTGCACATTTCTTAGCAATCAAGGAAACCGACAAGATGGAGAAACTGACTCGCATTTACATCAAGGAAGTGGTAGCGCGACATGGCGTGCCAATTTCCATCATATCAGATCGGGATGCTCGATTTACTTCCAACTTTTGGAAATCACTTCATAAATCATTGGGAACTCGTTTGGATATGAGTACCGCATATCATCCACAAACCGACGGTCAGAGTGAACGTACGATTCAAACGCTCGAGGATATGTTACGAGCTTGTGTAATTGACTTTGGTGATAGCTGGGAAAACCACTTATCGTTAGTGGAATTCTCTTACAACAATAGTTATCATACAAGCATTCAGGCAGCACCGTTTGAAGCATTGCATGGTCGTAAATGTCGTTCACCGGTTTGTTGGGCTGAAATTGGTGACAGTCAGATTACAGGTCCTAAACTAGTGCACGAAACGACAGAGAAGATAGTTCAAATCCAGAACCGTATGGCAGCGGCCCGGGATCGACAGAAGAGTTACGCTGACAAACGTCGTAAACCATTGAAATTTCAAGTGGGAGACCAAGTTCTTCTAAAGGTATGGTGTTATACGATTCGGCAAGCGCGGGAAGCTTAGCCCTCGCTACGTAGGACCTTTTGAGATTCTGAAAAGGATTGGTCCGGTTGCATATCAACTCAAATTACTGGATGAACTTAGCGGAGTTCATGATGTCTTTCATGTTTCAAACTTGAAAAAATGTCTTTTAGATGAGACATTGATTGTACCTTTGGAAGAAATACAAGTAGATGAACAGTTACGATTCATCGAAGAACCAACTGAAATCATGGAGCGAGAGGTCAAACAACTTAAACAAAGCAAGATTCCGATAGTCAAAATCCGGTGGAATTCAAGACGTGGACCTGAATTCACATGGGAAAGGGAAGATCAAATGATGAAGAAGTATCCTCATTTATTCAAAACAGCAACTGCAAACACTGTGAAGACACGTTAAATTTCGGGACGAAATTTCCTTCAACAAGGGGATGACGTGATGCTTCACACATCAACATTTCAGATTTCAAACTGTAAGCACAAACACTTTATTCAATTGATTTTGTTACAAACATTTGTGCTACATTACACTTTTATGTGCTACATTTCATATGTTACATGTTATGGTAGTACATGCATGATTAGTTACACACAGTTTACTATGTGTGAAGATACATAGTGCAAATAGTTGTAAACACTCAGTAGGTGCAAAGTTACATAGCACACTATGGTCAAACACAAACAGTCATAGTTAGGTGAACTAACTAGTGTACACGCAAACAGTTACATGGAACGATCACACTTCAGTGTGATGTTGCAAACACTGGGTTTTGTGTGTGAGTACACACAAGCACACAGAATGATCAGAAATCACACTAACACGTACATTTTGAACTCACAAAGTAGTGTCCTAACTACTCCTAACATTTAAAAATTTTCGGGACGAAAATTCCTTCAACAAGGGGATGATGTGACAATTCGATATTTTCGGATTAACTCCGTTAACTGAAAAGTTCACAGAATTTATATGAAAACAAATAATATCAAATCTAAGGGATTAGAATCGAAACAAATAAAGCCTAGAACATTTAAACTATATGGTTTTAACTTGTAAAGGATTAGAATTGTCAATTTTGACTTTATGGGTCAAAATTCGGCCTTGATAAGCAATTGAATTCGAATTTGATAATAAAACCATGTAATAACTGAAGTTAATCAGTTGTAAGCATCAACTTGATGATTAGTAACAACTATCAAGCGTTATGGTCGCATTTATTAGTCGAATTAACTATAATGATAACCAAAAGTCGAAACCGTCTATAATCAATCTCAAATTCGAAAGATCGGACCAACACACTCACAATTGAACTCTAGAATACCTTAGTCGGCACTCTTAGAGACTGTGGGATTCATCAATTCGAAGCACAAAGTCGGGGATAGTGAAATTGATTGGAAGGGGGGCCGAACATCAACTCACAAGACGAACTCTTACAATTCGACATCAAATCAAGTAAGAAATCCTTCCTACACTTTCTAAAACTGCCGATAAAGCTAATCCCCATGTTAATTTGAAGTTTTAATATCAAATGATCCAAGATCGAATCCCAGGGTTCATCACGATTACGGTTTTGGGGATTTCCAACAAAAGGATTTTGAAAATTCAATTGATTTATACTGATAGTTTCGTGATAACATGTTAAAAGAAAATCCTATATCAATTTCATATCACAAATTCGAATTAATCGATTTCAAGTTTCTAGGGTTCTTAGAGAAACCGATTTGGGGAATTTGATTCTAATGGACTCAAAAATCTAATCAAATGGTACTCCTAGTTTCAGAAACCTCCGATTAATAAAACCCATATGCGAATTTCATGAAATCATAACGAATTGCATATGATCAAGTTCTAGGGTTTCTTTTAGAAAACGATTTGGGGGTCTTGATGAGAAAGGACACTAAAATCAAATTAAGCAACACAGACAGGTTCGAAATTCATTTTAGATTGAAAACCATGCATAAATTTCAAAACATGTTAACGAATTGTAGGGTTTCGAATTCTAGGGTTTGTAAGTTAGAACGAATTAGGGATTTCGGATTAATTGAATTTAATAATCAAATTAAACTACACAAGTAGTCTCGGTTTGATACAGAAAGGAAAAGCCCTCTAAATTCGTGTTTTGAAAGGTTCGAATTCGGTTTGATTGGGTTGAGATTTAAATCGTTTGGAACCGAGCACATTTGGGATCGATTAGAAGCAAAGGATTAATAAATGATTGAATTAGAAACACATGTAGGTGCGCCTAAGTATCAGAAATCATAGCCCCATGGTGTTGATATTGATTGAGTTCGATTTATGGATCAATTGGAACCAAGATTGGTTCGGTTTGATGAACAAAGGGGAACCCGACTGTTATAGGTTAAAACCATTTCAAATGAAGTCTATTAATGAAAATTGGAACAGATTAGATGGTGGGGTGTGTGTGCTAAGAAATAGAGGTCGCGGGTTCGAACCCGGCCTCTGCTGGTTTTTGAGATTTTAAATCATTTTAGTGCTTTTATCATAACTCTTTCATTATAACTCCGATTTGATCCATTCAAATTGCGTTGGAACCGTAACGGAATCCCGAACTGATTAAAATGATAAAATTCACATTTTAGACCAAAAATGTAATCGCGTATAATTACGTTTGTTTAAATAAAATCATAAACGATTATGTGATTTTATTAAACGACTTTAAAATCACGCGTACTTACTTGTGCACGATTCTAATTATCTAACATACGTGTGTTGACACGTATGTGATTTCAAGCACAAAACAACATCTCGAATAACATTAAGTTATTGTTAAAACACAGGTTCTTCGTAGAGGACTTTCTACGCGATTTCACGTGTTTGATCATTCTATTCACAATCAAAGGTGCGTACACGGCCCCTTTCTTATTTTAACTGTTTTGGGGGAGAAAACATGTGCAACAAACATTTTAGATACATATCACTTGCATAAGTTAGCTGTTTACATTAAGTGAAAACATAGCATTACAAGTCCTTACATTTCGAACCGTTTAGTTTGCCGTAGTGCAAAGCGTGGTAGTTGGAAATAGATCTATTAGGTTTGACAAACCTCACTTGGTAGATGGGATCTACGCAAGTGTTTGACTAGCCAATTCACATTACTATTGTTTGTGCTAGACAATAGTGGCAAGGCAAAACATGCAACAGCATGCAACAGTCAGCTTCGGTGTCGACCACTTATGTAAATAGTACAAATGACTAGCTATCATGACTATGCATGTGTGATTATGTTATCTGCAACCTTTTGTTCAAACAGTTGTTTCAAACATTTGTGAATACTTAAACCTGTGTATGCACCAACCTTTGTGTTGACTTGATTTACATGTTTTCTCAGGACGCTAAGGTACACAAGCAAGCAAGCATGGACTAGGAGATCGAGTCGCATGCATATTTTACATTTCTGTTATTTGGATTTGAACATTTGAAACTTTGCATTGTAATTTACAGTTTTCAAACCGTTATGGTTGTTTATGTTTTAAAAACGTTTCCGCAACGCTAGAACTTTGATATTACAGTTTTAGACCAAAGTATGTTTTGAAAATCATATAGAGGTCTTCGTTATGTCTAATGATCTGAGATCCTGGTTTGTCACGTCCCAAACGGTATGATTCCGTTAGTTGAAAATTGGGGGTGTGACAACAAACAACAATCAAACTAACTTATGTGTTATTATGTGAATACGTGCTAAACATGTATTAGATGCTTCGGATAAAAGATAAGGATCGAACACGAACGAGATCGAATTAACGAAACCGAAAAACCAAGAAATAGGGTATTCGCGGTATACGGAGACCCCACGGCAAGATTCTTGGCGATACGCGAAGCAGGAGCGGGATTTTTGAATCCGGATTTCTTGGCGGTACGCCAAGGCCATGCATAAGGGTCTTGGCGGTACGCGGCGTGTTTCGGGATGAAAACTGAATATTATATTCATCGTGGTACGCCAAGGCCATGCATAAGGGTCTTGGCGGTACGCGGCGTGTTTCGGGATGAAAACTGAATATTATATTCATCGTGGTACGCCAAGGCCATGCATGATCGGCCTTGGCGGTACGCGACATGTCCCAGACGACAAAATTTTATAAAAGCAACCCCAACTCATTTTGCTCGGTTTCTTTTACACACCACCGAGCATTTTCACTCAAACACGACCAAAACCCCCTGGAACCATCACTCAAACCCTCTTGAAGCTTTCTTGAGGACATTTACTTCATTCTTGGTAAGCTTTGTCACACCCCAGGCCGGCGGGAACGGATCGGGTTTTCCCATCGGGCGGAAGGTTCCCGGGGCGCGATATCTTGAGTGATAATCAAATGATCAGATTGTTTACATAGCACATGATAAATAAACGAGAAATGCTAACACATCCATGACATAGAATTACAAGATTAAATTACAATGTATCGTTCATAATTTAATCAAGTAAATCTACCAGAAAGAATCAATGTAACTATATCTTGTATCTGTACAAGATATACAAAAGATGATTCATTGTTCTTGTCACCAAAAGCATGCAACACAAAATAAAGCTAGGTCTTCTAAAAGTCCACTAGCTTAATCTTTGCATGTATGTAGCTACACCTGTTCATCACCTGAGAAAACATGTATTTAAACAAAGTCAACACTATGTTGGTGAGTTCATAAGTATGTTAATTGAAAAACCTTGATTCATTCACATGCACAATCACAAAGTTGATTATGTTACTTGTATCATATTTGTTTCACCTGTTCACCCAATGGCTTCTCAATAGTTATATTTACAAGTAAAATATCATCCTAGTAGTGATGCTTATATATAGGGCATATGTAGGGGAACCAAGCCCCAGCCAACATCCCACCACATCACTATTAGAACTCCACACTATTTGCAATACAACTATTGATTTCCATTCCCAAATCCACATGTTCATCTCATTCTTGGTCACCTGTGATATCATGTATAGAATAATATAATGATAGTATTGTAGTTATCAAACCGAAGTAATGATAACAGATATATGTGTTAAGGATATTTGATTTATCAAATCTGTTCCTTGTATTATTCTATAATTGTGGGGTTAACTGTTGTTTCACTTTTAAATATTAAGAGTGTTAGTTAACCACTTGTAATTTGTTCTTGACTTATAGTGCACAGAGCCTAAAAGGAATCCATTGCAATCCTCACGTAATCAGATTTCAATGCATCCGATTTACCTCTACCACTTTGTATACCCATAGACCTCATCGAAACAGTTACTAGCAATATGACATGAGAATATACATTACTCAGTCTACTAGACAACAAGAAACGATTGATTAATTACTTATCACTGCAGATTAATATCACCATGTGTCGCTTTCCAGAACCTGACTTGAAGTCGCCCTGTCACCGGTCATACGTTACCGGCCAATGAATCAATACGATCAACAAACTAGCCCTACAAGCTAGAGGTTTGTCAAACCTATGGTACCACTATGCTATCGTCGGTTTAGTCACGTCAAACTAATTGGTCAGCGAATTATAGGGACTTACATGCTCAACTTGTACAATTGGCACATGATTGAAGTGATATAATACAACAGGTCAATAGTAACTAATTGTAATTTTGTTCATCTGTGTTATTGTTCTCATTGTCATATGTTCTCTGTGTTATTAACAAGGTTAAATAAGAACTTGTCTTATTACATTATGTTAATTATTTGAGTGAATGATATTGTTATCATGAAGCTACATGATCATGATTATCATTCTTGGTTCCATGTTCTCTTGTAATATGCGTTGAGTTGTAAAGCTAAGTGTTAAAAGGACTTGTCCTATTACACTTACTTAACTCTTGTGTCGAATGTTACTACAAAGATACATAGTATCTTATTAACATTCCTATGTTTGCCTGTGTTTGTTCCAATGTTTGTTTATGTAAGAATAATTGAGTGTTATAAGATAAAATTTTATAACTATATTATTCTAGTGTGTTGATGAATTATTAAGATATATATTATCTTGTTCATCTGATTATCCCTGTCATGTCATGATCATACAAGCATGCATACAATTATAAGCGATAATAAACAATTAAGTATTATCTAAAATCAATGTAATAGCAATATGTTAAGCAAAACTTATAAGTAAATAAAAGTAAGCATGTTTCTCAGCCCCGAGATTTTAAAATCAGTTAAGATTAAAGTAAAAGGGGCATATGAACTCACCTTTTAGTTGTAGGGTTGATTTAGCTTAAAAGAAGGAATGCATGCGCTCTTTGATTGTTCTTGTGGTAGCTTTCACGCCCCTGTATTGATTTCACATCGTTTGTATTTATAAGTATAATTTGTATAGATTTGTGCACGTATATGTGTTATTTCTAACTTGTTATCATCTCTTGGTCTTGATTATCATTCGGCCCCCGATTCTCTTGCTAGGAATCATGTTATTAACTTAACAATTTGATTACTTCATTTGTCATGGATGATGGCTTCATGTTTCACTTGAGTTTTAAATAAATAGAAAAGGTTATCAACCTTAAATACTTATAGTTTCTTAAATAGATCGTTTCATCGAAATTTAGTAACCATAATATTTTGAGCCTTATAAATGTATTAGGTTACATCCTAAATCAAGTGGGCCGAATGTAATCATCCTGGGCCAATTCAATTGGGCCGACTAGTTTTGGATTGGATTGCCTAGATTGTGGGCCGGTTATAGATCTTGGGCCGAAGCAATGAATTCGGGCCTAGTTTAATTAAGTTGGGCCGAAGGCTAGGTTCTGGGCCAAGCAAGGACTGTGTGGGCTTCTCAAAGTATTGGGCCTGTTGCAAGGCTAGTCTTTGGGCCGATACAAATTGATATGGGTCGATTGTTAGGAGTTTGGGCCAGGGATGTGGGCTGCGAAAGAGTTGAGCATGGGCTTTATGTTTGCCGAGTTAATGGGTCTGATCTGATGGGTCATAAAAGTCATGATGGACCGAATTCCATTGATGCTGGGCCGATGTAGTCCTTTGGACCGAACCAGGCCTGATGGGCCAATTTAAAATATTGCATGGCTAAACAGAAAAAGGGATTGGGTATTATATCAGCGAACCCTTGGATTAGTTGAGTCAAGGTTCGGCTAAAGAGAGTTTAGCCATGAAGGTTCGTGGTCCTCAGTTGAGGGTTCGGGTCTTAATGATGCAACAGGGTTCGTCTGACTTGACCTCCAATGGTTCGGCTGTTGAGAGTGGGGGTTCGGCAACATGTAGTAGGGTTCGGCTGAAAGCTGACGTGCATGGGTTCGCCGGAGAGGCATGGTTCGTCTGAAGTTTTAGGGTTCGGCCATCCTTGCAAGGTTCGAGGAAACCAAGGTTTGCCGAGGCTAAGTTGGTGAGGAAGGTTCAGCTATGGTTCGGGACACCACTGGTTCGGCTGGTGCCCTAGGGTTCGGCCAAGGCATCAGCCGCCACCCTAGGGTTCGGCCATTCTTTCCCCACAACGAACCAGTTGCAACCCCATCCTGTTCCTCAGTCACAACAACCATGGTGCTGCTCTCATGACTGTGTGTACCAGGGAGGTCGTCGAGGGTGTTGGTTGTGCGTGCAAGGTCCTAACCAGTTAATACTTTGGGTCGAACCTACATATACACACAAAACCCAAATTTCCGTGACTTTCCCTTGTTCATACCTCGAATTTTGCTGGACAAACTCTCCGATCTGTTGTACTTTCGGATAGAGGAGCTCAAGAGCTTCGCGTGGGTTCAAGAATCACCAAATTTCGTGGTGAAATGAAGAAGTTATGGGTTTTGAAGGTGGAAAATGGTGGTAAATGGTGGTGGCCAGAAATGTGAGTTAGAGAGAGAGAGTGGAAAGTGGTGAAATGAAATAAATGCCCTCATTTGTGGCTTTTATACCCCGAGGGTATTCGGGTTTGTTTCGGTTGCTCGGTTCGCGTTTTCGCCGCGTATCCGGAATTTTACGCGTAATTTTAAATGTTTTAAATAAAAAGAAGTTATTTAATTATTTTGATGAGTTTCAAAATTGTAAAAATGTTAAATATTTTATTTTATTAAATTAATCACGTTCGTGTCGTTTCGTTTCCTTTTCGTCGGATCGCGTCACCATCGCGCGTATTCGTTCGAATCGTCATTCGAACGAACACGACGATGGTTTTGCTTTCTGACTTTTGTTTTCTACCTTCCATTCATTATTTCAGAACGTTAAACTCACAAATATGTTTGTGTGAATCGTCACCCACGCAAACACACTGTCAGTCTGTCATTCTAAAACAACACTGTGGATTATGTTTGAATTGTGTTTCCTCACGGTCGGACTCAACTAACATCCCATTATCACCTTGTTTTCAAATTGAATTGTCGGCCATCTGATTCCTGTCATCTATGGATATCAGATCGCAACCGATTTGTTATTGTTATTCGCTTGAACACTGTTGTTTCTCATGATCTGTTGTGTTAACTGTACTTAGGTTTTCACTTAAATACACACAACAGATGTTTCAAATGTATGTTGTACTTACGGTATTTGAGTTTACACGAAAATACGTACAACTGTTTCTTGTATTTAGAATTCTGTTAATACAAGTACTGTGTATTCACATGTAATTACACATAGTTACTGCTGAAAGTACACGTACCGTACCGTACGGACTCGCCGGCCGGTCAAGTACTAGTTGTCACAAGCTTGGAGTCCTTGGCAGCTTAGAGAAAGAGCCAAGGAGCTAAGAACAACCAGCAAGACACTGAATCTTCACCATCTGGAGCTGTTGTAGTTCATCCTCAGTAGATCTTGGTCTCTAAGGTTGTTTTCTATGTTTGTTTATGGTTAGATCGAATATGCAATGGGTGAAAACCCACATGCATGAACATCCACCCACATGCAACTCCATGTGGTTATTGTGCAAGAATTTGTTTGTGATTTAATGGGATATTGATTTAGATCTACTGATTATAGTACATAGGATTGATTGGATTGTGTTTTGATAGGCGGTTATGTTGATTTCATAGAACTTGCCATAAAAGGAAACTTTTATGTTGCATGTTGTAGATTGGTGATGATCTAGACATGTCTAGATGTTGTCAAATGCATATTGAAGTGTTTAGAAACACATTTGAGTATTTGATTTGGTGAAAAACACGATTTTGTAGAAACTTACTATAAATGGAAACTTTTTGAAATCAAAAGAGGGGTTTTGATGATTGAACATGTTTTGGTGATAGGTGATTATTGAAATCTGTTTAAGAATGATTTCTACGCATATTGGAAACTTTGATTTTAGAAAACGGGCATTTAAACGGATACTTACTATTTTAGAAACTTTATTTGGGGCAAACGCCATAAACGGTGATTTATGCGCAAACGATATGTTTTAAGTGTTTAAACGTGTTTTTATAAACATACTAGAAGTATTGTTTTTTTTTTAAATGAGATTTCATAGCTATACTTTCCAAAATTAGAAACTTTCTAAATATAGAATGATTATTGAAATATGTTTAAGAATGATTTTAAATATGATTTTGGAAACATGGCTTATGTGAAAGCATCACGATTAGAGTCATATGATGCATATTGGTGTCTTGCATTGAGACACCTAAACAAACTAAACACAACAAACGTGTCACCAACAATTCGTCGAGTCAACACACAAACACTCAGTTGAGCACACCGACACATGGAGTTGTATGGGTCACAACACATCACATAACACATACTCACCACCTATATGGTTATAGGTGCATACTAGCAGGTGCAAGCATTCGCAAGTCGCGAACACATACATACCGGAACTGCTTTACCAGGTGAGTTCACGGCCCCTTTTTCTATTTTCCACCTTTGGGGGAGAAAACATTGAATACAAACTGTTTTGAACAACAAACATACTTTTTGGTTACATTTGGACATGCTAATATCGCGTATATGCATATGTGTGGCACTCATCCACAAAACAGATAAGTCCCCACTAAACACATCTCAAACCGTTAATAGCGCGTGGCGCTTAGCGTGGTAATTCTGAATAGTACTATTTGGGCCTGACAAGCCCCAATTTTGCGCGCCATACGGCCACCCTGACTGGAGGTCGGAACAGTGCAAAATTGACCAAACAACATTGCCATTGTCTAGTTGGATGGACATGGTGGGAGGTAGCATGTTAGCTTCGGTTGCGAACCCGCATATGATATAACACATATTGACTAGCTATCAATGGATATTGCATTGTTATGATATGTAAACCTGCAAACATTTACTTTAAACATTTGATCTTTATTGCTGATATAAAACATGTGCTCTCACCAACCTTTGTGTTGACCTTTTACTCGCATGTTTTCTTAGGTACCTAAGGCACACGCACGAGAAATCTAGGATGCTAGGATGGAGTCCATGCATCTACTTTAGTGTCTTAAACTATTAAACATTCAGTATCATTTTATGTTATGTAATAGCTAAACAACTAAAACTGCTTCCTCAAACTATTACTTTACGTTATTTTGAAAACCATTTTATGAACACTTTTGCAACTTATGAACTCAAATTGTTTCTTGAGATTTAATGCAATTACTTCCGCAACTCTGATTTTACAAACTGTTTTATCCAAGTTATTGGATGTACGTATGCAACCAGACATGTAGGTCTTGCAACTGTATGATCGGAGACTGCGATCCTGACAGCCGCGTCGCGCGCTCGGAAGGCTAGGAAGGCCTGGGTGAGACAAAACATGTGTTTCTACTTCCACTGCAGAAGCTGAATATATTGCTGTATCGAGCTGCTGTGCTCAAGTAATTTGGATCCATAAAAAATGAAATATTATGGAGTAGAACTAGTTAATACTCCTATTTAGATAGACAACTTTAGTGCCATCTCCATCACCAACAATCCTGTCAAGCATTCTCAGACAAAGCACATTGACATCAGATATCATTTCATCAGAGATTGTGCAGAAAATAAGTTAATTCATTTAGTCAAAGTTGATACCGAACACAATCTTGCTGATCTCTTCACCAAGGCATTTGATGAAGGAAGATTCAGGTATTTAATAACTGCCATAGGTATGATCAACTTTGAATAAGTTGAATTGTTATTTAGGTATACATAAGTCCTCGGAAGATATATTTAAATTTTCTTTCTATATGATGGTTCATTTAAATCTTCGGAAGTCTTATCTATACCACAAGTCAGAAGAAGTCACACTTATGAAAAAATTTATTATTTTACAAGTATTTCTCTTCCGATATAATTCTTTACTTCTGAAACCATCCTCTTCTGATTACTCGATGTATTCTCATTTAATTTCCAACAATCAAAAGACATTGCCTTCCGAAGTATAAACTTCTCTGTTAAAGATATTCTGACTCTAATGAAGAATATTCTTCCGACCATAAACGTCGAGTCCTTAATAAATATTCTTCAGATTTTTATTGTGCAACACAGCTGTCTCGGAAGACCTTTTCATCTTAGACACTCCGGATCTCAAAATTTAATGTGTCTCTATATTAAATGCTGACATCCGAAGGTATAAAAGGTCTCCCGCCCATTCAAATTATCATTCCTTTCTTCTTCAATCGTCAGTTTTCTCCGACTAAACCCTAACCGTCAATCTTCAAATGCCTCTCCTTGCTTTCAAACCTGCTCACAATCTCGTCGCAGAACTTTCTGCAGATCACAATGTTGATTTTGCACCGATCATCTTATTTCTTAGACGGAGCAGGTATTTTACGGCCCTTACTGTTAACCCCATGGTGTATGAATCTCATCATCAACAATTTTGGGGTTCCTGTTGCATCGTTGATTCCTCCAATGGTAGATCTATGTAGGCTACCATTGGCACTCTTGCAGTTTCTATTTCTGTGCAAACAATCTGTCGGCATCTTAATCTTCATGATGTCGGGGTAAGTGTTTCTTTGACAAGGGATGAGGTACCAATGACCTTTCGGTCGATGGGGTACGAAGGTCCTCTTCCTTCAACTACTTATTTGAAGGGTAGAGTAACCTATAATTACAAGTACCTCATACATGTATTTTTTGCACTGTCTTTCAAATAAAACTAGTGATTGGGATCAAATCCCCTCTGATTTGGCTTCGGCTATTCATGGTTTGATCTCCAATCAACTGTTCAACTTTTCATCTTTTATTTTCAATAACTTGGTGGACAATTTGTCGTCCCCAAAGAAATTTTGTATGTATCCCAGGTTTTTGCAACTTATCTTTAACAGTGAATTACTCTCTTTGCTCTCACAGTCTGGGAAAATTTACAAGATACCCTTGGTTACTACCAAGGTTTTTGCGCAATTAAAGAAGAATAGTGCTCAGTTCTCTGGAACTTTCCCTCTCTTCTTCCTTCCATGGAGCCACTTGCTCCTGACGGTGACAGCTCTGTCAAACCAACAGATGATGAACCCACACCATCCTCTCCGACCTCTCATCCAATCAAAGTCACCTACAAACGCAAACGAACCCCTGAACAACTATCCACAGATATTCAGGCTCCTTCTTCCGAACCCAAAAAGAAAAAGAACAGGTAGGGGCCCAGTTCTGCCTAAGGTGCAAACCACACCTGTCACTTCCCAGGTCCATAGGTATATCTACACCATCAAGGCCCCCCACTCATTCAGATACCCAAGCTCAAGGTTCCTGCTCGGCTACTCTATATGACCCACTCTCTCCTACTTCCCAGACTTTACTGAGAGTGGTGACAGAGTTGCAAGAGAGGTTCCCCGACCTAGAGCTTACATCAACAGAGGTTGAACCCAACACTTTTGAAGGGTTTAATACAGTGGAGGCTGCCACTACTGATGAACCCTCTCTAATTCATCAGGACAGTGGTACAAGCAATAGGACCTCTTCTGCGGCAACTCACATTGCTGATGACTTCTTTGAGGTCATCTTCAATGAGAGGAATCCAGGGTGCCAACAAACCACATCTGGTGATGGAGGTGCAGGAGCAAGGCTCAGGACTCCATCACCCAATGACTCCACTCTGGTGGATGAGGGAACCACTATTCAGGAATTGACGGCCACCATCTCCACCTTACAAACCAGGGTAACTGATCTGGAAGCTGAGGTCGCTACCCTGAGGCGGCAGGTCCAAGAGAAAGATGATACCATCTTGGATCTTCAGCGTAGACCACCCATTGTCTGCTCACCCTTCAATCCTGATCCTAAAACCTTTCCTTCCCCTGATGCTTTCAAAAAGGGTGAGAAGACACTCTCTAAGGGGTCAGGCACTCCAGCTATGGAAGAGAAGGAAAAGTCTCAGGAACCTACTCTATTCAGGTCTAAATTAGACAGTGAATGGGATGAGTTCCTAAAAACATACTTCCATTCAAGTTCATCATCCTCCTCCTGTTTTGAAGCTGTAGAGGCATCCATGGAGATGATACAACAAACACTCATATCTCCATGGAGCCTAGGTCTCCTACTGAGACTACTAATGTTACTGCTGAAGCTGCAGAGGCATCCATGGAGATGACACACCAAACATCTCCTATCTCCATGGAGCCTAGGTCTCCTGTTGAGACCCACAAGTCTCCTGTTGAGACTGAAGACATTGCTGAAGCAACTGCTGAGACTGAAGCAACTGCTGATGTTGCTGCTGAAGACCTCTCCTCACCTCCTGTGTTCACTAAGGAGACTACTGCAGAAATTTCTAAGTTGGTATGTCAACTGGAGGAGATAGTGAATGCTAAGGTTAACTCCGAAGTTGCGGCTGCTTCCGAAGGCCCAGTCATACTTGAGGTTTCTTCCTCAGAAGAACAACTGGCCAATGAACCAGCAAGTGAGGCCACATGATCTGTCTCCTCTGGAATAAACATCATGGATAAAGGGAAAAGAAAACTAACCCCAGAGGAGGAAACTGCTCAAGAGGAGAGGATGCCATCAAAGAAGAAAGACCGACCAGACACCTCCCTGGATACAGAGATTTTAAGACTCTCTGGTCTTCTCCAGGAGAAGGGATATGACATTGATGAGGTATTACTCTGGTCGGTGCCTACAGTGGATGCTGAATTGGATAGGGTGCAGCAACTTGAAAAAGCTGTTGCTTCATCGAAAGTTGCGCCAGTTCTCTCCAAGAAACAGAAGGAGACTGCCTACCGAGAGAAGATGAAGAAGTTCTTGATGAACTATGGATTCTCTCCGCAGCAGCTTGTTCCAATGAATAACTCTACCATGGACATGCATATGAGATATATTAAAAAAAAGATATTCATGTGTAACATCAGTGCCAGAACCATAGCCGGAACAATGACTTATACAGTAGATCAGGTACAAACTATGTATATTACATGTGTATTATTATCATTTGATGTTTAATACGAAACTATTACAAACCTATTTCAGAATCATATCATGAATTCATGGTTTAACAGTCAAAATGATATCTGACAACATAGAACTATTATGTGAATTTTAGTTAGGATTTATTATGTATAAACGTATGTGAGGTTGTACAGAACAAAACAATAACTGACGTCGTTATGTGAATATTAAATTGACGGAGTATACGTGCGAGTGACGATTCGCACGAATATATCTGTAAGTTTAACGTTCTAAACGATGTCCAATAATTAGAAGTTCAAAACGAAAAGTATAGTTGCCGTCGTGTTCGTACGGGTGATGATCCGAACGAATACGCGCGAAAACCATATGATTCGATTAAACAATTAAATTAAACAATTTTCAAAATTTAAAAAAAATAAAAGCTATTTAGTTAATTTATTAGGAATTACAATCTAAAATAATTTAGAAAATTCTATTTTAAAAGATCGTAACGTTTTGTTACGAGAAATCCGAAAACCGACACGATTACGTGTAACCAAGCGAAAACCGAACGAACCCGAACATACTCGGGCTATAAAAGCCCTTAACCTCTCTTTTTCTCCCCACTTTTGCAGCCCATACTTTCTTTCTTCTTCAAATGTCTGGCCACCACATCCCACCACCCATTTCCAACTTCAAATCATCATAACTTCTTCGTTTCTCCACCAAATTCGATGATCTAGTAGTCAAAACGAAAATAAGGACGAGAGGAACAAAGTAGTACAACCGATCGGAGCTGAAACTGACTGATTTGGTCGCAGTTTTAGAGAGAAGTTTCTGATTTTGAGGGTTTTCTACTATTCCGGTAAGGTAAGCTTCTAAATCGTTTTTATCACCTCAAATAAGTTAGGATCAACACTAAAAAGACTGTAGAAACGTGTAGATCATGTTAAGAGGAAGAAATCAAGCTTTGGATCATCAAAAACAGAGCAAAAATGAGCTCAAACGAGCTGAATTGGTGGTTGCTACTGTTGTGGTGAGTTTCTCGAACACCAGCACCATTACAGCCGATTTTTGAGCGTCTAAACCCTAGCGGCATGCACCAAATCGACTTAGGAATCTAAGGAACATGTTAGATTGATGTTTGGGTCAGTTGGGAATCGATTTGGAGCTGGATATTGGCAAAAATCGAAGGGCTAAGGGGGCTTTTGAACCTGCTGTAGAACATAACAATGTCGACAGGTTTGGGGTTTGGCTTCCATCGATAATAGACAAACCATGGCTGTCGATATTGAGCTAGGGGCTATAGATACTAACACCTGATCATTTTCCAAGTGATTTGAACTTGGAACCAGCTCAAATAATCAAGAATTGATTCGTGGGGATGGTTTGAACATGAGGTTGTCAAATGGAAGCCATTAAGGTTTTCAAGGGGATAAACCAGCTTTATACTCATCGAGACTAAGGCTTTCAAAACCAAAATCTTTTCTAAACTAATCTAACACTTAAACAAGTGTTTTATCTAATCAATTGGGTTTAAAACACCTACGTTCGTTTAATGAAACTATGAGTGAAGTGGATAACATTGGAAGTGGTTCAATGTGGTTAGTTTGAAGTGTTAGCCGATTTTATGATTACCAAAAATAATAGTTTTCAACATTCAAGTTCTAAATCATTTTAAAACAAATCAATTCAGGTTTTAGTCACCAAAGGGGACTATTACTCATGGGTTTTGGATAATAAAAAGGGTTAAGGATCAAAGAGGGTTAACTAGGTGATAACTTAGTGTGTTAACTGAATGGATGCTCACCAAGTTTCAAGGGTTATGTAAAACAAATAAACTAAGTAGGTTTCATATAAATCACAACAACTCAAGAATTTCTAGGTGATTATGAGTTACAAAGAACTAAGAAACAATATGGATTCTATGGGGGATCAATAAAATAACTAAGTATGGATGTGTTGGCCATATGAGTCAACACTCAACGCTTAGTGATTTTCATGCTTTAGATAACCAACTTAGGTTGTTCAAAACGAATAACCTAAGAAAATGATTAATTCGAAGAATGAACACGAACAAGTAGTGACAAAGAACTATTGAGAGACTTAGGGGTTAATCTAATAAAGTTAACCAAAGTCTTATAAATTAACTTATAATTGTATAAAAAATAACTTATGTTTTACAAAAATATAATGACTTGTAAATTACCTTATTAAAGTGTTCTCAAAGTAAATTAAGGAATTTCTAAACTTAATCTTTTGCAATAAAAAAGAGGATTTTATAAATGATGTTTTGTTTAAAAGATCATGTATGTTAATAGTATAAACCTTATATAAATAAGGTTTCGTTATTATTAACTAAGGGATAAGGGTTCATAGAGGGTGTGTAATATAGAATAATTAAAGAAAATCTTAGTAACACACTAGTAAGTATATAGGACACTTAGTCGCACGCCGAGACCTAAACCCTATATACGTTAACTATAAATTTTATAGTATTCGAATCATAATAAATCAACTCAGGTGCTGAAGATACATAGTCTAAAATCAACGAGCGCGCATATCTTTTGTGGCTCATTTGCATAGCAACACAGGTGAGTTCATTGCCCCTTTCCTAAACATTCTTGTTTTATAAACGCGGGGCTGAGAAGCATGCGTAAATTATTTTCCTTGAACTATATTTTACTTAAATGCTTTTACATTATATATGTTTTATATGTATAATTGTTATCCTAGATTCTGTCTAGGTAAACTATTTGCAGGTTTCAAAAAGGATTATTTACTTATCATAAGTAGATAATTGTTTCATTTCAAAGAATTATTCTCAAAGATCCATTTTCAAAGAACTATTTTCAGCGGTCTATTTTCAAAGAACTAAAGATCTAATTCAAAGAACTGTTTTCAACGATCTATTTTCAAAGAACTAAAGATCTATTTTAAAGAACTGTATGCAACAATCTATTTTCGAAGAACAGTTTTCAACAATCTATTTTCAGAGGAATATCTAGGAAATATTCAAAGATAGCATGTGCCAAAGAACTAACGATCTATACGAACAAGAACGAACATGGACGATCTAGAATGAACTATAAAATCCTATACTTCATGAAGTACTCCTAGCTAGACTGACTGATTATAGGTCGCATGTTTGATGATATTTACATATTTCCTCAACTACTAAGAACCTTGATTGCTAGACTAATCTACTCGAGTTTGACCAAGGCCCAATCATTAGGTCTTAGTTTTTGATTAAATGTTTACTTATTCACTTGTTTAAGCATTTTTATTAAATGTTTCTACATTTGTCATGATTGTTCATGTGTGTGATGAGCATAATGAATCTAGAGAACTTCCACATTTTGTTGAAACTAACAAGAACTAGTTTGTTGATGACGAGGAATGAAACGCTTAATTATCGTTAACAATAATATGTTATGTGGTTTGGTATGTGGTGGGCTGGCGGTAAGCTTGACCCTACGTATGCCCTATATATAAGCATACTTGACTGGATAATATAGGTGGTTGTTAATGAGGTTAAGGTTGTCATTCGGTCAGATTTGTACAAATTCATCTTCAAACAAAACTATATGAACTCACCAACCATGTGTTGACTTTGTTTTTGCATGACTTCTCAGGTGACGAACATGTTTAATTATGAAGTCCGTGCTTGTGACTAGGATGCCTGTCACACCCCGAGCCGGCGGGACGGATCGACTTCCCCGCCGGGCGGAAGGTTCTCGGGGCGCGATATCGTGAGTGATAATCGTGATGATCAGATTATTTGTATGGCGCATGATATATAATGAAAATGATAACATGGCATATGATGTAGAATTACAAAGTTAAATTACAATGTAAGTTCATAATTTAACTAAGTAAATATATCCAAAAGAATCAATGAGTTCATATCTTGTATCTGTACAAGATATACAAAAGATGATTCGTGGTTTTGTCATCCAAAAGTATGCAACACAAAAGTAGCTAGGTCTTCTTAAAGTCCCCTAGCTAAGTCCCTGTAATCCTGGTGACTAAACCTGTTCGTCACCTGAGAAAACATGCATTTAAACAAAGTCAACACTAGGTTGGTGAGTTCATAAGTTTAGTAATTGAAAATCCATTGAATTTATGTCAATCATGTTCACGACGATTCACACCAGTTATATTGATAATTGATTCCCATGTTTCACACAATGTCCTCTCCATGGTTATATTTACAGATAGTGTCCAATCCAACCAAGCATGCTTATATATAGGGCATACGAAAGGGTCAAGCCCAGACGCCATCCCACCACATGCTCAACTGAACTCAACACTACCTGTAATACAACGATGGATACCCATTTCATTTCACCCATGATTTCCCCGGTATGATTATCCAAATAATGAAAAAGAAAGAGACGTAATTATCTCTATTAGCCATTCCTTACGGAATAGCCCGGCATGTAAGATAAACCAATAATTGAATAAAGAGACGTAATAATCTCTGTTAGCTATTCCTTACGGATTAGCCCGGCATGTATAATATCCCAGTAAATAAATTAAGAGACGAAATCGTCTCTGTGTTAGCTATTCCTTACGGATTAGCCCGGCATGTAAGATATCATACTCGATATCTAGGGCGAAACTTAATAGTTTCTGTAGCTAATCATTACTGATTAGCCCGGCGTGTAAAATACCCAAACAATTGAATAAAGAGACATAATTGCCTCTGTTAGCTATTCCTTACGGGTTAGCCCGGCGTGTAAGATATCATACTCGATATCTAGAGCGAGACCTAGTAGTCTATGTGACTGTCAGTACTAACCAGTCCGGTGTGTAAGATATCATACTCGATATCTAGTTTGGGACATAATAGTCTCAGTAGCTGTCACCCCGCCCAGCCCGGTGTGTAAAATGTCCTACTCATGATTCCTAGTTTGAGACATAATAGTCTCAGTAGCCGTCATTACTGACAAGCCCGGTGTGTAAGATATCCTCCCACAATATCTATTGTAATGAATACGTTCCCTAGATTTTACGAAGGTTATTAATTAGAATGCTAGCACCTCTCGTGCCTGGTGCGATTTTATTAGATTACCCCAAGTCCTGGTGATTAGTTCTCGTGAATTACCCGACTGATCTATGGTTGTGTAACTGGCACACTCTGACGGTTATAGAATGTGCTCTAAATAGAGTCTTAATAGGTAGTAATAGTATATGTGGGGAATTTCATCCCGAAAGTGTGTGCTCATAATATTCTCCTTGATATCACGAGTAATTGTCTCAACTGTTATCTCGATGTTGAGTGTTCTTACTAACTTGAACAAAGTGTTATAAGAACTTGTCTTATACGCAATGTTAGTAATGTGTGAATGATCTTGTTATCATGAAGTTACATTATCATGATTATCATTCTTGTTATTCGTAATTGTTATTGGTATGTTATCCCTTGGTTTCCCCGTTAATCTATCGTGTAAGAATAATGCACAGTTGTAAGATATATTCTTAGCAACTTACATTATCCTATGTGTTAATGTGTCATGATTCTAGGTTAGCATGTACCATCCTAGCTATTTCAGGTATGATAAAATCAAACAAGCAAGCATGTAATGATAAACGATAATAACGATAAGCAATTATTATCTAAATCATAATATGAGTAATATATTAATGGACTTTTAAATAAATAAAAGTCCAGCATGTTTCTCAGCCCCGAGCTTTAAAATCAGTAAAGATTAGGAAAAAGGGGCATATGAACTCACCTAGTAGTAGTTGTGGTTGACTTAGCTTAAACAAGAAATGCACGCGCTCTTGATTGTACATGTTATTGTATTCACGATCCTGTATTGAATTTCACGTTGTTTGTAACTTATAAGTATAAGTCTTTGAGTATGTGTTTGTGTGTGTGTTTGTGTTAGCCCTAAAGTTGGCTAACACTCGTGAGTCTCGGTCATCATTCGGCCTCGGTTCTCTTGTTATAGATTATTATTATCACATGTCTTTATGTTATGTGTTTGACTTTGACTCATTCTTGCATTTCCAAATCTCATCATGATATGATTGTTACTTGTGTTAATAAAATCTTTGTAAACCATCCTAAGAATTAACTTAAGCCTATAGTTTAAAATCTTACATGTTATCCTTGTTGGATTTGAATTATTTGTTACCTAGTAATCATTAACTAGGCAACACTCCTTATAAAATTTGTTATGTTAGGTTTTGTGAAATACATTTACCCACACTCATCATCAACTTTGTAGTAATGTGCCAAGTCCCACGCATGTCATCCTTAGAATGATTTTATGTTTTTGTTTACATTTTGAATAAAATGGATCGAATGTGTACATAAGTTGTATGAGTTATGTGGACCAAATCAAGGAAAACATGGGCCAGACCAGGTCTTGGGCCGACTGACCAGGCCGAATGATTTGCTATGGGCTGAATGATGATGCTTGGGCCTATTAAATCATTCATGGTTCATATAGATGCTATTGGGCCGAGATAGTCTCCCGGTCCAATCTAGTTATGTGGGCCAACTTATTGGATTATTTAACCATCATGAGATGGGTCAAATGGTGTTGAGCCAAAACCAAAACCCTTGGATCGCAACAAGGTCAGTTGCTGGGCTGCAGGATGTTAAGGCCTAGGCACATAAAGTTGGTTATCTATTCCAGCCGAATCAAGGTGGTGGCCGTATGAAATGTGACTGGTCGAATGTAGTCCAGCGAATGGCAGGCCGAGTGAAGTATCATGGTCGAATGAGTGTGGCTGGCGAATGAAGAGGAGGTGGCTGGACCGAATGAGGTTCCTGTGACCGAATGAACTGTTGGGTGGCGACAGAGTGACTGCCGAAGGAGGCTGACCATTCGACCTTGGTCCATTCGACTCTAGGTCATTCGGCCGACTGGGTTTTTGTGCCTCGGCCATAGCTAGGCTCACCCCAAAGCCGCCCCCATTTCAGAATCTTATGGTGTTTTCGAAGATGGCAAATGCTGAGGATGGTTCTTATGGTCGTGAGGTTCAAGGTTTGAAGACATTTAACCGGTTAAGGCTTGGGTCGAACAAGAGGGTGAAAAACCCTAAATTTCGCAACCTTTGAGCTCATTTTTACCTCTGTTTTGGTGGATCTCTCTTCAGATCGATTGTACTTTCATGTAGAGGAGATCGAGATCTTTGTTTAGGCACCAAGAACACTCAAATCCATTAAGAGATGAGGGAGATCTATGGATTTGAAGATTGAAATCTTAGAGAGAGAGGGAAGAACGAGTTTGTAGAGAGAGATTGGGTAGGTGATGGTGTTTATGAGGATTAAATGCTTAGAAATGGGTTTTTTTATACCCCGCATGTGTTCGGGTTCGTTTCTGTTGCTCGTTTCTCGTTTTCGTCGTATTTCCAGAACGTCACGCGTATTTTACGGATTCTTGATAATTTGTTTTTCTCAGACTATTTCGATGAGTTTCAAAATTGTAAAACATAAATATTATGTTTCACTTATTTTTTTTCTGTTTCATTCGCGGTCAGACCGTTAATCCTCGTTGTTTCGTTACGAAATTCCAGTTCGTGTAGTTTTATTAGATTAAATTGATAAATTCTTTTCAGGTGTAATCTCTAAATCATATTATTTTTATTTTATTATTTTACAGCTCTTTACGTCAGAAAACGTCACTTACGCGCGTTTTCGTACAAAGCGCTAACTGTACGAACACGATCGTATGTTTCACTTTCTGATTTGGTTTTCTACTTTTCAGTTATCGTTCAGAACGTTAAACCCACAGATGTATTTGTGTGAATCGTCACCCACGCAAACACACTGTCGGTTTATTATTCGTCTACAATGCTGAGTTATTGTTTTACATTGAACATTCTCACAAACGGACTCAACTAAACTGTCAGTTTTCACATTGTTATTATTGAATTCACCTTGCTTTCGTACTGTGTTGTCGGCCATCTAATTCTTGTTATCTATGGATATCAGATCGCAACCGATAGGTTATTGTCATTCGTTTGTACACTGTTGTTTCTCTTGAGTTGTTGTATTTCCTGCATTTAAGTTTTCACTTAAACACATACAACTGTTGTTTGTTTTTGGAGTTCTGTTGTCACACAACTGTTTGTTCACTGTATTTACACACAGTAAATACTGAAAGTACACATACCGTACGGACTTGCCGAACGGTTAGGTACTGGTTGTCACAATGCCCATATAGAGGACCTAGTATTTTGGACGTGCATATCTTGAACTTCATTATACATATTATTTTGTACATCTTGTGCAGATACAAGATGGTAGATTTATGATGTTATTAGTAGATTTACATTGTTAAATTATGAACGATAATGGTGTAATTTAACTTTGTAATTCTATTTAATTTATTACTTTCTCATTTTATATAATGTGCAATATAACAATCTGATCACTCCGATTATCACCCCGATATCACGCCCTGGGACCATTCCGCCTGACGTGACATTCGATCCGGCCCGCCGGCTCGGGGTGTGACACCATGGGAGAGCTGCCTTCCCTGGACCAGATCCAGGCTCAAAAGGAGGATCTAAATCTAGGCTTTAAGGGAAGAATAATCTTTGACAAACCCCTCTCTGATGCAGCACTCAGAGAAGGATTGAAGGTGATGTGTGAAGCTTCAACAAATGCGTTCTTCCCTAAGCAGGAGCCTCCCTCTCCTCCATCTAGTCCCTCTTATGACAACGTGCTTATATCCTTAGTGATCAAAATAAACAAAAGTTCTACAAAGAAAACATCCAGTCCCTCTTATGACAACGTGCCTTTATCCTCAGTGATCAAAATAAACAAATGTTCTACAAAGAAAACATCCACAGCTTCTGATCCTGAGATATTTACAAGGGAGGATGAGAGGAAAACTAAAGAAACAGATGCCAATGTAGCATCCGAGGAAGCCACAAGGGAAGAGGGAGCAGTTGAGAAACAAGAAGCCAGAGACAAGAAGAGCTTAGTCATATATGTAGGACAAACAAAGTCCAAAAGAAGAAAAACAATGTCAAGAAGGAGAAAGAAGCATGCAAACTCTTCTGACTCTGAGCCCAAACCTGTGAGTGCACCAGAGCCTATAAAAACATATATTCCAATAGTTGAGTGGAGCTTCAATGCCTGACAAAAGTTGTTCGCTCTCAGACAAGTAGGAGGAGGCAAAATGGTGAAGAACATAAATGAGCTCATAGTTATTCAGGACCTCCTTGTCTTTGACTTAGACAGTCTCCCTCTACACAACCCTGACAATGGTGCTGATGGCAGAATTGCCATAAAATGGGTCAAGGCAAGGGTACAAATTCTTAGAGGAGAACGATTAAGTTTTGGAAGCATCAGCCTAGGGGAGACTATAAGAACATAAAGGCCGATGCTCTCCAAATCTTCTAAGTCATTGACACCACACAAGAAGTCCATAAAAGTCTCGGAAGGACAAAGTTATCTTCTGGAAGGAACTAGTCTTCGAAAGAAGCTTGAGAGCTTCAAAAGACAAAGTACCCTCGGAAGACAACTTTGTTCTTCAAAATAACTCAACAGAAATAAAGGGCTTCTGAATACACAGGCTTTCGAATACAAAAGTTTCTAGAAGACTTTAGTCTGACATGATCCAAGACCTTTATAGAAATATTCAGAGACGCTTTCTATCATCAAGATCAAATCAGAAGACATTCCAATAAAAGTCAGCAACAAAAAAAAGATTTGTCAGACTTACATAGATATGATACATTAAATGTCATTTGTAGTTTAGGCATTTATTGTAAAAGTCAATGAAGATATTTGTATTGATTGTAATTAATACAACTTGGTCTGTCAAGCATTAACATATACTAGTTTTAGCATTAGTTTGTTTTCTAGTATCTTGTCCAGCCTTGTATTCCTACGAGAATACAACTGTAGGTTTTAGTATAATATGTTCACTTGTATATTGAGCAGGACACGAGTGTGTGCTTGAGCTTAGAGTCTTGTTCACTTTGCATTTGAATGAAATATACTTTAACCTTGAAATCAACTTTGTTTGTGTATTATATTTGTTCTACAACTGTGAGTGAGTTGAGTTGATAGAATCTTTCGCATCTATCAAGCTTAGTAGAAGATTACTTGTGAAAGTGTTGTGTTTATTACACAACCCGTTCCTACAGTGAACATAAATAACATTATACCATTTAAGGAATATTATCCATCAGGAGTGGCAAACTATAGACTTTTAATCATAATCATTGTCATGGCTTCGTCATCTACACATAAGAATAAATCATCTTCTTCAAGTGTTGTGATTGTTTTGGGATCATATGGGGAATAATAATTCCTCATCATCAATACAAGTGATCTTTAGTAAGAATACGTCATCAACAAAATTCAAGACAGTTGATTTTTTCCTCACTTTTCCGTTTCGTTGGCCAACGTGAGTGGGACAACCCTAGTTTTAGCCTCAACTTCGTGAATAATTGGCACCAAATGAAAGCATGTACTAATGAAATATCGTTGGGAAATAGTCAATTAATTTTTTATATTTTACTATTTCTATAAAAAAATTATTCCTGACGACACATCTTCTTAATTTTTTATATTTTACTATTTCTATAAAAAAATTATTCCTGACGACACATCTTCGTTTCGTTAGCCAACCTGAATAGGACAACCCTAGTTACTAACAACAAAAATCAGTAGAGATTTCACCCAATCCATCATTTCTCTATAACTCTCTCGACTCTCTTGAATTTTTTATCCATATCCAACATTTCTCTTTCCTTTCGTCGTCATTTGCTACTATGGTTCACCTCCATCACTATCATAGGTCATCTTCTTCAAAGAGCAAGTACTATTATTCATTCATTCATTTTTTAGATTGTTTGCCCTAAAAGTGATATTAGCTTAAAATAAAACTAAATATAGGTGATTTTCTTTTAAAAAAAAAATCCTAACAGTAGATTGTCTTAGTGACATCTCGATCAAGCCCATTAGGGACGAAGCATAGGTCAGACCGGGGGAGGGGGGGACCGCCCTCACTCTATTTTTTTCCTCAGTAGTGTTAATTTTCGGACCGTAAAACAAATTTTTTTTAAAATACTGGTTTCGCCCCCCCTCCTCAAAACAAATTTTAGACCAAACATATTTTAAAAAATACTCATTCCATCCCTCTCAATTTTTTTACCCAATTTTCCTCCCTCTTGTTTTTTATTTTATTTCTTAACAAATAACCTTTTTCTTTTAATCTTTTATTCTTTTCTTTGATACCTATGGCTATTCCCTAAAATACCCTCACTCCCTAAGCCCTAATTTTTGAAAAAATTGAATCCCGATTCCCGTCCCCTGCTCCTTTTTGTCGGCCTCCAATTCTCCCGACTCGGCAACATCCCTGCGCCTCGCCGCCCCATGCTGCCATCCACCGTCCATGACTCCACAACCCACAGGCTGTCCGCCGTCGCCCATCAGGTCGGAACCACACGGCAGCACTCGGCAACCAGCACTCGACAGTCGGCAGCCCTCCTTGGCAGCCCTCCTCTCCTCCTAGGCGACTTACTTTGCAATGAAGATATTCAACAGAGAGTGGATTTTCAGCGATGAAGATATTCAAGAATCATCTTCGAAATAAGATGTCTGATGAGTATCTTGCAAATAGCTTGGTGATCTATGTAGAAAAAGAAATTGCTGAAAAGTTTGACTCGGAGTACATAATCCATGAATTCAAAAATCTCAAAGGTCGTCGAGCGGAATTGTAATTCTTTCTTAAGGTACTCACTCTTTTAATTTTTTTACACATAATGATAATTATTAGATATTTTAATTTATATTGTTTGACCCTACTTGACCCGAATCGCTAATCCGAACATTTAATCCAACTAACCGAGCCAATTGCAAAAAAAAATTTTGGATCACATAAGTTTTCGCCTCCCCCTCCGATACAGTCAAGTTTCGTCACTTAAGCCCATCTACATTTGAAGAAGAAAATGACGGTGTCCTTTGAAGTTAAGTTTAATTTGTTTAATGTACTTAAAAGTTTGCGTTTTTTTGACTTAATATGGTTAAATTTTATTTTAATTTATTCAAATTTGTATATATAGGTTTGTGTATGTTAGTAATACAAACCATATATATTGACCAGAAATGTATATGGTTTTTGTGTGTATAGAGATTTTTATATCCTTCAATTAGTTGTATGTATATATATTTGTTTAAATATGTGTGTGTATATATATATATTATTATTTTTTTATATTTCTATGAGTTATCATTTGTGTATCTATGCATGTACCTGTATGTATTGTATTGTGCTATTTGATTATTTGTATGATTGTGTCTAATAAAATTGTAACGGTGTATAAGTTTTCTAATTAGTTAGGAAGCATTTTAGCTTTTATCACCTATGTCTTTCTCTGTCATTTTTATTATAATCTCAACTAAGGTGGCTTGTTCTAATATGCTATTAATTGTTAAGAAACAATTATAGCAATTAATAGAAGTTGGATCACACCATGAATTCAAAATGATCTGTTTTTTATTATTAGTCATGAGAACCTTATAAAGAGTATAAAATACCACCTTAATACAATAAAGAAAAATTTATTACCCTTGTAAAAAATGTCTCAATTTGAATCGACACATTTCAAATTTGGTTTATGAGCACATATGTGGCTGAGAGTTTTCTTAATCATAATATCATATGGCACATGGAGTTTATAGGTACAAAACATTTGTTTCACAGTTGAATCAAACAAAAGATTACAAACAAGTATATTTTGGTTTGCATATTTGCAATTGAAAACTCACCTATTAGGCTTCTCAAACCTTTGGCCATTCATAAAGACCCACAAATTTACATATATATGAAATTAAACTACAAGCTAGAAACATGATGACGTGATACATGGGAGGAAACCACCCCATGTTTTGACTCACTAACAAAAACTTATAATAATAAATAAACTACAAATAAACTTCTAATATTCCCATGACCCATAATTTAACCCGTCAAGATTACCCAACAGAGTTATCAAGGTGAGGGACATACTAATGCTTTAGGTATATACGCACTTTGCATTTCAAAAAACTGTCTTCCAACAACTAATCAAGAGATGTTATATAATTTGACAATATTATGGCAGAGCAGATTACATATGAACAAAATATAGATGAAGATGTAAATTGCTTAGACCTGAAAATTGATGCATTATTAATGTGAGTATTGAGTTCTACCTTAGTTGTCGCATTATGTCTTCTCTAAACTTTTTGGAATAATTGATGCATAGTAAAGTCAATAACAAATGAGCATATACTTTAGTTAACTAGTTTTTAGAGTTTCAAAGAGTTGGTATTTCCAAAAAAATAATCATATTCTAACTTCATACTATGAAGTTTGGGAGAAGTTGAGAAATATTATTTTAGGATATCAATTTATCTATGTTTGCAGAATTGATTGTGCTCTGTTTTGAAACAAGAGTGAGTCGAAGGAAAATTTTCTAGTTTGTAATGAGAATTAATGATTGACCAAAACACAAATGGGAAAAAAGTATCACAAAAAGTGTTACATTTAATGTAATCTTCAGGGCACTTCCCTATAAACTTCATGAATTCTTTATTCATAGACGATGAGCATGTGAGGGATATGTAATGTAATTTTGTTATTTATTGAATCTTGTTTTCTTTACATTATTAGTCATTGCATTACATCTCAGATTTTTGTCTATGTTCATCATCTTCTATGTTCTTAAAATGATTCATCTACACAAATCAGGTAGGTCTTATCCCAATGGATCGGATATATGCTTGTGAATTGACTTTTATTTATCAAGAAATGTAGAATAAGTTGGCACCAATGTCCCATTAAGTCGGATAAATCTTTTGTATTTTGTTGACTATATGCAAGAAAAGTCTTGTACGTTCTGTTTGGTTTTCATCTATAAAAGGATAGCCCTTTGGTGTTTCGTATCACCAAACTAAGCAAAAAACTTACAAATCAGATTTAGGGCTTCCATAATATTCATTCTAAAAATGGGTTTCATGACTAAGGCTTTTACTTTGCTTGCCATAGTTGCATGTCTTACATCAGTTGCTCATGCTATTTCTGGGCAAGCGACTTTCTACACTCCTCCCTACGTTCGTAAGCATACGAATATTAAAAATTATACTAAATTTATTTTTCTTTATGTAGCATCTTTTGAGTGTTTGATTGTGTTGTATATGTAGCATCATCATGTTTTGGGTTCGAAGACCGTGGTGTTATGATTGCAGCTGCAAACCCTGGGCTGTTTAACAATGGAGCCGCGTGTGGGACTAGGTACCGTGTGACTTGCACCGGTAGAACAAATGATGGTGTTTTGCAACCTTGCACCGGCAGGAGCGTTGATGTTACTATTGTTGATCTTTGTCCTGGATGTGGTTCGAATCAAATTGATCTTTCCCAAGAGGCATTTGCTGTGATTGCTAATCCTGATGCTGGGAGGATTAACATTGACTATACACGGTAATTATATATAAACAAAATCCAAATTCTTTAGGTGAAACTTATTTGTTTTGAGCAAATTACATAAAACATTCTTTATGTATATATCAACTTTCATATTTCATTTCTAAACTTAAAAAATTGCGTCAAACATCATTTAGCTTCATATAAATTTTTTTTAACAATTACGTCCTTTTCCATTAACTGAAGTTGGCTTTTATGTTAATTTTTTAAAATAGAATATTTTACTCTTATTATTTAAGGATGAAATATGTAACTATATTTAAAGTTAAAGAACGCTTTTTAAAATTTACTATTTTTTTAATTCTTGTTAGTTTTTATTCTTTCTTTCTTTTTTTTCCTTTTACTTTTATTTTTTCAATATTTTATTTCATAAAATTTTAAAATTAGTAATTAATCAGATAGTTTATTTATTTTATAAAAAGTATTTATATATATTTTTATTATATATATTTTTTTGTTCATTTAGTTTATTTATTATTTTTCTCCAAATTATCATTATACGTCTAATAAATTAATTTATCATTTTATTATAAATTTTTAACTATGATTTATTAATTATAAGTGTAAAAATATATAATCAACTATTTTGGTATTCAACTAGGTTGACTAGAAATATTGTTTTGGGAAGTTTATTCTAAATTTTTAGCTATATTTTAATTTATAAAAATTAAGTTTTTTTTGGTTAACACAAAAAATAAATTCAATTTTTTTGATAAACAAATATTTGTTTAATTAACAAAAAAAAAAAATCATAGTTTTTTATAACAAGAAAAGTGATTAATTAAGTACATCAAACAAACATATAAGAGATTTAGTATGCATGTTGCAACATGTTTATGAACCTTATAACCAATGTTGCATCGGTGACGTTAAGGTAACTAAGTACATTAAACAAACATATAAGTTGAGACAGTTTGGTTTTAAAAATTGAAACGTATACATAAAGCAACCTTATGTCTTATGTTGTAGCATAATAATTAAAACAATAGATATAGAAAAAGGGTGATCTGTATTTTAGAATGAAATATATAAAGAAACCAACATTATTCTCGTATGTTATGATTTAATAATTTAAAAAATTAAAGAAAATGAAAATATATATATATATAAAAGGTTGCCGCAGGAATTGAACATGTATGGCTAGCGTCAAGAAAGCTAGAAAAGGTGCTCAAATCAACACCAGAACTTAATAAAATTTTTTTAACTATAATAAAATTAATGATTAATAAGAAAAGAATAATTAATAAAATAAACAAACGAAAATAAATACAAATAAACAAAAGTAAATAAATAAATTTTCAATAATAAATAAAATAATTAATTAGTTACATATTTCATCCTTAAATAGTATGGGTAAAATAGTCATTTACAAAAGTTAACTGAAAAATTAACTTAATTAGTGGAAAATGACTTAATTGTTATAAAAATGAAAATAAATGATGTCAGACGTAATTATTAAAGTTTAAGGATAAAATCTGAATGATGATATATACATTAAGGATGTTTTGTGTAATTTACTTTTTTTTTTCCTTTTTTCTAACTTTTGTCTAATTATTTATGATTTTCTCTATTTTAGGATCTAAAAGAAAATTATGGATTCAAGATGCAAATAATAAACTTTCCCTTATGCGTTATATTCCAAATAAAAGAGACTCGAGCATTGTAATCATGCTTGTATATATGTCTCTCATTAATTTATCAGTTCGTTGAATATAGCTGTTGTTTTTATTTTATCAAATTTTAATTTTAGTTATTGAAGAAATTTGAAATAATGTATCCTTTATATATGTTTAATAAAGACGAATAAAATTATAAAACCGTCATACATGCGCGCATAAATTATGATAGCAGAAACTATGTTGTTGTGGAGTAAAAATTTTTTATGGTATTTGTTCGGCCTCTACGTGTATATATGATAGTTCTCCAAATCAAAAGGTATACAAGGACACCTTCTGGCTATTACAATAGGTGTGGTCATAAAAAGGTATACTGAGGTGCAAACACAACGGTCAAGAATATACAAGCTAGCTAACAAAAGAAATTATTTAGTATATTTTTATTATCGAGCACATAATATTATTAAAAAAGTAATGAAATAACCACTAAAAAAATAATTGTATAACAATACTTGATCAATAAAGAAAGTAATGGAACTAATTTTTTCCAAAAGTTATTTGAAATGTTGGATCGAAGACTTCTGACTTTATCTTCATCGGTAGCTTCAAAGTGTTTTCATAAACACCAGCTTTCAATCTTCTATGCCTTCTTAACACGTTTGACTTTTCTAGTATACCTACTTATAGCATAGTGTATTTAATTTGGGTGTCCCAAACTCTTGCTACACAAAAATACGATATCGTTATATATAACTCTTTCTTTCAAACATTAGCTTTTAATTCTAGGCTTACAACCAGGCATCCCCTTCCAGTGGAGGATCCAACAATTTTTTTCAGTAGGTTCACTATTTCAAACACTTCAATCATATAGAACGGATATAAAAATTTCCAGGTCGTTTTGATAGTTCGGATCTTATAAAGTACATCACATAATAACAGTTCGTCATTAAAGAGTTTGGGGGTACGGAGTGAACGTTTGTTTAACAATTTTGAGCTTCAACCAAGTGGGAGTCAAGGAGGATGCGCCCTCTTGCGGGGTCGTAGGGGCTGCGCCCTGATGGTGGGGTTCGAGGCAAAGCCTCAAAACATAAGCAAAATTTGGGAAGAAACATTGATTTTTGAAAGCAATTTTAATACGATTATATAGAAATTCAAGCATTGATTCTTAAGAATTTACTAGCAAATATCACTTACCCTATTCAAGTTTGCAAAGTGTTGGGGAAAATTAAATTAAGGATTCATCATTAAAAATATTAATGAGTTCACCCTAGCTTTTCAGTCTTTCGAAAACAAAAAATTCTTACTAAATTTTCGAAAAGCAGTGGGTTCCAGTGAACCCACCCCAATATATCTACTTCCGCAGTGTGCACTTCTTGAAGCTAATAACGTTTGTAGTTTAACAAATGTGTTTGTATTGTGTATGCGAGTAGCTAACGCACCACACCTTTAATAAGCAAGCTATTATTTATTTACTCTTTCAAATATAGTTGTTTCTAGACAAACCTCCTAGTTGTCTTTAAATCCTACCTCATCTCTCACTCAAGTGTCATTTAGGGGCCTTAGCTTATAATCCGAGCTAAATATATCCTTCACAAGTATATGGGATTTAGATTTTACAGAATGTTTACTGAAAAAAAGTCATGGTGAGTATATGGGTTTATATTGATAAAAATTCAATATATACTATATTATAAATAAAGGTTTTGATATGACACTTGTCAACATTTTAGGCCATTTAAAGATTTTTTTTCCTCCTCTCTCTCATAATAAATATTTTTATGTCATGTTTGTATTAAATTTTTGATTTTTTTTATCTTCTGTCTCCTATTAAATATTAATAATTTTATTTATTTAATAAATAATATGATTAAATTATGAATCAATTCTTTAATTTTTTTTATAAAAAGTCTTTGAAAAATATGTATTATGTTATTTTAAACAAATAATTTTAAAATTCAAATATTTAACATGTGTAAATGTTTAATACGTCTTTGTAAAAAAAGGTATAACGAATATTATTATTATTAATATAATCATGTAAATTTAAAAAGATGTAATAAAATTATTTTAATTATGTAAATTCATAAAAACATAATTATAAAATCACATTATTTTTTATTCACAAACTCGTGTATTACACGGGATTATAAACTAGTATAGTAATATACAAATAAGTTTTAAAGCTTTTAAAACATTAATTAGTAGGGTTATTCATAAAACAAGGGCAATGCATTTTATACTATACTATTAAATAATCTGAAGTTAAGTGAACTAGATCTTACGGAGCCTGCTCATGTATGACATGATTTGTATCTGATCATATACTATATGTATATTCAATAAAATATTTTTTTATTGAAATTTTAATTTTTTTACTCACAGTGCATGTTATTAAATAAAAGGTTCTCAAAAGTAAAAAAAATTCTAGCAAAAAAATTTTATCAATTAAGCTGACATATTTTTAGAAAGCTTTTTAAATGTTTTTTTAGTTAGTTGAGAATGTTTTCTATGATTAAATTTTTTTTTTGTTGTTGAAATGTTTTTCGTCCCTTAAAAGTAACGTTCAATCTAATTGAAAAAAAATATATAAATGTTGTGTTGACTTTTTTAAATGTTTCTAAAACAATTTTGTTAGGTCTAGATAAATCAAGACCGATAGTTGATTGGGATAGTTGGAATGTAAATAAAGAGTATAATATATTTGTTGACTAGAGAGCAACGAGTTATTATACGAGCCACTGAAAACTTAATATTACGATGACACTAGATGACAAGAAAACCCGAAGACCACAATAAATGATACAATATTTATTATATATTATCATTTTGTTGTGTTCATTGTTTTTAGATTTTTAGGTCATATGAATTATATTTATTCTGCAACCTATCTTGCAATTGTTATATGAGCGAAGTTCTCAAGACTAACAATTTAATTATTGATTGTCTAATGTTAACTTGTGCTCAATACTCTAATTTTGTTAAATTTTTATAATGGTTATTGAAGTAGTTCTTGTTGCTCTATTCTTTAATTTTTTTGGATTTTTGTGTTTTGATTTGTTAAAACAGAAGTGGGATTTGATTCTTTCTATTTCTATTGCAACCACATCCAAATTTGTTCCGTCTTCTCTAATTTTCTTAAATGCTTTTTGACACTCTGGTCTTGAGAAAGATATCATATGTGGACTCCTTTTGTTCAAAGTAATTATTGTTTTGAAATTATATACACGACATGTAATATTCAATTGATATATGTTGGGTAATATATTCAAGCTTCATTTCTTAAAAAATAACAATATAGCTGGTTTCCATGATGGTCACAATCCATGTATATATGTGTACCTCAAGGGCAAAAGTAAAATAAACTAATTTTAACGTTATTTTACTTGTTTTGTAAAAATTAAGTTAAAGGCGTTAAAATGATTAACTTCAAACGATTACTTTGAGTCAGGAATTCATTCAGAGCAGCTTTTTTATCCTCACTTAGATAGAGGTAAAGTTTGTCTTTATCCTTTTCTTTCATAGCTTACTAAACAGTTGAATAATAAGAATATATATACTAAGTAAGTTTGTTTGTTTTAATCATAAAAACTCTCTTGCTCTCTCATAGAGTGATAGGGTGACCTAACCTTATCCTTCGGTTGATTTCCGTAATACTAAATAGCAATTCATGAATGTTTATGGACTCGAGGCTCACTGACATCAAGCTCACTGAAAGTCTCTCATGAGATATAAATGTATTCATGAAAAGCATTAAGTCACGATGTATAAAGAATGATTTTGGTGATAAAGGAATTTAAAAAAAAAAATAATGTTCCCGATCCAAAGGAAAAGAAATGAAAATGATAATTTGACAAGTTTACCGTTATAAGTTTTTGTTTATTATTATGCATATTATGATATTAAATATAAAAAGTTTATAATAAATTATTCTTTCAAGATTCATTACCAAAAAACAAATATCCCAAAAAATCAAAAAAAAAATCAAATTTGTTCAAAATTAACACGAAAAAAAACTACGATTAATAAAGCGTATTCTTTATCGTTTCACCATCTTTTGTAGTTGCTTAACTGCTTGAACCCATCATATCTTTCAATACATCCATGCGCATCTGAAGAGGACAACTAAACAATGTTCTTGCTTTTCTTGATTAGTTGCCAAAAAATTTAAAGCCCTTGTACGAAATATGGATCAAAAATATGATCGAAATATGTATTATGCTATATATTAAAAAAAATAAATAAGTATATATAAATAGCAAAATAATAAACAATTCTAATCCAATCCAGCTCAAGCTTAAAACTATTAAAAAATATTCCATAGCGAAGCTTTAGTCTCAACTAATATTTTACACCCATTGTAAAAATGGTAGGAATTAGGTCATGAATGGCATTATGGAAGTCAACTTTTGAACAAAATTGGTAACATATAAAGTTTTGTTTAGGCTCAGCACTATGAATTTTGAAGAGCCCTTATCTCGCTTTTATGCACCAACTTGAAAGGTAAACCAATATATCAAAAGTAACAAGGGAGCTTAATATTTCGTCCCTAGACTTACACGCAATCTACAAGTTTACTTCATCGAAAATGACCACAAAATACCACCTAACAACGGCAGAAAAGTTAAATGTACACCCATCCATCTTCGATATATCTTAATCTATTTGTTCTTATAAGAATAGAAATTAAAGACTAAAGAGTTCTCTCGAGACGCTTGCAATACGTAATGTCCAAGACCAAAACTAGATTAAATAGTTGATTTTGGAATAAAGAGTCAAAAATAAAATTGTTGGAGGACTGAAATGGCAAATTAAGTAGAAACCCAAAATTATAGTTTACCTAAAAGCAAGTCTCTCAACTCTCACTTTACACCGGTCTTTCCTTGTATATTAGTGAATTAATGTCTTTTTCTCATGTTTCCAACTTTATATACGTTAGCATTATATCATCAATGAGAAATCGAAATAAGGTTGAAACTTTATCTAGTCTCCATTACGTAGCCGGGTATAATCTTGCTTTTTCAGTTTAAACCACTGTCTTAACCCGTCATGTATTGAGCGGCATCAAAACTAGTGGTGGAGCTTGAAGGACCGGAAATTTCAAAAATATGGGCGAAATCAATGTCTATAAAAAAAGTATAATCCATTGATTCAAAAAGCAACACAACTAATAGAAAAAAAAAAAGGAAGACAGTCATAGTGAAACATTTATCAGCTGGATATGCACATAAAATAAACACAAAAGCATATTAAGTTTGAGGAGCTCAAGTGACATTATACAAAGAGATATGGTACATTATGTTGGAACTTTAAAGTGTGAAAAGAAAAAAAAAAGGAAAAAGAAAATGATAAACTTTTCATTACTAATTCAATTGTAATGAATTGGTCATGAATATGCTTGTTAGTGGGAAATTGTAATGAATTGGCCATGAATATGATTGTTAGTGGGCATAATGGCAACCTTTGAAATGCCATGACTACAAGTATAAATAGAGGCATTTGGCCTCTTGTTGAGGTTGCTAGTTTTTGAGATCTCTACACCACTTGAGATATACACACACAAGGTTCAAAGGTTCCAAACACAATCATATATTTTGTTGAGTTCTCAACAACCTACAACGATTGATTCCTCGTGTTAAACACTCTTGTTTCAGGTGACGTTTCGGGTTTTCGGTTAACTCCGGCAGTACATACTGCTTCGGCTGTTGTACCCTGGGAAACAGTCGGGTTCACTTGGGTGGCCCGAAATCTGTTTTAAGGAACCTCTGTTGAACAGAAATCCTCAGCCACCGAACTCATTTCAATTCGTTTTATCTTGTTTTATACTTCTTCTTGTAATTTCAATTTTAGCATTTTTTTTATATTTCTTTTATTACTTTATTTTATATTTTGTATTTCTCTGAATTGTAATTCGAATAATTGAATAATAAAATTATTTGTTTATTTTGTGAACGGTGTTCCTACAAGCTTAAAACATATTTTAAAAACCACCGTTCATAAGTTTGTGTTTTTAAAATTATCGGATTACAAAACAGAAATATAAACTATTTAGTTTCTTACAAATGTTTGTTTATCAAGAAATTTAAAATGTGTTTTTAAATTTTGTTTTTGGTAAACAAGTATTTTTTTATTAATAGGAAAATTCAAACATTTTGTTTGGTTTTTTAGCAAACCATAAATGATTATTTTCTGTTTTGATGATTGTTAACAAAGTTTGGTTTTATATAATTCAATTTGTTCTTGTGTAAACCAAAAGTTTTATAAACCGTTTTTTTAACGTTTATTTAACGAACATATTCGAATCAGTTTTTTTTTACTACGAGTTTTATAAACGATAGTTATTATCGTTTATTTCTAACGAGCGTGTTAGAAAAATGTTTATGATCTAAAAACTGAATATCATAATACGTATTATGCTTTTAAAAAAATTTCGATTTTGGGGTTGATTTATGTAAACCATAATTTCTCAAATAAGTATCAAATTTTATCAAATTTTAGTAAAATTAGATTTTGGTTTTGTGTAAACCATACGGGTTTTTTTTAAACCACAATATTTTGATAAATTAAGCTCATCAAAGTTTAAGTTTTAAGTGACGGACTTGTAGTAACTGGAAGGGTGGACATCGTTATCTGAGTTTCCTATTTAGGAAAGTAATTCGCATATATCCCAATCAGCTGAGGGACCTGTCTTGCTTTTCTGGGGATTCTTGGAGAGAGTGTCTTAACATATTAGGCCAAAACAAGTCATGCAAACGTCACATGAACTCAAATAACTTTGTTTGAGTTAAAAAATTAATTTTTAAATTTGGTTGTGTAAACCTTATTTTTGAAAATCAGACTTGCTTTGTTTGCATTTCCACTTTTGTTTCAGTAATAACAACTGTACCTGCTCAAACTTCAACACTTGCGGGACCATTAGTTGGTACCCAAGTTGCCCAGACTGTGGCAAATCATGCTGAAAGACCTGAAAAATTTTTAGGTTTGGACTTTAAGAGGTGGCAACAAAAGATGTTGTTTTACTTGACCACTTTGAATCTTGCGAGGTTCCTTACTGAATCCACTCCTGCAATTACTAATGGGAATGTCCAATCCATAAGCGCTTTGGAAGCGTGGAAACACTCGGAATATCTATGTCGCAACTATGTGTTGAACGGTTTAGTGGACGCATTGTATAATGTTCACTGCAAGATAACAACCGCCAAAGAATTATGGGAGTCGTTAGACAAAAAGTATAGAACGGAGGATGCTGGCACGAAGAAGTTTGTGGTAGCCCGTTTCTTGGACTATAAAATGGTTGATACTAAAACAGTTTTGAACCAAGTTTAAGAGTTACAAATTATACTAAGTGACATACATTCTGAGGGAATGACTCTTAGTGAGACATTTCAAGTTGCAGCCATGATTGAAAAATTGCCTCCAAGTTGGGTGGATTTCAAGAACTACCTAAAGCATAAGCGAAAGGAAATGACTGTGGAGGACCTTGTGGTACGTCTTCGAAGTAAGGAAGACAATAGAAATTCCATCTTTTATCCGAGCTTATGTCACAAAAAGTATTGATAAAAATATAAATCACAAAAGAAATATGTAGATTAATTAAAATATTAAAACAATTTTTTTCGCACAAATCATAATTCTTTACAAAAAAAATAAGCCACAAAAGCCAATAATGGCTTCAAAGACGAATGAGAAACACCCATCAAACAATCTTGTTCTTGAGAGCTTTTAACATCTTCAATCCAGTAATTAATAAAAAGAAAAATCACTTTGTGCTTCTTTATTAAAGTGTACAATCACCACTGTTTAACACTCTTGCTAGTAAATGGTGGGCATTAGTGTCAAATAATCCCATCAATTTTCCCCGTAGACTAATGCTACACAACTTGCATTTTAAGACCCAAAATCTGTTCAATTCTATATGATCTTGTTTAAGCACTAACTTTTGATTTTAGTAGTAATATTGACCTTCAGAAGAAACTTTGACTTTAAGCACTAACTTTGCTGGTCAGCATTAACCCTTGCATTAGGATTAAGTTTGGTTCAGCATCAACTCTAGCTTGCACAAGAAGTAACGTTTGAAATTTGCTGCTGATGAGTAAACACTGCTAGTCTGCTACTCATGATAACTTTTAGAAGCTTTGCTGCCGAAAATTGTAGCCTTTGGCAGTGGAATTGCTTCTGTTTATTCTACTGATTGGTGTTGTTTGGGTTTTGAGACCTCATTGCTCCACTTTTGCATCCAATTTTGTGTTGTTTTGCTCCTGTATTTTCACACCAAAACTATACAAATTTTTGGTTTTCCAAAAGGTGTTTCTTTGCTGCTGTTTTGCTGCTCGTTTGATGCTAAAACGCTTCTGTTTTGTTGCTGAAATTTCAGCATAATTGCAACAGTTATTTTGCGTTTTGATGCTGGTTTAATGCTGCATTTAACACTGATTTTTGCTACTGAAATAGACACTAATTTTCTGCTGAAAATAGAGTCAATTTGATGAAATTTTGACTCCACAAATGCTGTGAAATTCTTCCCGTTTTGTAGCCTATTTGCAGCCCTGATACTGACACAGTTTTGCTACTGCTTTGATGTTAATTTGAATCATTTTGAGTTGATTTTTTTGCTTATGAAACTCTTGGTTATATGCTGTTGATTTTCTGCTGGTTCATGATTCTTTTTTGCTGAAACACAAGGAGCCAAGAGTCTGTTTATGAACACTAAAAGCTGCATATACTGATATGCAGTCCCTTTGTTGAATTAATTCAAATAAAGTTGTCTTTGTAATTAAGCATGTGCTAGAATTCATTATTAATTGTAGTTCCTAGTCAATAGAAAAAGTCTTTGGTTGTTCCTTAATTTTCCGTTTTCTTCAAATAAGTTAGTTTTGATTCTGTTGATGTATGGCTATATAAAGCCCTTTTCTCTTTATTAATAAATAATTGAATTCTAGCTGGTGAATTATCAATTTGTTGTTTGTTTCATAAATCAACAAAGTGGCATACTGGCATCAGAGCGGTCATTCCATCAACTGGGAGAGAGGTTATGTTAGCCCATAATCTATCTTAAATTTTACTTAATAGTTTATTTATTTATGGGTCAAAACTCTCTTTTTTATTTGTATTTTAAATTGGGCTGGTACCTTATGAAATAGCCCAAGTCTATGTAAATATTAGTCAGTATGTTAAGGTCAAAATTAGGTTACAAGAGTCAAAGAGGAAAAACGACCGTGACGGTTATCTACGATGATGGTTAAGTCCGTTATCCCCTTTGACAGAAATTGATGTATATATAGACCTCTGTATATTGCTTTCTATGTGTGTGAAATCGATTAACAAAGAACAACATTTTTTCTCTGCGTATTACTTTGCTTTTCATTTGTGAAATTGTGTATTGTATTTTCGATCAAGATGACGAACAAGAAAACTAGTTCATCTTCGATTCTGGGAAATCCACTGTGTTACAATGGTTTCAGAGCACGAAGGTTGAGGATGAATGCCAATCAGGGCTTCCCACTCGCTTGGAACACTTACGGTTCTAAAACCATTTCAGGCCTCGGATATGTGTATTCAGGCCCTGATCCTGAATCAGAATTTGGACGAGAAAGAGTCACAAGGGGTCGTGAAGGCTTTGCACGGAGAAGTGCAAGTGTTGGCTCCGTTGCAAATTCTGGTCAGAATGGGATCACGAGGGGCCTAGAGAGATTGTACATCGGCGGTGGCTCGGTGCGATTGGGAAATACGAAACAGAGGGGAAATCACTCTCTAACTTACTTGGCTGCAAGAAGGAGCATTCAAAAGGCAAAGGCCTTTAAACTTGATTTCAAAAGGAAGCAAAATACTGCTTCGAATATCTTCAAAAGGGATAAGAAAATCAAGTGTTTCTTGTGTAGAAACTATGGTCACAAGGCTGCTACTTGTCCAAGTAAGTACAAATCATTCGAACCTAAAATTCCCACTGATTTTCTGGTTAAGGGTACCGAATTGGGAACTTTGAATAAGATTTGGATTGTAAACCACTCTTATAAGAAACATATGACAGGAGATGAATCCATGTTTCGGAATAAAAAGGATTGGTTTGGTATTGAAACCAAAACTAGTGAGAATAAGACTTTGTTTTCAATTGGAATTGGAGAAATTGAACTAGTCATAGATGGAAAGCATAGGTTTTCCATGGTGTGCATTTTGTGCCTAATCTAAACAAAAATGTTCTAAGTTATGAACAATTGGTAGACCAAGGCTTTTATGTCATATTCAAAGGTGATTACTGTTATGTGAAACCAATGTTTGAAGAAGTAGATCACAGTAATCCACAAAAGTTTGATAATGACATGGCTGTGATTTCTAATTATGTTGAAAACTTTGATGAAAAGTTTGATAATCATTCTTGTGATAAGAATGAAAAGGGAAATATAGAAGCCTATGTTGAGGGATGCTTTGATTAAAACTCAAAAAAATTGAAGAAGGAGAGATTGAAGTTGGGTCGGATTATAAGGATCATTTAACTGAACATTCGGATGCATGGGTTAGCTTCCTTGACACCTTGCATATTCTAAATTATGTGGAAAATTCCAAGGAATACTTGAGGGGTGAGTTTGCAAGATTTGTCAAATGGTTCTACAAAGAACATTATAATCAAAAAGATAAAAGGTATCCACCGAAACTCCCAAATGGCTGTGAAGTTGATATATTTGATCTCTACATGTTTGTTGACAATGAAGGAGGTTATGAAAGGGCTTCCAAGAACTGCAAATGGGGTGAAATAGACATCAAAATGGATTTTAAAGAACCTACTACAGTAAACTTGATGGTAATTTACCAAGGTTATTTAGACTTGATGCCTTGGAAGTATCAAATCTAAAAAAATGGTGAACTTGGTGAGCCAAGTTGTCCTATCACAATGAATGAAGAAAACGATGACAGAACCTCAAACTTGAAAGAAAATGACAAAATGGAGATTGAAGATGTTCCAAAAGATGTTCCAGAAGTTGTTCCAGAAGAAGTCAAGAATACAATTGAAATAGAAGGATTAAAAAATGAAGAACTCATTTTTGAGATGAAAGACTTTGATGATGATGATATTGAACTTTAAAATACTGATCTTGGACTAGAAGACTACGAAATCCTGGAAGACTTTCTTTCAACCGATGAAGGTTCCATCCCTCCTGTTGAATGAAGAAGAATCAAGAATAAAAACTTAAATAGATTCGAAGGGTGAATGTTAGCCCATAATCTATCTTAAGTTTTACTTAATAGTTTATTTATTTATGGGTCAAAACTCTGTTTGTTATTTGTATTTTAAATTGGGCTGGTACCTTATGAAATAGCCCAAGTCTATGTAAATATTAGTCAGTATGTTAAGGTCAAAATTAGGTTACAAGAGTCAAAGAGGAAAAACGACCGTGACGGTTATCTACGATGGTGGTTAACTCTGTTATCCCCTTTGACAGAAATTGATGTATATATAGACCTCTGTATATTGCTTTCTATGTGTGTGAAATCGATTAACAAAGAACAACATTTGTTCTCTGCGTATTACTTTGCTTTTCATTTGTGAAATTGTGTATTGTATTTTCGATCAAGATGACGAACAAGAAAACTAGTTCATCTTCAATTATGGGAAATCCACTGTGTTACAGGTTAAACAAGTCTTGAGAGAGTGTGTTTTTTTCCTAAAATATCAGAATAAAAATCCATTTTTGATAATTCGGACATCTGAAATATCAATTTTTTTTTAAAATTGGTATCTGAATCCGTATTTTCGTATATTTCGTGTTCAGGATTTTGAATAAATCTGGTTTGGTTTCGAATATAGATTCTTCAGATCATCTATGTACTCGTAACATATCTGTTCTAATATTTCGTCAATAAATATTCATTTATACTTTTTCACCATTTAGTCAAATACTTATAAGCACTTTGTACAAAACTCTTTATATGTTGGAATACTTTTTTTTTTGAACAGCCATTCAATTAAAAACTAGCAAGAAGCTAGGAATAATACAAACTAAAAAGAGAAAATACACCAATTCGGCCAAGTAATCTCATGACATTTTCCTGTATGTTTAATCCATTCAAAGGATAGTAATTTGATTTCTCCCAAGATGTCTGATGAAACTTTAGCTTTCTTGTTAAATACTCGTTCATTTCTGGCTTTCCAAGGGCACCATAGGGTTGTTAGAAAGATAGTATGTAGGATCTTTTCTTGAGTTTTTGATATTGGCCATTCAGATTCAATACAGAGAATTTCTTTGACAGAAAGGAATAGGTCCTTAGGAGCTTTACACCACTCGAAAATCTCATCCCAAACACGACTAGCGAAAGAGCATCTAATCAACAAATGGTCTGTTGATTCATGGATTGCTTTGCAAGAATCACAGAAAGGATTTATAGGAATACCTCTTATAATTAAATTATGTTTGGATGGTATTCGATCTAATCCGGCATGCCATGCAAATGCATTAACTTTAAGAGGCAACCAATAGGACCAAGGAAGAAGAACATCATCTTCAGGTAGGGATTTTGATTCAATAACTTCCCTGATTGATCTAACCGATAGCTCCATATCTAGTGAGTCATCCCATCCCCAAGAGTCTTGCGCAATCGGGTTGAGAGTGATGGGTGGAATGGAAGACCTGCAGAGAATTATTTGAGAGGGATCCGGGGCTGAGGCATTTTGCAGTTTCCAAGCCCACGAGAAATCAAGTCCTGGAAAAGGAGGAAGCCTGTCTTTTACAACACAACGTTTGTTTAACTCCATTAAGAAGAGAGAGGGAAACCTATCCTTTAGAGCCCCAAGTCTGGTCCAATTGTCTGACCAAAAAACAGCCTCACAACCATTTCCATCTTTGCATCTAAACATTTTGTCCATATTTAAACCAAGATGTGATAAGTCAACCTGAACTTTGAGAATATTTTTCCATGGACCAGCAATGGATTTCCTGCATGGGAAAGACTCGAAGTTTCGACATGAACGATGGATTGCATGAATAACTTTCACCCATAGATCATTTTTTTCAGTTTTCAGTCTCCACATCCATTTAAGAAGGAGACTCCAGTTTAGTGCCTGAATTGAGCCTATGCCGAGACCCCCCTTCTTTTTTGGCGCCAAACACTTCTTCCAAGCCACCTAAGAGATTTTAGATGAGCGCCCCTCTCCCCAACAAAATTTTCTCCTTATAGATTCAATCAATTAAATGACATGTAAAGGGGCACGAAATAAAGACATATAATACAATGGGATAGATCCCAATACCGCTTTTGCTACGGTGACGCGACCACCGAACAATAAGGATTTTTCCTTCCAACTAGAGAGCCTGGTTTTGATTTTGTCGATGATTGGCTCCCAATTTTTCACCAATGACATGTTTTTTCCCACTACAATGCCGAGATAAGTGAAAGGAAAGGTTCCCAGTTTGCAACTAAGACATCGGGCCAAGTTTGTGGATGTATTGGCATCAATACCAATACCAAAAAGACTGCTTTTTTTTAAAATTTACATGAAGACCGGATGCGAAAGTGAAACATCGAAGGATACGAGCAAGATTACTCATGTTTGCAATATTAGGTTCTCCCAAAAACATCGCGTCATCTGCGAAAAGTAGATGGGACAGATTCGGCCCATTGTTGGGGAGTTAAATACCCCTATAGGTACCTATGTGAGTTGCCGAGGAGATAGCAACATGGAGGGCTTCCATTACAATGATAAACAAGAATGGAGAGAGGGGATCTCCTTGACGTAGCCCTTTTGAGACATCGAATTCCGTGGTAGGCGAACCATTTATTAGAACTGAAGATATAGAGGAAGAAAAAGACAACCTTTGATCCAGAATCTCCAAAGAGGCGGGAACCCCATCTGCATTAGAGTATCATCTAAAAAGTTCCAATTAACCGAGTCAAACGCCTTTGAGAAATCCACTTTAGAGAAACATGCTTCAATCTTTGATTGTTTTAGCCACGCCAAAATTTCATTGACAATTAAAGGGCCGTCAAGAATGAATCGCCCCTCAATGTATGCAAACTGAGAATGGCTCACAACTGAGTCAATAACTGATTTGAGATGATTAGCAAGTACTTTGGCGATTACTTTATATATGCAACCAATTAGGCTGATCGGGCGATACTCGTTTATAGATAACGGATCCTTTACTTTGGGAATTAAAGCGAAAAAAGATGAATTAACACCCTTTGATATCTCACCAGAGGCATGGAATCTATCTAAGACTGCTTTGAAGTCATTTTCCAATAAATCCCAGTATTTCTTGATGAATGTGAAGTTAAAACCATCTGGTCCCGGAGCTTTATCACTACCACATTCCCAAACACTGTTTTTTTTTTAATGTTGGAATACTTAAATTGCTAGCCTTTAACAGACTTTTTCCTTATCGTCTGGACTTGACACTTAGCGCACCATTTATTTTGTTACGGTACATCAACCAAGCGTCAAGAATCTGTTACTATACAAGATTATTGACATCACGACTTTTACCAAAGGTCATGAGAGCCCAAGTTAAAGTAAGATCTGTAGTTGGTCAGAGTGTGTACATTTCCCGCGTAATTTTGTACAAAATGATTCAGTATCTTTTATTTCTATGAGGAAACGGTTTCCAGTTAAGTTTTATCATCAGAGTGACTATGAAGTAAAATAGGCTTATATTTATTAGAGTAAACTTTGGTTTTGCTCCATGTGGTTTGGACCAAATAACACTTTTCATCCAAAGGTTTCAAAATATTCATTATACTCTCTATGTTTGACAGTTATAACCATTTTGCTCCAAACTTTTCAAAAGTTATAACCCTTTTTCTCCTAACTTTTCAAAATGTCAGGGAGTATAATGCAGGCAGATTAGCAAAGTCATGGACGATAATGAAGATAGATTGACAAACACAAGGAGTATAATGGACATTTTGAAACCTTTGGATGGATGAAAAGTGTTATTTGGTTCAAACCACGCTGAGCAAATATGAAGTTTACTCTATTTATTATTTACCCGAACTAGTTTTTTGTTACGGATAGTTAGTGATATGTGGCCTATTTTTTCAAGAGGTACTTTGGTACACAATTTACTAAATGCATACAAGTTGTTTATAAACACACGTACATCTGCATATGTGTGTATATTTGTACATCTTTGTAAGCATTGGCCAACTTACAAACACTGTGTTTGTATGATCAATACGCAGAGAACATATATTTAACATAAAAGCAAGAAAGGGTAAGCAAACCTGTCTAGAAGCCAATGTAACTCCAACAACAACTACAATGGCGAGCTTGCAGGTGCTCCTCAGAACATCAGCAGGAAGAATATTCCTCCATGGCTCCATGCATCATTCCTAAACGCCATGTTTGGATGATTATGGTGCGCGGTTAATATCAATCCATGAAGCATTTCCTCTAATAGGTTCCATTTTGGAGGTGAAACCCTAGCTAATAGTTCAGAAGGCTCCTCGTCTCGTAAAAGAGGAACCAAACTTAACAAGGTTCTCTCTACCTCCTTTGTACATGGCACAACTTCAAGAAATCGGTGAATCGTAGTGCAGACGTGAGAACTAGGTCGTGCAGTCGATCGGAGATTCGGAAGGCAGTGGCACGGAGACGTGCAATAGATCGTGAAATAAGTCGATTGGAGATTTGAAGGCCGCCCTCGTCTTGTAATTTGATAATTTGTCTCCTGCGGCCTGCTAATCGTCATTCATTCATCTTTAAGCACATTGTATATATTCAGTTGAAAAATATTGTTAATTTGATAATTAAAATAACAAACATGTGATTCGAATTAGTTTTTATGTTTTCTTAATATTTAATATTTCTTAATGGAATAAGTGTATATATATAGGGTGCGGTTAATATACAATCGTAAACGGCACCAAGCGTGTCAAGGAACCAGAACAAGTCATTTATCATCTAGGGAAGCGTATTATCATCATACAAAATCACAGACCGTGGTACTGGATTATTACGAACCAATAATCACCACATGTAAAATCACATATATGAAATTACAGACCATCATTTGACACCCATAATCAAAGAATTACCTAGATAAATTACGGACCGTAATTTAACACTAATAATCAAAGACAAGTTGCATAAACCATGTACCAAATAATCACAGGCCGTGTTATATAAAAATCACAGACCACATAAAAAAATCAAAAAAACCATAGCAATGACATACTCATATTAAAGACAATAAAATTTTCAGTTTTATGGTATAATTATTTAAAAAATGATTTAGTGTACAAAATTTATTCGATTTTTAAAAAAAATGATAAAACTTGATTACTCACAAAAAAAGTCATCAAGTGTATGTCATTCGTTTTTTGTCTTTTCAGTTTTAATTCATGCAAGTTTTTAGGGAAAAGTAAAGACAATAAGATCTTAACTATTGATTAATTTGATCAAAGACTTATAATTCCTTTTATGCTTCGCACCAAAAAACTCCCTTTGTAATGAATCCGCCTCATATACATATATATAGGAGCCGGGTCAAATACAAAGGCTTCTTGACGTGATAGGCATAGGAAGAATTATGGATCCTTGATCAAACTAATCAATGGGTAAGGTCTAGTGGTCCCCACTTTATACAATTTTTTTCACAAAACAAGCGTAGAATATAACTGAAAGTGCAACAAAGGAACAACCACATTTTTTATGTTGCAACAAGTTCCACTTGTTTTCTAAAAATTAAATATCTTTTACGTGTTTTATTATTTAAGAAAAAAATACACCATAAAATAAGAATTTTATTATCTTTAATTTGAATATGCTATTGTTGATGTTTTTTTATTTTTTACGTGCTACGTGACTTTTACTCATGGTCCGTGATTTTTACATTTGGTCCGTCATTATATAATGAGTAGTCCGTAACTATGTATGGACGATAATGCCCATTACCTTGATTACATAGGTCATGTTTTAGTTCCTTCATACGACTCGTACCGTCTACCCCCTTTTGTATGTTAGCCGCCCCATGTGTGTGTGTGTGTAGGATTGAGATCATATAATAACTCACCTTAATTGTAGTAACCCATTAAACCTGTAAAATCAACCCAAATCTTTGAATTTTTTTCAAGGCCTTTATTATACATAAATTGGGGTTTTTTCTGCATTTTTGCTAATTTATCACCGTTTATGATTTTACGTCAGTGTAAGTGCCTCAAAAGTAAATATGTAGTTGTAGTGTAACGCAAACTTACACTTATTTTAATTTTTAAAGGCTTGTGAATTAGCAAAAACAACAAAAAGGAACTCTCCTATTTATGTATAATAAAGGCCATGAAAAAAAATTCAAAGATTTTGGTTGATTATGTCAGGGTTAATGCGTTACCGCAATTAAGGTGTGTTAACAACCAATCCTTACCCTATATATATAGGGTTTGTATCCTGTAAAACCCGATCTTAGAGAGAGAAAACACTTAAACCTTATGTGAGTTATTGATTTGGAGTCTTGAAAATAAATATGTGGTCTACATTTACTGACATTAAAAATGATCTGTTTATTTAAAACCCAATTTTTTATTCAGATTTAATTTGAACCACATATTTATTTTCAAGATACCAAATCAATGACCCACATATGGTTTAAATGTTTTCTCTTAAAGATCAGGTTTTCACAGTATACAATTTATACACACACAAATATATATATATATATATATATATATATATATTACTTAACTAATAAATAAATGTTTTCTAGGGCACTTGGCATAAATCTAGAGCACATTTATGTTTTTTTTTCCGCCTCTCTATCCTATTAAATATATCCTATACTAAATATTAAATATACTTTTCACAAATTTTTAACTAAAAAATAAGACTTTTTGATACATTAAAAACATTTTAATATTAAAAAAACACACTTTTTTTTTAAAAAAACAAATTATTATAAAAATATAAAATTTTTAAAAATAGTTTTACAAAACGAAATATTTAAAGAAACAAATTTTGAAAAAAAATAGTTTTTTAAAAAATTAATTATTTTATTATTTAATCATATTTTATATTGAAAAAATCATCTTATATACTTTAAATTTTTATTGGTAACTATTAATTAACAAAATTTTGTTATTCATTTCGTGTAACACATGGGGTACCAACCTAGTATGTGTATATATAATAAATATTTAAAAAACCAAGCTAATGAACAATAATTATATATATAAATAAGGGTTAAGTTAAACTAAATAAGACTCTTAAACTAAAAAGCCTAAGAAGATCTTGAGCCATTAGATTATTAATCAATGTCTATGATTAAATCTAATTGTTGGAGAGTATTTTAGTAATAAATACTTTTGTTGGCTTTTTATCTAGTTCCCAACATTTTTTAAACATTTATAATTTTTGCATACGAAATTATTTTCTTAAAAAAATATACCATAAAAACGAGCATTTTTTATCTTCCAAATTTTTATAATGTTGCTATAGAAAATTATTAATTTTTTAGATCAATGTGCTTTTACAAGTCATTGTGTATTTTATACATGGCATTATGTCTTTTATGTAGGTCATTGTGTCTTTTGTGTTTCCGCTCAACGTTGTGTTTTCGTGAAAAATTTAAGACACAATGATGTTGTAAAATACATAATGTAAAGCAAAGATGACACAATGACGAGTATAAATAACACAATGATGAGTGTAAATAACACAATTATTTTTAAAAAAGACACAATGATGAGTATGCACAATTTTATACAGGTCATTGTGTCTTCTGTATATGCATTGTGTCTTTTATACATGTCATTATGTCTTTTGTATTGGTCATTATATATTTTATACAAGTCATTGTGTATTTTGTGTTTCTGCTCAATGCTGTGTTTTCTGAAACAATGTAAGACCCAATTATGTTGCTGAATACATAATGTTAAGCAAGGATAACACAATGATGGGTATGAATAATACAATGATCTTTTAAAAAAGAGTAAACTTCGTTTTTGCTCCCTGTAGTTTGATCAAAATAACGCTTTTGCTCCAAAAGTTTCAAAATGCTCGTTTTGCTCCATAACGTATGCATTCGGTCTCAATCAGCTCCAACCCACTAACACCGTTAATTCTTTCTGTTAAATGGAAGGGTATTTTAGACTTTTTACACTTAAGGACTAATTGTGTCATTTACCTAAATTTACCTAAAGGACTAAATATGTAATTTACTCAAATAATACCCAACCCTACCCACCCCTTTTCTTCCCTTAACCATCGACCTCCACCGTCGACCATCACCACCATCGTTGGCCGCCATCACCACCACTGTCGACCGCCATCCCTTAACCTTTTCTCAATGCACGTTTTGAGAAAAGGTTAAGGGACGGCGGTCGACAGTGGTGGTGATGGCGGCCAACGATGGTGGTGATGGTCGACGGTGGTGGTCGATGGTTAAGGGAAGAAAAGGGGTGGGTAGGGTTGGGTAATTATTTGAGTAAATTACATATTTAGTCCTTTAGGTAAATTTAGGTAAATGACACAATTAGTCCTTAAATGTAAAAAGTCTAAAATACCCTTCCATTTAACAGAAAGAATTAACGGTGTTAGTGGGTTGGAGCTGATTGAGACCGAATGCATACGTTATGGAGCAAAACGAGCATTTTGAAACTTTTGGAGCAAAAGCGTTATTTTGATCAAACCACAGGGAGCAAAAACGAAGTTTACTCTTTAAAAAAAGACACAATTACATGTAAAAAACACAATAATGAGTATAACAAGTTTCTAGATAGATCACCTCAAAATTAATGTTTTGTCTCTTTATTCTATTAAATGTTTATTAGATAACACTTTTTTAAAATTTAAATTCTTTTCTTCTTTCTTCTATTAATTAATAATGCTTTTATTTAGTTTAATATATAATATGTTTAAATTATATGGCATATATGTGTGGGCCTCATTTGTGGTGCACACATAAAATGTATATATATGTGGGCCCTTAAGGGAAAAAAGTAAAAATGCACTAATTTTAACGTTTTTTTAATTTTTTGTGAAAATAATATTAAAATCATTGGGATGATCAACTTCAAACGATAACTTTGAGCCGGGGATTCTTTCGGAGCAGCCTCTCTATCCCAATTGGAATAGAGGTAAGGTTTGCATCTATTCTTTCTCCAAACCCTACTGAAAAGTGGGAATATACTGGGTAAGGTTATTGTTGTTGTATAAGTCATATTTTTTTATATTTTTATAAATCATACTTAAGAATATATGTGATAAATGTGTTTTGATCCTGTAAAGACGTGATAGTACCGGCAATTTCACTTTGGACGGAAGGTTAGGGTTTTGACCCACGAAGAACATGAAGATGATGAACAAAATCATATGATAAATTGATAGAATCGAATGATTACATGATTGTATTCACATCATAAAAGAACATAGTGTTGCCGGGGAGAGATCGAGCATGATCTCTCCCCCTTTCGTGCTCAAACCCAAGAACACTCACAAAAACCTTAAACCCTAAAATCTGGAAATCTGGTATTTATAGGGGCTGTAGCCCATTCGGCCGAATGGAGCCATTCGGCCCTTCATTCGCCGAATGGGTCCCTTTACATCATTTCCATTCGCAGATGCTCCTGCGAACGACTCAGTTTCCAGATAAACAACATACAAACACATACAAGTGATTACAAATAATCAAATACAGATCTAATCTATTCGAACAGCAGCGGACACCCAAAATATGCACCAACAGATCCTTCTCACCACGCCGCTTCTAATCTCGTGTCTCGTTTCTTCCAACACATCATGTGGTGTTTACCTTTTATTTTGGAATTTCATCTCCAACATGTCTACTAAGGGCATGTTTGGGATTACTTATTTATGTTTAAAACAACTTTTTGTTGAAAGTAATTATTAACTTATAAGTTTGTAAAATGAAGTTTTAAAAAAAGTATTTGGATTAGTTTTTGATATGTGAATAGTCAAAAAGTCAATAAGTTGTTTGTATTAGCTTTTAAAAAAGTATTGTGATTAGTTTTAGCTTATTTCATCAAAAAAATATTTTAAAAGCTACAATTTATAGTTTTTTAAAAACAATTTTTTAACCTTACTCAAAAAGTTAAAACAAAAAGTCTTTTCAAATAAAATCTGAAACATACACAACTTTTCAACTCAAAATCGTGCTGTGGTGGTGGTGATTGGGATGTTTGGGTGACTCAGTCTTTTTCAATTTCAGGTTTTCTGCTTCCAACGTTCCATCTGATTTCTTTTAGATTCTGGCTTGATTGCCTGTTAGGGAAGCCCTAGCGTGATTTATTTATCTTCCTTATATTCTTATAAAGCGTTCTAATTAATTGGGTTTTTTTTGTATACGGAGCCCTGATGTGATATACTTTTCTTAAGCGACAATTCAGCCTGCTGACCGGAGTTTCCTACGGAGGTCACTATTATCACTTAAACCTGTCGAATATGTAAGTGAATCTGTTTCGAATTAGGGTTTTCAATTATTTTTTGCGACTATATTTGTACTCGATCATTTACATCTCTTTCAATTTAAAATGTATATTGCATACTGTAGTGAGTTCGTATTGGTGTGTTTAGCAGGAGGCTGGAATTAGGATGAGAATAACATGCTACTTTTGTTGAGTTGGAAGCTAATTGTCATGTACAATCTTAACCCAAAACAAGATACTTGGTTAGTTAAGATTCAACAATTATTGTATTTTAGGTTGACATAGATAGTATCATAACATATGACATAACATAATACCGATCAAGACGTGAAACCTAAAAACTATGGAATAGAATAGATTAAAACAGGTAAGAGTGGTTAACGACATATTTGTTTAGTTACAACTCATTTTAATATGTATTAAATTGATGCTTTTTAAAACCGATCAATTTAGACTCAAACTGATTTTGCTTAAAACTCGTCCAAACCTAAACTTGTTGTTAACCCTTACGTGACTCAACTCGCTTAATTTGCCATACATACATGCAACCGTTGTTACACGATGGTTAATAGAGCATCAAAATTTTGTCCTTAATCGTTTTCATTTATTTGCATAGATTTCTGTTATGTTAAAATCTTTATTTTGTTTTATGAAGAAATTATGAGAACTTGCTATTGCCAAGGTGATTATGGGATGAGAGCACTTTTCTTAGCATGTGGTTTGGTTTTTTATTGTCGATCATCATTATGTTTCTATGGCTGATAGAAAATACAAAAGAATTTACTTCTATCACCGTATGGTATTCACTCTTATGAGTTATGATCAACTTTAATGAGCATGTAAGTGTGACATAGGACTTGAGTTCTCTATTTCATCATTTACATGTTATATTCATGACACAGACCTCACAAAGTGGTACTTTAGTGGATATGTTTATTTGTTTGTTAGTATTAATTCCTATTATTATTTTTGTACATGTTCTATTCTATCAAAATTGATGATGTCATGGTCTTAATAGCGAACAAGTGTCGCACATTTTTTCCTAACAAGTTATGTTTTGTATTGTTGTGTAAACAATTGAGGGGTAAAATTGTAATCTTAATATGGAGGGATGGAGTTTTTTTAAAATTTAACCTTCTGACCTAAAAATGTAAAATTTTATTTCACATGGAAGAAATAGTTTAACGTAATTTGCATTATGTAAACTTTTTGAAGAAAAAGTTATTTTCCTGTTGAAACAAGTTTGTAGCATTCAACCTGTTCAAAGTGAACTTTTGCTTTTCAACAATATTTTATATATAAGATTATTAATTTTTATTATTTAATGAGAAATCATTAAAAGTAGGTAATGTAAATAACCAAATGCCAATGGCTCATTAAAATTTATTTGATGTGCTCGCTTTTTGGTTCATGTTCTATTTATTTCTACAGAAAACTGATATTTACTTTGCAATAATATTTCTATTGTGCACCTTAAACAATTGTTGTTGGTTACAACACCTTTGTCTTGCTTTTAGTATGCAGCATTATTATTTTTAGAGTAAGTTACAATTTTGGCCCTTGTGGTTTTAGTATTCTAACTATTTCGACTCAAAATAGAATCTTCTATCAATACAGCCCCTGTGATTTAGACAATTATCGGTTTTGATGTTTTTGACTCGACTCGTTTTTTGCTCGGTTTTTTTCATAAGAAAACCAAAATTAACTCCTTTGCTTGGACTCTTGATTCCACTAGCATATCAATCAATCAAGCAACAGAGTTAAACTTACCTTTGACGAATCGTGGACTGACAGATGGACTAAGCAACTGGAGATGGACCGGTTGACAGACTGACAGAGTCTGGATAGCCTAGAAACGGACCGAGCGACAAAGCGTGTGGCTGTGACCAACGTGAGGCTCCAAGAGTGCGCGAGCCTGTGAGGGGTTGAGGGCGTGAAACTGTGACAGACGACAAGTTGCAAGTCTCCAAGTCTTCAAGATGTGATTTACGAAATAGGGTTTCTTAGAGTCAAGAGAGCAAGATACGTGATTTAGATTTTAGGCTGTGACTTGTGTGTTTAGTACTTGAGTGTCTAGACTCCACATTAAAATCCCCAATTTTGGTGTTTAAACTTTCATTTAATCAAAGGAATCATCAAATTGGAAATTTGAAGCAACGTTTCGAGGTAAGTTATACATCATTCGACTCATATTATCTTTTGGAACAAAAGTCCTAAAAAATCCGTTCGAGACTCGAAAAAGTTAACGCCGTTAAGTATTTTTTTATGGTTGTCAACCAGAGGTAAATAGGTCGAATGTAGGACCGTTATTGGATGATGTGCATATGGTTTTCATGTGTTATAACTGTTTAAAGTTGCGTTTTTATATGCATTTCATATGGAATGACGATACGTTGATATACAATTGTGATTTGCATGTAAAAACAAATTAGATGGATATCTCGGGATGTTAACAAGGTGGACATACTGTCAGAAGGATCAGAACTATTCGAGAAAAGTTCAGAACTTGTAAGGCGCATATCTCGAGCTAGAAAAGGAGTTACGAAATCCATAACATATGAAAGCAGAATTACACTTTTTGGGTGGCTCTAACTCTCCTAATCACCATTCGATTCAAGAATTCATCCATGAAATCAAGCATTAAAGATCAAATCATGATGAGGCAAGAATAATTTCTCCGTAATCGCTTCTAGGCAATTAGGGTTGTAAGTGAAACAATGTTAGATGTTGAACTTAGGTTTTGGATTGTAAACTTGATTTGATTTTGGTTTGGTTGAATTAAACAATACTTTTTGTTTTAGATCTACGCATTGCCATCAGTGATTCGCTTTTCTTGCATCGTTTACTCATTGGTAATTGTGTGAATGAGCAAGTCTTAAATGTTTGCTCCATTATTATCACAATAATTAAATTGAATAACAAAGTCATGTTTATATGATCTCAATCTATGTTTAACCCAAAATCATTGTGGATCTTGCAACCTAAAACCCAGAAGTGATAACCTTTTCATTAATTGTCTGCAAATTATAATTAAAGTGTTGCTTTAAACCATTTTCTCAATTGCTTTGAATGTTTTCTCAATTCATTTCAATTACAAGTTTTCATTTTCATTAATATAATTAAGTAATTAGTTAAGATTAGCATTTTGTTAAAGTATTCCCTGAGGAGACGACCTTACTTACCCGTGCTATAGTCATAGGTAGCTAAGTTCTTATTTTTACATTGTTTTTGATTGACCTACAACTCATCGATCAAAATGGCACCGTTGCCGGGTAATCAACTCACAAAAAGATTTGATTTGCTTTTCAAAAACCTAAAAACACAAAAAGATTTGATTTTTCTTTCATTTTTGTTTTGTTTTGTTCATTGTTTGGAATTACACGTAGGTTTTCTTTGTTTGATTTGTGCATACTTGTTACTTAAGGAAGACATCACCATTAGTCTTTGACCCTGAAATCTAGAGAGCTGCAAGGCAAATAGGGTGTTACATAGATCTGGGTTGTTAGCGCACCAAATTCAACAACAAATTGATCAAGAAGCATCCAACATGAGCCATCATAGCATTCAAGGAGCCTCACCAAACTACCCAAGTCCACCACCACCACCTCCGCATCCTAGACAATCACCACCTAACTACCTTGACGATGAAGTTCCTCTTCCTTTTCCCGAACCACCTCAAGGCCAATTTAGAGTGGGTAATCTCCCACCTTTTGGACCTCAACCAAATCCAAATTTTGGACCTCCACCAAATCCACCACCTCCACATAATCCACCAAGAAATACACAAAGATCTAATCATGGTATGACTGACACACAATCAGCTCATATGAACCACCATGATGCACATCCTTGTCGGGCAAATAGTATGTACCAAGATGACAATATAAGAGCAAGGGTTGATGATTGGGATGATGGTCTCGACAATGAAGTAGATCACAGCTATCAAGGAGGTTGGGATAATGACAGTCATGAGGCAAGATATGGATATCATGAGAATCTACAATATGCTTATGCTAACCAAGGATACCAAGGCCAACCAAGGGCTCCTAGACGACCCAATGTCAATCAATACCCCGATAAAGGATATATGACCAGTTTCAAGATAGTGTGCCAAGAGCACCCAATCGAGGTCCAGTTCAAGGAGTGGAGAGACATTTTAGACCACACATATAATTAAATGCTTCACCCATTGTTCGTCCTGAGGTAAGAGGTAGATCCTTTGAGGTGAGGCTACAATTCTTAAATGTGCTACCTAGTTTTTATGGAAAGCAACCGAGGAACCCTATCAATATTTTTCTGAATTTGAAGCGGTTTGTGGTACAATAGAAGGACAAGGGTTCAAACATGATTAGGTAACGCTATTGTTTTTTCAATTTACTTTGAAAGATGCAACAAAGTTATGGTACTTAGCATTGCCTTCAACTAGTATTTTCACATGGGAAGATCTACAACAACAGTCTCTTGATAAGTACATTACTCCTTAAAGAACTAGTGATGCTAGGCATGCGATAAGAACATTTCAGCAACAACATGTGTAACACCCCACCCCGAAATAGGGGTGACGTGTCACTATTACATCAATCAAAGCAGAAGACATGGTTTCCATTAAGCAAATGTTAGGTTTACAAACCCCAAAAGGATGTTTAAGAGCCCTAGGTTAAATTATTAATTACATATTAATCAATTGACCGTATTAAATGAACTAGCCTAAGCTACAAAAATCCACTAACGTTTCACGGTCCAAAATATAGAGCTTAATTTCTCTCTCCTCACGTCCGGCCTTGAGTACCCTGTGAACCTGTTATGAACAAAACATTAACGGAATGAGCTGAATGCCCAGTACAGATAAAGGCTTAAGTAACATAATCAATAACTGAATGCGTGATAACAAAAGACAAAATGATATGATATAAAGTTAAGCAAGACAATCAAATAAATCATATCATACGGATGTACCCTGAGCCGAATCTTAAATCACTTCTGACATGCACATAGAGTTGCAGACCCTATGTATCGAATGTGCAATGGAGTGTGGGCATACACAAATCCATCCACCAGAAATCATATACAAATATATCTTAGGACCAGTCCATACGCCTCCTTATGGCCTCATGTACCTCACTAGTACGAAGAAGACGCCGTGATCTCAGCTCACCGCCACGGTTGGTGCCACGTCATTGATGCCGCAATGACGTGCTTGCGGTCACCCCCGCAAGTATTGACATGCTCGGGTAACAGATTACAAGAAAGGAAGCAGTAACACAACAATGTATATCAAATACGCTTCTCACTAAGCGTTCAACCAAATCATAATATAATATGAGAACACATGATAATGATTTCAATCCAACAATTCTATCACATGCAAGCAAATTATATTCAATAATAAATAATGCTTCAAAATTCATAACGGACAATGCAAATAAATAGATCGATATATCAAAGACGTTGAGGAATTCTAAAGGTATGTGAGAGTCAAAGGGGTTTTCAAAATCAAATCATATAACGAAACGAAAATGAAGGGGGGTAATGTAACAACCGGTTTTTAATAATGAATGTATTGTGAATAATTGTTAATCAAACGGTTGTGGTTGTTGTGATTTGAAAAATATGTGATATTACGTCATCTACGGCAAGAGCACATTTGGTCGTGCTTGAAATCCACGAGGATTTAGTAACTTTTATTATTGGGGATTGATAGTATGTGAAAAATGATGAACGTGGGCGAAAACCGTGCGCAAAACGGAGTTCGTATGCTCCCGGAATCGCGAAACGAAGTTAAAAATCAAAATGATGATGCTGGTGACGTGGGGCGGTACGCCTGGCGGGACGCACCCAGTTGGGGCGATGCGCCCCATGACTTATGTCGGCAAAAAAGGTTTTTAAAGATCAGATCGCATTTTTGAACTCTGTTTTCTTACCCTTTCGACCTGTTCTGGCTCCAGACGAACAAACCAACATTTCTAAGCCTAAAACCTTCATTTTGAAGGCTTCTAATCATCCAGATCGCGCATAGGATCGTGTTTTCAAGTCCCGATCGTTGTTTAACCATAGAAATCCGTCAGATCAGGTAACGGTTTGCTTTATCCTACTGGTTCAATATTTTGTGGATTAAATCTAGTTTAAATGTATTAGTATGATTATGGGTATTGATTATTGCCTAGTTAATAACTAGGGATTGTTAGAAACGAAGAACTTGTTGTTTTGATGGTTAAATCTTCGTTTTGAAGCCGGGATAATGTCCGGTTGTTATAAAACCCATATCATGGTGTGATAACCAGTAGGAATGGGTAGATTATGGTTTTAAATGAAATATGGATTATGATCCATGGATTAAACGATGATTATGATGAATTGATGTTACCATTATTAATAGTTATGATCTAAAAATAAAAATTGAATAATAAAAGTGATTAAAGATCGTAACTAATATAATGAACATCAGTTATTTGATAAATTGCCTAACAGAGGCGTGAGATGTGATTAATTGTGATAATTGACTAAAACTTACTAAATATAGTAAGATAGAGTCAATTATGTGATAAATTGACTTTGAGAAAGTCAAACCAGTCAAGTGCGTTGAACTGGATTATATGTGTTATATGTATTGAGTATAGTTGTATATGTGTGAATATGCAACTAGGTATTGACGGTGAAAGTCAAGGGATAAGCCACAGAAGTGGAAAAGAGGTTGTAGGAAGTGAACAACCGCTTGAACCAGGTAAGTTACCCAACTTACTGTAACATTACATATAAGTAGTAGAAAGAGTCTACTTGCGTATTTGATATATGTGAATAATGTTAAATATGTGATTGAAACTATGGGATGAGAAATCCTTTAGTTTGTGTTTGTTAAGTTCCAATGGGAAACGTATATGCAATATATTTGCGTTAGAATAGCTGGATGACCCGGTGATTGATTAATATGATTTGGTGTTTATAAAATAATGGGGCATAACTTGATTAATGAACCTAATGGAATTATAAGACCTTTGAGAAGGCATTATTAGTTTCAAAACGGATGTTATGCTTGTGTGGTGTGCATAATATAAATGCATTAAAATTTAGCCGGATGAGCCGGTGAAATTGATTTAATTGTTGAACCACAAATGTGTGGTTAACCGGTTAATCCGGGAACTAAATTGTTGAACCACAAATGTGTGGCTAACCGGTTAATCCGGGAACTGAATTAAATATGACTCCATAATGGTGGATAGCCAGAGGTGCTGGCAATTGTCTAGATGGAAGTACCGGTGGGTGAACATCTTAGACTTGATAAATATGACTCCACAATGGTGGATAGCCAGAGGTGCTGGCAATTGTCTAGATGGAAGTACCGGTGGGTGAACATCTTAGACTTGATAAATATGACTCCACAATGGTGGATAGCCAGAGGTGCTGGCAATTGTCTAGATGGAAGTACCGGTGGGTGAACATCTTAGACTTGATAAATATGACTCCACAATGGTGGATAGCCAGAGGTGCTGGCAATTGTCTAGATGGAAGTACCGGTGGGTGAACATCTTAGACTTGATAAATATGACTCCACAATGGTGGATAGCCAGAGGTGCTGGCAATTGTCTTAGATGGAAGTACCGTGGGTGAACATCTTAAGACTTAATATATGTATGATACCACAAATGTGTGGATAACCTGTTAATCCGAAAGTTAAATTGTTGAAAACACAGATGTGTGGGTAATTGGTTAAGCCAATAAAATATATGTATATTTGGTGTTTTAAATTTAGCCAGAGGTGCTGGTGGCAGAGTTGAATTAGATAATATATTCATATTGTGAACATGTCCCACTAAGGAAAATAAATGCACCATTTGTGTTGGGTGCAAGTTGATGTTTGAATATGATATATTATTATCTAAACATGATTAACATCCATATGACATGTATGTGGATGGGTTTAAATAAGTTTTTTTGGGAATTTTGGGAGGGGTTACTTACTTAGTTCATATGAACTAATTGTGACTTATATGTGATGTTACAGGTCAAAGATAGATATGCATTGGGCCATCAGTTCGGGCACGTTGTGAAGCAAAACCAAACGTTATGTAAATCTTTGGTGGTAATAAACTTAAACACACTAGTTTTATAAATCAAAAATGTAAATGATTGAAATTAAGTGTGTTTAACTCATGAAATGTTATTTTCACGCTTCCGAACATGATTTTTGAGAAAGTTTAATCTGGGACCTAAAAATGGGACACGTGTAATCGTGTGCAAAGTTTGGGTGTTACAGAGTTGGTATCAGAGCAATGGTTTGAGTGAATCAAGTGCGTCATGAACACTTGATCTCAAACTTTTATGCTCTTGATATGAAAACATAACGTTTGATTCGAAGACCCGATCATGATGCCGAATGTACGAGGTTAGCATATCTATGTCCTGTATTATAATTGTTAAATGTGATTTGATTGATTATGTGAAACCTAAATCAATGTCTTGAGTATGTAATGAAGGAAGTAAGGAATTGGGCATATAATGAATGAACTAGTACGTCTGGCCAACTTACTAGTGTAAACATGATATGAACAAGCTCTTATGGGAATCATTTTATACTTAGGCTATTGAAATCAGGTAAGGTGTTATGAGTTTAATGTATCTATTACTTGTGGGTAATAGTGTTACCAATTCAAGAGAAATGAATTGGAAAATTAATGTGAAAAGACCTACATGAGTATAGGCAATAACATTTGATGTGTTGGGGAAAATTAATCCATTTGAACATGGAAAATGTTTTGGTGTGTATACACAAATTAAAAATGTGAAATTTGACCCGTTTAGGGTAAAATGGGGAAAAGGACACATAATTATGTTTATGTGTTCATACATGTTTAAGTTTGTGATGTAATGATTTAAACATGTTATTAATTTATATAATGTGCATATAATTATATGCGGGATATATAGAGTTGTAAGTATACAATGTGTATACGTATGGTAAATGTTATGATATGATTTCATAAATTGTGATAGTGTCATTACATGTTGATGGTAATTGACACATTGAAATGGAAACTATTTATAATAGTGTTAAAGCAAATTTAAGACCATAATGTATGGCATTTTGTGTATATTTACATGTAAGACCACTGGTGGGTGGCATTGGGTTTAACATGTAAGACCATTGGTAAATGGCATTGGATTTATCATATAAGACCACTTGTAAGTGGCGTTGAATTTATTTGTGAGACCACATGTGAGTGGCCTTGTGTTAGATGTGTAAAACCATCTTGGAATGACATTGAGTTGTCATGTAATTCCTCCTTAGTGAGGCATTGGAAAAATCCCACATGCGTGTGGATTTGGTTAATATGTGAGTATGTGTTGAACGATGTTGGCTTTTAAAAGTCAAAGCTATGGTAAATGTGAATAGGTGGATTACTTACTCACTAATATGCAACCATAAGACATATTGGTGCTTATGTGTTGTGTGATTATGTTTGTTGAAACTACTTGAAATTGACCTGTAGTAATTATGATGAATTGAATGGTAGATTGACCATATGTGTCATGAAAAGTTGAAAATATAAAACCACATGGTGGTGGTATTGAACTACTTGATATATGTCTTGTAGTATTAAATGAATGTTATGTGCTAAATGCTTAACTTGAAAGGTGTTATTAAATGATAATTTATAGTTGACACTATAACTTGATGATAATCCACATTGTGTGGAAATATATGAATATGAAACCACATGGGGTGGTATTTGGGATTATTGAATCAAATATTGAATGTAACAACCTGAGTTTTGTTGAAATTGATTAATGTTATGATAAGTTGCATAACTAATAAAAGTGTCGTTATATGTTTAGAATAACTGACGCAGATAATGGGTGACGCTTCACGTCCGTGTGAAACTGATGTAAGACCACTGGTGCATGCGTGGCATTAATATTTGTCATGTAAGTCCATAATGAAATGGCGTTGATGTTTTTCATATAAGTCCACATTTTTGTGGCATTGGGGGTAAACCATGTATATGTACATGATAATAAATTACCCATTTCGTGGAACTTGTAGTTATAGGATTGGGTGAGTCCACACTACAATGGTATGTGCATGTAGCATATATGTGATTTGTTGTTTTAATTGAAGTTGAGGTAAATGGTTAGGGTTAGTGTGGTTATTGTAGTTGAATGATTTACAGGGTATGTGAACATTCAACTAATGATAATAATTGAGTTGATTTACAAGAGTGTAAACAACCATCATACTGTGAATGTTATGATCTACAAAAGTGTAGACATTAAATTGGTTATGTGTGTTTCGATTCACAAGGTGTGTGAACCAAAGATGATCTACAAGAGTGTAGACATCTAATTTCAAGAGTCAAATTGTTTAAGTTTGACTTTTGGAAAATATGATGCACAATTGGAGTTTTGTGTGCACACATGTATGGTGTTAAATGATAATGGTTGAGCAGGAATGGTAAATAAGAATGTCTATCTAGGTGAATAAATGAGTAACGTGAATGTTAAGTCATTCGGTTGTGGTGGTGTGTTAAATACGTTATACATGATGCTTGACTTTAAAAAGTCAGAGTTATGCCTATTTGTAAAGAAATAGGATAACTATTGTATGTATAAATTGTATTCATACATATGATGGGATGAATATTTACGTGAATATTCAAAAGGGAGATAAGATGCATGTAGAAATACACTTAAGTGTATGGTTTGGTTTGAATGAAGAAAGTCAAACCAAATAATCAATTGTAGATTGATTATGTGGAATCATGTATAATGATTATGTTTATTTAAGGATAAATGTTCAACTATGCTTGAAATGTATATTAGAGAAGTGGTGTCTCGGCATGGTGTGCCAGTGACGAATAATTTTGATCGAGACACTTGATTTACTTCTCATTTCTGGAGAAATTTCCAGGAAGAATTAGGATTATTGATAAGCACAGCATATCATCCTCAGATTGATGGTCAAAGTGAAAGGACCATTCAAACGTTGGAGGATACGTTATGAGCATGTATTATTGACTTTGGCGGTAGTTGGGATGATTACCTACCGTTGACGGAGTTCTCGTATAATAACAGTTATCATTCCAGTATTGGAATGCCTCCATATGAGATGCTTTATGGAGGAAATGTCGAACTCCTGTTTGTTGGGGAGAAGTTGGGCAGCGTGAACTCGCACATAAAAATGTAGTAAAAGCTACCAATGAACGGATAAATCAGATCCGTGCCCATCTGAAGGCGGCTCAAGACCGTCAGAAATCATACGCTGATAAGCGTAGAAGGCCAATTGAATTCCAGGTGGGAGATTTTGTGTTGTTAAAAGTCTCACCGTGGAAAGGTGTTATACGTTTTCGTAAGCAAGGAAAGTTAGGTCCACGCTTTATTGGACCATTTAAAATCATAGCTCGTGTTGGTGAAGTTGCTTATCGCTTGGAGCTACCTGAGGAGTTAAGTGGAATTCATAATACGTTCCACGTTTCTTACTTACGAAAATGTTTAGCAGATGAATCTGCATACATACCACTGGAAGATATAGAAATTGATAATAGATTAAATTATGTAGAAAGGTCAGTGGCAATAATTGACCGAAAAGTCAAGCAACTTAGAAATAAAACATTGAGCCAGGTGATGGTTCAGTGGAAAAATAGAACCGGTTCTGAAGTTACGTGGGAGTCAGAAAATGAAATGAGAAAGTATTATCTTTTCCTTTTTGAGGTTTAATCGGTTTCGGGGACGAAACCTTTGTAAGGAGGGGAGATTTGTAACAACCGGTTTTTAATAATGAATGTATTGTGAATAATTGTTAATCAAACGGTTGTGGTTGTTGTGATTTGAAAAATATGTGATATTACGTCATCTACGGCAAGAGCACATTTGGTCGTGCTTGAAATCCACGAGGATTTAGTAACTTTTATTATTGGGGATTGATAGTATGTGAAAAATGATGAACGTGGGCGAAAACCGTGCGCAAAACGGAGTTCGTATGCTCCCGGAATCGCGAAACGAAGTTAAAAATCAAAATGATGATGCTGGTGACGTGGGGCGGTACGCCTGGCGGGACGCACCCAGTTGGGGCGATGCGCCCATGACTTATGTCGGCAAAAAAGGTTTTTAAAGATCAGATCGCATTTTTGAACTCTGTTTTCTTACCCTTTCGACCTGTTCTGGCTCCAGACGAACAAACCAACATTTCTAAGCCTAAAACCTTCATTTTGAAGGCTTCTAATCATCCAGATCGCGCATAGGATCGTGTTTTCAAGTCCCGATCGTTGTTTAACCATAGAAATCCGTCAGATCAGGTAACGGTTTGTTTTATCCTACTGGTTCAATATTTTGTGGATTAAATCTAGTTTAAATGTATTAGTATGATTATGGGTATTGATTATTGCCTAGTTAATAACTAGGGATTGTTAGAAACGAAGAACTTGCTGTTTTGATGGTTAAATCTTCGTTTTGAAGCCGGGATAATGTCCGGTTGTTATAAAACCCATATCATGGTGTGATAACCAGTAGGAATGGGTAGATTATGGTTTTAAATGAAATATGGATTATGATCCATGGATTAAACGATGATTATGATGAATTGATGTTACCATTATTAATAGTTATGATCTAAAAATAAAAATTGAATAATAAAAGTGATTAAAGATCGTAACTAATATAATGAACATCAATTATTTGATAAATTGCCTAACAGAGGCATGAGATGTGATTAATTGTGATAATTGACTAAAACTTACTAAATATAGTAAGATAGAGTCAATTATGTGATAAATTGACTTTGAGAAAGTCAAACCAGTCAAGTGCGTTGAACTGGATTATATGTGTTATATGTATTGAGTATAGTTGTATATGTGTGAATATGCAACTAGGTATTGACGGTGAAAGTCAAGGGATAAGCCACAGAAGTGGAAAAGAGGTTGTAGGAAGTGAACAACCGCTTGAACCAGGTAAGTTACCCAACTTACTGTAACATTACATATAAGTAGTAGAAAGAGTCTACTTGCGTATTTGATATATGTGAATAATGTTAAATATGTGATTGAAACTATGGGATGAGAAATCCTTTAGTTTGTGTTTGTTAAGTTCCAATGGGAAACGTATATGCAATATATTTGCGTTAGAATAGCTGGATGACCCGGTGATTGATTAATATGATTTGGTGTTTATAAAATAATGGGGCATAACTTGATTAATGAACCTAATGGAATTATAAGACCTTTGAGAAGGCATTATTAGTTTCAAAACGAATGTTATGCTTGTGTGGTGTGCATAATATAAATGCATTAAAATTTAGCCGGATGAGCCGGTGAAATTGATTTAATTGTTGAACCACAAATGTGTGGTTAACCGGTTAATCCGGGAACTAAATTGTTGAACCACAAATGTGTGGCTAACCGGTTAATCCGGGAACTGAATTAAATATGACTCCACAATGGTGGATAGCCAGAGGTGCTGGCAATTGTCTAGATGGAAGTACCGGTGGGTGAACATCTTAGACTTGATAAATATGACTCCACAATGGTGGATAGCCAGAGGTGCTGGCAATTGTCTAGATGGAAGTACCGGTGGGTGAACATCTTAGACTTGATAAATATGACTCCACAATGGTGGATAGCCAGAGGTGCTGGCAATTGTCTAGATGGAAGTACCGGTGGGTGAACATCTTAGACTTGATAAATATGACTCCACAATGGTGGATAGCCAGAGGTGCTGGCAATTGTCTTAGATGGAAGTACCGTGGGTGAACATCTTAAGACTTAATATATGTATGATACCACAAATGTGTGGATAACCTGTTAATCCGAAAGTTAAATTGTTGAAAACACAGATGTGTGGGTAATTGGTTAAGCCAATAAAATATATGTATATTTGGTGTTTTAAATTTAGCCAGAGGTGCTGGTGGCAGAGTTGAAATAGATAATATATTCATATTGTGAACATGTCCCACTAAGGAAAATAAATGCACCATATGTGTTGGGTGCAAGTTGATGTTTGAATATGATATATTATTATCTAAACATGATTAACATCCATATGACATGTATGTGGATGGGTTTAAATAAGTTTTTTTGGGAATTTTGGGAGGGGTTACTTACTTAGTTCATATGAACTAATTGTGACTTATATGTGATGTTACAGGTCAAAGATAGATATGCATTGGGCCATCAGTTCGGGCACGTTGTGAAGCAAAACCAAACGTTATGTAAATCTTTGGTGGTAATAAACTTAAACACACTAGTTTTATAAATCAAAAATGTAAATGATTGAAATTAAGTGTGTTTAACTCATGAAATGTTATTTTCACGCTTCCGAACATGATTTTTGAGAAAGTTTAATCTGGGACCTAAAAATGGGACACGTGTAATCGTGTGCAAAGTTTGGGTGTTACAGGTAAGAATCCGTACCTTTTAAACCGACTTATGTGAGCGTGTTACTCTCCTACGAATGTTCATAACAACCTACATTATAGTTTTATATATTATTAGATTTTATATTTGTATTTCAAATGTTCATGTTGCATCTATCTTATTACTTCCAAAATTTCGTTTTGTTACCTTTTTCAAAAATTTTAATTTTCTTTTCTTTTATCTGTTTTATTTAAAATTTTATATTTATCATGTGATTTATATTTTTTTATAAGTTGAATTATTACGGTTATTAATTTGGTTTCCAACTTTTAAACCCCTTTCAAATACTACTTTCCTATATAAGATTTTAAAACAATTTTATTTATACAAACACAATATATTTAACTAATCATGAAATCAAATTATGCGTAAGAAGTTCATTAGTATAACTTTGTATAATAAAGTTTTATCATACCTAGAAATTTGGAGGTTTATACAACTAATGAATATATATATTTTTTGAAATAAACTTATTGAATTAGAGTTTTTTGTCTTTAGCTTTAGATCTAATTATAAAATAAAATAAATACAAGTTACTGGATGTGATACATATAGGGATAAAAGTGGCAATCTAATATCTGCATGACATGAGTTTTAACTATTAAAACATTTTTTTTTATTATTCTAGCTTTATATTTTATTCTAAAATTGTTAAGAATTGAAAGCACATTAATCTTCTTCACACAAATCATATTATACATACATACATATATATGTGTGTGTGTATATATATATTCTTCCAAGCCGTCACCATCTGGTTACAAACCCATTTCATTTTTTTTCACAAACGTATTATATATATGTTGGATATCAGAGGAAACACTCACAACGAAAAAAAAAACACAATTCTGGGAAGAGCTTTGTACTTCATAACCAGGGAAAACAAAACATACATACGTTCTTATCTACTGAACAAAACAAACCAACAAAAACAAAGCTACGTGATCAACCACGTTCTATCACCACAAACACATTACTACTAACATGACATAAAATAATGAAACTGAAATAAACTAGAAACCACGTTCTCTTTATTCCTTCGATCCACATCAGCATCCCATCAAGCATCCAGTCAGCATTAACATCAACATTCTCCCCTTTAATGTTGACCGGTATCTTCCAAGTCTTCAACACCCATTAGAGCTCTCATCTCCACAAATTTTACTCTCGGCAATGCTTTCGTTAGAATGTCCGCCTTTTGAAGGTCACCGCTCACATGCTCCACGTACACCTTACCTCCTTCAATGCATTCTCTAATGAAATGAAATTTGGTATCAATGTGTTTACTCCTCCCATGAAAAACAGGGTTTTTCATGAGTGCTATGGCAGACTCATTATCAACAAGTAGCTTCACCAACTCAGGACTTTTTCCAGTTAGTTCACTGATAAAACTCCGAAGCCAAAGTGCCTGACAAGACGCTTCAGTTGCAGCCATAAACTCCGCTTCACATGACGACAATGCCACTGTGTGTTGTTTCTGTGATGACCATGTAATTAAGTTCCCAAATTAATAAAAGGCTGTACCTGTGGTTCCACGTCTGTCATCAAGATTTGAACCATGGCTGCTATCGCTATAACCCACTACAGCTCCATTTCCACCTGTCTTGTATTTCAAACCAAAACCCAGTGTTCCCTTCACATACCGTAACACCTGCTTCAAAGCCACCATATGATTACACTTCGGATTTTCCATAAATCGACTCAGACTCCCAACCGAATAACCCAAGTCAGGTCTCGTATGAACTAAATACCGCAAGCTTCCTATAAGACTTCGATACATAGTGGCATTAACTGGTTCTCCTTCTCCGGCTTTGGTTAGCACTAACTTTGGATCCATCGGATACTTGGATGCATTGCACTCAGCCATTCCCATTAACTTTAAAATCTTCATTGCATATCCAGATTGCTTTAATTCCACACTGCCTTCTTTCTGCAACACTTCTAACCCAAGATAATAACTTAACTTACCCAGGTCACTCATCTCGAAAATAGCTTTCATTCTTTCTTTGAATACACCAACTCCAGTTACACTACTTCCGGTTACTATCATATCATCCACATACACCCCAACGATTATAGTCTCTTTTCCTTTATTCATGATGTACACAGCTTGTTCCTTTGAACACTTACTAAATCCCATATTCTTTAGTACATGATCCAACTTAGAATTCCACGCTCGTGGGGCCTGTCGCAGGTCGTACAAAGCCTTACTCAACTTGTACACCATATGCTCCTTACCTTCCACTATATACCCTTCCGGCTGTGATACATATACCTCCTCGGATAGATCTCCATTCAAGAAGGCTGACTTTACATCTAAGTGATGCACAAGCCACCCTTCCTTAACTGCAAGTGCCAAAATTAACCTGATAGACTCTATCCTGGCTACTGGCGCGAACGATTCTTCGAAATCTTCCCCTTTCTTCTGTACAAAGCCGCGTGCAACCAATCTGGCTTTGTGCTTTACAACTTTTCCACTTGCGTCTCTCTTCAGCTTGAACACCCATTTCAGATCAATCGCCTTCTTCCCTTTTGGTAACTGAACCAACTTCCAAGTGCAATTATGTTCGATAGATCTTAACTCTGAATTCATGGCCAACTTCCAATTTGGATCTTTGTTTGCTTCAATAAACGACTTAGGTTCTTCATCCAGTAATAACAATGTTTCTTCATTCCGAATGGGCACAGTTGAGGCATACAAATCATCCAACGATCGAAACGTACGTGGGACTGATTCAACTGAACTTTGAACTTCCTGTGGGGACCTAGGTTCTGGTGTATGTTGTGGTGTTTCAGCCACTGTACCACTTTCATGTTCCTCTTCATACACCTCATTCTAGACCGCTGCTACTTCAGTCCCAACACTTGGCAAGACCGTAGTGTTTACATTATCAGTTGCACTATTTTTCCCATCTTCCACTAGTATTTGAGTCCATACTAACGGAACATTCATTGGTCTTTCAACTTGGGCATCCCAATTCCAGCCTACTTTCTCAGAAAAATCCACATCACGAGCAACCACTATCCTTTTCGTGATTGGGTTGTAAAGTCTATAAGCTTTACTTCCTTCTTCTACTCCGAAGTGAACCAATGCCTCACTCCGATCACTTAGTTTTCTTTGATCATTTCCCAGCTTCTTTGCATACGCCATGCATCCAAAGACTCGCAAAAAATGAAGTTTGGGCTTCTCCCCTCTCAACACTTCATAAGGAGTCTTCTCTTTGAGAGCTTTGGTACCAATTCGGTTCAACAAATACACCGAATGTCTTACTGCTTCTGCCCAATATTGGTCTGGAACCTTCATGCCTTTTAACAGCGCCCTTGTCATTCCCATTACAGTTCCATTACGACGCTCCACCACACCATTCTGTTGCGGTGTGTATGGAGCCGTCTTATTTCTGTGGATTCCATTCGTAGTGCAGAACTGTTCAAACTCTCCTGAGCAGAATTCGCCTCCTCTATCAGTACGTAGTGTTCGAATCCTTGCATCTCCCTTTGATTCTACCATTGCCTTATAAGACTTAAAACAGCCAAATGCTTCGTCTTTTGTCTTCAAAAAATACACCCATATATACCTTGAACAATCATCGACAAGTAAAAGAAAATACCTTCTTCCGGAAAATGTGGATGGTGTAATGGGTCCACAAATATCAGCATGAACCAGCTCCAGCTCTTTTGTAGCCCTCCAGGTAGTTTCTTGTGAGAATGATTTTCTGGTTTGCTTTGCAATTACACACCCCTCACAGAGTCTTTTAGGGTGTGAAATCCTTGGCATTCCAGTCACCATTCCCTTCTTGCTCATCTCCTCCAACAAACCAAAGTTTGTATGTCCCATGCATGCATGCCACACCCACGCATCATCAGCCATTTTGAGTGAAAGACACTCTAATTTTCCCACTGCAAGAGAAATCCTATATAGTCTGTTAACGGACCTTTGAACTTTCATTACAAGGTTTCTCTTCTCATCATAGAGTTTAAGAAACTCCCCTTTCATAACAATCTCATACTCCTCTTCTGTCAACTGACCAAGACTTATTACATTACTTCTCAAAGCAGGAATGTAATATACATTGTGCATAACAAACTGATCTCCATTCTTGCAGTTAAATAAAATAGTTCCTTTCCCTTCTATGGCCACTTTAGACCCATCTCCGAACCTGACCTCACCTGTAACGGTTTGGTTAAGTTCAATAAACATGAGCTTATGACCGGTCATGTGGTTACTCGCCCCATTATCTAAATACCACATATTTCTTCTGTCGTCTTCGGCATAATTATTGGGAAAGAAGTTATCTTCGTTAAGCAATACCATTGAAGGCTCCTCTTCTCCTTGAACACTGAGAAGTAATGCAGGCTCCTCCTCTTGCCCTTGTACCAAATTCACTTCTTGGTCTGGTTTCTTTTGCTGATCACATTCCGTAGCATAGTGACCAAGTTGGTCACAATTATAACATTTCACGAACCGCTTGTCTCTTGGTTTCCTATTGAATCCACCCTGCTCATGAGTTTGTTGGCCATTCCAACGACCCGTTCTGCCACGACCTTGGCCACCCTGGGATCCATGTCTGCCTCCTCTTTCGCTTGCCATGCCTCGACCTCGGCCCCTTGATGAGGTGAATCTACTCGGGCCCTTAGGATCATGTCTACCATCAACCTTAGTAAACAGCAACGTATTCTCTATTCCAGTTGCATGCTTCCTTGCTTTCAACCTATCCTCATAGGCCTTTAACCGTCCAATAGCCTCATCGAACGGCATAGTGTCCAGGTCCGAGTATTGTTCGATCGAAGCTATTAATTGGAGAAACCTGTCCGGTACTGTGTCCAATAACTTCCGGACCAGTTTACTGTCTTCCAATGTCTCTCCAAGACTGTTATGCTTAGAGATCATACCGGACAATCTACCTGCATAGTCATCTACAGTTTCCCCATCTTTCATTCTCATTGCTTCGAATTCACTCCTTAGAGTGTGAAGACGAGCCCTCTGGACCCTGTCAGCACCCAGATATCTCATCTTCAGAGATTCCCACACCTCTCGTGCGGTCTTCTTCTTGGCAACTTGCAACAGCACTTCTTCGGGAATCGCCTGAAACAGAAAGGCGCGAGCAAGTTTACTTTTCTTCTCATCCACAACATTAACATCCATGGTCTCAACCGCTTCCCACAGACCTTGGGCATCAAGGATTGCCTCCATCTTGATAGCCCACGTTGTATAATTCTGGGATGTAAGAACCGGACATTGTAACGACATCATCGACGGTTCCTTGATGGCAACTGGTGGAGGGTTGCCGGAATTCGGACCTGTTGAAGTGCTCGAACTTGTTGACATCGGCCTAAACTGGAGATACTTTGGCATACACGTACGAAGCAGACACTCTACACCGCTCTGATACCAATTGTTGGATATCAGAGGAAACACTCACAACGAAAAAAAAAAACAATTCTGGGAAGAGCTTTGTACTTCATAACCAGGGAAAACAAAACATACATACATTCTTATCTACTGAACAAAACAAACCAACAAAAACAAAGCTACGTGATCAACCACGTTCTATCACCACAAACACATTACTACTAACATGACATAAAATAATGAAACTGAAATAAACTAGAAACCACGTTCTCTTTATTCCTTCGATCCACATCAGCATCCCATCAAGCATCCAGTCAGCATTAACATCAACAATATATATATATATATACATATATATATTTGAATGCACATATGTATCGATTTTAATCAAAGCAAATGTGTTTTTTATGTTACCTCAGCCGCACAGTTCGTGTCTTTGGAATGATGCGAAGAGTAGTGGTTACGCGCGGTGGTTTTGTAGCTTCAAGCGGTAGGTGACGTAACCGATATGGCCAACGATTGTCGGCTTTGGATGCAACACAGAGGTTATCAGAGGTCTCGAACAGTCATCGGAAAACCGAGAACACGATATGTCGAGTTCTGTAGCGCTTCTGGTTTTCGGTCAAGGGTATTAAGCGGTGGAGCTGGGTGAGTGGTAGTGTCGGGTCTAGGCTTCGTTATCGTCTCTCCTTACCGGAGCTGCGTTTCATCGCCGGAAAAAAAAAAAACTGAGCTGAGAGATGAGTTGAGTGTTTTCGTTGGGGAAGATCTTCATATATAGACCGTGTTTGCGACAAAATGGTCGGAGGGCAGACATGGTGTTGGATGGACAAGTCGACCAGTCGCCGACTAGCGACTTTGGTCGGGTGGTAAATCGGTTTCTTTTTTTTCTCCTTAATTGTTTGCGTCCCTGCACCATTGTTTTACTTTTTATTTATTTATTATTTTTTTTTCTTTTGATTTGTTGACTCCAACACCAACCCACGTGAATTCGTAGTACTAGCAGGCATATATTATTTGTTTTATTTGGCTTTGAAGGATAATAATTAAATATATTTTTTTTTATCTATACGTAAAACATATTTTGCTGTTTTCTTAATTTGAGTTTGTTTTTTTTTTCTAACACAAATTCATCTATATTTATTTTAAACTCTTATTATTATTATTATTTTATATTTTAGTTAATCTATAAAATTTTCTTTTATATATATATATATATATATTTAAATCTTTTCAGATATTTCAACATGGGGAGTTATTTTATGAAGTTTTCAAGAGATTTAAACAATTGCTAAGGACTTGTCCACATCATGGAATCTCTATGTGTGAATTGATTACTGCTTTTCATGATGTGTTGTCCACTGATGACATAAGGGACGTAAACTCTACTACAGGTGGAACATTTTTGTCCAACCCGGTAGATGTGGATTGAGATTTATTGGGGAAGATGGCCTTGAACTCAAAGAGGCAAGCACAATCTCGTAGAAGAGAGAAGTTTGCTACAGTGAAAGCCTTAGGAAGCTCTTATGACAAAATTGAAAAGTTTGAAAGAGTAAATCAAGCATTGGAAAGAGAGTTGGCATATTTAAGATGAGTATACGCAAATGTGCTACAAGGGAGAATAAGTGTTCCATGTTTGTGATGGATGTAGAGAATTGGGTCATGCTACTTTGGATTCTCCTGGACAAGGTGGAAGGGAAGAAGAAGAAGTCAATCAAGTTTATGAAGACTGAAAACATTATGATATGAATTCTAATACATATCATCCAGGTTTAAAGAACCATCCAAATTTTCATTATGGCAATTCTTCTAACCAATATAATCCTAATTTTCTGGGATCAAGTCAAGAAAGCCAACAGTAACAGAATAGGCAATCCAATTACAACCATCAAAGGTACACTCAAGGTGGAAACAGATGCTATCAAAGGAACTATCAAGCTAATCCGGATCAAGGTGGTTTATCAGGAAATTCTGACACTTCCTACAAAGAGATCATGGACTTTCTCAAGGAGATGAGAAAAGAAAATGAGGTAAGGGACAAAACTGTAGAGGCTTTGACAAACCAAGTGGGTAAACTAGCTGAGGAGGTAGCAATTTTGAGGAAGGATCTAGGCAAGCTACCAAGTGACACGAAAATTAACCCACAACATCAATCAAGTAGTTCTAAGGCTCAGAAATCATCTCAACTTCATCAGGTTAGTATTCTTAGAAGTTGTAAGTTTTATGATAACAAGATTGTCCCTCCACCACAATTTGTTGAGGGAGTGGTGGAGGATGTAAATGAGAGTGATGAGAGTGAATGTGAAACTGAAGTTGCACCAACCAAACCAAACCAAACAAGAAAGTCATTTTCAAAATGCCATCACAAAATAATTTTGAAAAAGAAACTTCTAAGGTTATGGAAAAGGAGATGAAGGTAATACTATTCCTTTTCCAAAAGCTTTAGCTGATCCATCTAATTTTTCAAATGTGAACAAGAGAGGCCCACAACAAGAGGAAATGTGGGAGGTTTTTAAACAAGTGAAAATTAATCTCCCTCTCATTGATGCAATCAAACAAATTCCATCATATGCTAAGTACTTAAAAGACATGCGCACTCAGAGTAGGAATCACAAAGTCCCTAAAAAGGTTGATTTGACAGAAAATGTGAGTGTGGTTGTGACGGGTATCCTCCCACCTAAACTTCCAGATCCGGGAATGCCTTTAACGCCAATTCAAGTGGGTGATTTTAAAATACAAAGGGCATTATTGGATCTCGGAGCAAGTGTAAGCATTCTCCCTGGTAGCTTGTATGACCAATATGATTTTGGCCCATTACAATGAGCCGACACCACCGTGGTGTTGGCCGATTTGACATCCAAGCATCCTAGGGGAATTTTTTCTTATGTAATTGTGATGGTGGAGTTCTTAGTTTTGGATTATTCCATGACTGACCCGTTATGGCAACCCATGGTGATTTTGGGTCACCCATTTTTGGTCACTTTTAATGCTTTTATTAATTGTAGGAATGGAACAGTGGACATGACTTTTGGCAACCGGAAGCCACTATTAAATTTCTTTTCTAATATTGCTAACACTTGATTCAATGATGAATGTTTTATGGCGGACATTGTTGACAGGTGTCTATCCCACGAAAGTGAAGGAGCCACCATATAGATGTGTTTTGCTTGTGACAGGGATGAATTAAGCATATTAAAAGATATGGTGGAAGAGGATTGGAAAACGGAAGTACTAGTGGTAAGTGATGGTCGTCCACCATGGACAATTCAAGTGGAGAGCCTCCCGGATAGCATAAATTCTAAACTCAAGCCATCCTTGGAGAAGCCACCAAAATATAAACTTAAGGAGTTACCTAAACACCTTATGTATGCTTTCTTAGGTGAGAATAACACTTTACCTGTTATTATTGCAGCTAATTTGGATGAAGCACAAGAGGTAGCTTTGATGGAAGGGTTGGTGGCACATAAAGCTGCAATTGGATGGACCATAGCTAATTTGAGGGGAATTAATCCCTCTATTGTTATGCACAAGATCAAACCTTCACGTGACATTCAAAGAAGATTGAATCCAAACATGCGTGAAGTGGTGAAGAAAGAAGTTCTCAAGTGGTGCATTTACGCAATCTCAGACGGTACATGGGTAAGTTCTAAACAAACGGTTCCAGAGAAACCCGTGATTTAGGAAATTAAAGATGACAAAGGTGATGAGATAGCAACCCGTTCGGTAACCGGGTGGCGTATTTGCATTGATTATCGTAAGTTAAATGCAGCAACTTCAAAGGACCATTTTCCTTTACCGGTCATTGATAAAATTATGGAAAAGCTTGCAGGTGAGAAGTTTTATTGCATTTTGGATGGTTATTCAGGGTGTAATCAGATAACCAATCATCCGGATGATGAACAAAAGACTAATTTTACATGTCAATATGGTACTTTTGCATTTAGGCGAATGCCATTTGGATTGTGTAATGCCCCATCCACCTTTCAAAGGTGCATGATGATTATCTTTTCAGATATGGTTGGGGAGTCTTTGGACATCTTTATGGATGACTTTTCAATTGTTGGTCCTTCCTTTGAAATAGGGGTGTTCAACGGTTCGGTTTTCTGTTTAAATGGTTTATTCGGTTCGGTTTAAACGGTTTTGAAATTTTTTTTAGACAAATCGTAAACCGAATCGAACCGTATTTGAAACAACATAAACCGAACCGAATTCAACCGTATTCAATTCGGTTCGGATTCGGTTAAGAACCGAACAAACCGTATTAAACCAAATTCAACCGTATTCAGTCAAAATACCTTTTTCCATATTTTTTGTCTGTGTTTCCTGTATCAGAATTGTTTGTGTTCCAAACCACTTCAAATAACACAAAAATAAGCATATCCTAACATACACAATAGGTTCAAAGTTCAAACACAAACCAAGATACAAAAAAAGTTCGACACCTACCTTCAAAACGTAAATCTAAAATGCAATTAACAAAAAGGTGGAACTAAGAAAGGACTTGAAGGCGGAGATCGGAGATCTAAAATGCAATTACTTGCGACATCTACCTTCAAAGTTCAAATACCTCTTTCAATCATACCTGTGTCGTGAAGACTTGAAGGCTGTGCAGAACTGTGAAGATCGGCGGTGGAAGGTGGAGATCGGCGGTGGAAGGTGGAGATCGGCGATCGGAGGTGGAAGGTGGAGTCGTGGAGATCGGTGGTGGAAGGTGACGAGTGGGGGTGGTGAATACTGAAGAAACTAAGAAAGGGTTTGTGAATTGTGAGGGACAATGATTGTGTTCAACTAGGGTATAACTCAAGACACAAAATAAAAAATAAAAAATGTATTTTTAAATATTAACCGGTTTAAACGGTTTAACCCGAATAACTGAATAAACCGAATTCCAAAAAATATCAGAACCGCAAACCGACCCGAAACCCGAATTGGTTAAACGGTTACGGTTTAGAACCGAACCGTAAACCGAATTTCCAATTCGATTCGGTTTTTTTTTGTTACGGATACGGTTCGGATAACGGTTTTAAACGGTTTACGGTTTTTTTGAACACCCCTACTTTGAAACATGTCTTGAACAATTAACAAAGGTTTTAAAAAGATGTGCTAAAACAAACCTTGTCTTAAGTTGGGAGAAAAGTCATTTCATGGTTCAAGAAGGCATTGTTTTAGGTCGTGGGATTTCGAGTAGTGGGATTGAAGTTGATCATCCTAAAGTGCAAGTTATCTCTACTTTACCTCCTCCCACGAATGTTAAGGGTATTAGATCATTTTTGGGACACGCGGGGTTTTACAGAAGATTTATCAAAAATTTCAGTGTCATTACAAAACCCTTGTGTAATTTGTTGTTAAAAGATGTTCCATTTGCTTTTGATTATGATTGTGCCACAACTTTAATGTGCTTAAACAAAAGTTGGTTGAAGCACCAATTTTGCAATCACCAAATTGGTCAAAACCTTTTGAAATTATGTGTGACGCAAGTGATTATGCGGTTGGGGCTGTTTTGGGTCAACGGGTGGATAAGAAAGCGGTTGCAATTTACTATGCAAGCAAAACCCTTTCAGATGCTCAATTAAATTACATCACAATAGAAAGGAATTGCTTGCAATTGTATTTGCCTTAAACAAGTTTCGGAAATAATTGCGGGGTAGCTAAGTTATCATTTATTCTGATCATAGTGTTATCAGGTACCTCATGGACAAGAAGGTTGCAAAACCAAGACTGATTAGATGGATTCTTTTGCTTCAAGAATTCAATTTGGAAATCCGTGACGAGAAAGGGAGTGAGGATGTGGTGGCATATCATTTGTCACATGTTCTTCAATATATAGGGGATGGAAGTAAAAAATAACCCTCTTTATAGCGTTAACTCAAAATAACCCGTCAAAATAAAGTCAAATCTTGAATTTTTTTTAACATCATTGTAAACACATTTAGAATATTTTCTTATTTTATGAGCTTGCGTAAATTCATCACCGTTTGAGAGTTAACATCATTGTAAGTTTTTAAAATTTTTTAACTTACATTATTGTAAGTGTTTTTTGCTCAAAACTTATAACGATTTTAACTCTCAAATGATAATGAATTTACGCAAACTCATAAAATAAAAAAAGTGTTATAAATGTGTTTACAATGTGACCCATGAAAATTTGAGTAAAAATCTTTAAAAGCTTCAAATATTAACGATTCAACCCCTCTAGTTCTAGTTAAATCTTAACTTGTTTACATTAACCAAAACAAAATTAAATAGGATTTCATTCTAAAACTACCCAATTAATCATTTAGATTTTGAATTATTCAAATCAGGTCGTTACAATTATATAGGCTAATTCGAAAAATACTAAGTAATACAAACTAGAGCTGCCAAAACATATAACAAAAAAAATACACTATGTAATTTTTATTTTTTTTAAAAATAATAAAAATTAGGAGGCTATGCTTCATAATTTCTCTTTTTGCTACATAAAACTGTGACAATTCGCAATTTCCAGGTTAGAATCATCACTTGGAAATAAAGAGAATGAGTGTAAGCGAAATCACGAAACGAGGCTCCGATTTCAAGATACACTGAGTCGAATATAACGTTAAATAAGAGATCATATATTTTGAACTTTTCAGGTCTTGAAATTATAATGGTTGGAAAGAGCTCGAAAAATCATGAACGTGGGCGAAAACGGCGCGTAAAACGGAGTTCGTATGCTCCCGAAATCGCGAAAACAAAATTGAAATTTGACTAAGGCGGTGGAGGTACGCGAAGGACCCTCTTTCCAGCCTTGGCGGTACGCGAAGGACCCATCTGGTATAAAAATCTGATCTCCTCGATCAGATTTCATTTCTGGTCGAAAATAAGCGATTTCCAGACGAAAACAGAGCTATTTCTACCCTCTAAACTCATATTTGAAGCCATCCAAACGTCCGGATCAAGCTAGGGAACGTTTCTACAAGTCCTGATCATCGTTTTCATCCGAGAAATCCGTTCTAAAGGGTAACGATTCGACCACTTCTATTAGGTTGATAATATATGAATTGGATTTAGATTTTAAACGTGATATCATGGTTATTGTTGTTGATTATTGCCTAGATGATGGCTAGAAATAGTTAGAAATGAAGAACTTGACAGGTTAACGGTGAAATCTTTGTTTTGATCCGTTATAATGTCTGATTATCATGAAACCATATCATAGATCATAATGGTTTTAACCATTAGATTATAACAATGGTTGTGATTGTCCTGATCATTCTTTGGAATGATCAATGACAATGATTAACTATTTCTAAACCTGGAATCCATTGAGAAACTGTTTTGGTGATATAATCAACAACAATACTTGTAACATCACTGTACTTTCAGTTGTCTGTACGTCCGTACATCCGTACGATTGTACTGTCCCGACTGGAGATTTATAATTATTAATGATTATGAGATTATTGATTGACATTACTGATATTATCACTGTTGCTGGTATACATGATTATAATTTATTATACGCGTAAACCACGGGAAGTTTAGTTGTAATTCAACTAAACAGACCCGTAGTGTTTATCGCAGTTACTTATTACTGATGATGATGGATTAATGGTTAAGAATGTATTGGGATGGAACTGGGAGTTGTTTATGGTCTGGTTGCTAAACATAGTCAATGACACATGGTCATGGTTTATCGAAATAGCGGTGGGACGGTGTAGGGGAGATTGCGATCTACCTCTGCATATGCCCTATATATATGCATATTTCGGTCTAGCATGGATGTGTCAGTGACTAGAGTTTAGTGGGTTGTGGCTTGGGAATGATAATATTAAGGTTAATAAATAATGAGAATTAAATTACGCGAAGTGAGGTTACGAATATTACTTAAACGCGAATATTAATTCAGAAATATTAACTTAATAAATGTATTCGCGTGGGTGACGATTCACACGAATATAATTCTTGAGAATAATATTCTGAAACGATATTCCATAAATAGAAAATCGAATCGAAATACGGTACGAGCGTTGGATTCGCGAAGGTGACGATCTTTACGAATACGTACGCGAGTAACGCGTTTCGACGAGATAATTAATTAATAATTAACGATATTAATTTAATAAACAAAACTAAAAACGTTTATTAGGAATCACAACTTAAAACGAATCCGAATAAATTAATTTATTAAATAAGTGAATTAACGAAAATAAACAGAAACCTTTTATTTAAACGATTTTATTTTATTTAAAATGAAATATGATCATTTAAACACGTTAATGTTTTAAATATGTTTTACGATAAAACCGAGTGTTTTCGTAATTTTAACGCGATAAAAACGAGACCGAGCACGCGGGGATCGACCGGACTATAAAAACCATTTATTCTTCTTCTTCCTCATTTGAAAGAACACCCACTCTCTCTCTACACTCTTAATTTCGTCACTTTCTCTCTCTATATCTTCTCTCTAACATATCTCGTTCGTTACTCAACGGATTCAAGTAATCTTGATGTCCACGCGTTCGGGTGATCGAGAGGAACAAAAGGATACAAGAAAATCCAGAGATTCGTCACGCTTGGAAGGTATGAGATCCATTGTATTTTCGGTTTTCACTTAGATCTAGAACCGGGTGGCTACCATACTTGTTAGGCGATTTGTACATATAAAAACCCTAAAACGAGTAGATATGTTCGTATAGAAGCTGTGTACAGTATCGAATCAGCAAAAGTGTGAGGATGATGAAGTTGGAATGACAGGTTCGTGAACCAGCAGGGGGCCGAACCCTGCAACATCATCGGCCGAACCTTCTGGGCGGGAACTAGGAGGGACCGAACCTTCCAAGAAGAAGCGAACCCCACCCTCGCGAACCAGCTAGGGACGAACCTTCATGGTTACACAAACCCAACTGGCGAACCTGAGTTTTGGCTGAACTCATGGGCTGCGAACCCCGGCCGAACTCCATACAACCAGTGAGCCACGAACCTTGGGTATTTTCACGAACCTTGGGGCTGTGTATAATTAGCCGAACCCTAGGACTCGGTCGAACCATTTCTCATCACCGAACCCAATGGAGCCGAACCTTAATATAATTGGGCCGAACCTAGCACTTGGGGCAAAAAGGTTCGCTGCCTCTAATGGGATAAAACCTAATTTTGGGTTAACCATGGGATTAAGGACATACATGCATGCATGAAAGACCATAGTCACCACCTTTTATATTAAGCATGGAATTGAAGTTATGAACTTGCATGGTTTGAAACATTTTATAAGAATAACATAGTTACTATTCTTTAAATATAAATTGGAACATTAAATTGTAGGGATTATTACTATCGGACATTTTTCCAAGATTGGTGTATGAAGCTTGAGCTAAGATATTATTTATAATTTCAATCATGGTGAATGGAGATGATTATGCATGCATGCAACTAAGAACATATACATAAGTTATAAGGATCAAACTTTTACAATTTGAATTATCTTTACAAAATGCTAAATAATAGAACCTTAAGTATAACATTTTAACTTTGATTGAATTATCTAAGTTAAAGAATACTTGATGATTTAAAATATTAACAAGTATGGGCACATAATGGCAATGGAAATTCTTATACTCATGAACACAAAAACACACTATAATTACAGATCCTTGAGTTGCTTTGAGTTACATACGTGAGCGCGCACAATACGAGAAACCGGATTATAAGGACTTCAGGTGAGTTCTCATAACCTCCCTTTCTTTAAACTGTTTTGTTTTAAAAACTCGGAGGTGAAGCATGTATACCAAATTCAAATATTATTTTGATAACTCACGGTTAATACCTGTTTATCAATATGATATTCACGATATAAAATTTTCATTTATTATGGATTGTCTCTTATTATTTTATATCCATGTAAACCTTGTTATTGACTTCGGTCAATAACAAAGATTACAAGTATTGTCACAAATCCCGAGAGTCATCGCTTTTAACTCCGGTTAATTGCTTTGACATTGTGTATTGTCACGTGGATGATTTCCACATCCGTGAAGTATTGCCTTTGACTTCGGTTAATTGCTTTGACTTCATGTATTGTCACGTGGTTAGCGACCACTCCATGAGTCATGTATTTAACTTATGTTAATTACATAATGATCATGTATAGTCACGAACATTATTTGAGAATATTGATATTGAGATTGGTTGATTGGTTTGTGGTTTGATTATCTATGATTGACTCTGAATATTTATGGTTGTCTATGATTATTTGTGATTGACTAAGACTGTTTGGTTATGTGATTATGTGATTATGTATGTGTTTGACTGTTGAATTGGTGGATGTGTGTTGGATTATCACTTACAGGTATTCATATGGATTTTCTCAAGAAGATCATAAGACTTATACTCGTTTTAAACAAAGCATTTTATAAAACCATTTTAAGCATGAACTTTTAAACTAATTTTACTAAAACCTTTTTAAGTATAAAAACTTATGATTACTCACCAACTACTTTTGTAGTTGACACTTGATTTTCTTACATGTTTCAGGTGATGGAGACAAGTAGGATGAAGAGAGGATCTCTTCTATTTTGGACATCATCATATAGGCTCTTGGACTTAGTTAATTAACTAAATTTCTGGCGATTAGAGTTTAGTTAGTTTAACTAATTCTTTTATGTAATTGATGTAATTGATTCATGATGAACATGATTTTTGTGTAATTATGTTGTTTGCTTAAATGATATATGATGATTAATTTAGATGCCCACGAGCTTTTGAACAATCTACACATCCCTCGTGGCATCCCGACGATTCCGCCACCGGTCGGGGTGTTACAATACTAATTTGGTTAATCTGGAAATGTCCTGAGTAAACCAACAAGTTATAAGTTTCTAATAAGAACCTAAATCATTATAGGTTCTCAGTTAACACACGTTGTGAGATGTTAAACTAAGGAAAGTTCTGAGAGTCAGATTAAGCTTAAGTAACTCATAGAACTCTAATGACATACAGGTTTAGAGTTCAAGAACTAGTGATACGAACATTGTGCATTGTTATTGATTTGAATCAACTCAGGTGAGTTCATGACCCCTTTTTCTGTATTTTGGCTTTTGAAACTCGGGGAATGAGAAAACATAAGTACTTATTTGAAACATTCTGATTTTTGGTGGAACTCTGAAACGCTTTTGATACATTTTGTGAAACATGAAACCTGATTAGATCAGGTGGAACTCTGAAACGCTTTTGATACATTTTGTGAAACATGAAACCTGATTAGATCAGGTGGAACTCTGAAACGATTTTGATACATTTTGTGAAACATGAAACCTGATTAGATCAGGTGGAACTCTGAAACGCTTTTGATACATTTTGTGAAACATGAAACCTGATTAGATCAGGTGGAACTCTGAAACGCTTTCGATACATTTTGTGAAACATGAAAACTTATTTGCATAATGTGAAACGCTGAAATACTTTTGAAACACTTTGTGAAACAAGAAAACGAAAGCGTTGTAAAACATTTGGTTGAAACACGTGACAGTGGGGCGAAACATATGACCAAACTTGTCATTATTTCACGGGTTACACATTTGTCGCTAAGTCCTCTATTCTGTAATCGTTAACTGTGGGGGGGGGGCGTGATTATTGAGAATAGATTCTATTTGTGATTGACAATCCTCGCCCGTGGTTTGTAGCTAAAACCACGACTGGATGTCGAGCGAGCGCTCAATAAGGCTAAAACACACAATGTCTTGCGACAAGGACATTGGGAAGGGGAAAACACTGAACTCGTCAGCTCGGTTACGGGAGCCCAGGAGTTATAATTGGGCAGTTGGTTGGGGAACTAATACACGACATTGTTGGAAGGAACAATGTTCGCACTGGATACCAATGTTTTACACCCAGTTTGGGACATGAATAGTTTTAAACTCTTTTTATGCAAACATATGAATTGTTTGGGATTCATTACATACATTTTTAACAAATAAACTTGTGAACTCACCAACGATATGTTGATTGTTTAAAATCATGTTTTCTCAGATGCATAATGATACAGGGGGTGGAGCTGGGAGCTCAATCTTTGGAGACATATAGTAGAGTCTATGTGAAATAGACTCAACAGTGTGATACATAGCATATTATATATGTGTAATGGCATTATATATATGTGTGTGAGACTCAGTTAAAACGGTTATTACATTAGGCTTGTGGCTAATGTAGTTGTAACATGGGTTTGTAATATAGAAACATATGTGTCTTTTGTTGTAAATCATGACTGTGAAACCTTGAAAGTCACACCGTACGCTTCCGCAACGACAAGGGTGTGACAAAAACGTACAAATGTCACTCTTAAATCATGAAGTCAAGTGTTAAAACAAGTTTTTTTTTCATATTTTGTATTCACATTAATTGCGTCGTCTCTAAGACCTATTTTATCAGCCCAAATACAAATTAATAATTAAGATTTAAGAATTGTTAAAATGCTTTCATGAAATAAATTTTGTAAGTTGTGCTGTAAAATGAAGTTAATTGAAAAAAAAGATAGTTAATTCAATAGATTTATCAAAGAAATTTAACAAATAAGATGCAAATACTTAAGTAATTATTTTCATGTGAAATTAAAATAATATTGACACATTAGACTATTTGGATAAAAAATGTTATGATAATGGATGAAAATTTAATTTACGATTTGCAAATATCTAATAATTCGATTGATTATCTATTTAAATGACCAAGATAAAAATAAATTAAGATAAAATTGAAAGCATTTAAAATTGAATAACCAAAACTACAACTAAAAAACTTATATCAAAACTCATTTTTATAAATCATTATGTTTGAAATGCGAAGTTTTAATATCATATTCAACGTAGCATTTTAGAAACATGTTAAATTAAAATTTTGAAAAGAACAATTTTACACATATTATCAAATAATATTTGTTGGTTGTATTTTAATCAACAAACATTTCTCTCAAGATATTTCCAAACTTTAATAACCATATTTTCAACACGTTTTTCAGGATATTATTAGCATAAATATTAATATTTATAGGGACGACATGTGGTAGCAGTAGGTCGAATACTGCTTTTTTGACTTCATCATCTATAGCAACAACATTTCATGGCAACAGGGTGATCCGGAAAGGGCGGGCTTTGACCAAAATTATGGCGCTTTTTGCCGAAACTTGCAGGGACGACATGTCGTAGTTATAGGTAATTTAATTTTATGTTTCATTTTTCTTATTGCTTCGCACATGAAACGTTATTTAAAAAAAGGGAAAAAAATTTATATTGGGAATCAGCGACGACAACTCGTCGCTATAGCCTAATATTAAAAAAATTAACTTTTTCATCGTACAAAAACAAAATGCCGCCATTTTCATTAAAGCCCTATAGGGTTTTTATATCCAAAATTCGCACAGACTCCTCATTTTCGCAGGAAACTTCAAAAACCCTTTTTTCTCCCCTCCCATGGCCGATTTCGGGTTATTTTGAAGTTCTTGGGACTATTTCATGTTCAAGGGGTTGTTAGAACCTTATTAGTTAAATTGGTATGTGGTTTTTTCCAATTTTCCATTTTTGTTGTGTTTTTGTAGTTTGTATGAGGGTTCTCACTTTACATATGTTCATTGTGTTGTATATGTTCTTATACCACATATTTTGTGCTCAAAGGCGTTTTGGAACATTTTATTTGACAAAGGTATTTTTTTTTCATTTTTAATTTTTTGAAATGTATTTTTAGATGATTAGGTTTGATTATATATGTTTGTTTCATTATGTTTTAGATTTTTTTTATATGTGTAAGTTAATTTTTGTTGTGTTTATGAAATTTCTATGAGGGTTTCTCACTTTGTACATGTTTATTGCATTTTACATGTTATTCTACCATTGATTTCGTGTTCAAAGACGATTTGGGACATTATTTTCAACAAAGGTATTTTTTTTTCAATTTGAATTTTTTAAAATGTAAATTTGATGTTTATTATGTTTTAGAAATTTTATTTTATATGTGTATGTTAGTTTTATGTGATGTAAATGTTTGAATGATTCATTATGTTTTAGAAATTTTATTTTATACGTGTAGGTTTGTTTTATGTGTGTGTGTGTGTATGTATGTTTCTATTTTTTAAGGTTTATATGTAGGTTAACATCAATTATACATGTATTTTTTGTCAATTGTATATGTGTGCTTAGGTTTATGTTTATGTTTATAAGTATGTTTATGTTTATGTGTTGATAAATTTCATTTATATTTGCATGTTTAGCTTTATGTGATGAATGGATTTTATTTGTGTACATATGTTTAGGTATGTTGTATGTGTTGTTTATGTTTCAATTGTAACATTGACTTTTTATAAGTATGTTTATGTTTATGTGTTGATAAATTTCATTTATATATGCATGTTTAGTTTATGTGATGAATGAATTTCATTTGTATACATATGTTTAGGTATGTTGTATGTGTTGTTTATGTTTCATTTGTAACATTGACTTTTTATAAGTATGTTTATGTTTATGTGTCGATAAATTTCATTTATATATGCATGTTTAGCTTTATGTGATGAATGACTTTCATTTGTATACATATGTTTAGGTATGTTGTATGTGTTGTTTATGTTTCATTTGTAACATTGACTTTTTATAAGTATGTTTATGTTTATGTGTTGATAAATTTCATTTAGATATACATGTTTAGCTTTATGTGTTGATAACTAACATGGAAGTTGATAAAAGTTGGATTAACTTGCGAAACCGGAGATGTGCGGATTTTTTAAACGGTCTTAATAAGTTTATGGAGATTGCAAAGAACCATGTCAACGGTGAAGATAAAGGGTATTGCACATGTAAAATTTGTGTCAATTCTAATCGATCACTCCATAATTTGGCTAATATTTATGCCCGCATACATGACCGTGGTTTTCTACAATCATATACAACATGAGTATATCATGGTGAGAAATATTCTAATGCTTCAGAGATTGAAAGACTGTGGGCTTCGAACACACATAATCCTCCACCAACAAATAATGAGATGTTTGATGCACTTGATGATGTCATGGCTGAGCAAAATACATATGACAAAAATGTAAATGAGTATGGAGATGGTTTAGACATGGTGCATATTAAAGTTATTAATAAATGGACTGATAGTTCCTAAACTTTTTGGCAAAATTAATGCATATTAAAGTTATTAATAAATGGACTGATAGTTCCTTTGACAAACTTTTAGAGTTTTTAAGAGTTACATTCCCGAAAGAGAATAAGATTCCAGCATCACATTATGAAGCTAAGAAGAAACTGAGAAAAATTGGTTTAGGATATCAGTCTATACATACTTGCATTAATGATTGTGCTCTATTCTGGAAAGAGAATTCTCTTATGCAAAATTGTCCAGTTTGTAATGAGAGCAGACGGGTTTCAAAAACAAAAAGGGAAAGAAAGTAGCACAAAATGTATTGCGTTAATTTCCTATAAGTTCACGTCTTCGACGAATGTTTAGTTTTAGATTCACTGCGAAAGATATGATATGGCATAATATCGGACGCTCAACAAATGGTATGATGCGTCATCAGGTTAATGGGAAGGCATGCCAAAACTTTGATAATAGAAATCCTAATTTTTCTATGGAACCCAGGAACGTCCGCTTGGATTTGGTTGAAGTGGCTTTAATCCATTCGGTAACATGAGTCAGACTTACTGTATGTGGCCGGTGGTGTTGACAACATACAATACACCGCCTTGGTTGTGTATGAAAGAGTCTTTAACTTTGCTAATTCCTGGCCCTAAATCTCCTGGAAAGGATATTGATGTTTTCCTAAGGCCTTTGGTGGATGAATTGAAAACGTTGTCGACTCATGGAGTACAAATGAGAGCTGCACACACCGAAACTATATTCATGATGCGTGCGGCCCTTTTGTGGACTATTAATGATTATCTTGCTTGTAGTAGCTTGTCTGGATGGAATGGTCAAGGTTATAAAGCATGACCTACTTGTAACGAAGACACACCCTCGTGCCTTATAACTAATAAGATAGCTTTTATTGGTCACAAACGATTTTTGGCTAAGAATCATAAATTTAGGGAAATTTTGTTATTTAATGGCCAAAAGGAGACCAGAGATCCTCCAAAACAGTTAAGTAATGCAAAAATATTAAAACAATTACAAAGCCTTCCCATTCGTGTTCCAAGTAAACATCCAAGCCATGGAGGTGTGAAAAGAAAGCGAGTTGCATCGGAGTTAAATTGGAGCAAAAAAAGCATATTCTTTGAGTTAGATTATTGGTCTTCTCTTCTTTTAAAACACAATCTTGATTTTATGAACGTGGAGAAAAATGTGTGTGAGAGTTTGTTGGGTGCTTTATTAATGAATGAAAAATCAAAAGACACGCCTAAAGCAAGAAAAGACTTGGGGAAGATGGGTATTCGAAAAAATCTATGGCTAACTAAGAATAACAACAAGTTTTACTAACCACATGCCCCTTACTCTTTCACACCTACAGATTGAGAACGTTTTTGTAAGTTTATTAGAAGAATGAGACTACCCGATGGTTTTGGTTCGAACTTTAAAAACAAGGTGCTTTCTAATAATTCAAATATAATCATGTTAAAAACTCATGATTATCACATCTTAATGCAATGATTGTTGCCAATAGGTGTACAAGGATGTTTGCCCCCAAATGTTTCAACAACAATCATTGATCTTTGCACTATGTTTCAAAAAATTTGTGAACGATCACTTGATGTGAAAGACATAGATAAAGCTCATAAATATGTGATCAAGATACTATATAATTTAGAGTTGATATATCCTCCAACGTTTTTTGACATAATGGTTCATCTGGTTATTCATTTGCTTGAAGAGGCTATTCTTGGTGGGCCTGTGTATATGAGATGGATGTATCCCTTTGAAAGATACATGAAGAAACTAAAGGCATATGTCAGAAATAAAGCCAGATCTGAAGGATCAATAGCAGAGGGCTATGTTGCAGATGAAGCATTGACCTTCTGTTCTATGTATCTTAAAGGTATGCAAACCAAATTCAACCGTACTGAAGAAACGCAGATGCTGGCATTCCCAAGAGACATCTTCATGTTTTTTCATCACAATGCCACCCAATTTCAAAGAAGAAAATCATGTCACTTTCTGAATATGTTAGAAAATCATTGGGATGGTTTGTTTTAAACAACTGCGATGAAATTAAAGACTACAAATCGTAAGCTTATTTATTTACTTGGTAATTTTCACATTAGTTGTTTTAGTAAACTAATCTATAAGTTTTGTTAATTGTATAATGAATTTGAATATGAATTTCTCGGAAGTAATCTAAAAACAAGATTCTCCTCATGGTTTTGATATAAATCAAATATGTCATCGTCGTCGTCATCTATGTTCGTGGAGTTGTCCAATGAATTAAAATCATTGGCACATGGTCCATTGAATGCATATGTGTACACGGCTTGTATAGTCAATGATGTTAGATTTGTAGTACACGGTAGTGATGTCCGTCTCACTACTCAGAATAGTGGTGTTTTACAATAGGAGAAGATGGTACTCAATTTTATGGTCAACTAGAGGAGATTATAGAGTTTAACTATGTAAATAGTTACTCAATTGTTGTATTTCGTTGTAAATGGTTCAACACATTGGGTAAATGCTTTATTAAGAAGGATAATATTATTGTAATTTATGTTAGCCGTGAATGGTTTGCTAACGAGTAATACATTTTAGCTACACAAGCTTAACAAGTGTTCTATCTCCAAGATCTTTCTCGAACAACCGGTAATTGGAGGGTTGTAGAAGATGTTCATCATCGAAAACTTTGGGATCATCCAAGTATGAGTGGGGTTAATGAAATAGATATATTACACGACAACCAATCATCTGATTATAACTTAGTTGTTGATGATGAGTTGGATGTCTCACAAGAAACTCAAGCTTTTCATTGTGACTTAGTAGTTGACTTAGGCCCGTTGCTTATGAGGGCACCTTTAGGTGAAGGTGTGGACGATAAGATTTTCATTGATGATGATGAATTAGAATACAATGAGGAAGACAAAGAAGAAGAAGATGATGATGAAGATGAGGATGATGAAGATGTTGATGATGATGATGAAATAGACACACATTATTGTAGTGACGATTCCGAATAAATGTATGATAATTATTTACTTTTGTTATAATTGTTAACATTTTTTTGCTATTACATTTTTGTATTTCTTATTAATTGTTAATATTGTTAAAATTGCATTGTTGCATTTTTTAAAATTGTTAACATGTATTTGCTTTTGTCCAAGGAATGGCGGACGTTGCAGGATATCATGGAGGAGACGAGGGTGATGAACCTCCACATGGGAATCCTTATAAGATGCCAACGAGTTGCGAGCCTTGTAAGTTGCTAGTATAATATATATTTAATCTCCTTAAACCTATTATTCAATTTGGTAAATTTTAATTTCATGTGTTAATGTAGCAAAACCAAGTAAAAGACGAGCACCTGGAAAAAACCTGAACTTATACGAGAAGTTTCAAAAGAATGGAAGTAGACCACTTCCAATTGAGTTTGATTACTCGTCCGATCTGTATAGAGCTGTTGGAGATAACTATCAGCTATTTATAAGGTTAATTTCCAATGAAGTTGATAGGCATGCTCCTTTCCACTATTGTAGCTGGCAGGAGGTTCCTGGAAATGTGAAGATGTCTATTCTCACCACTCTCCATGTTAGTATCCTTACTAATGCTCTTTGTATTTAGGTTTCATATTTTTGGTTATTTTCTAATCCAATCAACTTTTATAGCATTACTTCGATATGCAACAATACCATAACACTGAATATTGGGATGGAATCAAGCTCAACATTCATGCTGATTGTGCAAACCGGTACAAAGGCCGGAAAACAAAGCTAAAGAAACATTTTGACAAAGAAGGAGGATATGAAGACACATAAAGAGCAAAGCACAATCCTCCTAAGGGCATGGACCCGGAAGCATGGGTCCAGGTTATTGATGGCTTGTTTACAACTTCCATATACGAGAATAGATCTTTAAAGAATACAACAAATAGATCTAAACAGCTGTATGGAAGCTATCATGGGACTCAATCATATGCTCACAGACGCTATGATGAGGTTATAATTTAGTGTTATCAAAAGGTGCATTAGTTCTTATTTGATATCCTAATAATAATATTTGTTATTGTTTAAAGGTCAAGGAAGGTGGTGTGCCCCAACATGTTGAAGGATAGAGAGACATGCATTTTAAAGGAAGCTCAAGGTGGTACAATCAATTGGCCGAGAAACACTGTGTAAGTAAAAGATGTTCACTAGTATTATGTTTTACTCATTTAAACTTTATTTGAAAGTTGCCCATTAATATATAGGACCTTGGGTGATAATAAATTGTTGGATATTTGTTTATTGAATTGGGAATTGTTGATAGAATTGAGATTTGTTTTTGAATTAGGATTTGTTGCCATTTATTATACATTTTGGGTAATCATTTTACAGCAGTTATGCTGACGGATTTTTGTAAAACATTTAACACATGTTTGTCTTGTGTTTTTAATGTAGGATGAATTGAACAAAGCTAAATCAGCGTCAGGTGGTGACGACACACCTGTTGATGAAGTAGAAGTGCTAGAGCGCTCGCTAGGTCAGCGACGTGGGCATGTACGGGGTGTTGGTCGAACAGTTAAAAGTATAACTCCAGATTTACCTCCCCATATGTATGCACCAACAAATGAGCTTCAACAACATTTAGCAGAAGCCAATGCTCGTTAGGAGGAGCAACAACGCATCAATGAAATGATGCAACAACAAATTAACAAGCTCATGTCAATGCAAGGCCAAGGACTTAGCTCACCTTATTACCCCGGATTTCAACAAAATGAAGATCAAGATCAAGATCAAGATCAAGATCAAGATGATGATGATGATGATGATGAAAATGATTAGATGAACTTGTTGGACTTTTAAAACAATTTTAACTTTGTTGTGTTTGGTTGGTTGTTAAACAATTACTTAAACTTGTTATGTTTGGTTGTTTTGTTAAACAATTCGATAACTTTTAGGTCCGGATGTAAAAGTATGAATGCGTGAATGTATTTGGATATTGGAATCTAGAAGTTGTTATTGTGTAGCAGGTTTTTTGAACATGTTACTGGTTAAAAACTGGAAAATTCAAAAAATTTAAAAAAAAATTAAAAAATGGTCATAGGGCTATAGCGACGACTTGTCGTCCATAACATGAAATCTGACTTTTTTTGACCAGGACCTATAGCGACGATCTGTCGTCGCTATAAAATAAAAGTTTACTTTTTGACCATTTCTTATAGCGACTAAATGTCGTCGCTATAGGTATTTTTAATAATTAATAGAATAAAAAAAATCAAAATATGACAGTCACCTGTATCGACGACACATGTCTTCCCTACTGCTAAAAAATTTGCGACGACAAAAATAGCAACGACTTGTCTTAGCTATAGCGACTAAGCTATTAGGACGACTTAGTAGGTACGACTTGTCGTCGCTATAGCCTATAGCGACAATTTTGTGGGTCTGTTGCGACGACACTTGTCGTTACTATAGGTGATTTTCTTTGTACTGATTTCATAACGACAATGAAAAACATACAACTATATATAAATATAAAAAAAATGTAAATATCTCTAATTTTTTGATGATTAAAGTATTTAAATTTACTTTTTGAGTAATCAAAATAGTAAAATTGTATTTTTTTTTAAAGGAATCATTAAATTAAATAACAAAATCAGATTCTTATTTAGATAAATTATATAATTGTATTATACTTGTTCTTTTTTAAAATCATTTCGATAGAATGGTCCTCGACTCCTCGTGGTGTCATCTGGTCCGGTTGATATCATTTTTTCATAATTGGAACCTTTAAAATATTTCGCTTGACATAGTTACTATTGTGTTTATTAAATGCAAGTGAGATGAGTTGGTTTAATTAATTAAAATAATAAAGCAAGAAAAAAAAAAAGATAAAATTGTGTTTTTTGTAAGTTAATATTTTGTGTTGGGAAAAAAATTTCTAGCATTAAAAGGTAACATTGGTTTAAATACAACGCATGTAAAGATAAAATAAATGTGTTTTTCGTATATAGGGATATATATTACTTAACAAAGTACATTACTTGAAAATTTAACTAAAAAATATATTTATTGAAAATTCAAATGGTGATTATGTTGGATCGATTCCTTTGGTTTAGATGTAAACATGAATACGAAAACAGTAATGAAATAGAGATTAGATGAAACCTGTGAATCCAATGAATGCGTTGTTGATTCCAGACATGATGCTTGAGATGACGATCTGCTCGGGTTCCCATTTAGGGTGTATGATTAGGATGGAATGAGTAGAGGGGCTCGGTTAGGGTCACGAATTCTCTTAGGATGAGGAGAGTTCGTTTGTGATGTTGTGTAACCTAGATTAGGAGCCTTAACCTCATATTTATATACACCCAAGGGGAAACCCTAATTAGGATAAATAAGGATAGTTACGTCCATCAAATAATTATCTATCTGTTAGGGGTATTTAGGTAATTGATCTATTTAATTAAATAATCATAAGGGTCACATTTAATTATTTAGTCTAACATTCTCCCACTTGGCCAAGTGATTATTTATTATGAGCATCAAATAAGTCTGCAGATTGATGATACTCATTTTAATTCTAAATTGTAATCATAGTAGAGAAATACAGTCATTGAATCAGTTATTCAATTCAAGACCCCCATTAATCATACTACAATACAAATTTAAAACTTAAGTTATGATCAATTAACAAGTAAGCCCTTTAACGAATGATTTGTGTTATTAGTGTCTATATGTCATTAGGCATGCATAAACATATATTTAGAGACAAACAAATCAAATAAGTGAGGAAATTTCATTAATGATAAGTAAGTACATTATGCAATAAGGTCTTTACATAAGCCCATCTTCGAAACATGTTCTTCGAATATCTTAGGAGGGAGACCTTTAGTCATCGGATCCGCAAGAATAATTTTAGTACTTATATACTCAATACAAAGGTTATTTTCCTCAACTCGCTCGCGAACGAACAAGTACTTTGTATCAAGATATAAACCAGCACCGGTCGAACTGTTACTGTTCGAGAAGTTAACGGCTGCTGAGTTATCACTGTAAAGCTTCAATGGTCTAGATATAGAGTTAACGACTTTGAGTCCAGCGATAAGGTTTCTCAACAATATTCCATGATAGGTTGCATTATACACTGCAACATATTCAGCCATCATAGTTGAGGTTGTTGTCAGCTGCTGCTTATGACTCTTCCATGAGATCGGTCCGCCTGCTAACATAAAGATGTACACTGAAGTGGATTTCTTGTCATCTTTGCATTTAGCAAAGTCAGAATCAGAGTAACCAACCACTTCCAAATCATCACTTCTTCTATAAGTCAGCTTGAAGTATTTTGTCCCTTGGAGATATCGAAGCACTTTCTTAGCCGCTTTCCAGTGATCAAGGCCAGGATTAGTCTGATAACGGCCAAGCATTCCAGCAATGTAAGCGATATCAGGACGAGTACAGACTTGAGCATACATAAGGCTCCCGACTACTGATGCATAAGGTATCATTCTCATTTGCGCCTTTTCAGCCTCAGTCTTTGGACACTGAAATGAACCGAAGACATCTCCTTTAACTACTGGAGCTATAGAAGGAGAGCAATGTTACATGTTGTAGTGTGTGAGGACCCGATCAATGTAAGCCTTCTGAGATAAACCCAAAAGTCCATTGACTCTATCTCGGTGTATTTCGATGCCAATAACGTAAGAGGCCTCTCCGAGATCCTTCATGTCGAAATTATGCAAAAGTAAGCGCTTCGACTCATGCAACATATCTAAGCTATTATTTGCCAAAAGAATGTCATCGACATAAAGGACAAGTATAGTAAAGTTGTTCCCACTCATCTTGAGGTAGGTGCATTGATCCACTTGATTCTTCAGGAAACCGTGCTTTTTCATCACTTCATCAAACTTAAGATACCATTGACGTGAGGCTTGCTTCAACCCGTATATGGATTTCTTTAGCTTGCAGACTAAATGCTCTTGACCTTTAGGGGCTGTTTCATGAACACGTCTTCATACAAGTCGTTGTTTAGGAAAGCAGTTTTGACGTCCATCTGATGCAGCTCTAAATCAAAATGAGCTACGAGGGCCATCACGATCCTTAAGGAATCTTTACGAGAGACAGGAGAGAAGGTCTCTTGATAGTCAATTCCCTCTTTCTGAGTGAAACCTTTTGCAACCAATCTTGCTTTGAAGCGTTCAATATTCCCATTCGGATCCAGCTTTTTTTTTTGAACACCCATTTACATCCTACGGGTTTTACTCCATTGGGTAGTTCTACCAAATCCCAAACATCGTTTTTCTTCATGGAATCAAGCTCATCAGTCATAGCTATTTTCCATTCAGAAGACTGATCACTAGTAATGGCTTCATGATAAGAGGTAGGATCAGTAAACTTTCGGGCATCCATTTCAGCTTCAGTCAGGTAGGTTACATAATCATCAAAGTTAGTAGGCATTTTAGGCCTAAATGACCTCCTGAGCTGATTAGCGGGTTCAGCATGGCTGGTATTGTGTTGATGTTGATCAGATGAGGTGCCTTCATTCTCGGTAATGTTTGGAGCAATAGTGAGTCCTGATTGTGTCGGAGTAGGTGCAGTGAAGTTCGGAGTAGCATGGTGTACAAGAGGAGTAATCGGAGGTAACTTAGTCGACGAGTGTCTCCCCCCCGCGTCTTGTACTTCTTGCAAATCAGAGTCAGGATTTTCGCTGCTCCCACTGACCTTTGAATCCTCAAGGAAATGAGCATGCTTTGTTTCTAAAATTCGAGTGACATGGGTAGGACAATAGAATCTATAACCCTTTGAGTGATCGGGATACCCGATGAAGTAACATGTAACAGTTTTCATGTCAAGCTTCTTTAAGAAGGGATTATAGAGTTTAGCTTCGGCAAGACAGCCCCATACTTTCATATATCTAAGACTCGGTTTCCTTCCTGTCCATAGTTCATAAGGAGTTTTAGGGACAGATTTTGAAGGAACTCTATTGAGTATATGAACTGCTGTCTTTAAGGCCTCGGTCCAGAGGAATGAGGGTAAATCTAAGTTGGCTAACATACTGCGCACCATGTTCATTAGGGTTCTATTTCTCCTTTCAGCAACACCATTTTGTTGAGGAGTACCAGGCATGGTGTACTGGTTCACGATCCCCTGGCCTTTACAAAACTCATAAAATGGACCAGGAGCCTGACCCACATCAGTATGTCTACCATAATATTCACCTCCTCTATCTGATCTCACAACTTTTATTTTAAGATCTAGTTGATTTTCAACTTCAGTTTTATAATCTTTAAAAGTTGTAAGTGATTCAGATTTTGTGACAATCCGACTTTTCGAATTAACCTCGTTAACTGAAAATAACGAAATCACAAATATGAGGCCCAAGGTAGGCCCAATGAGGCCAAGGTAGGCCCAATGAGACCAAGGTAGGCCCAATGAGGCCAAGGTAGGCCCAATTGTAAATATGAGGCCCAAGGTAGGCCCAATTGTAAATATGAGGCCCAAGGTAGGCCCAATTGTATTTATGAGGCCCAATTGGGTTAACCTAGCCCAATAACGTTCTAATTGGCCCAATTAGTGACAATTCGGGATTTTTGGTTCAATTTTGTAAACCGAAATGTTATGTAATCGAACAAAATCAGATCTAAGGGATTAGAATTAAGTAAAATAATATCTAGAATACCTAAATTAAGAGATTTTAACTTGTAAAGGAGTAGAAGTATAAATTTTGACTTTTATGAGTCAAAATTCGGACTTGAGTGGCAATTGAATTCGAATTGGACATTAAAACCATGTAATAACTGAAATTAATCAGTTATAATCATTAACTTGATGATCAGTAACAACTATCAGGCGTTATGGTCACCTTTAATAGTCGAATTAAACTGGAATGAAAGCCAAAAGTCGAAACCGTCCATAATCGACTCAAATTCGAAAGATTAGATCAAAACTCTCGCAATTGAACCTTCCTAAACATAAATCGGCATCTTTAGAGTCTTTTTCACACAGCAATTCGATCTCAAGAGTTCCAGAGAGGAGAATCCGATCGTGGGGGGGCCGAACTCAAGTTTAAAGTCAATCTTCACCAATTCGATCTCAAATCAGGTAACAATCGATCCCTATACACACTGAAACATGCGACTAAGCATAACCATATGCTAATTGCGGCTTCTAATATCGAATTGTAAGACTTTGATTTCTAGGGTTCTTGATGGAAACCCATTTGGGGGTTTCATATCAAATGAGTTTAAAAATGAAATTATATGTTACTAGTAGTTTCAGAAGGTTTCGAATAAGCTAAACCATGTATCAATTTTATTTAGTTACAACGATTTGATGGATTTTAATCCTAGGGTTCATACTTAGAAACCGAATTAGGGGATTCGTAGTAAACGTGAACTAGAATAAAATTAGATCATACTGGTAGTTTCGTGATGTTCCGTAAAACGAAATCCCTAAGTTAATTTGATCAAACAACAACGAATTGTGGGAGTTCGATTCTAGGGTTCTAGTGTGGATAATGAATTGGGGTTTTGATTGAGATTTACTTCAAAAACGAAATTGAATGTTTCTGTTAGTTTCAGAATAGACCGATCAAGAAGAAATCTATATTAATTTTGTATCATAACAGCGAATTGAATGAGATCAGGTTCGAGGGTTTAGTCGGTTAAAGATTTTGGGGGTTTCGACTTCGATGATCTTAAAAATGAAATCAAACACCACTGTTAGTTTCGAAAATCACTTTTCGGTGTAAGGCCCAAAGATTTGAAACCAAATTTAAACGAATTGAACACGTTTGAATGATGGGGTAGGATAACCATATTCGAAACTAGATAGATCACGAATTGGGGTATTATGTTGATCCATCATCAGATTAAACTCGCTACTAGACTCGTTTGAATGATTAGAACATAACCCCTAAGGTTTAAGGATCGAAAGCTAATGAATCGTGGGTCAATTGAGACTAGTTTGTTTTGGCTATGGTTTAACAAAAGGGATCGAGCAATTCAAAGGTTAAAACGATTTAATTTCAGTTCCTAATGCAAAGGTATGGATAGATCAGATGGTAGGGTTAGTGTGGTTGGTTCGGGAGGTCAAGGGTTCGACCCCTTGCCTCTGCTATTTTTGGATTTAAACTGATTTTTAATATTTTAATCATAACTCATTCGTTTGAACTCCGATTTAACTCGTTCAAATTTCGTTGGAACCGTAACGGAATCCCGAACACAATTGAATAATAAAATTCACATTTTAACCCGAAAACATAATCGCGTATAATTACGATTATTCAAATAAAATCATAAACGACTATATGATTTTATTTAAACGATTTCAATGTCACGCATACATACGTATGTACATTTCTAACACTTTAACATACGTGTGTTGACACGTATGTGATCTCAAGCACAAAACGATATCCCGAATAACACAACGTATTGTTTAAAACACAGATCCTTCGTAAGAGGATTATCTACGCGAGTTCACGTATTTGATCATTCTGCAATAATCAAAGGTGCGTACACGGCCCCTTTCTTATTTTAAACTGTTTTGGGGGAGAAAACATGTGCAACAAACATTTTAGATACATATCACTTGCATGAGTTAGCTGTTTACATTATGTGACAACATAGCATTTAAAAGTCCTTACACTTTGAACCGTTTAGTTTGCCGTAGCGCAAAGCGTGGTAGTTGGAAATAGATCTATTAGGTTTGACAAACCTCACTTGGTAGATGGGATCTACGCAGGTGTTTGACTGACCAAACACACATTACTATTGTTTGTGCTAGACAATAGTGGCAAGGCAAAACATGCGATAGCATGCACTAGTCAGCTTCGGTGTCGACCACTTATGTAAATAGTATATATGACTAGCTATCATGACTATGCAAAGTGTGAATATGTTATCTGCAAACTTGATATTCAAACTATTGTTTTAAACATTGTGAATGCTTAAACCTGTGTTATGCACCAACCTTTGTGTTGACTTGATTTACATGTTTTCTCAGGACGCTAAGGTGCACAAGAAAGCAAGCATGGACTAGGAGATTGAGTCGCATGCATGTCTTTACATTATAGTTATTTGGATTTGAACATTTGAAAACTTTGCATTGTAATTTACATTTTACAACTGTTATTGTTTTAAAACGCTTCCGCAAACTTTGAAAATTTTGATGTTACAGTTTTAGACCAAAGTATGTTTTGAAATTCATATAGAGGTCTTCGTTATGTCTAATGATCTGAGATTCTGGTTTGTCACGTTCCCAAACGGTATGATTCCGTTAGTTGAAAATTGGGGGTGTGACAGATTTGTCCTTGATTAGATACAAGTACATGTAACGAGAATAATCATCAATGAAAGTGATAAATGAAGTATGTCCAGTTATTCTAGCAATAGTGTAAGGGCCACTAATGTCGGTGTGAATAATTTCTAATAAATTGGAACTCCTAGTGGCACCTTTCTTAGTTGCTGTTGTCATTTTGCCTTTAAGGCATTTGACACATGTTCCAAAGTCAGTGAAATCAAGAGAAGGTAAAACTTCATCCTTCACAAGTCGAGATAAGCGATCTCGTGAGATGTGGCCTAAACGTTGATGCCACAACATGGATGAAGTTTCTAAGTCTCTTTTTTTTCTTTTATTTGTTGAGTTCTCATTAATGTTATATGATAACAAAGACCTAGAGAAATCATCATCTAGTTCTAACTTATAGAGACCACCATCCAGAAGACCAGTACCAAATACTTGAGAATTAGAAATAATAGTAAGTCTGCCATTACCATGAGAAACATAAAAACCATCCATGTCTAACTTTGGTCCTGATACAAGATTCCTAGAAATTTCAGGAATATATAAGGTATCATAAATTTTAATACATAGACCGGTTTTCATTATTAATTCTAAGGTTCCCACGGTAGCAACAGATAGTTCCTTTCCATCCCCAAGCTTAAGGGTTCTTTGGTTTCTTTCCAGCCTCCGGATTGTAAGGAATCCCTGAGTAGATGTAACACCAGTGCCGGATGCGTGCCGGAACAGTGATCGCAACAGTAAACATGTACAGTAACTCAGGTACACATTTCGTGAAACTATGTTTAGACTATTGATGCATTCTGATTAACATGAAACTATTAAACGATTGTCTGAATCTGACTTAAACCTTAGGGTTTAACAGTCAGAAAACATGTCAGACAACACAGTGTTGAAACATAAATACTTGATGTGATATTACTTGGTGTAAACGTATGTGAGGTTAAACAAAACAAAACCATAACGGTTATTGTTCCGGAAAGTTAAACTGATTAATTATTCGTATAGGTGACGATCTGTACGAATGATTATGAAAGTTTAACGTTCTGAAATAATGACTTAACAATAGAAAACAATAATCAGAAAGTCAAACCATTGACGTGTTCGTTCGAATGACGATTCGAACGAATACGCGCGATGGCGACGCGTTCTGACGAAATGAAAACGAATACGAATAACGATACGAACGATCATAATTCTAAGGAAATAAAACATTTCCTATTTTACAATTTTGAAACTCATCATAAAACAATTTAAAACTAAACTATTTTATTTTAATCGCGAATAAATTAATGAAACGCGTAAAATACCATATTTCGATAAATAAATTTGCGCAACGATATTTAAAATAATTTATAATAATATTTATAATCTAGACATCCTAAAATACCTCTTTTTATTTTAAATTATGAAAACACGCGTAACGTGCCAGATACGCGATGAAGACGCGAACCGAGCAACCGAAACGAACCCGGATACCCTCGGGGTATAAATACCCTAAATGAGTTGGTTTTTCTCATTTATTACAAGTCACTCTCTCTCTACTATCTCTCTCCCGTTCATTTTCTGTCACACCCCGAGCCGGCGGGGTTGGATCGGAGTCCCCGCCGGGCGGAAGGTTCCCGGGGCGTGATATCGCGGGTGATAATCATGATGATCAGATTGTTTACATAGCATCAACGTTTAAGAATATCTAAAGCACAATCAAATGATATATAGGATTACAAAGTTAAATTACAATAGCAATGTTCTGCAATTTAACTAAGTAAACCTAACCAAAAGAATCAAATGTTTATATCTTGTATATGTGCAAGATATCAAAATAATGTTTATCATCAACCAAAGATGTGCTTTCCAAAAGTCTACTAGGTCCTCTATCTGGGCAGCCTAGTATGCATATCCAAAAGCTTAAGTTTAAACCTGTTCTTCACCTGAGAAAGCATGTAAAAAGATCAAGTCAACACAACGGTTGGTGAGTTCATATAGTTTATAAGTTTAAAATAGTTTTCAACAAACCTCTTTCGGTAAAACCTTAACCTCATTAACTCCACATGTAATATCCAAATCGGTATGCTTATATATAGGGCATACCCCTGAGTCGAGCCTACGACCCGCCCAGACGCCATCCCACCACATACTAATCCGGATATGACACTGTTGTTAATAATAATTAAGCATTTTACCTACCAATCAATCCCATTCCTCATCAAAGCTTTTGTTGTCTGTTTCAAAGTTTTCATGTCTATTGTATTCATAAGTGTTAGTTTCTCATCACGTTTATCAAGCATCATAGATTCACACGCACATAGTTTAGCAATTACATATCTCCTATAAGCAGACAAAAGCTCTGGAATACCAGAAGTCTAGCAATTACATGTCTCTTATATAGATAATAGCTTAGCATTCATCAGGTCCATGTTTAGCCTTTACATACCTCTTATAAGCCGACAAAAGCTCTGGAATATCCAGAAGTCTAGCAATTACATGTCTCTTATAACCAGGTAATAGCCCCGTAACGTTACGTTTATGTTTAGCCTTTACATACCTCATATAAGCCGACACAAGCTCTGGAATATCCAGAAGTCTAGCAATTACGTGTCCCTTATAACCAGGTAATAGCTTAGAATCGATACTTTCATGTTTAGCCTTTACATACCTCTTATAAGTCGACAAAAGCTCTGGAATATCCGGAAGTCTAGCAATTACATGTCCCTTATAACCAGGTAATAGCTGAGTATCATTACGTTTATGTTATTACATGTATCTCACCCCATAGGTACAAGCTCTGGAATATCCAGAAGTCTAGCAATTACGTAGACTATGGTTAGATACATGTATGATGGCCTATGAGCAATTAATAGTCTCCAAGCATCATATCTCATGTAATAGCATCAAGTCTCATATAATAGTATCAAGTCTCATGTAATTGAGTCAAGTCTCATGTATTTGTATCATGTCTCATGTAATTGTATCAAGTATCATGTAATTGTATCAAGTCTCATGTAATTGAATCAAGTCTTATGTATTTGTATCATGTCTCATGTAATAGCATTCAGTCTCATGTAATTGTATCAAATCTCATGTAATAGCATTTAATCTCATGTAATTGTATCAAGTATCATGTAATTGTATCAAGTATCATGTAATTGTATCAAGTATCCAACAATTGATTTTAAGCATTAAGCTTAAAGTAAAGGTTTCAATCATAAGTGATCATGTTTATGTTTAAAGCATTAAAGAACATTTCAATAAAAATGTTTAACATGCTTCTCAGTCCCGAAGTAAAACAAATAAGTTTGAAAGGGGACAATGAACTCACCTTATGTCCGAAGTGCTTGACTAAGTGGAATAAGAATACACGCTCTCTTTGTTTGCTTTCGTTATGATGTTCAAGTTCCTGTATTGATTTCATGAAATTTGTAACTTATAAGTATTAATTGTGTTGAATTTGTGTGTATGGATGTGTTAGCCATAATCTTTGGCTAACACTCGCAAGTCTTGGTCAAGATTCGGCCCTTGTTTGTTGACTATGGGTTTTAGGTTCAACTTAACTTAATGTCATGGAATTTTAGGTTTCATGTATGAAACCCAAAGTCTTTAATTCAAGTGGCAACTCTTAGCCTCTTGTAGTCTAGTATGTGTTCTTATTGCTTCATTAGTCTTGACACTTTAAAACTCTTTGTTCCCATAGTTCAAATACAATGCTTTGGCTTTTATGGAATTAACCCAAAATCATGTCACCTTTGTAATAATATGTCATAATAAGTTTAACTAAGTTCATTAATGGCTTTCCAAAGTGTTTGTGTATTTCTTTATTAGTCGGGTCAAATTGAGTAATCTTGGGCCTAATTGTTAGGTTTGGCCCAACTAAGGTCTTAGGCATAAAGGTAGGCGTATGGGCCGAATAGTAGGGTCAGTGGGCCTTATGAGTTAAGTGGATCAATAAAATCGACAATGGACCTAATCAAATGGCTAGATAAAAATTAGTGGCCGAACGAATTGTTTATTGGACCTATTACATGACTTGCGGTTTTCTGTTGGGCCGATCAATAGAATTGGGCCGAATGAGTTTGGCCCAAGCAATTTAATTGGGTCGGCTGTTTGGGCCACGTGGAAGAGTTTGGGCAGATTGGTTTGAGTGGCCTCATAAGGAAATGGGGCTGAATTTTTATGTATGTGGGCTAGAGTTTGGGCCAACTACCCCTTTTATGGGCCGGTAATTCTTGCTGGTCTCGCATGAGTTCGTGGGCCACCAATCATAATACCAGTGCATGATAAGCCATGTAGGCCACGACAAGGTGATGGGTTTCTTCTCTGTGTGGGCCGGTTGAAGAGTGGTACCAAGGTTCGGTCAATGAAGGATGACCATAGGTTCGCTGTGCATAAAAGTATGCAAAGGTTCGTTCTCAGTCGTGATAGTTCGCCTCCTACATGAGTTCTCCTGCATGGTTCGGGAGTAGGAAGGTTCATAGCCATGGATGGTTCGGTGGTAGGTGGGTTCGCAGATGGCATGAAGAGGGTTCGTACGCCAAAGCTTTGCTTAAGGGTTCGTTCATGCTAGTCAGGGTTCGGTTGAGACACCACAAAAAAACTGGTTATTAAAGACTAATTTATTAGTAACTGATATATCAGTCTCAGATATATAGTAACTAGGACTGATTTATCAGTCCTTATTATATTAAGGACTAATTTATGTTTGGTAAATTTTAGTGACTGACAATCAGTCCCTAATATCTTGATAATTATTTGAAACTGTATTTCAGTCGCCAATATGTTTGCGCCAAAGTGATTTTTGGAGGTAAATTAATAGTTACTGAATTTCAGTCTCAAATATGCACCCTTTTGTAATGACTGACAATGCAAATTTGTTGAAAATCAATCTTTTGTCCCTAATATTCAGTGAACATATTAGGTACTGAATTTCAGTCTCAAATATGCACCCTTTTCGGATCGGATAACGGTTTATTCGGGTTATTTGGATCGGGTTATTCGGATTTGAAAATTTTATAACCTTATATGAAATCCGACCCGATTCAAATTCGAAAATTTTCAATCCGATCCGAATATATCTGAATAACCAGAATAAAACTTATTTTTTAATCCGAACAACCATTATTCGGATTGAGTTCGGATATCTGATCTGAGTAAAAAGGATTTTGGATATCCGATATCTGATCCGAATTTGGAAAACGGATATCCGATCCGAATATATCCGAATCTTTAATTCGGATCGGTTTTTTCGGATTTTGGATTTTTTGAACATCCCTACGCTTAAGTGCTCAAAAGCGTTTTTGAAGGAACCGGTGGGCTGGCGGCCGGACTGAGAAACCAGGCGGTCAAACTAGCTTTTTAAAATATATTTTATATTATATATTTTTTTATAATTTTTATGACGTCGTCTTGTTCTCCTGTCCGGTCCGAATAGTTCAACCGGTCCTATCCTACCACTGAATAGTAAAGAGACCGGTTCAACATCCGGTTTTTTTTAAAAAGATTACATACACAACCTGTCAACCTCTTTGTTTTCCAGCCCATTAGATCAACCCGGCTTAACTTTCACGCGGACCCTAAGATCCACCGGACTATCGCTTCCTTTAGGCGTTTCTATTTACTTTTCCTACAATTAGAAAGAAGCCCTAATTCTCTTCTCCTATAGATCGTATTTCGTCGCCCAAACTATCAATCACATAGTGTTTCATCTTCATGATTGTAAGTCCAAGTGATTTATCTTTCTGATCTACCATATTCATGACTTTATATTGCTAATTTCTTTTGATTTTTTATTGATTTTTATATGTAAATTGAACTTCTACTTATCTGCTCCACCATCACTATCTTCAACCTATTTGTTATAATTAATGTAAGTTCCACATCAGTTTTCATTTATATATGTTCCTATTCAGATAAGAATCATTTTTTATTTTATTTGTAAGTCTCCGATTTTAAATTCATAAATATCAATTGGTTTTGTTGATTTATAACCCTAATTGTACGATGTGCTCTTGGGATAAATATGTTGCTGGATACAATGTTGCTAAATTTTGTTTTTTTTTTGAAATTGGGGTTATGTTCAACGTTCATGATCCACAAATATTTTTTGATGTTTTCTTTGGCCTTCAGTTTATGTATTACAAGATTTTTTTTTATTCAAGATAAAATTTCTTTTTTGTATATATATTGCAAAAAAAATTTTGGTTAACTATGTTTAATCACATTAAATTTAAGTATTATTGTTCTATTTGTTTCCCGAATTGGTATTCATTGCTATCTTTTCTAAAAGGCTTGCAATTGCGTACAAATATAAAACTCAAAAATTTATGCAAAATGTATCTGTGTCAACCATTAAAGGTTACAGCCATTTAGTACATGTTTAATAAAAAGCAACTTAAAGCACTATCTGTTAATGTGGTTCTGAATGAGTATTGATCTTTGAATAAGTAAACCTCTGCACAAAATTTTAGTAATTACCCTTTACCAGTCAAATTTCAACATGAAATGCTTGTGTTCTTTTGTTTCTTCTCTAAAGTTAACTCATTTGCAGCTTATAATTTTTCTCATATTCATGTGCTTTCTTTCTTAACTATTCAATTGTAACAAGTTTTTAATTTCTGATATATGCAGATTGTGCCTATCTTGATTGTGAATCTAGCTTCTGGATTTGATTCAACTACATGCAACAACATGTGAGTGTCTTGTGTTTTATCCTTTGTATAATGCTTTTTTCTGTCATTAGTTCAAAGCGCAGATTTCATACCACATTATATGTTTAATTAACCTTAAAATACCTCATGGTAATTCAGGCCATATACTGACATTTATTATCGGACTTTATGTAGGTATGTTGGGAATATCCATCCACAGGTCACTGAACCCATACTTCAAGAAATATAGTTAGAGTACTACCTAGAACATCTGTTGAAACGTTTTAGTTTTATTTTTAGTTAACTAGTACTATTTAACACTTTAGATTTGTTCAACTTTTATCGTGTTTATTGGTTATTTCTTTTATAGTAATGCTTCACTTCAAGATATTGGAATGCAAGAAACGAAATTATGAATGATATTGTGATTCTAATTAAATATTTATTACTTTAAGTCGATTGTATAACAACTTTCAGGGGATTACTTTTCCGTCCTTGATATTCATCAAGGCATATTATTAACAAAACATTGGGGACTGAAATTAAATTTTATCTAATATTGATTATCAGATTCTAATAATCTATAGTAAGGAGTAAATTAATATGCAATCGGAGAATAATTTTTAGTCTCTAAAAGAATCATATTAAGAACAAAAATTGAGTTGTAATGAGGACTAAGTTACGGTCTTTAACACATTTTCAGAGACTGATTTGATACACGAACAAGAACCTATCAAAACACATTAGGGACAATATAGACAATTTTAAAGAGTGATTTTCTGTCCTTAAAACTACATTTTAAAGATTGAAATACCATAATATCAAAGACTGATTTGCAGTCGCAGATGGAATGTATAGGAGACTAAGATGATGCGGTACCGTGGGACAAATTGTGGACTGAATTTTTGGGTATCGGATACTGATCGGTGGTCCCTGTTGGTGCAACACAATGGGGACTGATTTTCAGTTACCAGGACCACTATCTAGGACTAGGTATCTGTCACTGATTTTTCAGTTTCTAATCAGTCTCTGTTAAGCATTAGCTACTGATTAAAAAGTATTAGGGACTGAGTTTTCAGTCCTAAAAACCCTTGTTTTTTGTAGTGAGATGGTCAAGAACAAGGCTCGTCGAGGTTCGCAGCTAGCAAGAAGGCTCGTCCAACCTTCACTGGGTTCGGCCACCTGCTCCGGCAAACCTGTTCACGCTACCATCCTCATCTTCTTCGAGCATTGTCGTTCTAGGGTTTCCTTACACAAAGGCTTATGAAACAAGGATTCCTCAAAGGGTTCAGGTCACGAGGGTAGTTCCAGATCTTGTTAAACTCGTGTGGGTCGAACAATGCACAAACACATGATAAAAACCCTATTTTTCGGACACTTTAAAGCCAAATACCTCGAAATCAGATGGGTAACTCTGTAGATCCGTTGTACTTTCTTGTAGATGGCTTCAAGAGCTTCACGTGGGCGAAAGAATCACTCAAATCGGGCTAGAAACGAAGAAGATATGCTCTTGCAAAGATTGGGAATGGTGGATTTTGTTGAAACCGGGAATGGAAGATTAGAGAGAGAGATGGGAATGTAAAATGAAATAAATGAAATATTTGATGCTTTTATACTCCCATGGGTATCCGGGTTCGTTTCGGTTGCTCGGTTCACGGTTTCGTCGCGTATCCGGCACGTTACGCGGCTTTTTCGTAGATAAAATAAAATGAATATTTTTAAGATTTTTAGAACTCAATTATTATTATAAAACATTTTAAATATCGTTTCATTCAATTATTTTTCGAATTGTAATAGTTTACGCGTTTTGTTTAATTTTCGCGTTTAATTAGAATAGTTTAAATTCAAATTATTTTATGATGAGTTTCAAAATTTTATATTTCTTTAAGTTTAAAATCGTTCGTATCGTTATTCGTTTTCGTTATCGTTTCATCAGATCGCGTCACCGTCGCGCGTATTCGTTCGAATCGTCATTCGAACGAACACGTCGATGGTTTGGCTTTCTGATTCTTGTTTTCTACTGTTAAGTCATTATTTCAAAACGTTAAACTTTCAGAATCATTCGTACAGATCGTCACCTATACGAATAACTCGTCGGTTTAGCATTCCATAACAATAACCGTTATAATTTCGTTTTGTTTAACCTCACATACGTTTATGCAAACTAGTATCACATCAAGTATTTATGTTTCAACACTGTGTTGTCTGACATGTTTCAGACTGTTAAACCCTAAGGTTTCAGTCAAATTCAGACAATCGTATTATAGTTTCATGTTAATCAAATGCATCAATAGTCTAAACATAGTTTCACGAAATGTGTACCTGAGTTACTGTACATGTTTACTGTTGCGATCACTGTTCCGGCACGCGTCCGGCACTGGTGTTACATTTTCTCCCAACCAACAAAAACCACCATTTTTAACACTTTGAAGCTTCATAACTTGCTCATAACTCCACCAATTTGCGTGTTCTTGGTCTCCAAGTGAAGATCTCGAGCTCCTCTACGTGGAAGTACAACAGATCGGGAGAGTTGTCCACGAGATTCCAAGGTAATAAGCCACGAAGTGGCTGAAAAATTAGGGTTTCTTATGGTTGGTTCGACTCACATACCCCTTGACCAGTTAGCTGCCTTCCATGTTGAAACCACACGTTTATGAGAAGCTATCCTCGCACAAAACTAACCAGGAAATAGCCCAGACACAACTTAGAGCTCGATGATGGTGTCGATGCACAGGGTTCGTGAGAAGCAATCGGCCGAACCATGTGGTGGCTCACGAACCATTGTGTGTAGGGCGAACCCTCCAACAGGCTGCCGAACCCTGGCACCCTCCCCGAACCTTGATGATTGGGCAATGAACCTTCGAGAATTGTCATGAACATAGCATGGAGACGAACCCTAGCTAAGTTCTGTTGGCAGCCGAACCATCCTTAGACAACGAACCCTTGCAATGGAGCGAACTCTCCTTAGAACGAACCCTTCGGTCTAATCGCAGCCGAACCTTAGGGAAGATCCACGAACCTGTGCATGCAAACCTTCGGCCGAACTCTTCCACCTTTACTAGCCGAACCATAGGGTCAGCCGAACCCAACTCCCCTAGTGCCGAACTTAGGACCTTTGCATGGAAAGGTTCGCTGGTTACTTACACCATTCGGCCCAACATGATCATTTTGGCCCAAGATACTTAGCCGGCCCAAACCCAATTTCATTGTTGGCCCAATAGAAGACCATAAACCACATAGTTTCGGCCCAACCTTCTACCCTTGGCCCACACGCATGTAATGGCCCACGAAGTCCTAGCCCCAAAGCCCACGAGACATCATCGGCCTAAAGACTCACTTAATTCGTTCCATACTTGAATTAAATACACGATACGAGACCATGACATTTGATCGAGTCACTTAGAATAGCTAATCCAAGAAACCGGCCCAATTTAGGCCCAATACTTTTGCTTTCGGCCCAATGCACATAAATGACCCACACCCATCATTCGTAGGCCCAATGGTATCATAATTAGCCCAATAGATTATCCGGCCCAATAGGCTTTGAATAAATGTTAAACGTTTGAATAAACAATGGTAGTGATAACAATGAAGGATGAAGGCAATTATGAAATATCATGTGGTCGATCATAAGGTAATGACAAGTTTTAAGCAAACTGCATAAGGGCTTAAAAGTTTTATAAGAAGACTATAACTTGAAATTAATGGGCCGGATGACAACCAAGACTCGCAAGTGTTAGCCAACTTTAGGGCTAACACTAACATTTACACGCGCACTAATCATTACAAACAAACACTCATGAACTACAAACACTATGAAATCAATACAGGAACGTGAACATCATATCAAGAGCCAACAAAGAGAGCGTGTATTCTTATTCTACTTAGTCAAACACTACGGACATAAGGTGAGTTCATTTGTCCCTTTTCAAACTTATTTGTTTTTACTTCGGGACTGAGAAGCATGTTAAACATTTTCACAAAATCATTGAAATGTTATTTAATGCTTTAAACATAAACTTTATACTTATGTTGAAACTTATTGGTGGAACTTAGTAATCATTTAAAAGCCTTAGACTTGAAACATATACATGAGACTTAATACTTATATTCGTGGAACTTTATACTTTAAACATTGTTGGAGTTTTATGAGACTTGAATGCATAAACTTGTGAGACTTTATACTTCAAACATGAGACTTGAATGCTTAAACTTGTGAGACTTATACTTCAAACATGATACTTAGATGCTTAAACTTATGAGACTTTATACTTTAAACATGAGACTTGAATGCTTATACTTGTGAAAACTTGATACAATAAACTTGAGACTTGATGCAACTTATGGAATTCTTGATAAAACATTGTGTGAACACTTGAGACTTTATGCTTGAAACTATTATTTGCGCATGAAACATGGTACATATATCTAATCATAGGCTACGTAATGGCTAAACTACTGGTAATCCAGAGCTTGTACCTATGGATTGAGATATATGTAAAACATAAACGTAACAAGACTAAGCTATTACCTATATAAGAGACATGTAATGGCTAAACTACTGGTAATCCAGAGCTTTTGTCTGCTTATATGAGGTATGTAATTGCTAAACATAAACATTGCGATGCTAAGCTATTATCTATATAAGAGACATGTAATGGCTAAACTACTGGTAATCCAGAGCTTTTGTCTGCTTATATGAGATATGTAATTGCTGGAATTACTTGTGTATGCATGGCTTGTGTCTATATATAAGATATGTAATTGCTAAACTACTGGTAAACCAGAGCTTTTATCTTGTATAAGAGACACGTAATTGCTAGACTAAGCTTAACTAATCTGTGAGCTACGTAATTGCTAAACGACTGCTAGTGCAGAGCTTGTACTCACATAAGGGATTAGGGACAGCTAAACTATGTGCGTGTGAAACTTGAACGCTTGATAAACATATTTTGAAACTAACATTTGAGAACACTATAGACTTATAAACTTTGAAACAGATAACAAAAGCTTTGATGAGAAATGGGTTGATTGGTAGGTAAAATGCTTAATTATTATTAACAACAGTGTCATATCTGGATTAGTATGTGGTGGGATGTTGGCTAGGGCTTGTCCCTTACATATGCCCTATATATAAGCATACCGATTTGGATATTACATGTGGAGTTAATGAGGTTAAGGTTTTACCGAAGGAGGTTTGTTAAGACTATTTTAAACTTATAAACTTTATGAACTCACCAACCATTGTGTTGACTTTGTTTTCTTACATGCATTCTCAGGTGATGAACAGGTTTAATTTAACGCTTTTGGATTGCATACTAGGCGGCCCAAATAGAGGACCTAGTAGACTTTTGTGAAGCACATCTTTTGTTGATGATACATATTTTTTTTGATATCTTGTACATATACAAGATATAAACATTGTTATTCTTTTGATAGGTTTACTTGGTTAAATTGCAGAACATTGATATTGTAATTTAACTTTGTAATCCTAGTTATCATTTGATTGTGCTTAGTTACTCTTAAACATTGATTCTATGTAAACAATCTGATCATCATGATTATCACCCGCGATATCACGCCCCGGGAACCTTCCGCCCGACGGGGACTCCGATCCAACCCCGCCGGCTCGGGGTGTGACAGTAGAATTGGTCACATGAACCATAGAACCAGAGTCAAACCACCATATATTAGTTGGAACATTTAATTTAAAGGACTCAGTTATCATATTAAGATGATTACCTCTCTTAGCTAGCCATTCCTTGAAGTCAGGGCAATCTTTCTGCTTATGTCCTACCTTTCGGCAGAACTTGCAGTAAGGCTTGCCATTGGAATTGTTAGAGCTGGAAGATGCACCTGCATTGGACTTAGGGACTTTAGAAGCTTCCCTGTGAGTATTGTTCTTCCTTTTCTTCGAACCAGTGGCCATCAGGTAAGCAACATCGGGTTTTTCCAGCTTCTGACGCTCTTCCTCTTGTACGCACATGGCAATCAACTCATTCATCAACCACTTCTCTTTCTGAGTGTTGTAGTTGATCTTGAAAGCCTCATAAGATGCAGGAAGAGAAGTCATGATGAAGTGGACTAAGAAACCGTCACTGATCTCCATGTCTAATCCCTTAAGTTTACGGGCCATGTCGTTCATCATCATGATGTGCTCACGAATGCCACTGACTCCATCATACTTAGTAGACACCAGTTTCATGATAAGGGTGCTAGCATGTGCCTTTGAGGTTCCTTTGAATTGCTCCTCCACAGCAGTGAGGTAAGCTTTAGCGTTAGCCAAATCAGGAATAGCTCCTCTGATGATTGGGCTGATAGAGTTCTTGATAAACATTAGCGTCATCCTATTAGCCTTCTCCCATTTCTCATAGAGCAGCTTAGCTTCAGTAGTGCTCTTATCAGTAAGAGCAGGAGGTGCAGGTTCTCTCAGGGCGTAGTCGAACTCCGTAATCCCAAGAGTGAGCATCAGCGAATCTTTCCAGGCAGAGTAGTTCGCACCAGTAAGGGTCTCAATTCCCATATTGGGAGCTGTGGATTATTTTAGATGAGAAAGAGTAATATACTTAGGCTATAGAAGAACTTAGAGTGATCTATGGGGTAACTTAGATCTAAGGCAGGCATATATAAGGACCATTATAGTAATGAAGCTGTGATAAAGACTCTACTATAACATCAAATTAATACACTAGATTAGGTTCTACTTAAACAAATGGGTTTCACTTTGGTTAATAACCATTCATCTAAGTATTAGGAACAATTTAGTTAGAAAATAAAATGTGCATTAGGAATGTAACACATCACCTTTGGGCAGAAGTGAGACATTTTATAAGCATTATGCACATGTTAAGTTTGCAAACATATATGTAACACATCACCTTTGGGCAGAAGTGAAACATACATGCTTTAAGGCAAAAATGATGTCATGTGAATATCTAATGTTTAATGATATACACAAGTAAGCGACAATGCTTAATAAGACTCAAATAATAAGATGTAACACATCACCTTTGGGCAGAAGTGAAACACTTATTACTGAGTTTAAGCTGATTTTGTATATTAAGGTTTTGTAAAACATAATAGTTTAAGGTTTTAACAAAACAAGTTAATTTATCTCTTAGCCCCCTGATTCGCGGATCGAACTTTCGAGTACTTTCAGTTTACGAAGTTAGTAATGTTCTCAAAAATAGTTATGTACTCGAAAATGGTTATTGTACTCGAAAATGGTTATGTACTCGAAAATTTCGAGTACTTTCAGTTTTTCGAGTACACTTAGATTTCGAGTACTCTTAGATTTTCGAGTACAGTTGTTCGAGTACCTTATTTCGTGAACTTTTAAGATTTCGAGTACACTAAATTAAATGTAATTTCGAGTATCAAATTTCGTGAACTCTAAATTTCGAGTACACTGAAATTTCGTGAACTCCAAAATTTCGAGTACACTAAGTTTAAAAGTAATTTCGAGTAAGTTAAAATTTCGAGTACAATCAAATTCGAGTACTCTTAAAAACGTGTACATTAATTTCGAATACGTTTAAGTCCGAAATTTTTTAGGTTTACGAAAAACGCACCAGATTCACGTTTTTACGAAAAACGAACCAGTTTTAAGGTTTTTTCGAAAAACGACCCACTGTTCATACTCGTTTTTGTAAAACGTTTTTGGATTTTGTATCAATTTCGTGATTAGGAATCGATTAAACAACATATTTCTCTGATGCCACATGTTGGATCGATTCCTTTGGTTTAGATGTAAACATGAATACGAAAACAGTAATGAAATAGAGATTAGATGAAACCTGTGAATCCAGTGAATGCGTTGTTGATTCCAGACATGATGCTTGAGATGACGATCTGCTCGGGTTCCCATTTAGGGTGTACGATTAGGATGGAATGAGTAGAGGGGCTCGGTTAGGGTCACGAATTCTCTTAGGATGAGGAGAGTTCGTTTGTGATGTTGTGTAACCTAGATTAGGAGCCTTAACCTCATATTTATATACACCCAAGGGGAAACCCTAATTAGGATAAATAAGGATAGTTACGTCCATCAAATAATTATCTATCTGTTAGGGGTATTTAGGTAATTGATCTATTTAATTAAATAATTATAAGGGCCACATTTAATTATTTAGTCTAACAGATTAAGTATGTTAAGTACAATAATATTACCGAAATTTAGAAAACAACAATTTTAATAATTATATGAACCACATAATCAACAAATTGTGTATTTTTACATAATAAATACATTAAAAAAATTAAGAACTAAAACTTAGTTATTTTCAAACCATCTATCTTTAATTATTAGACATGTTAATTTTACCAATTCACGTCATTAAATTAAAAAAAAAAAAGAAACAGTTTATGAAAAATAATTATTCACTATATTTTCTATTTTATTTGAATCCAAGAGTTAGGAAGTGTGTATATTGTTAGTTAAATCCGGCTAAATTGTTATTTGTTTATTAGAATTAACTGAAAGTTCGAATATAATATTTGGAGAGTTTTATATTTAAAATTGTTAATCAAAAATATAAAGTTTGAAATGATTTGATATTATTAATGTTTAAAGAAAATAAATATTTTTTTTAAAAAAAAATTGAAAGTTTAATTTGATTATATTTATTATATATGTTCACAATAATATAATGTGAATACTTTAAAAAGACGTGAGGATGGATCAATTGGTAATCCACTCTAATTGAGAAAACCCTATAACCCAAATTAATTGATTGTCAAATATAATGAATTTGAAATAAGCGGTCCATATTAATTCTGGGAAAAATGAGTGCTTAAGATTTGTTTAAGGGTATTTTAGAGATTTGTTAGGTGTACTTGATTTGATTTTAAAAATAAAAGTTTACCCCCCAATTTTTTAAACATTCATAACTTTTATATACTTTATTATTATTATTATTTTTTTTTAAATTACACCATTAAATTTGTCACATTGTTATCTTTATTCAAGTATAGTTTTGTCAAATTTTATTAAAGTTTTCGAAATTACGTTGATGTAACGAGCTGAATTTTTTCAATGTGTTCGTAATTAACCTGATGTGACGAACTGAATTTTTCCAGGTGTTCGTAATTATACTGATGTAACGAACTGAATTTTTTCAAAGTGTCTCTAATTACACTAATGTAACTAGCTGTAACTTATTTTTTTACGTTATAATTATCTAACTTTCTATCTTATTTGATATAAATTTATTTAATTAACTAATTTTTATAATAAAAAATAAGTTTGTAATATATATTTAAGATGAGAGAAAAACAATTTTTTGATGGAAAATTTTTGAAAAAAGGTGGAAATTATTGTACTTATGTTTTTTACGATATGGTAATTACGAACGCTAAAAAAAATTTGGCATTACTATAATGGAATTAACAAGAAAAATATGACGAGTTTAATGGTGTCATTTGTATAAAAAAATAACACCGTATAAAAAAGTTATAAGTGTATAAAAATTAGGGGGGGAAGTTTTATTTAAAAATAGGAAAATAGATGTTTTTTTAAGAGTGTGACACTTGTCACTCTTATATTAAATTTGATTTTTGTAATTAAGACGAAAGACTAGAATGCCCTTTTGTATTTAAAATTAACTGGTGACACATGTCATCATATGGTTAAATCTTGAAAATTTGAACCATTGGATTTGAGTTATAAAGTTTTATCAATTAGAGTGGGTTCTCATATAATCACTTCTCTATATATCTATCTATCTATTATAATAAAAGAAAATCTTTTTGATTATGTGTCAATACCACAATCAATCTTTATATAAATTTGGCATGTGTCAATCCCACATTCAATTTCAAATAATAATTATACATGTCAATCTATTATCAAAAACAATTTAACAAATAAATCCTATTTTTATGGTAACAAATTTAATTTATATTATTCTTTTAACATTTATATTATTATTATTAAAATTACATATTTATAATATTTTGTTTTGAATCAAATATATATTGTATAAATTTAACTATGTTAGGTTTTTAAAAAATGTAATTTTAATTTATTTTTCCATAATATACTACGTGCATTAAAAATCTAATTATTGATTTTTTTTCCTACAATTATAAACACGAATATTATCAACATATAATTGTTTGTGTTCTAAACTTCACGGCAATTGGTGTGTCTACAAATAAGTTGCTACACACTTTAAATTATTATTTGTTGTCATATACTTCTAAACATGTAATTATTTAACATAATGTATTTTAATTAGATTATATTAAGTATCAAACCTCGTGAAATACACGGGATTATAACCTAGTATATACACACACATATACTACATTGCTTGATTAAAACTATTTTACAAGTTATATTTTGTTAATAGAAGGGAGAATTTGGGATTGAGCAAGTTTTTATTTTTCTACGTAGCATTCAAACTTTATTGGTAACGTGACGTGATTAAATTTATTAAGATACGCCTGTATCAGCTTTTAAACAGCAAGACTTTCAAAAGCCATCTCCCTTCTTCTTATGCCGGACTTTTCAAACATGTGACGTGGTTATGTGACGTAGTAGTTACAATTTATCACACGTTCACACCTAAGACTCAAAAGCCATCTTTTATCTTCTTGTGTCGTTATAAATGCTTTTAGGGTCAAATATTGTAATTTACATTTAAAATAACAACACGAGTGACAACATAGGATAGTAACCCGCTTGAAACATCATTTTCTTTTGAATGAAAAGTCCTAAGTTTAAATTCAAGCAAAACTAGATAACCTACCCGCGTGTTGCGGTATGACTAAAAGAAACATATGAAGTTGTAGCTTGCGACGGATATATTATGAATACTGAAACGTGGATAGAAAAATATTATTATGTCATGTAGTACTTGCATGAATTTAAAAAAAAAATCATTTAATAGAAAAGGGTAGCAAGAAAAATCAAAAGCAAAATCATGTGATACGATATGTTTAAGAACTTCATTACATTTATGTACATAAAAAAGAAATATGTAGTTACAATGTCTAAGTTTTGTAGATTAAAACGTGTATAAAAAACGTTTATATAATGGTGATGTTACTCCGTCGTTGGCATCGGTCTCATTTTTCACAGTAATAGCATGTCACCATTAGTCATAGCAAAAAAAATAAAAGAAGTAAAAAGAAAAAAAACGGAGTTATTCATATTAAAAATCAGCAACCAATTTTACCTTTTTACATTTTTCTTAATAATTTCTCAAAAATATTTATAAATGTCAAAAGCAAGTAAAAAACAAAAGAAAAACGTGAATAATAACTAAGCATTGGTGATGGTGTTGAACCTATCACCATGAGTTTTAAAACCAAATATTTAGCACCTCAACTCAATTTTCAACCTTATCACTACCGTTGAAATACCGTCTTGTATATCGTTGTACCAAACTGTTCAAAAAAAAAAAGAAAACAAATTAATAATCACTAAATGCTAATCAAGTTTGAACTATTCAATCAAATCATTTAATTTTAAAAAATTAAACTTGTAAAAAAAGCAAACAATATAATAACAAATGAAACCATTATAATTTTATAGTGGAAAAAGCTATGAATATAACAAAATAAAATTGTAATTCAATTATTAGTTAATAATTTTATTATGCAAAATAATTCATGGTTAAATCTTAGAAAAATGTATTATTTATCAAAGAAAAATAAAAGGACAATATGGGTTTAACGCACGCACGGGATTGGACCCATATCCCTGCCATCTATCAATAAAATATAGTGAGAGTAAATGGGATAAAAAGAGATGGCAGGAGTTGGACTCGAACCAAAAAGCCTTGGTTTTGAAGTGTCCATAATTTACCACGTGAACTAAGTATTTAATTGTTAGATTTCTGGCCTAAAATTATATGTATTGAGATTGAAGTGGTAAGAAAAGACAAACCACCGACCTTTGTAATTGAGTAATAAGGTAATGTGTTTATTATTTGAATATAGTATATGAGTATGATAGATTTATCATAAAAAAAAGATAACGACATAAGCTGAAAGTAAGGGTATTCAACGAAACAAAAGTTTGAATCGTATGATTTCGAATTTTTTTTGGTACCTATATGGTACATGGCTTACAAAAATTGTGTAATGCGTTTATTTATTGTAATTTGTCATTATCAAATGAATGAACCTTTGTTTTTATCAAATGAATGAAAACTATTGTTTTTGTTTAAGATTGAAATTTCTGCTAAAGTTTTAAGTTGTGAATCAAATATGTTTCTACTAAAGTTCTCACTTTCTGTAGAAGATTAAAATCTTGTGGGATGACTTGGATAATTTGTATACTATTGTTTATATGGATCCTCAAGTTATTATTTAGGCTATTTCTAGTGAAGATTCAATTTCTATTGATGAGATGGTTTCTGCAAGAAGTGCTTTTGAACTGAAAAAAAAAATCCTATTGCTAAAAGTAAGTGTACATGCCTTAATCTAGTAGAAAGCAATCAACTTTATCAGTAGATAAACTCATATACTAGAAGATCATACATTTTTGTATATCATCAATTGCATTATAGTTTTGTGTTGCAATAATAAAACTTGAATCAATAGCTTGTATTGTTAATGTAAGAATTAATGATTAGAATTGATTCTAAAGACTCCATAAGTAATCACCTTATGAAAGATTTAAATATGCTTACACAAGTAAATTTCTCTTCATTCTCTATGCTCTCTTTTGAGTGAAATAACTAGTAGAGCATGAAGTGAAATTTTTCTATATCAATCATTTAATTGTTTATTTAAAGTACTTATTTAATCAGGATTACTGATGAGATTTTTCCCATCTATCCTACAAGCAAGAATTCACACTTATTTTTAGGTGATCAACTGTTTCATTACATTCTAATCCTTCTCATGATCCTACAATTTTATCTTTTTAGTTAATGAAATTGTGTTTGTGATTTTTATTTAAAGAAAATGATAGGTTAGTTTTGGGTTCCATAACTTGTGTTTAAGGAACTTGTGAGTTGAGAGTAATCAAAATGATCCTACAATTTAATTTATTTTTTTTAGTTAATGAAATTGTGTTTGTGATTTTTACTTAAAGAAAATGATAGGTTTTTTATTTTATTTTTTATTTTTTTTCATTTTACATGTGAAATATACTAAGTTTCACCTCATCATATTAGTAAAAGCTTGTTATATTAATACAAGGAACAACATGAACTTAATCTATAATTTTATTAATATTTCATTTTTTTAACTACATGACGCCATTAGGCCATGTGTTATGCATCACACCCTTCACTCCACGTAGGCGCCACATAATCAACCAACACTATCACCCCCTTATCAGTCCACATCATCTTTTCCTATTTTATCCATCACTTCCCCATCACTCCACGTCATCTCCACATTTTTCAATATTTTATTATTTGAATTTTATTTTTTTAATTAAAAATGAAATTTAAAAAAGACATAATATAATTAAAAAAATATAAAATTACAAAATAAAACTAAAAAAATTACATAATAAAAAAAATTACATAATACAAAAAATACATAAAAAAAATTAATCCATATTATATTTCTTAATAATCCGCTCCTTCGTCTTCTCGGCTATTTCACGAGCGCGACCGGTTAAGTGATCGGTTGGAGTCAACAACAATTTCATATCATTGTTATATTGTTTTTGCTCCTATAAGTTGACAAATTTTTGTAACGAGTCGGAGATGGTCTCCAACGTGTCTTTGTAATCGGTTGAAGACGAGGCTTGTGGTCGTTTACCCTTATTGTAGTGCCACCTCCTCAGATTCCGACCATCGAGTAATGCTCGGTTTTGTTGTTTTTTCTGGAACTTCCTTTCGTCGGTGCCTGCGACGCGATGTAGCCGGTTGGGCGTCGGGTTGTGTTCCCGAAACCACGTCAACATCAGGTTCCGGTTGATTCTCAGAAACGTTGTCACAGGCGGGTGAGTTTTGGTTGAAAAAAGGTGGTTGTGGATACCAATTTGATAAGGTTAGAAATTGGTTGGGGTTTGGATTGTTTGGATCGAGTTGAGGTCGGTAACAAATCATAAACGGATTAAAACTATGGGTTGTTTGAATCCATGGTAGTGTAGAAGTTTTTGAAAATTTAAAAGATTTTTGAATATTTTTTTGAGAGATTTGAAAGATTTTTGGAAAATTTTTGAAGATTTTTGAGTGGGTTGAATGAGTTTATATAGGGTTTAATTTATTTATTTATTTTTTTTGGTTTTCAACGGTGACATTACCGTTATATTAAATTTTTTTTTAATTTTTTCCCCCAACGGTCATCACCCCGTGAGAAGGGTCACGCAGCTGTCCATCACACCCCTATGTAATGAGGGTGGGACGAGACCGGAACGTGACCCAGGAGTATCACGCCTGAGTTATGTAGCATAACACATGCCCATAGAGTGATTAAACACTCAAACTGATACAAGTCTCCTTAATTAAACCTCTCTTAAAAATAGAGAGAAAAATACAAATGAAGTGAAGAGACGCACGTCTTTCAAATGACCTTTTTTTCTTGGTTTTCTAAATGCATTAGCGGTGGCTCTTTTTTTTCAAATTATATTTATGATAGCAGTGAATGTTTTCAAAATCAACCAGACGTCAAAGCGAACGTCTTACTGTTAATAATCAGACCGGTTGAATCGGATTTTAGAACCGGATAACATAATAAATATATAAAAATTTTAAAAAAATTCTAAAATTATAAACACATTTAAACAAACATAATTAATGTTTAAACAAAGATAATCATATTATAAAAAATACAAGTTTTGATTTTAATGTTTAATTCTTTAGATTTTAGTTAAAAAAAAACTTGAAATCCGATTCGACCGGTGAACAGCTCAACCGGCCGGTTCCCTTAAGAGCGGTTCACATATTGTTTTTGGACCGATCAACCTCCGATTCCCGGTCTGGCCGGCACATCCGGTTCGTACCGGTTCTGAAAACACTGATAGTAGTACACGATGAAAGACCATGGTTGTAAAAATCGGCTTAGGCGGCCGTTTAGGCTCTAGGCGCCCGAGAACTGTCTCGATTTTGGCCTAGGAGGTGCCTAGGCGGCCTAGGTGGGGCCTAGGCGGCTTAGGCATATTTTTTTTTTTTCACTTTTTTCGACTTTTTTCGACTTTTTTCTGGTAAAAAATGACTAATTTCATGATTATTTAGACATTTTATCAACCAAAAATCATTAATATGTTTCTGAAACATCGAATCCAGCCAGTTAACATCAAAATTTATCTCTAAACTTTGAACTCAGTGTTTAAGTTTGCACTTTAAAGTATTTTATTTAGTATATTTAAGTTTATTTTTTTAATTATTTGAAGTATTATATTAAATTATTGATATTAATGTGTGTATATAATATATATTTGTAAAATTACATATAAAAATTACAATCCGCCTAGCGCCGATTAATCCTGAATAATCCCTAGGCGGTTCCTCACCGTCCGACTAGCGCCTAACAACTTCTACAACCATGTGAAAGACTAATAATCTCTTTGAGGTATTATACTATGAATTTAAATTTGTAAGACTACTCTCATAGTTGGGTTGCCACATGGAAAAAAAGTTTTTTTTTTATCAACCTTACTAACAACCTCATTACTTTGCAACCTATATTTTGGAGTAAATTACCAATATACTCTGATTTGCTAGTATTTCATTCTTTTTTCTAGGTTTCATAAATCATTCATATGGTCCCTAACTTTTGACATTAATAACATATATAGTTCTTAGGTAACCAAATTACCATCATATAGTTAACCAAATTACCCTCATATAAAGACTATTTGAGTTTCAAATGTTAGGGACCATATGGGTAATTTATGAAACTTAGGAACCAAACGTGAAATATTAACAAACCACATGAACCATCTCGGTAATTTACTCTATATTTTAATATTATAACTGTATTTTAATATTATAAAAATAATTTCAAGCAAACAATTTAGTTTTTAGAAATAAAATAAATATTTCAATGTTAAAAAATAATTATAAAACAATTTACAAATAGTTCTTTTTATTTCTTTAAAGCTTGTTTGTTCTCAACTAAATGTGCGTGCGTGTGCACACACACATAAACAATTATTTCTTCTTTTATGTGTATGCTTAAATAAATCACCGTTTAAGATTTAAAATCAGTGTAAGTTTAAATTACATTGTACCGAAAATTATAAATTCTGTTAATGTAACCAAAACTTACACTGATTTTAAAACTTAAACGGTGATAAATTTACACATACATATAAAAGAAGAAAGTACTATTTATGGGTAATAATGATATAAAAAGAAAAAGAAAACAAAGATTTGGATTGATTTTGTTGGAGTTATGCGAGTTAACGCAATAAGAGTGGGTTAATAATAGAACCATACTCTATATATATATAGGGTAGGGATATATATATATATATATAGAGGAAGGTTCATGAGAAAACTCCTTATTTTGAAGAAAACCAAGAAAACTCATACTAACCAATAAATTTTTTAATAAAAAATTTCATAATTTTTTATTATAAGGATAGAAATGTTATAATACGCAAAATTTTTTTGAAAAAAATATGTAAATCATGAAATTACATATATGTAACTCAAAAAGTTTCGTGTGTCACTTATCAAGTTACATATATGTAATCAGTATGTGTAACATAGTGATTACATATATGTAATAACCTAAAATATATATTTTTTTCTATTTTTTTTCTTTTTTTACATTTCTTATCTTATAATAAAAAGGAAATAGAAAAGAAAAAATGAAAAAAAAAATAATTGGTAATGATTGTGATTAGTTTTCTTAGTTTTCTCCAAAACGATGGTTTTCTTAGGAACCCTCCCCTATATAGATATATATATATGGTAGGGATAATTTGAAAACCACTTTTTATTGTGAAAACTCAGCAAACCGCTGTGTAAAACATACGTAACACAACTAAAAAAAGAAAATTTGTAAAACATACGTAAAAACGTACAGTGTTTACGTCAGATCTGACTCAGTGTTACGTATGTTTTACAACGTAAAAAAAACTTATAAAATATTTTTTTTAAAATATTTCTTAGGCGCTTTTTTTATTTTTTTTTATAAAAATGTGCCAAATAATGTTACAAACCTGTAAAAAAAATTTCAAAAAAAAATACGTTCGTTTTACATGAGTTTTCATGGTTTTCTCAATAAAACAAGGTTTTCATTTTATTAATCCCCTATATATATATATATATATATATATATATATGGATTGAATCATATGGAAACTCAATCGTAGATAGAAAACCCTTAAATCATATGTGAACTATTAATTGAAATCTGAAAATAAATATGTGGTCTAAATTGAACCTAAATAAAAAATTGGGTTTTGAATAAACAATTTATTTTTAATATGGGTTAATGTTGACCACATATTTATTTTCAAGATTCCAAATTAATGACTCACATAAGGTTTAAGGGTTTCTTTTTAAGATTGAGTTTTCATAGGATTAAATCCCTATATATATATATATATATATAGAGGAAGGCTCATAAGAAAACTTATCAATCTTAAGAAAACTAAGAAAACCAATTTCCACCAATCATATAATTTATAACTTATTTATTATTTTTATATGAAAAGGGTATTTAGGTAAACTAGACACTATTATTTTAGGTAACTATATATGCTTTTAATTTGAATTATTTGAATCCTTAATTATTTTTCTTAAATCAAATGAACATCAAGTTTATATTTAGATAAACAAAAAAAAAGTCAGTCATTGAAATAACAAGAAAAGGTTCATTGACATAAGAACAACAGATTTACAAAAACTATTGCATCATTTTATAAAAAAAAAGAAACAAAAAAAGATGTTGTAATTTGTTCTAAAATTACAGCATAGGTAATAACTAGTAGAGCAAGTTAACACTCCAAACACTGTTAACATTCCAACTAGAGGTGTTCATCGGGTCGAATAATGAGTTATTCGGATTTGAAAATTTTTTTGGTCGATCTGAAACCCGACCCGAACAACTGTAAATTTTACATCTGAAAACCCGAATAAACCGGGTTTATTCGGATATCCGACCCGAAAAACTAGTTTTTAAATAACCGAAACCCGACCCGAAAAACCCGAATTAGATTTCTGATGAGGCTTTTTCGGGTTTTGGATACGATTCGGATTTCGTATTTTTTCGAGTTACAGATATTTTGAACACCCCTAATTCGACCACACTTGGGTTGAGTCATCATTCATCCACTATATTAAAAGCAAGCACCACAATTTTACATTTAGAGGTGGATATTCAAACACTTGTCTTTTACACGATTTATAGTCTCTTTTGGAATAGTTAGCAGCTAGATACAAAGAAAATACAACTATGGTATTATTATGCATGTATGTTGTGTAATTTTTTCGTTAGTTTTTTTGTAACATGTATGCAACTAATAGACTTAGATTTATGTAATCAGATGATATGAGTTGTTTTTTCAATTGCTCTATTATTTTCAATTTACGTATATGAAATGTACTTTTATTTGATTGATTACATATAATTAGGTACATAAATGTAACTAGATATATGATTACATATACGTAATCAAGTATATATAAAATAGGTATATGGTTACATATATGCAATCACGTATATATGAAAACCAAATATTACGTATATATGAAAACCAAATATATATATGATTACATATATGTAATAAGGAAAATAAATATAATCAGTTATATGGTTACATATATGTAATCATAAAATTTAGATTTCATTGAAAAAAAATCAGATTTTTAATGAAAAATATTGTTTTTTTGAATTCAATTTTTTGAGTAAAAATCCATATTAATTAGTTACCCGATATAATAATTTCTAAGAAAACTCTAATGTGCCAAATTCAATTCCTGTCTGCAACTCGTTGGACACGCAAAATTAAAGAAATCAAAACAGGATTTAGTAAATGACGTGAAAACGTAATTACCGTTACCTATAATAATGACTTTCCAATTATGAATTATATATTTTTGACAAAAATGCCCTTTAGTTATTTATTTAAGTTAATTATTCAATAATAATTTACCAAAATGCCATTGACCAATTCCAACCATTGATCAAATAAATCAATTGTTAGATCTAAGTTTTCTTGGTTTTCTCTAAAAAGATGGTTTTCTTAGGAACCCTTCCCTATATATATATATATATATATATATATATATATATATATATATATATATATATATATCTATACTATATAATAAAAGAATAACAATTTTGCCACATGTCAAATTCTTACACCACTATTGCCACATGTCACATTTTTACACCACTATTGCCACTTGTCAAATTTTTATTAATCCACTTAATTCTCTCTCATATTAAATAATCATATTTTCTCTCTAATTAAATAATTATAATATAAGTAACTAATATATAATTTATCTTTTTAGTATAAAACACAATTAAAAATTTTTATAAAATATAAATGTTCTAAAATCAAAATTTTTATAGTAACAAAATTTATGTAAAAAACAAGTTATCTTACAAAATATTTTTTTTAAAATAAAATATACTATAAAAGAAGTATTTATACAATGTGGTTTTTATAAACAAATGACGTTTTTAATTTATTTAAAAACTGAAGTAATAAAAATGATATATAAAGTTACACTTTTGGTCCGTTATGTTTAACGCTATTTTTAATTGGGTCCTTTAACTTTAATAATTACAAAAATTATATTTTATATTATTGATTTATAAAAGTTAGTTTTTAATATAATGCAAACTAAAGTTTTTAACGTTATTTATTTCAAAGATACTAATTGCTACACATTAAAAGTTCATATAAAATTTGTATAATAATTAGAGTTTTTAATTATTTTTTATTACTTAAAATATTTATTAATATGTGAATTAATCATTTTATATCAAAATATCGTTTTATAATTGTTAAATTTTCATCACTAACTACTTAATATTATATTAAATCCGTGTAATACACGGGTTAATAATCTAGTATATATATATAATATTGTAGGGTTAAGTTCAACTAAATAAGCCCCTTAACCTAAAAAGTCTAAGAAGGATCTTGAGTCATTAGATCATTAATCAATGGTTATCATTAAATCAAGTTGTTGAAGGGTATTTTAGTAATGCCTACTTTTGTTGACTTTTTATCAAACTCCCCCATATTCTTTAAACGTTCATAACTTTTACATGCGGAATTATTTTTTGAAAAAAAAAATACCATAAAAATAAACATTTTTTTATCTTCAAATTAATATAATTTTTGCTATACAAAATTTTTGTTTTTTTAGTTCATTGTGTCTTTTGTACAGGTCATTATGTCTTTTGTGTAGGTAATTGTGTCTTTTTTGTTTCTGCTCAATGATGTGTTTTCATGAACAATTTAAGACATAATGATGTTCCATAATACATAATATCAAGCAAAGATGACACAATGACAAGAATAAATAACATAATAATCTTGAAAAAAGACACAATTATCTGTAAAAAAGACACAATGACGAGTTATTGTGTCTTTTGTATAGGCATTGTGTCTTTTGAATAGACATTATGTCTTTTGAATACACATTGTGTCTTTTGTGTTTCTCCTCAATATTGTCTTTTGTATATACATTGTGTGTTTTGTACAAGTCATTGTGTCTTTTGTTTAGACATTGTGTCTTTTGTATTTCTGCTCAATCTTTTGTTTTCCTAAACAATTTAAGACATAATGATGTTGCATAATACATAATATTAAGCAATGATGACACAACGACAAATATAAATAACACATTGATATTAAAAAAAGACACAATTACGTAGTAAAAAAGACACAATTATCTTTAAGAAAAACACAAAGAGATAATTATAAACAAACGTTTAAAAAAAACACAACGATAATAATTAGACACAATGAGCTGAAAAAAAATTTAATTTTTTGTAGAAATATTATACTCATTTTAAAGATAAAAAAAATGTTTGTTTTTATGATATATTTTTTTTGAAAAAATAATATCGTATGTAAAAGTTATGAATGTTTAAAAAATGTGGGGGGAAATGGTTATGACTAAATTACACTCTAACAACTTTTCCCTCTAAAATTTTAAATTTTTTCTTTTAAATTTAATCTCATAATCTAATGATCAATAATCCTTCTTAGGCTTTTTAGGATAAAGAGACTATTTAGTTGATCCTAATCCTAATATTGTAATAAAAGAAAATAGTTTTGCTTATGTGTAAATATCACAATTAATAAGCCCTTTAATATGACATATGTCAATCACACATTTAATTCATAATTATTAATACATAACAGTTTATAAATAAAAATAATTAAACAAATAAATCATATTTTTATTTTAAATTAAACATATCCTATCTTTATAGTAACAAATTTAATTTATATTATCCTTTTTATATTTTTTTTATTATTCTTAAGATTATAACTATATAATATTCTGTTCTGAATCAAAGGAGTATAATATAAAGAAAACCCTAACTTATGTATAAAATTTATATTTTAATTAAAATATAATTAATTAGATTTTTTTTGTCAGTTCACAACTATATAAGGATTTTTTAAAAATAATTTCTATTATTTTTCCATAATATACTAACTGCAATATTAAACGTTTAAAAATTTAAAATTATTAAAATGTTAATGAATACTACATTTTTTTTCATTAATAATACTTATTAATAATGTTATATATTTTTTAACTTACTTTGTTTATTAGATTTTTTTTCAACAGTCTTAAACATAGACAACACCAATGACAATATTAAATGCATTTGGAAAACAATAACTTGTATTTGGGTAGTAGAAAATATAATGGCGTGTCTATAGTAGAAAACCTTAATTTTCATCAACTTTAACATCTCAAAATGGCTAAAAATTATATTAATAAGACTTTTTGCATAATATTTTTTACTTTCTCATTATCATGATAAACACAAATAACGCTTTTAAAATAGCATTTAGATTAAGACTTTATATATTTTAGAGTTTTAAATATGATATGTTGAATAAATATAATCTATAGAACTCTCTTACAACATCATATATATATATATATATATATATATATATATATATATATATATATAGGATCAGGAATTTTATATAACCCACTATTCCCGCGCTAACCCAAATAACTTTGGTAGGATGAAGTCAAATCTTGGTTTTTTTTTTTAACATAATTGTAACACATTTTGAACACCATTTTCTTTTATGAGTTTGGGCTAATTCATTACCGTTTAAAAACTTACAGTACTCTAAGTTTTAAATATTTAAAACTTATAGTACTGTAGCACAAAACTTACGACGATGATATTTTTTAAACGGTGATGAATTAGCCCAAACTCATAAAAGAATATGGTGTTCAAAATGTGTTACAATGATGTTAAAAAAATCCAAGATTTGGCTTCATCTTGCCAAAGTTATTTGGGTTAGCGCGGGAATAGTGGGTTATGTAAAATTTCATGCCCTATATATATATAGGATTATATATTTATATAGGATTGAGATCCTAATAACTCAACTTAGTTGTGTAAACTCGATTAACTCCGACAAGATCAACCCAAATCTTAGGTTTTTTCATAATCTTTATTATACATGTACAAGACTATGTTATTTTACGGGTTTGTGGAAATTAATCACTGTTTGGGCTTTTATGTCAGTTTAGTGGTCGCAACAGAAAATAAATATTTACAGTGTGGGCTAAACTTACATTTACTATAAATCTCAAATAATGGTAAATTTTCACAAACACATAAAATAACATATTCATGTACATATATAATAAAGGTCATGAAAAAAAACCCCAAAGATTTATCTTGATCTTGTCAGAGTTAGTTGAGTTTTTGCAATTTAAGTGGGATGAAAATGAATCCTTACATATATACATATACATATATATACACACACATACATATATATATATACATAGGGAAGTGTTCAAATAATAACCCACTCTTAAAACAATAACCCAGATAACTTTGCCAATATGAAGCTGAATCTTGAATATTTTTTTTAAACATCATTGTAACACAATTAGAACACTATGTTCTTTTATGAGTTTGTGAAAATACATCACCGTTTAAAAAATATCATCGTTGTAAGTTTTTGATTTACAGCACTGTAACTGTTTTAGGCCCAAAACTTACAACGATGTAAACTCTCAAATGGTGATGAATTTTCGCAAACTCATAAAAGAACATAGTGTTCTAATTGTGTTACAATGATGTTCAAAAAAAAAATCAAGATTCGGCTTCATCTTGGCAAAGTTATCTGGGCTATTGTTTTAAGAGTGGGTTATTATTTAATTCCAATCCTACATACACATATATATATATATATACATATACATATATAGGAATGCGATCAAATAATAACCCACTCTTAATTAAAGCAATAACCTAGATAACTTTGACAAGATGAAGCCGAATCTTGAATTTTTTTTTGAACATCATTGTAACACAATTAGAACACTATGTTTTTTATGAGTTTGCGAAAATTCATCACCGTTTGAGAGTTTACATCGTTGTAAGTTTTGAGCCTAAAACAGTTACAGTGCTGTAAATCAAAAACTTACAATGATGATATCTCTTAAACGGTTATGAATTTTCACAAACTCATAAAAGAACATAGTGTTCTAATTGTGTTACAATGATGTTAAAAAAAATTCAAGATTCGGCTTTATCATGGCAAAGTTATCTGGGTTATTGCTTTAAGAGTGGGTTATTATTTGAACACTTCCCTACATATATATATACATATATAGGGAAGTGTTCTAATGATAACCTTAGGATCAAGCAATAACCCAATAACCTCACCATATTTAATGATCAAATTTTAAGATTATGATCTAAGGGTTGATATTTAATTATAATAAAATAATGTATTTGCTTTGAAAGAAAGAGAATAAGAGTATTAATGTAATTTGCTATATTAAATATTTTACCCCCTCTTTTCTTATACATTCATAACTTTTTTATACTATAATATTTTTTTATGAAAATTGCACTATTTTACTCGTTTTTTTTTCTCTTTAATTATGTTACAGTCTTGACTAGTTTTTTTTTATTTTTTTCGGATGTTCGTATTTACACCAATGTAACAACTATAAAAATAACAAATTATTTGTAACGAGTTGTAACGAATTTTGGTTTACATTGTTGTAGAATAAATAGGGGTTACGTTTAAGAGTGAAACGAGCCAAGCCGATCCCGAGCTCGTTAATTACGTTATATTCTTGACTAGGTTTTTTTATTTTTTCCGGATGCTCGTTAATTACGTTATATTCTTGATTTTGTAACGAATTTTGGTTTTTAAATTATTAAAATGTGTTTACAATCTTGTAGATATAATTTTTAAAGTATTAAAATGTATTTACAATCTTGTAGATATAACGAATTTTGGTTTTTATCAACAAAATGTTATAGTATTTTTTTTTAAAACTATTAAAATGTATTTACAATCTTGTAAATATTTTTTTTAAAGTATAAAGATGTATTTACAAGGACGAATTTTAGTTTTTATCAACAAAATGTTATAGTATTTTTTTAAAGTATTAAAATGTATTTACAATCTTGTAGATATAATTTTTTTAAAGTATTAAAATGTATTTACAATCTTGTAGATATAACGAATTTTGGAGCATCCGGAAAAAATAAAAAAACCTAGTCAAGAATATAACGTAATTAACGACCTCGGGATAGGCTTGGCTCGTTTACACTCTTAAACGTAACCCCCTTTTATTCTACAACAATGTAAACCCAAATTCGTTACAACTCATTACAAATAATTTGTTATTTTTATACTTGTTACATTGGTGTAAATACGAACATCCGAAAAAAAAATAAAAAATGTAACAACCGAAAATTCCGGTAACCGTTTATGTCCAAATTTTATATAAACGTTCGTAAAGTAATTGTGATCAAAATGATATAAACGATAAAAATATCTGATAATGTATGGACATGTTATAAAGCCTATTAATAACATGTAAAAATTTCTGTGACCGTTTGGGTTCGAAATTTTTATGAACATTCCCGAAGTGATTACGATCACATTAATACAAGCGGGACCGTTATACGATAAAGTATGAACAAGATATAAGCTCGTGAATATTAAAAATATGTGAGTAAAGTAGAAGGGGGTTTTAAAAATATAATCTCAAAGTTCAAGGGCCCTAAGTGTAAATTCTAAATTAATTCAATCCTTTATTCAAATTGTAAGTCGGCAAGATGGATATCAGGATATGTATCAGATTGTAATATTAGAAAGCAATTAATTAGAAGATTGGAAAAGGTGAACGAAGACTGCTAATGCTTTAGATCAACTTCTGAGTTTATGAGCAGTAAGGAAAATCAAGAAGAATCGATCAGACTGATTAATATTAACTACACACATCGTTAAGGTATGTGTTCATGATTTTCATCTCGTGTTAGTTTAGTCTTGATTGATTAAAGAGACCAACACCATGTTTAGATGGAGTTTTGGTTTTGTATGGTGAACATGAACTTGATTCGGTTGGAGCCCAATTACATCTAGATAATGATCAGGTTTTCTTGAGTTTTATGAGGATATAATATGTATGCTGTTCCGGTTGCCTTAAACCAATGTTATTATACAGTAAGTTTAGCAAAACCCTACAACAAACTAATTAAATAAGAGAATACGCTTATTTAAGCCGAACAAATAAGTAATCTTTAAGCATAACAACAATATAGAGATAAAAATGGTCAAAATGAGTGGAAGCGAAATTTTGAAATAAGGCTCCGAATGAAAGTTATGACATGCCGAAGTTTCGAGCGGTAATCGTAAATCTGAGCATCTTCATGATAAGTATTATAAATTTATCTCAAGTTATTATTAATTGAGATAAATAATATTAAGTTTATAAAACTCTTCGGGTCGTTATAGCAAGCTAAACACTTGTATTGGAGATAACTATAACGTAGTTGTTGTGCTACCGGTTTAGAAACCCTGAAAAGAGGGTTTATATTGTATGATAAGGTTATAATTATGATGAGATATCCATATTAATAGGATATCATTCTGAACGTGAAAAAGTAAGGAAAGGAAGAAAGCTAGTAGATTGTGCTTTACTAAGCTCAGGTGAGTTCTTTGTAGCCCTATTTTAAATGTTTTATAATTTTGGGCTGTTATGCATGTTATAAAGTTATATTATGAAAATGATTGTTTTACCTGACTATGGTCAGATAAAAGAATATGTTAAAGTAAAGAATGTTTTCCGGTAAAGAATGTTTTAAGTCTCGACTACGGTTGAGAATGGAATGATTTTTAAAAGACTCGACCGAGGTCGAGTAGGAAATGTGGTTTTGAAGTCCCGGCTGCGGTTGGGCAGAATTTGAGCACTGCGGTGCGGTAAAGTGTTTATGTTTATGATGGTTTTAATGATTTAAACCATGTTATGTATGAATGATGTATGTAAAGAAGTCTTGTACCGGTATGAGCTGTCAATTTCGGTTGATAGTTAAAGAGTCTTGTGGAAACACAAGCCTGTCCACTTTGTGTCGCCAGTTGAGGAAATCTTATGCATGCATGAGTTGTCAGCTTCGGGTTGATAGTCATAGAGTCCTGTGCTGCACAAGCATGCTGACTTCGGGTCAGCAGTTCAGGCTAAAGTTTCTGCACGGTATGATTAATGTTATGATGATATGTATGTTATGTATTCAATTATGTATGTTATGTATTGAATTATGTTATGTGATGATATGAATGGATAAAGATTTATTTAAAAATCTAACTTAGAACTCACCAGCATAAAGCTGACTTGTTTTACATGCATATCAGGTTGAATAGTTTGAGTAAGGATAACAGGATGGCTCGTGGCATATCTTGAGGACTACCCTGGCATAGACTGGCTATATTATAGAGTTGTTAGAAGTGTGGGTTATGTGTTAACGTTTGTTTAGTATGTGTACATTATGTTATGTCATCACCTTAAATTCCGCTGCTATAGTATTGTAATTATGGTTTAAGTACTATGGGTTTAATGTTTTGCCAACCGAGGGGTCGCCCGAGGGCGTGGGGCCTCTCAAGTTGGTATCAGAGCCATAGTTTGAGAGATTTGGTCATTCCTAATGCCTGGACTTAAACTGAAAATGAGACAGAATGATAAGAATGCCAGTCAAGGGTAGTCTGATGCCACGAGCATATAACCTTAGAGCTTTGTTATGTTTAAGATATAGATTAAAGTAGTATGATGTTACGAATGATAATGTGTTCATGATTGGGAATGTTTAGAACTTATAAGTGAGGTAAATAGTTAATTACACTTGATCAACGTCATTAACAATTTACAATGCTTAATACGTCCTGAATTATTACCTTGATTGACATGTGGTTGTTTGCAATATGTATAGAAAACAAAAATGGTAGGTGAAAAGAGAGGAGGTGGACGTGGTAGAGGACAAGGTCGACCACCTAAAAACAAGAAGCAAACTGAGGAGATACCAGCGAATAATGAAGAAAATGATGTCAACATTGAAGAAGGAAATGAAGAGGAGGAACTTAGGCTTGAGCCGGTGGTGGTAAAGGCAATATCTGTTCAAGTTCGTAAAATTTTTAAAGATATACTTCCTCCAGATAGAACCAAAGCTGAAAAGGGTACTACTAAAGAAGGAGCTAATGAGGAAGGAGATAGAGTCAACAGCTCTAACAAAGAGCAAGAAGAAGAAGAGGTATTGATCATCAATGCTAAAGGTAAAGGTTCAGGTACAAAGGGACCCAAAGGATGTGATTACAAGGCTTTTAAAGGGTGCAATCCCCCACCATTTGATGGTAAGAAAGATGCGGTGGTTACCTGCCATTGGGTTTCGGCTATGGAGGCGGTTATCGCTATCAGTGAATGCCGGGAAGACCAAGCTGTGAAGTTTGCAGCTCATTCATTTACCGAAGAAGCTCTATATTGGTGGAACACGGTCAAGCAGTCAAAGACCACTGCTGATGTAGAAGGCTTGAGATGGGAGGACTTAAAAGAATTAGTTACAAAACACTTCTGTCCAAAGAATGAAATTGATAAAATCGAGCGGGAATTTCTGACATTGAAAGCTGGACGTATGAATCATCGGCAATGCACTTCAAAATTCAATGAAATGTCAAGACTGGTTCCTCGTTTGGTAAACACTGAGGAACGCAGACTGAAGTTATATGTGGAAGGACTACCACCTAGAGTTCGAACACATGTAAAGGCGCATGCTCCCAGAACTTTTGAATCGGCAGTAGAGATTAGTGGTATTGTCTGGGATGATGTATTGGAAGCAGAACCATTAAAGGAATCACCGAAGCAAAAGTGGTCACCTGGATTTAAAAGAAACAAAAATGACAAATCAGGACCCCCTATGAAAAGGTTTAGAACGGAAGAATTTGAAAAATGCCCTAAGTGTGGAAGGAAACATGGAGGAGAATGTCGTATGGGGACTACTTTGTGCTACCGTTGTGTAAAAACTGGACATTTCTCGTATAATTGTCCAAGCATGCCAAAATGTTACAATTGTGGTGGACTCGGTCATGTGAGCAAGAATTGTTTTAAACCAAAGACAATACCTACTGAAGCCAACAAACCTGAAAGCAGCAAGGGAGGTGAGAAGCAAAAGGCAAAAGCTCGTGCCTTTACTATGACAAAAGATCAGGCGGACAAAGACCCTGATGTGGTGACAGGTACATTCTTGATTAATGATATCCCTGCTTCAGTGCTATTTGATTCTGGTGCAAGTATGAGCTTTGTAGCTATTACTTTTTGTGATAAACTGCGTGCTAATGTTAAAAAGATAGAACATGCCTTTAACATAGAAAATGCTCTTGGTAAATCAACTAGAGTAACGGAGGCCATTGATGATGATTGTTACATTGATATAGAAGGTCATAGATTCCCTGTTAAGTTGTTTGTGATTACGTTAGGAGGTTTTGATGTAGTCTTGGGCATGGATTGGTTGGCCAAACATGAGGCTAACATTGTCTGTCGACGAAATATGATTTTCTTAACGGCTCTTAATGGGAGTTCAGTAACGGTTTACGGGGATAAAGTGTTCAATGTGCCTAAAGTCATTTCAATGATTAAGGCGGGTGAATTTATGAGGCGAGGGTGTGGGGCTTATCTGGCCTATGTTATCGATAAAGAATCTAAGGTAAAAGAATTGAAGACGTACCCGTGGTGTGTAACTTTCCTGGTGTATTTCCTGAGGATTTGCCAGGAATTCCACCTGATCGGGAAATCGAATTCCAAATTGACGTTGTGCCAGGAGCTCAACCTGTCGCCAAGGCGCCGTACCGTCTGGCTCCAACAGAGATGAAAGAATTAATGACCCAACTACGAGACCTTCTAGACAAAGGTTTTATACGACCAAGTGTGTCACCTTGGGGTGCACCAGTGTTGTTTGTAAAGAAAAAGGACGGAAGCATGAGAATGTGTATTGATTATAGAGAATTGAATAAGCTCACAATAAAGAATAAGTATCCGTTACCAAGAATCGACGATCTATTTGACCAATTGCAAGGGGCAAGTTGGTTTTCAAAAATCAATCTTAGATCAGGGTATCATCAACTAAAGGTGAGAGAACAAGACATTCCGAAGACAGCGTTTCGTACACGTTATGGACATTATGAGTTCCTTGTAATGTCTTTCGGGTTAACAAATGCTCCTGCGGCATTTATGGATTTGATGAATCGGGTGTGCAGACCCATGCTGGACCGATCGGTGATTGTCTTCATTGATGATATTTTAATATACTCAAAGAGCGAGGATGACCATGCTTGTCACAAACGGGAAGTACTTGAAATGTTAAGAAGAGAAAAGCTTTTTGCCAAGTTCTCTAAATGTGCCTTTTGGTTACGAGAAGTACAGTTCCTAGGTCATGTTATCAGTCCATAAGGCATAATGGTGGACCCAGCTAAAGTAGAAGCAGTAATGAAATGGAATCCTCCGAAAACACCAACGGAAGTTCGTAGCTTTCTCGGATTAGTAGGTTACTACAGAAAATTTATTCAGGATTTCTCTAGGATTGCTACACCATTGACGAAATTGACTAGGAAAAAAGTAAAATATGATTGGGGTCCAACTCAGGTCCAAGCTTTTGAAGAACTAAAGAAGAGATTAACTGAAGCTCCTATTTTAGCATTTCCAGATGGCAATGAAGACATGGTTGTATACTCAGATGCGTCTTATCTGGGTTTGGGTTGCGTACTTATGCAAAGAGGAAAGGTAATAGCATATGCCTCAAGACAATTGAAAACCCACGAGGCTAATTGTCCAACACATGATTTGGAATTGGCTGCTGTAGTATTTGCTTTAAAAATTTGGAGGCATTATCTATATGGAGTCAAATGTACAATTTACACAGATCATAAAAGCCTAAAATACTTCTTTGAACAGAAAGACTTGAATATGAGACAAAGAAGATGGCTTGAGCTGCTCAAGGATTATGACTGTGAGATCTTGTACCACCCGGGAAAGGCAAATGTGGTGGCCGATGCTCTAAGTCGCAAGACAGAACACCCTGCTATACGAGTTAAGTCTTATAGTTTGGTGATAACACCAGATTTCCTGAATGAGCTCAAGGATGCATAGAAGGAAGGATTAAAGGAAGACAATGTGGGATTCGAAAGAATCTTTGGTCAAGTTAAGAATCTAGAAGAAAATGAATTTGGTGTTAAGATTCCATTTGGTCGAATGTGGGTTCCACGAAACGGGGATATCAGGTCAAGGATTCTAGACGAAGCACATAAGTCACGTTACTCTATTCATCCTGGTGCAACAAAAATGTATCAAGACCTCCGAAAGGATTAGTGGTGGCCAGGTATGAAGTTTAATGTAATGCAGTACGTAAACAAATGTTTGACATGTGCGCAAGTAAAGGCTGAACATCAGAAACCATATGGTTATGTGCAACCTTTAAAAGTCCCGGAATGGAAGTGGGAACACATCACCATGGATTTTATTACCAAGTTGCCTCTCACGGCGAAACGTCATAATACTATTTGGGTGATTGTAGACCGATTAACGAAAAGTGCTCATTTCTTGCCTATACGTGAGACTTATACGTCGGAGAAATTGTCTGAATTATTTGTGAAAGAAATAATTACAAGACATGGAGTTCTAGTTTCTATAGTGTCCGATCGTGACACACGATTTGTTTCAAGATTCTGGAAACAGTTTCATGAATCGATGGGCACAAGACTCAATATCAGCACTGCGTATCATCCTCAGACCGACGGACAGTCTGAAAGGACTATCCAAACCTTAGAGGAATGCTCAGAGCCTGTATTATTGATTTTGGTGGTAGTTGGGATGATCATTTACCACTAGTGGAATTCTCGTACAACAACAGTTATCATGCTAGTATTGGAATGCCACCATATGAGGCGTTGTACGGACGACGTTGTAGAACACCTGTGTGTTGGGGAGGAGTAGGACAGAAAGAAGTGGGAAGCAAAGCTGCAGTGATTGATTTGACTAAAAAACTTCAGTTAGTTAAAGCACGGATGAAAGCTGCACAGGATCGACAAAAGTCATATGCTGACAAAAGGCAAAGACCAATAGAGTTCGAGGTAGGTGATCAGGTACTACTAAAAGTTTCACCATGGAAAGGAATTATTCGATTTAGGAAAAGAGGGAAGTTGAGTCGAGATTTATTGGACCATTTCGAATAATGGCACGGGTCGGTAAGGTAGCCTACTGATTAGATCTTCAAGATGAATTAAGTTGAATTCATCCGACATTTCACGTTTCACATCTGAGAAAATGTCTGGTAGATGATGTAGCATATGTTCCATTAAATGATATTGAAGTTGATGAAAGGTTAAACTACATAGAAGAACCGGTGGCAATTGTTGACACAAAAGAAAAACAATTACGTAACAAGACGATTAGACAAGTTAAGGTTCAATGGAAGCACCGAAAGAGATCTGAGGCTACATGGGAAGCTGAAGAGGAGATGAAACGACTCTACCCACATTTGTTTGAAACGTAACACGTTTCGAGGACGAAATCTATTGTAAGAGGGTAGACTTGTAACAACCGAAAATTCCGGTAACCGTTTATGTCCAGATTTTATATAAACGTTCGTAAAGTAATTATGATCAAAACGATATAAACGATAAAAATATCTGATAATGTATGGACATGTTATAAAGCCTATTAATAACATGTAAAAATTTCTGTGACCGTTTGGGTTCGAAATTTTTATGAACATTCCCGAAGTGATTACGATCACATTAATACAAGCGGGACCGTTATACGATAAAGTATGAACAAGATATAAGCTCGTGAATATTAAAATATGTGAGTAAAGTAGAAGGGGGTTTTAAAAATATAATCTCAAAGTTCAAGGGCCCTAAGTGTAAATTCTAAATTAATTCAATCCTTTATTCAAATTGTAAGTCGGCAAGATGGATATCAGGATATGTATCAGATTGTAATATTAGAAAGCAATTAATTAGAAGATTGGAGAAGGTGAACGAAGACTGCTAATGCTTTAGATCAACTTCTGAGTTTATGAGCAGTAAGGAAAATCAAGAAGAATCGATCAGACTGATTAATATTAACTACACACATCGTTAAGGTATGTGTTCATGATTTTCATCTCGTGTTAGTTTAGTCTTGATTGATTAAAGAGACCAACACCATGTTTAGATGGAGTTTTGGTTTTGTATGGTGAACATGAACTTGATTCGGTTGGAGCCCAATTACATCTAGATAATGATCAGGTTTTCTTGAGTTTTATGAGGATATAATATGTATGCTGTTCCGGTTGCCTTAAACCAATGTTATTATACAGTAAGTTTAGCAAAACCCTACAACAAACTAATTAAATAAGAGAATACGCTTATTTAAGCCGAACAAATAAGTAATCTTTAAGCATAACAACAATATAGAGATAAAAATGGTCAAAATGAGTGGAAGCGAAATTTTGAAATAAGGCTCCGAATGAAAGTTATGACATGCCGAAGTTTCGAGCGGTAATCGTAAATCTGAGCATCTTCATGATAAGTATTATAAATTTATCTCAAGTTATTATTAATTGAGATAAATAATATTAAGTTTATAAAACTCTTCGGGTCGTTATAGCAAGCTAAACACTTGTATTGGAGATAACTATAACGTAGTTGTTGTGCTACCGGTTTAGAAACCCTGAAAAGAGGGTTTATATTGTATGATAAGGTTATAATTATGATGAGATATCCATATTAATAGGATATCACTCTGAACGTGAAAAAGTAAGGAAAGGAAGAAAGCTAGTAGATTGTGCTTTACTAAGCTCAGGTGAGTTCTTTGTAGCCCTATTTTAAATGTTTTATAATTTTGGGCTGTTATGCATGTTATAAAGTTATATTATGAAAATGATTGTTTTACCTGACTATGGTCAGATAAAAGAATATGTTAAAGTAAAGAATGTTTTCCGGTAAAGAATGTTTTAAGTCTCGACTACGGTTGAGAATGGAATGATTTTTAAAAGACTCGACCGAGGTCGAGTAGGAAATGTGGTTTTGAAGTCCCGGCTGCGGTTGGGCAGAATTTGAGCACTGCGGTGCGGTAAAGTGTTTATGTTTATGATGGTTTAAATGATTTAAACCATGTTATGTATGAATGATGTATGTAAAGAAGTCTTGTACCGGTATGAGCTGTCAATTTCGGTTGATAGTTAAAGAGTCTTGTGGAAACACAAGCCTGTCCACTTTGTGTCGCCAGTTGAGGAAATCTTATGCATGCATGAGTTGTCAGCTTCGGGTTGATAGTCATAGAGTCCTGTGCTGCACAAGCATGCTGACTTCGGGTCAGCAGTTCAGGCTAAAGTTTCTGCACGGTATGATTAATGTTATGATGATATGTATGTTATGTATTCAATTATGTATGTTATGTATTGAATTATGTTATGTGATGATATGAATGGATAAAGATTTATTTAAAAATCTAACTTAGAACTCACCAGCATAAAGCTGACTTGTTTTACATGCATATCAGGTTGAATAGTTTGAGTAAGGATAACAGGATGGCTCGTGGCATATCTTGAGGACTACCCTGGCATAGACTGGCTATATTATAGAGTTGTTAGAAGTGTGGGTTATGTGTTAACGTTTGTTTAGTATGTGTACATTATGTTATGTCATCACCTTAAATTCCGCTGCTATAGTATTGTAATTATGGTTTAAGTACTATGGGTTTAATGTTTTGCCAACCGAGGGGTCGCCCGAGGGCGTGGGGCCTCTCAAGTTGGTATCAGAGCCATAGTTTGAGAGATTTGGTCATTCCTAATGCCTGGACTTAAACTGAAAATGAGACAGAATGATAAGAATGCCAGTCAAGGGTAGTCTGATGCCACGAGCATATAACCTTAGAGCTTTGTTATGTTTAAGATATAGATTAAAGTAGTATGATGTTACGAATGATAATGTGTTCATGATTGGGAATGTTTAGAACTTATAAGTGAGGTAAATAGTTAATTACACTTGATCAACGTCATTAACAATTTACAATGCTTAATACGTCCTGAATTATTACCTTGATTGACATGTGGTTGTTTGCAATATGTATAGAAAACAAAAATGGTAGGTGAAAAGAGAGGAGGTGGACGTGGTAGAGGACAAGGTCGACCACCTAAAAACAAGAAGCAAACTGAGGAGATACCAGCGAATAATGAAGAAAATGATGTCAACATTGAAGAAGGAAATGAAGAGGAGGAACTTAGGCTTGAGCCGGTGGTGGTAAAGGCAATATCTGTTCAAGTTCGTAAAATTTTTAAAGATATACTTCCTCCAGATAGAACCAAAGCTGAAAAGGGTACTACTAAAGAAGGAGCTAATGAGGAAGGAGATAGAGTCAACAGCTCTAACAAAGAGCAAGAAGAAGAAGAGGTATTGATCATCAATGCTAAAGGTAAAGGTTCAGGTACAAAGGGACCCAAAGGATGTGATTACAAGGCTTTTAAAGGGTGCAATCCCCCACCATTTGATGGTAAGAAAGATGCGGTGGTTACCTGCCATTGGGTTTCGGCTATGGAGGCGGTTATCGCTATCAGTGAATGCCGGGAAGACCAAGCTGTGAAGTTTGCAGCTCATTCATTTACCGAAGAAGCTCTATATTGGTGGAACACGGTCAAGCAGTCAAAGACCACTGCTGATGTAGAAGGCTTGAGATGGGAGGACTTAAAAGAATTAGTTACAAAACACTTCTGTCCAAAGAATGAAATTGATAAAATCGAGCGGGAATTTCTGACATTGAAAGCTGGACGTATGAATCATCGGCAATGCACTTCAAAATTCAATGAAATGTCAAGACTGGTTCCTCGTTTGGTAAACACTGAGGAACGCAGACTGAAGTTATATGTGGAAGGACTACCACCTAGAGTTCGAACACATGTAAAGGCGCATGCTCCCAGAACTTTTGATTCGGCAGTAGAGATTAGTGGTATTGTCTGGGATGATGTATTGGAAGCATAACCATTAAAGGAATCACCGAAGCAAAAGTGGTCACCTGGATTTAAAAGAAACAAAAATGACAAATCAGGACCCCCTATGAAAAGGTTTAGAACAGAAGAATTTGAAAAATGCCCTAAGTGTGGAAGGAAACATGGAGGAGAATGTCGTATGGGGACTACTTTGTGCTACCGTTGTGGAAAAACTGGACATTTCTCGTATAATTGTCCAAGCATGCCAAAATGTTACAATTGTGGTGGACTCGGTCATGTGAGCAAGAATTGTTTTAAACCAAAGACAATACCTACTGAAGCCAACAAACCTGAAAGCAGCAAGGGAGGTGAGAAGCAAAAGGCAAAAGCTCGTGCCTTTACTATGACAAAAGATCAGGCGGACAAAGACCCTGATGTGGTGACAGGTACATTCTTGATTAATGATATCCCTGCTTCAGTGCTATTTGATTCTGGTGCAAGTATGAGCTTTGTAGCTATTACTTTTTGTGATAAACTGCGTGCTAATGTTAAAAAGATAGAACATGCCTTTAACATAGAAAATGCTCTTGGTAAATCAACTAGAGTAACGGAGGCCATTGATGATGATTGTTACATTGATATAGAAGGTCATAGATTCCCTGTTAAGTTGTTTGTGATTACGTTAGGAGGTTTTGATGTAGTCTTGGGCATGGATTGGTTGGCCAAACATGAGGCTAACATTGTCTGTCGACGAAATATGATTTTCTTAACGGCTCTTAATGGGAGTTCAGTAACGGTTTACGGGGATAAAGTGTTCAATGTGCCTAAAGTCATTTCAATGATTAAGGCGGGTGAATTTATGAGGCGAGGGTGTGGGGCTTATCTGGCCTATGTTATCGATAAAGAATCTAAGGTAAAAGAATTGAAGACGTACCCGTGGTGTGTAACTTTCCTGGTGTATTTCCTGAGGATTTGCCAGGAATTCCACCTGATCGGGAAATCGAATTCCAAATTGACGTTGTGCCAGGAGCTCAACCTGTCGCCAAGGCGCCGTACCGTCTGGCTCCAACAGAGATGAAAGAATTAATGACCCAACTACGAGACCTTCTAGACAAAGGTTTTATACGACCAAGTGTGTCACCTTGGGGTGCACCAGTGTTGTTTGTAAAGAAAAAGGACGGAAGCATGAGAATGTGTATTGATTATAGAGAATTGAATAAGCTCACAATAAAGAATAAGTATCCGTTACCAAGAATCGACGATCTATTTGACCAATTGCAAGGGGCAAGTTGGTTTTCAAAAATCAATCTTAGATCAGGGTATCATCAACTAAAGGTGAGAGAACAAGACATTCCGAAGACAGCGTTTCGTACACGTTATGGACATTATGAGTTCCTTGTAATGTCTTTCGGGTTAACAAATGCTCCTGCGGCATTTATGGATTTGATGAATCGGGTGTGCAGACCCATGCTGGACCGATCGGTGATTGTCTTCATTGATGATATTTTAATATACTCAAAGAGCGAGGATGACCATGCTTGTCACAAACGGGAAGTACTTGAAATGTTAAGAAGAGAAAAGCTTTTTGCCAAGTTCTCTAAATGTGCCTTTTGGTTACGAGAAGTACAGTTCCTAGGTCATGTTATCAGTCCATAAGGCATAATGGTGGACCCAGCTAAAGTAGAAGCAGTAATGAAATGGAATCCTCCGAAAACACCAACGGAAGTTCGTAGCTTTCTCGGATTAGTAGGTTACTACAGAAAATTTATTCAGGATTTCTCTAGGATTGCTACACCATTGACGAAATTGACTAGGAAAAAAGTAAAATATGATTGGGGTCCAACTCAGGTCCAAGCTTTTGAAGAACTAAAGAAGAGATTAACTGAAGCTCCTATTTTAGCATTTCCAGATGGCAATGAAGACATGGTTGTATACTCAGATGCGTCTTATCTGGGTTTGGGTTGCGTACTTATGCAAAGAGGAAAGGTAATAGCATATGCCTCAAGACAATTGAAAACCCACGAGGCTAATTGTCCAACACATGATTTGGAATTGGCTGCTGTAGTATTTGCTTTAAAAATTTGGAGGCATTATCTATATGGAGTCAAATGTACAATTTACACAGATCATAAAAGCCTAAAATACTTCTTTGAACAGAAAGACTTGAATATGAGACAAAGAAGATGGCTTGAGCTGCTCAAGGATTATGACTGTGAGATCTTGTACCACCCGGGAAAGGCAAATGTGGTGGCCGATGCTCTAAGTCGCAAGACAGAACACCCTGCTATACGAGTTAAGTCTTATAGTTTGGTGATAACACCAGATTTCCTGAATGAGCTCAAGGATGCACAGAAGGAAGGATTAAAGGAAGACAATGTGGGATTCGAAAGAATCTTTGGTCAAGTTAAGAATCTAGAAGAAAATGAATTTGGTGTTAAGATTCCATTTGGTCGAATGTGGGTTCCACGAAACGGGGATATCAGGTCAAGGATTCTAGACGAAGCACATAAGTCACGTTACTCTATTCATCCTGGTGCAACAAAAATGTATCAAGACCTCCGAAAGGATTAGTGGTGGCCAGGTATGAAGTTTAATGTAATGCAGTACGTAAACAAATGTTTGACATGTGCGCAAGTAAAGGCTGAACATCAGAAACCATATGGTTATGTGCAACCTTTAAAAGTCCCGGAATGGAAGTGGGAACACATCACCATGGATTTTATTACCAAGTTGCCTCTCACGGCGAAACGTCATAATACTATTTGGGTGATTGTAGACCGATTAACGAAAAGTGCTCATTTCTTGCCTATACGTGAGACTTATACGTCGGAGAAATTGTCTGAATTATTTGTGAAAGAAATAATTACAAGACATGGAGTTCTAGTTTCTATAGTGTCCGATCGTGACACACGATTTGTTTCAAGATTCTGGAAACAGTTTCATGAATCGATGGGCGCAAGACTCAATATCAGCACTGCGTATCATCCTCAGACCGACGGACAGTCTGAAAGGACTATCCAAACCTTAGAGGAATGCTCAGAGCCTGTATTATTGATTTTGGTGGTAGTTGGGATGATCATTTACCACTAGTGGAATTCTCGTACAACAACAGTTATCATGCTAGTATTGGAATGCCACCATATGAGGCGTTGTACGGACGACGTTGTAGAACACCTGTGTGTTGGGGAGGAGTAGGACAGAAAGAAGTGGGAAGCAAAGCTGCAGTGATTGATTTGACTAAAAAACTTCAGTTAGTTAAAGCACGGATGAAAGCTGCACAGGATCGACAAAAGTCATATGCTGACAAAAGGCAAAGACCAATAGAGTTCGAGGTAGGTGATCAGGTACTACTAAAAGTTTCACCATGGAAAGGAATTATTCGATTTAGGAAAAGAGGGAAGTTGAGTCGAGATTTATTGGACCATTTCGAATAATGGCACGGGTCGGTAAGGTAGCCTACTGATTAGATCTTCAAGATGAATTAAGTTGAATTCATCCGACATTTCACGTTTCACATCTGAGAAAATGTCTGGTAGATGATGTAGCATATGTTCCATTAAATGATATTGAAGTTGATGAAAGGTTAAACTACATAGAAGAACCGGTGGCAATTGTTGACACAAAAGAAAAACAATTACGTAACAAGACGATTAGACAAGTTAAGGTTCAATGGAAGCACCGAAAGAGATCTGAGGCTACATGGGAAGCTGAAGAGGAGATGAAACGACTCTACCCACATTTGTTTGAAACGTAACAGGTTTCGAGGACGAAATCTATTGTAAGAGGGTAGACTTGTAACAACCGAAAATTCCGGTAACCGTTTATGTCCAGATTTTATATAAACGTTCGTAAAGTAATTATGATCAAAACGATATAAACGATAAAAATATCTGATAATGTATGGACATGTTATAAAGCCTATTAATAACATGTAAAAATTTCTGTGACCGTTTGGGTTCGAAATTTTTATGAACATTCCCGAAGTGATTACGATCACATTAATACAAGCGGGACCGTTATACGATAAAGTATGAACAAGATATAAGCTCGTGAATATTAAAAATATGTGAGTAAAGTAGAAGGGGGTTTTAAAAATATAATCTCAAAGTTCAAGGGCCCTAAGTGTAAATTCTAAATTAATTCAATCCTTTATTCAAATTGTAAGTCGGCAAGATGGATATCAGGATATGTATCAGATTGTAATATTAGAAAGCAATTAATTAGAAGATTGGAGAAGGTGAACGAAGACTGCTAATGCTTTAGATCAACTTCTGAGTTTATGAGCAGTAAGGAAAATCAAGAAGAATCGATCAGACTGATTAATATTAACTACACACATCGTTAAGGTATGTGTTCATGATTTTCATCTCGTGTTAGTTTAGTCTTGATTGATTAAAGAGACCAACACCATGTTTAGATGGAGTTTTGGTTTTGTATGGTGAACATGAACTTGATTCGGTTGGAGCCCAATTACATCTAGATAATGATCAGGTTTTCTTGAGTTTTATGAGGATATAATATGTATGCTGTTCCGGTTGCCTTAAACCAATGTTATTATACAGTAAGTTTAGCAAAACCCTACAACAAACTAATTAAATAAGAGAATACGCTTATTTAAGCCGAACAAATAAGTAATCTTTAAGCATAACAACAATATAGAGATAAAAATGGTCAAAATGAGTGGAAGCGAAATTTTGAAATAAGGCTCCGAATGAAAGTTATGACATGCCGAAGTTTCGAGCGGTAATCGTAAATCTGAGCATCTTCATGATAAGTATTATAAATTTATCTCAAGTTATTATTAATTGAGATAAATAATATTAAGTTTATAAAACTCTTCGGGTCGTTATAGCAAGCTAAACACTTGTATTGGAGATAACTATAACATAGTCGTTGTGCTACCGGTTTAGAAACCCTGAAAAGAGGGTTTATATTGTATGATAAGGTTATTATTATGATGAGATATCCATATTAATAGGATATCCATATTAATAGGATATCCATATTAATAGGGTTTTCTCATTGTGCATTATTTACATCGATGTAACGAGCATAAATATAGCACATTATTTTGAATTTTTTTTCTAACAATGATAAATTACAGTGATGTAATATAACACATTATTTTATTTTTTTCTCTAACAATGATAATTACAATGATAAATTACAGTGATGTAATATAACACATTATTTTGATTTTTTTCTCTAACAATGATAATTATACTTATGTAATTTATCATTGTTCGAATCGAACCGAAACCGAAACCGAATTAACCGAAAAAACCGAACCGGAACCAAATTAACCGAAAAAACCGAACCGAAACCGAATTAACCGAAAAAAACCGAAACCGAATTTTACGTCAATATAAATTAGATCACGGTAAATTACGTCAGTGTAAATTAAATCACTGTAATTTATCATTGTTATAAAAAATTTCAAATAAATTTGTTATATTTAAGCTCGTTACAATTATGTAAATATAGGGTATCTAAAAAAAGTAAAAAAAAATAGTCGAGACTATAACGGAATTAAAGAGAAAAATGAGACGAATATAATGGTGCAATTTTTTAAAAAAAATAATATATTATAAAAAAGTTATTAATGTTTAAAAAAGAGGGGGGAACTTATAAAAGTAAAATGACTATGATGTCCTTTTTAATATTTGAATGAAAAGCTTATGTGTAATTTTATTATTGGTTGAAATGGGTTATGTAGTTGTAACAAAAAAGAGGGTTATTTTTTATACCTTTCCCTATATATATAGGGCATGAAATTTTACATAACCCACTATTCCCGCTAACCCAAATAACTTTGGCAAAATGAAGCCAAATCTTGGATTTTTTTTAAACATCATTGTAACACATTTTGAAGACCATGTTCTTTTATGAGTTTGGGTTAATTCATCACCGTTTAAAAAATATCATGGTTGTAAGTTTTGTGCTACAGTACTGTAAGTTTTAAATATTTAAAAACTTACAGTACTGTATGTTTTTAAACGGTGATGAATTAGCCCAAACTCATAAAAGAACATGGTGTTCAAAACGTGTTACAATGATGTTAAAAAAAATCCAAGATTTGGCTTCATCTTGCCAAAGTTATTTGGGTTAGCGCGGGAATAGTGAGTAAAATAACAGTTCATTAACCATCATTCAATGGTTAAAATGTAAGTGCATAGAATCATGTCATGTGTCATTTTTCAATTTTTAATAAGAAAGGGCATTTTAAGACATTTTGTAACCAATTAAAAAACTAGTCTTAATATGGTGGTGACAAGTGTTACCATCTAATATATTTTAGTAAATCTATTTTTATATAAAGTTTACCTTTTTTTAAACATTCATAACTGTTTTGTATTATATTATTTTTTAAAAAAAATTGCACCATTATACTCATCTTATTTTCTATTTTAATTCAGTTATACGGTTATAGTCTTGACTAGTTTTTTTTAATTTTTTTAGATGTCATGTATTTACATCATTGTAACGAACTTAAATATACCAAATATCTTGCTTTACATCGATGTAACGAACATAAACATAACACACTATTTTAATTTTTTTTCTAACATCGGTAAATTAAAGTAATGTAATGCACAAAATGAAATAATATAAAATGATATCATTTACGGTGATGTAACACATTATTTACGTTGATGTAATTTGTTGAAATAATGATGGCTAAATATTAAATCTATTTAGTTAACACATTATTTACAATGATGTAACACATTATTTACATTATTTGCTTAGTTTGTTTTTATATGTTATAGATAGTTGAAGGGTACAAAGTGTTATTATCAGGAAGATATGGATATCAGTACAATATCTGGAAGATATAAAGTGGAAAGAAGCTTCTAGGGTTCTCAGAAGTGTGTGTGTAAGTCGTATAGTTTACGCTTAATCTTCTTCTCGGTTTTGTTCGTCTGAGTTCGTCTAAGTTCTCAGATCTTGTTTTGTTTAATGATCATTGAGTTTATACAATCATAAATTAGTTTTCTTACCGATCTTGTTGATCTTTGTTTTTGATATATTGTTTAGTTTTAGATCTAAGTTTATATATAGATCTATGGGTTGATGTTCTATGTTCGTGTTCTAGGTTTTTCGAGTCTAAGTATATAGATCGATTTGTAATAGTGTTAGGTGTTAAACATCTTGTTCTTTTATTTTTTGGTATAATCACAGATTCATTGGAATCAGTAAGTTGGTTGATAGATCTGGTCTATTTTACATGGTACCAGAGACATCGACGCTTTGATCTTTGGTTGTTGAGTCTTTCGCTCGTAGTGTGCAGGTTATCAGAAGCAAATCAGGATAAAGATGATTGTGGATAGTTGCTTCAACTCGAAGAAGGATTTCGGTAACTTAGGGTTTCGATACAGAATTAGAAGACGATCCTTGGTTTCTTAGGGTTTCGGTAAAGATATAGCTTAGTGATCGATTGTATTCATACTCTCTTTGAGTTTCTTGTTTTTTGTTCACAAATAATCTAATTGCAGGTGTTGAAGACCAAAGGTCTAAGTTGTTTTCTGATCGTTCTTTGCATGATATAACAATAACCTATAATAATAATAATAATAAAAAAGAAGAACAACATAAGAACTGTAAGGTTCCCTTTGGCTTTTTTACATATGATTTTGTCATTGTGCATTTAGGCATATTTGGATCAGGCTAGATGGACCGATATTTTTAGTTTTGCATGTGACTGTATACCTATATTTACTTGACATTCTAGGCATTCCTTAGGAAGATCAATTGTCAAAGTTTTATGTGTGTTCTTGTTTGATTTTTTTTTATTTTGATCATACCGTGTGGTATCTGTAAACACAACCGTGACTAATCTTTGATATGCCACTCTAGTGGTGTGAAAACCTGGCTCTGGTCATTGATTGTTTACCTGCGCTTGCTTGTGTGTAACCTAATAGGTTTTCTGGTTTTAGTTGTAAATTTTTCCTTGTTTTATTTGTTTGATTACATAATAAGAGTCAATTAGTAAAATGGCTGAAGGGGTTGTTATAATTCCTGAAACACTAATAAGTAAACGTGATTTGAGTGACCCGTTGTATTTGCATGCTAATGACTCTAGTGTTTTGACAGTTGTGTCAATGAAATTAAAAGGAACAGAAAATTACATGGTTTGGGAAAATTCTATGAAACTGGCTTTAGAAGTTAAAAATAAGGTTCGTTTTATAACTGGTACTTGCATGAAATCTAATACTGATGATGTATTAGGTAGACAATGGGATAGATGCAATTCAGTTGTACTTTCTTGGATTCTTAATTCTATATATGAAGAGTTATACGTGGGTCAAGTATTCTCTAAGTCTGCTAGGGAAATATGGGATGATTTAAGGGAAACATACGATAAGATTGCTGGGTCTGTTGTATATAACTTGTATCAAAAAATAAATTCATTAAAAGAAAATGGGTGTAGTGAGTCTGGATACTATCATAGGTTGAACACCATGTGGAAACAACTAGATTCTATGATATAGTTGCCTTCGTGCACTTGTCAAGCTTCTAAAAATTTTAATCATTTGATTAAACTAATGCGATTTCTTATGGGGTTAAATGAAGTGTATTAACCCATAAGTACAAATTTGTTAATAAGAGAACCTTTACCAACTGTAAAAGTAGCTTTTTCCATTGTATCAAGCGAGGAATCACAAAGAAATGGTGACTCTCTAAATACAAAAGGACAAAGTGTGGCTTTCTTTACTAAACCTAATAATGTTTCAGAATATAAAAAGAAATTTAGTAAAGGGCTGAATCAGAATTTAAAATGTTCTCATTGTAACATGATAGGACACACTGCTGAAAGAAGTTATGAGTTAGTAGGATATCCTCCAAATTTTAAAAAGAAAATTGGAAATCAAGTAAATAAATCTGTTGGGTTAAATAATTCTACAACAAATAAAAATGGTAAACAGACAAGGAAGGTGTTGATCATTCTAGTTATGGGCCTTATAAATGATATGGGACTTATAAATGATAAGGAAGGTGCTGATCATTCTAGTTCTAGGATAGGAGGTAAGAATGTTAATTCTTCTAGTGCAAATTGTTCTAGCTTTATATGTCACATCCCCACCTCTCGTCACCTGTTGATGGCGTCATTGAACACACTAAGAAGGTTGCGGAAGCATAGTGGTGATGTCTCAGAGATGAGGTGTGACTTACTTGATCCGGTATCACAACACACAGATTAACTTAAAGATAACATATTACAAGGTTTCGTCATCACAACCAACATTACAGTTTACAAATAAGTTTATTACATAAGTCAAATTATTTAATTACAAGTGTCTAAATGTGCAAAATTGCTGATGGTCACTGTCTACATGCAAAAAAATTGAGTTTGGAAAGGTCAGCACAAAGCTGATGAGTTCGTAATGTTCAAGTTAAACAATACGAAACGATATGCAAGTTTCCGATATATAGAGTTCAAGATAACCATGGGACCCGTATCTAGTTCGTTTCGGACTACTCCATTCTGTTCTATGAAGATACTAGCCGTCGGTAACATCTTTATGCCCCATTATCTTAATGTAGGCTACTGTTCCAATTCGTTCTAGAATTTTGAATGGTCCTAAAAATCTTGGTGAGAGTTTACCTTGCTTCCCAAATCTGAAAATTCCCTTCCAAGGTGAAATTTTCAGCATTACTCGATCACCTATTTGAAATTCTAGAGGTCTACAACGATTATCAGCATAACTCTTTTGACGATCGCAAGCAGCTTAAATTTGTTCTTGAAAAAGTGCGATCTTGCTCGTTTTTTCTTGAATGAATTCTGGGCCAATAATCTAACTTTCACCTATCTCTGACCAACAGATAGGTGATCTACACTTGCGTCCATAAAGTGCTTCAAATGGAGTGCATTGAATACTGGTATGGTAGATGTTATGGTATGAGAATTCAACAAGTTGAAGATGAATATCCCAGATACCTCCAAAATCAATTACACAGCTTCTGAGCATGTCTTCCAGTGTTTGATTTGTTCGTTCAGTTTGCCTATTTGTTTGTGGATGATAAGCTGTGCTCAAATTAATTTGTGTGCCCAGGGCATTCTAAAGAGTTTGCCAAAATCGTGACATAAATCTACTATCTCTGTCAGAAATGATAGAGATTGGTACTCCATGTCGAGATACAATCTCATTAACATAGAGTTTAGCCAGTGGATCCATAGAGAAATCTTCTCGGATGGGTAAGAAATGCACAGATTTAGTAAGGCGATCAACAGTAACCCATATAGAGTCATGATTGCATGATGTTCTGGGTAATTTAGTGATGAAATCCATAGAGATCTGATCCCATTTCCACATGGGAATCTCCGGTTGTTGTAATAACCCAGATGGTCGTTGATGTTCAGCCTTAACTTTAAGACATATTAAACATTGATCCACGTATTTAGCTATGTGTTTATTCATTCCAGGCCACCAGTAAAAATCTTTAAGATCTTTATACATTTTATCCGCACCTGAATGAATGGAATACCTGGATTTGTGCGCCTCATCCAAGATGATTGTTCTAGAGTTACCAAATAAAGGAACCCAAATTCGGATTTTGAAATATAGCACTCCATCATTTTTGGTTTCAAGTTGTTTGTCTAGTCCTCTTAGTTCCTCAACGGGGTAGTTTGTTGCTTGTAAGGCTTGTTGCTGAGCTTCTCTAATTTGAGGGATTAGACTGGTTTGAATAGTCATCCCTAACGCTTTCACACGTAAAGGTTTGACTCGTTCCTTGCGACTCAAGGCATCGGCTACGACATTCTCTTTACCTGGGTGATAACGAATTTCGCAGTAATAGTCGTTTAGAAGTTCTACCCATCGCCTTTGTCGCATTGTGACACCCCGTAATTTCTAGGTCAACTTTTAAATTTAATTAAATGTTTATTTAATTAATATTTGCATACGTGGCACTAGAATTAGTTTAATTTGGGGTGACACGTGGCACGATAGTGAAAACACAAACAATCGCACTATAATTCGAGGAATTACCGAAAACGCACACACGTGTCTTGCTTAGCGAACGTTGGTGAAATAAACGAACCACAAATGAATTTAACAATAATTAAGCCCTTTGGGAACTTAGAATAAGTTAAACAACGACAATCAGTCAAGAAACGATGTTCGTAAACGTGAAACGATCGAAAAACGAGCTTAAACAACAAAATTGGGCCAATTGGGCTCATTTTGTAAGCCAGGCGGTACGCCTAGAACCAATGTTTGGACCTAGGCGGTACGCCAAGCACCAGGAGGTACGCCCGGAGTACGACTTCCACTCGGGGCGATGCGCGCGGATCAACCAGATGCCATTTGGATTATTTTAGCCCAGGCGGTACGCCTGGCCTCGCGTGGGCACGCTAGATGGTACGCCTGGAAGTCGGATATGAGAAAACTAGATTTAGACTCAACCAATCTCACTTTTAATCATTTATGCCCTATAATCTCGGCCAGAGCACCTACTTCTCGAGCAAACACATATGTTCTTCATCATTATCACTATAAAACCTCCATTTTTGATGCTTGGAAGCCATTCATGAACCCCATAGAAGCTTGGAAGGGAAGCTTGAAGCTTGTCATCATCATCACCAACACTTGCATCTACTCAAAGATCATCTCAGGAGATTTTAAGATGGTGGAGCTGCTGTTCTAACCATTTTATCATTGATCTTGGGGTCAAAGGAGGTAGTTCTTATGTCCTAATGCACTAAAGACACTAACACACACATGCAACACCTTAGATGTCACATGCATGAAATTTTAATGATTTGGATATGTGATTCTAGTATTTTGTTACTGATTTGGTGTTATGAGGACCATCCATGATGATAATGATGAGTGGTAATGGTCATTTGTTGAAATGAGCTATAAATGGTGATTTTTTGTTACATGCATGTATGATCCATAATGTTCTAAGTAATTTTGAGTATGAATGAGTGTTTGTTGATGATATTTGATAAATGGATGATGAACGTTTTTGATTGTTGTGGTCAAGAAATGAGTATTTGGGAATATCGCTATCTTTAGTAATTTTAGAGTTACAAAATGTTGATAGATGATGAAATAGAAGTATGAATGTGTTTAGAATCATGATTTTTGATTTAAAGGATGAATTTTGGGATATTGATTAGTTAAACTTGATATAAAATATGATTTAAACACATATTACTAAATATAGTAACTTTTAAGTTACAAGTGGTTAATGAATGATGAACTTGACATGATTTTCATGCTAAAATGGTTATTTGAATCTAAGATGATGATATTAGGAACATTTGATTATTGAAATAAGTATATTTGTTGCATGTTCCTATAAATAGAAACTTTGGCTAGCAAACTTGTTCATAGACGTCAATTTGGTCATGTTTAAGTTGTAATGATAATGTTGAGAGTCTTGTGACCATGTTTGAAAGGATTATTGATGATTAGAGTAATGAGATATGTAAACTTTCTATAAATAGTAGCTTTTATACAAGAAATGTGATTATATGACTATGTGTGACTAAATGATAAGTGTTAACATGATCACTTAGGTTTAAGAAGCATGTTAGAACCATTAAAACAAAATATGTTGCAAACGTACTAAAAATGGAGACTTATTATGAATAGTAAGTTGTCCATTAACGTGATTTATGTGTTACATGTGATACGTGAACAACAACGAACATTACACGAACTATAACAAACACACGGTTCACTAACGGGTCATTGACTTTGACACGGTCAGACACGGTCAAACACGAACAAGCATGGTCAAACACGGACAAACATAACAACCTTGAGTTGTTGAGCACGAGCATGAACATGCACACAAACTCATAAGTCCTATGTGATATAGGTAACCCTAACCGATTTGTCGGAAGATTTAGGAGCTTACGCATGCATATATAATCAGGTGAGTTCACGGCCCCCTTTTCTCTGAACTGTTTACAAACTCAAACCGGGGGGAGAATTACATGCAGCTGCTTTTGACAAACATTTTAGACTAACATTTTAGACACACACTTTTGACAAACGCTACTAATGAACATTTTGGACAAACACTTCTAACAAACCTTTTGGACAAACGCTTTTGACAGACACTTTGGGACAAACACATTTGATAAACGTTTTGACAAACATTGTGAGCAAACATTTGACAAACATTGTTGACTAACATCTGGGTCAACAGGCTGGGCAAACACTGCTGAACAACATCTGTGTCAGACAAATTGGGTAAACTATTTGTACGAACATATTATGATTGCTGGTTTATTGGGAACAAACATTAAGTGTTGTATATCGTAACAAAGTCCTCGCACAGTCTTACCGTTAATGTGTATACAACGAGGTGAGTTTAGATAGTACTATTGGGTGTGACGAACCCCACGCGGCGCCAATGCTGACTGGAGGTCACTGGAGGTCAGGACGCGTGTAATCTCAACCCATCGCCATTGTTTGTATGATAGACATGGAGGAGGCAAGAGCTAACAAGTCTAGTTCGGTAGAGACGCAACTGACACTTGGAGCCTAGGGCTTGGAACTAACATTAATAAACAGCAGATCATACGGAAGACTGGTTTTCTTTACTTTACTTTTGATATAAACCTGTCAACTCACCAACTTTATGTTGACCCGTTTTAGTATGTAATTCTCAAGTACTCAACACAACTAAGAGCTTAGGATGCACCTAAGGGACTCACAAAAAAGGATGCATGCATTTTAGATTGTGTGAACATTTCATATTGTTTTAATATTACATTTATACTAGCTTCCGCATTACAATATTTGTGTCCGTTGTCAAATATTTTTTATTTAATTGGGATATTTTAAGTAATATCCATGTGTTTTCGAACTCATATAGAGTCATTCTATATGACTAGAGCTTTGATCCTGGCCACGTCACACCCAGCGGTCTGACACCGCACATGAGAATTTGGGGGTGTGACAGACTGGTATCAGAGACTTGGTTATAGAGAACTAGGTTTGCATGTAGTAAACTTAGACTATAGCCATAGCTCTACACTTAGACTCAACACTAGATTCACACAGCACATAACGTGCATAGTTTAGCAATATGCTTTGTTACTTAATCTAACTCTTATGAAAATGCCTCTGGCACCCTTAGTGGGCGTTCACACTCAAGTACACACGACACTTGTGTAATGGGATTTGCAAAAGGACGAACACAAGACTGAAGGGAACTCTTCAATGTTCTGAAGAAGACTTCTCTAGTACAATCTAACACGAATCGAATGCTTTTCCCAAACTTTTCCTCGAGTGTAAACCTGACCACATGAAGTATGTCGGTTGACTAAAACCTTAGTATCGGCACTCAGGAAGTAAACTTCTAACCCTAAGATGTAGAATAGCTTGAGATTGAATGAACTAGAATGACTGTGTAAGATAAATTGACGATTATGGTGGCCAACGTAATCATGAATTTATAGGTGCATACGAGTTCTAGAAAATTCAATGATAAGCTATGTTCACCCAGAATACAAATCACTTGATTGACATGTGACCGTTAACCATGTAATTCAAACAAATCCTGTAAACCTATTAGAAATTGTGATGAAACTCATCGATTCCTTGCCTTCAACCTAGTCAATCTGAACTCAGTTGGGTTCATGGTGTCTCCCATTGTTTCACGGCTTTAATCTTACTGGGATTCACTTGAATACCGTTCTTATTCACTACATGCCCAAGAAATTGAACTTCCAGTAATCAAAACTCACACTTGGAGAATTTTGCATATTGTTTCTCACGTGCCAAATGTTCTAAGATCAGTTTCAAGTGTTAAGCATGTTCATGTTGGTTTCGAGAATAAATGAGAATATCATGAATAAATACAATCACAAACCTATCCAGATAAGGTCTAAATAGTCGATTAATCAGATACATGAAAACTACAGGTGCATCCAAATGGCATTACTAAAAACTCGTAATGTCCGTAACGAGTTCTGAAAGCAGTTTTAGGAACATCATCATCATGAATTCGTAATTGATGATATCCAAATTTTAAATCGATTTTTGAAAAATAAGTAGTGTCACACCCTGAGCCGGCGGGCCGGATCGTGTGTCCCGTCGGGCGGAAAGGCCCCGGAGCACGATATCGGGAATGATAATCATGATGATCAGATTGTTTACATTGCACATGATATATAATGAGAAACTTCTAAATGAAAATAGAATTACAAAGTTAAATTACATCAGTTTTGTTCATAATTTAACAATGTAAATCTATTATCAACGCCATAATTTTTCTATCTTGCATCTACATAAGATATAAAAAATAAACTGTAAAATGTTGTTCCAAAAATATGCAGGTCCAAAATACTAGGTCTTCTAGCGAAGCATCCTAGTCATAAGCACAAACTTCTTAGCTAAACCTGTTTGTCACCTGAGAAGTCATGCAAAAGATCAAGTCAACACATGGTTGGTGAGTTCATATAGTTTAGTTTTAAAAGCAAATGTATAGCTTTGCAAACTTCTTCGGTAACAACCTTAATCTCATTAACAACACCTGACCTATCCAATTCGGTATGCTTATATATAGGGCATATGAAAGGGTCAAGCCTACAACCCGCCCAGACGCCATCCCACCACATACTAAACCACATATGATATTGTTGTTAATGATTACTAAGCGTTTTACCTACCATCCAATTCCATTTCCATCATAGTTTCAACATTCTGTTTAAGAGTTTCAAACACGCACTCAAATACATTTGCAAACCTCTTGGGTAACTACCTTAATCTCATTAATAACACATCTCCTATCCAATTCGGTATGCTTATATATAGGGCATACGAAAGGGTCGAGCCTACAACCAGCCCAGACGCCATCCCACCACATACTAAACCACATATGACTTTGTTGTTAATGATTATTAAGCGTTTTACCCCCACCATTGACACATTTGTTCTTTAGTTCTTAGTTCCTGTAGTTCCACAAAATAGGATTTCTATTGATTCCTTAAGTTCATCACACAATCAACCATAACATTTGTAGAAACATTTCAATAATTGCTTAGATAAATAAATAAATAAACATTTAATAAAAATCTAAGACCTAACGATTGGGCCTTGGTCAACTCGAGTGGACTAGTCTAGCAATCATGGTTCTTAGTAGTAAAGGAGATCTGTAAACATCATCAAACATGCGACCTATAATCAATCAGTCTAGCTAGGACATCTTTTGATATACAGGCTTTTATAGTTCTTTAGATCGTCCGTGGTTCGTATAGTTCTTTAGTTCTTTGGCACATGTTATCTTTGAGTATTTCCCAGATGTTCCTCAAAACTGGTTAGGGAATACTGTAAATATCATCAAACCTGCGTCTCATATTCGATCAGTCTAGCTAGTACATCTTTCAAACCTGAGATTGGCACATGCTATCTTTGATATTTCCCAGTTAGACCCTTGGAAAATAGTTCTTTGTACATAGTTCTTTGAAAATAGATCTTGAAAAATAGTTCTTTGTCTTTAAAATTGTTAGCTATTCATGATGAATAGATAACTCATTCTGAAATTCTGAAATTAGTTTACCTAGATAAAATCTAGGATAACCATTTTACATATAAAACATATATTAAGTAAAAGCATTTGCGTAAAACATATTTAAAGAACAAAAGGTTTATGCATGCTTCTCAGCCGCGCGTTTGAAAACAAAAATGTTTAGAAAAGGGGCAATGAACTCACATGTGTTGCTAAGAATTGTATCACAACAGATAATGCGCGCTCGTTAATTGTAGCTTAAGTATCTTCAGTACCTGAGTTGTTTTAAAAGGATTCGGATACTATAAGTATTTATAATAGACGTATCTAGGGTTTCGGTCTCGGTGTGCAACTAAGTGTCCTATGTTACTAATGTGTTTCTATGATTCTCTCTAACTAGTCTAAGTGCATTACCCATTTACAAACCCTTATCCCGTGGTTAAACACATCTAAACCTTACTTACATAAGGTCTAATTCAATACATTCAAAGTCTTTTAATTAAAACCTTTTAACGAATTCATTTCAAGTTAAATCATTAAGTTAGAAATCATTTAATTTAGTTTAAAGAAGTTTATAAATCAATTCCTTTTATCAAAACATAAATTAATTTAAGAAAATTATAAGTTACATGATTAGACTTAGGTTAATCTCATTCGATTAACCTTAAGCCCGTTACTAGATCTTGATTTTCCCCTGGTTCTTTGATCGTTCAATGTGTACAACTTAGCTTAGAAAGTTCAATGGAACTATCTAATTTAGTTGTATCTTGCATAGTATTTAATAAGTATTAGGTGTTAGTAATGAAACCAACTCCCACACTTAGTTAATTTCTGGATTCTTGATTACTACTCAACTTCGAGACCTTTAATCTCATGAATGAGAGTAGCTTTACTTTTTGTAACACATGCCTTGACTTAAAAAGTTTAAAATCTTTGTTTTGTTGAAACTCATCTTTGTAAGTCAAGATGGTTTATAAAATCTCTTGTTCTTAGAAACCCTAATCATGGTTTCTTTACATGATTTCATGCATCTTAGACCAAACCTACATTCAATAACCCATGCATGCAACCACGTGATCAAAGCCATTCATGCATGAGGTGTGTGTATGTGCCTAACCATTCCTATGCAAGGTAAATCTCCTCATGTTTGAACCTTAGATAACACAAAGTGGTTACATCTCATGAAAACCCTAATATCTCTTTCCCATGTATGCACCCTCCACATACCTGATTCCATGCATGCCATTTCGTAGCCCAACCGAAAATGGGTGTCTATGCATGATGGTGGTTCGGCAAAAGGGCAGGTATGCGAAAGAGATGAAACTTGGCCGAATAAGGATTTGTCCAAAGGAAGGTCTTGGCCGAATCACGGTGCATGCGACCGGGAGAAACTCGACCGAATGTAGTTTGGCCAAATGATGATGATGCCTGCGAATGGAATCAACATGGCCGAAGGAGGGGTGGCCGTATGAGACTTGGCCGACTAGAGGCAGGCGTATGGCTTCTTCGGTCGAATGTGGCTCATGTGGTGAAGTCCCTTCGGCCTTGGCCATTCGGCCGGCCTATGGGTGAACCCATTTGGTCGCTCGAACACAACAGGAGCCAACCTCCAATATCGAGCCTCAAGACCAAGAAATGATGCACCTCACGTTCCTACACCATCCTAAGTCGTTTATGTGGGATTCCTAAGGGTTTTATGGTGCTTAGAACCGGTTTTAAGAAGGTTCGAACTTGAGGGTTAGAAAACCCTAAAAATCGGACTTTAAACTCGTTTTTACCTCAAATCAGATGGTTTAAAGCTTAGATCGGTTGTACTTCCATGATCTACGAGTTATTGTGGTCGTTTTGACACTAAGATGGCTCGATTTGGTTGAGAAATGAGGAAGATGGAGTTGTGACTTTTAGAGATAGAAAGTAGAGAGAGAGTGACGAGTTTGGGTGTTAATGGCTGGTAGGTGATGGTAGATATGGCAATTAAATGCCATATTAATGGCTTCAAAATATCCGGGTGTGTTCGGTCTCGTTTGGTTTCGCTCGGTTTCCCGTAGAAACGTCGGTTTCGTTTCATTTTCGTATGAAACTTCATGGTTTTAAAAGTAAAGTTTATAAATTTCATTTAGGTGGTAATTGCTAGCAAATTAACTAAATATCTTCCGTTTATTTAATTTTTTTGAAAATATTTAATTTAAAGTTTAAATCGAATCGTATAGTCGTCGAGCGTATTCGTTCGAATCGTCACCCGTACGAACACGACGATAACTACACTCTTCAATATGGTTTTCTAATTATTGGACATCATTCAGAACGTTAAAATTTCAGATATATTCGTACAGATCGTCACCTATACGAATAATCCGTCGATTTAGCATTCACGTAACGACATCCGTTGTTGTTTTGTTCTGTACATCCTCACATACGTATATACATAATAACATCCTAACTAACAATCAAGTGATGGTTCTGTGTCATCAGATAAATATCTGACTGTTGAACCATAGTTCTGAGTTACGTTTCTGAAATGATTATGAAATAGTTCTATGATAAGCATGAATTGATAATGATCTACAATGAAATACGTATAGTTTGTACCTGGATTACTGTTCATGTTACTGTGTTGATCACTGTTCCGGTTATGTTTTTGGCAATGTTGTTACAAGTAGCACCTTGTAGTTGATCGAATAAATCGTCGATACGTGGTAATGGTCAACGGTTTTTGATTTTCAATTTATTGAGTTCCCTGTAGTCGATACGCATCCTGATTGAACCATCCATCTTTTTCACAAAAAGAATTGGTGCTCCCCAGGGTGAGAAACTAGATCTGATAAAACCTTTGTCTAATAATTCCTGCAGTTGACCAGAAAGCTCTTGCATCTCTGAGGGCGCTTAACGATTAGGAGCTTTAGCTATAGGTGCTGCACCCGGAATCAAGTCAATACGAAATTCAACTTGTCTCACTGGGGGTAATCCTGATATATCCTCAGGAAAAACTTCAGGAAAATATTTGACTACCGGAATATCTTTGATACGTTTTTGTGGAGAACAGTTTTCCATAACGTGTTCTAGAAAGGACTGACAACCTTTCCGTAAGCATTTCTGAGTTTGCATGCAAGATATGATACCAAGTTTTCTAACGGCTCGTTCTCTTTGAACTATCAGTGTACTACCATCAGGTAATGCAATTCGGATCACCTTGTTTTGACACACAAATTCCGCTTGGTTATGAGAAAGCCAATCCATACCAACAACGACATCAAAACTTCCAAGTTCAATAGGAAGTAGATTGATATTAAAAAGGTGATCATTCAGATTCAAGGAACATCCTTGAACAACACTGTTAGTTTTTATTAACTTGCCATTAGCAAGTTCAATGACATAAGGAGTTTTTAGATCTACCTTAGGCAATGAAAGTAATGATGCAAATTCAGGAGAGATAAAACTCTTGTCTGTCCTTGTATCAAACATAACTGATGCGTATATATTATTAAGAAGAAACGTACCAGTGACAATGTTCTCATCATGCCTTGTCTCAGTTGCACCAATCTGGAAAGCTCTCCCCCTATCCCCTAATTGGTGTTATTGTTGTCGGACAGTTTCTCATGAAATGGTCAGGACTTCCACACTTGAAGCACGACTGGTTTGTTTGAGTAGTTTGTTGTGGTGCTTGATTTGGTTGACAAGCAGGAAAGTTACAGTATCTAGCGTAGTGTCCTACTCGATTACAGTTCATGCAAACACGACATGGTCCTGTGTGATGATATGGACACTTGTTGCATTTGGGCGCCTGCCCAGCATACACTTTCCTCTCCGGAAGAGCTGCACCATAATTTTTCACAGTTGGTTTAGTTTGGTTGGTCTCAACCGGAGCTTTCGTTTTGCTTTTGCCAAACCACTTTCGTTATGTACCCCTCGTAGCACTAGAGGTACTGACATCACTACGGCCCACAGCCTTTTGAGTTTTTGTGGACAAAATACCACTTCTTACCGCTTCATCGGTAAGCTTAGTGGTTAACAGAATTGTACGTTTGAGAGTGGTAGGTTTAGCTGCAGTCACCATTCCCCGAATCTGGGGAACCAAACCTTTGATGTAATTCTCAATCAAAGCTGCTTCCGTAGAAAACATGTTAGAAAGTAAACAAGTGAGTTCATGAAAACGATCGGTATAAGCTAAGCAATCAGCACCTACCATAGAATGATTCCAGAATTCCTCCTGGAATTTTTGAATTTCAGTGATTGGGTAGTAATATGACATAATCAGAATTTTGAAATCGTTCCAGCCCATTGAATCGACTGTAATTGAGCCCGAAGTTTTTGCCTGGGTATTCCACCAGGTTAAAGCAGAGTCTTTAAGAGAACAAGCAGCATAAGACACCTTATGCTCCGCCAAACATTGGCTGATTTTGAGCTTAGTTTCCATTTCCTCGATCCACTTTAAATTTCTAGCCGCTCCTTCTTTACCTGTGAAAGTAGGAGGGTTGCAAGAAGCAAAGTACTTATAAGTACATCCTTGCTGTGGTGGATCAGGAACAATTGTTTTTGTTGTTATTGTACCGGTGGTAAGATGAGTTTCTACATGGCCACCGGTAGCATTATGTTCAGTGTGATCATGATTCCCAACAGAACCAGAAGTGACATGTGGTTGATGTTGGGTCAAAACACTCCAAGCAGATAGTTGTTCTTTAACAATCCGCTCTATCATTGCTTCATTTAGTTCAAATTCACTTGCAGCCGCAGGTAGAACCATGTTCACTTCAGGGTTTACGGGTGGAACTACTTTTGTTTCCAGATTAATATATGGATCCGGATTAGATTCTACATTCACAGGTGGGACTTATTCAGTCCAGGGCTAGTAACATTCTTGGCAGCTTTCTTAGCTGGTCGACCTCGTTTTGGAGCCATTGTTCTGCTCACATGCAGACAAACTCAGGTTAGTTCAAAAACATTAAAGATATAACCTTTTGAGTCACATAAATTCAACCATATTAAGTTATAATGAAAATCCATGTTGAAATGCGATCATAAAAAGCATAGTATAAGATTATTCAGGGCGGGCTCAATGGATAATGGGGATGGAACAACGGTTGGATGGTTAGGACATCCTATCTTTAGAGATAAGGAAGGCTGTCAGATATGTTCTCAGCACACAATAATCGTACATATGTTTGTAGTTATACTTAGTCCTATTATTTCAAAAACATGTTATAGTATCACACAGCACACTGCATTGTGATATAGATATGTTATTACACATGTTTTTGATATATTATTATACATGACATTGATATGTTCTCACATAGTATTTTGATATGTTACCATACAGGCAACTGATATGTTCTCACACAGTATTTTGATACGTTTCCATACATGCAATTGATATGTTCTCACACAATATTTTTGATATGTTGTCACAGAGGAAATTGATATAGTTTCACATAGTATTTTGATATGTTGCCATACAAGCAATTGATATGTTATCACACAGTATTTTGATACGTTGCCACACAGGCAATTGATATGTTCTCACACAATATTTTACGTTATCTAGTTACTGTTCATACAAGTTTGATATTAATGAACAATTCACACATAACACAACAGATGTACAAAAAGAAAACATGTCATTACTGCCATACTAGTTTTGTACAATCAGAATGATTTTATACAACAAGAGTCATAACATAACCTTTTCTAACACCATCCTAACCACACCGGATTTATCTCACATAAAAAAAATCCCGCCTCCACTACCAACCTGTCCACCTATGTCACATGATATGTACAATAGATCCCAACAGATCAACTCCTAGATCACACTTACCGCATGAAATACGGTAAGCAAGCCATGATAATAGCTATAGTGGCCAGTACTATAGTCAAACATAATAGCCTAGCCTCTAGAATCATCATCCCAACTATCCCCATCACAACCTCTCTCATGCACACCAATCTCTCTCTCTCAACATTGCCACTTGCTGCCAAAACGCAGCAATCACTATCTGCCCCCAAGTCCTCATCAGCCTATCCTCCATGGCAACTCTCCATGCTCGGGTATCGGTATATAGAGCATTCACCTGCTCCATAAGAGTCAGGTGAAATGTAAGGATCTCTAGTACAGTTGTACGAGTGTCCTCTAATATAGTACGAGACTGCTACAGCTCCTGCCGCGTCCCTAGTAAATCCTAGGTAACCTGCTGCAGCTATGCCCATAGCTCCGCCTGGTGGGAGGATTCTACCACCTCATGGATAGTACTAGGCACGTCCCTCGATTCCATCTGACGTCGTGGGGATAAACCCGTAGTCTTGCGGGCTTGTCCCCGCGTGCGTCTCAATCCGTCCGACACGGGAACCCTTTGAGGCGATGAACTCTGTCTCCTATCTACAGAGGCATCCTCACCAGGTGCCTGAAGATGTTCGGGTGAAGCAGATGGTACTGGTGGTGGTGGTGTAGCTGGTACTGTGGTACAACCTTTGAAGCAGCCGACGATGATTCCGAAGGGTCAGAATAAGAACTTGAGCTAGAACTCGACGTATCATCGAGTATCACATATGGAAATCTCTGATAAATGTAGCGCTCGGGTGGGTTTGCCATCGCTGTACAAACTCGTTTACAGATCAGTATCATGAAATGAATATTGAATAACATTATTCAACACAAACATGATATGATATATCTTCCTATCTTAAAGCAACTACTCGTCCTTATGGTTATTGTTCTGCTTGCATTGAAATTTAGTAAAGGGCTGAATCAGAATTTAAAATGTTCTCATTGTAACATGATAGGACACACTGCTGAAAGATGTTATGAGTTAGTAGGATATCCTCCAAATTTTAAAAAGAAAACTGGAAATCTAGTAAATAAATCTGTTGGGTTAAATAATTCTACAACTAATAACAATGATAAACAGACAAGTATGTCTGCTTTTGTTATACCTTTTACCCCTGAACATATTTTAAAACTTATGGGCCTTATAAATGGGAAGGAAGGTGTTGATCAATCTAGTTTTGGGATAGGAGGTAAGAATGTTAATTCTTCTAGTGCAAATTGTTCTAGCTTTAGATGTCAGACCCCCACCTCTCGTCACCTGTTGATGATGTCACTGAACACACTGATTAACTTACTTGATCCGGTATCACAACACACATATTAACTTAAAGATAACATATTACCAGGTTTCGTCATCACAACCAACATTCCAGTTTACAACTAAGTTTATTACATAAGTCAAGTTATTTAATTACAAGTGTCTAAATGTGCAACCTTGCCGATGCTCACTATTTACCTGCAAAAGATTTGAGTTAGGAAAGGTCAGCACAAAGCTGATGAGTTCGTAATATTCAACTTAAACAATATGATATGATATGCAAGTTTTCGATATATAGAGTTTAAGATAACCATGTGACCTGTATCTAGTTCCTTTCGGACTACTTCGTTCTGTTCTATGAAGATATTACCCGTTGGTAACATCTTTATCCCCAATTATCTTAATGTCTATCACAACATTAAGAGGTTCTGAAAACAGGTAACAAACATTCACAGCAAGGGGAGTTGCAAGCTCCTAGCAAATGGGTTGTCAGCCGATAGTACTATCATTGTTTCCTGTTCGGCCCCACATGGGTTCACTAGATACAGTTTCGAGAAATGAAGACTTTTAGATACTGTGATAGTGTTCTGATCTACACGCAAAAATCCCATGAAATCTGCAAGTTCACAACAAGTTCACATTAAATCACACAGATAACAGTGATACATATCATATGTTTGAGAAAAGTTCCACAGCAATACCCTGATGTATGTAAAATAATAAAAAGAAAAAAGGGTTGCACGAAACTCACCTGAAGTCTCAAAGGTAGTAAAATCACTCGCAGACTGGTGATAATAGCTAAATTCTGCATTAGTTTATGTTTAACAAGTTAATTATGTTTTAACTTACTGATAGGATCTTTCTAGGGTCCAATGTCAAAGACATTCCATTGAAAGTCATCAAACCGGTATCATATGCTTAATTAGTTAATTTAATGTCATATCATACAATGTATGATAATGTAGGAACCTATACTGTTTTAAGTTCTTAATACAAGGTTGATGACACATTTGATTAATCAGAATGTTCTCAGATTAACCAAATAGGTGTTGTTGTTGATTATATTACTGAAACAGTTTTTAGATGGATTTATGGCTTAGGATTGATCAATTCTTGTTATTGATCATCCAGGTATCATGAAACATAAGAATGTGACATTGGAATGGTTTAATAACCATATTCAACATACTAATCTGATTGTTATCATAAACATCAGATAGTTATTCCAATGATTATCTTCATGGTTGTGATTAGTTTGAAACACTTGGATTTAACCTTGCATTTCAAAGATTGATCAAGATAATCACATACATTGTTACAATCAAATGGTTTAAACCATTATAATCAAAGTATAGTTTCATGATAATCGGGCTACAATGGATCAAAACAAGGATTTAACCGTTAGCACATCAAGTCCTTTGTTTATAATCATGCCTAGCCATCATCTAGGCAATAATCAACAATCCTAACTATTGTATTACGTTCAAAAACAAGATCTAATGAAACCATTATCAAACTAGTAGGTTGAAACAAATTGTTACCTAATCGAACGGATTTCTCGGAAAGAAATGATGATCAGCACTTGTAGATACGTTCCTTGGTATGATCCGGACAATCTGGTGGCTTAAACTGAGATTTGGATGGTCAAAAATCGATCTGGGCGAGGGTTTTGTAGCTGGAGTTCAAAAAGGATGTAACATATGAGGTTTGCATGCAATCTGATATTGAAATCTGAGTTTTCAAACTGCCTTACTCGTCGCGTACCGCCAAGAAATCCGGAGTGGCCTCAGATATTTTGATCCCTCGCGTACCGACAAGGATGCTCAACTGAGCTTTGGCGTACCGCGAAGACCCCCGGAGTTTAATACTTAGAGATTTTTTTCTTCATTTTTCGATTCCGGAGAATCCGGAACTCCGTTTCGCGCACGGTTTTCACCCATATTCACGATTTCTCACATACTTTCAACCTGTAATAATTACAATCGCTAAATTAACGCGGATTCCAAGGACAATGAAATGTGCTCTCAGTCATTGATGACGAAATTCTCAAACGTAATTGTCACATTAGATATATAATTTGTTCAAGCATCTCTCAATCTATGTTTCATAATTGTTGGGTAGTTGATTCAGGAGCAAATCAACATATGGTAATATCTGATAAAGGATTTATAAATTGTGTTGATGTCTCTGAATATGATATGTTTGTTGATCATCCTAATGGCACTTCTACAAAGGTTTTAAAAATAGGAGACTATGTTATTACATATGAGATTGTGCTAAATGATGTATTCCATGTGCCTAGTTATTTTGTGAATTTGCTCTCTGTACATAAGTTGGTTAGGGATAGTGTAACATCAGTGCCGGACGCGTGCCGGAACAGTGATCACAACAGTAATTCGTACAGTAACTCAGGTACACATTACGTGAAACTATGTTTATACTATTGATACATTATGCTTAACACGAGACTATTATACGATTGTCTAAAATCTGATTAAAACCTTAAGGTTTAACAGTCAGAAACATATCAGACAACACATTGTTGAAACACGTATACTTGATTTGATGCTATTGTGAATAAACGTATGTGAGGTTAAACAAAACAAAACCATAACGATTGTTGTTACAGAATGCTAAACAGACGAATTGTTCGTATAGGTGACGATCTGTACGAATGATTCTGAGAGTTTAACGTTCTGAAATCATGACTGAACAGTAGAGAACAAGAATCAGAAAGCCAAACCATCGTTGTGTTCGTTCGAATGACGATTCGAACGAATACGCGCGATGTCGACGCAATCTGACGAAACGAAAACGAAAACGAAGAACGATACGAACGATCATAAATTTAAGGAAATATAATGTTTCCTGTTTTACAATTTTGAAACTCATCATAAACGAAATTAAACAAAACAATCTTAATAAATCGCGAAAAAATTAACGAAACGCGTAAAAATAAACAACCCGATAAATAAATTAATAAAATGATATTTAAAATAATTTCTAACAATAATCGTATTCTAAACATATAAAAATAATCCTTTTCATTTAATTTACGAAACACGCGCGTAAAGTGCCAGAAACGCGACTAAAATACGAAACGAGCAACCGAAACGAACCGGGACACCCACGGGGTATTTAAACCCTAAATGATTTCATTTAATTCACTTTTCATTATTCTCTCTCTCTCTCTACACTCTCACTCCCGTTTTTCTTTCTCTCTCTAAATTTCCACCATTTTCAAGCTTTGAAGCTCCATATTTCACTCAATTGGTGACCAAATCGTGTGTTCTTGGAGCCTAAACGACTATCTTGAAGCCCTCTACATGAAAGTACAACTCATCTGAAGTTTTGTCCAGCCAAACTCAAGGTATTCAAGCTTGAAACGTTGAAAATATTAGGGTTTTCATGTCAAAGTCGACCCAACACTCTTAACCGGCCTAGAAATCTACCACGCGCACACATTACACCATTTCGAACCTACCTGTGCGAGACAACAACATGGGCATGGACAAATCAAGGAGCCGAGCTGGATGATGAGTGCGAACACACAGGGTTCGCGGGAGTCAAATTGGGTCAAACCTTAGGATTGCCGGCGAACCTGTGTGTGCTGAAAGGCACGAACCATCACCAGCCGAACCATGGCATAAGTAGCGAACCTTGCTAGACACGAACCCTTACTTTGGCGAACCCTCGTCTCAGGAACAAACCTTTGGTTCGTCTATCACCCTCAGCCGAACCATGCATGCCCTGCCGAACCCATGCAAGCCGCCGAACTCTTCACGGGACGAACCTTTGTGATGGATGCGAACCTACTTGATTCCCGAACCATTCCCATGCAGCGAACCTAACCACATTAGCCGAACCCTTGAAGCCAGGCGAACCCTGGACCTCGACCGAACCTTCGACTGAAAGGATTAAAAAGGGTTCGCTGGTCATGGTGCTGAATTTGGAGTTCGGCCCATCAAATGCAAACATGTTCCGGCCCAGTAGCATAATAATCGGCCCAACAATAGCAGCCCAATCATAAGACGCAATCGGCCCATTAAAATGTATTAAGTTCACGACACCCTTAGTTGGCCCACCAATCAACCATCGGCCCATATACATACATATCCTAGCCCACTGTTAATTGGCCCAAACCCATTTTTCCCTCGGCCCAACCCCTTGCTTTCGGCCCACGCACATACATGGCCCAACCCCATAATGAATTAAGCCCACGTCACTTTAATTAGCCCATTATTTGGATTTAACAATTAAACCCTAATTGGCCCATTAGCGTGGCCCATGGTCATCATTCGGCCACGACATGGTTTCCCTTGGAACCGATACATAAACTTAAATCACAAGGGATAACATAGAAAGTATTGCTAATAAATTAATACAAAAGTGACAATGAGTTGTTTTACAAACACTAAATCCATACAAACTATTAATATGACATGGTGTGATTGAAATTCCGAGAAAGAAGTCAAATACATGGAAGCATGGAAAACTAAGTCTTAAGTTGGAAATCATGACAACACATAAACGGGGCCGAACGATGACCGGAATGCATAGGTGCTAGTCTACTTTAGGGCTAACACTTACGAACATACACATTAATTATAACTTATGCTGATAAGTACAAATCACTATGGAATCAATACAGGAGTGTGAACATCATAACAAGTGCAAACAAAGAGCGCGTGCATTCTTATTCTACTTAGTCTATCACTACGGACACAAGGTGAGTTCATTTGTCCCTTTTCAAACTTATTTGTTTTACTTCGGGACTGAGAAGCATGTTAAACATTTTAATAAACTATTGAAATGTTATTTAATGCTTTTAAACTTAAACATGATGCTTATATTGATGCTTATGCTTGGAAACTAGTATACTTTGAGAAACTATAAACTTGATGCTTATACTTCAAACTTAAAGCTTGAAACTATATGTTGGATGCTTATGCGAGAAATTAAATGCTTAAACGTGAGACTTAGTGCTTATGGTAGAAACTATATGTGTAAACTTGAGACTTGAAGCTTATGCTAGAAACTATATACTTAAACTTGAGACTTGATGCTTACGCTATGGAATTCATGATGAAACTATACGTGGATGCTTGAACTATATGCTTAAAACTATGATTGCGCGTGAAATGCTATGCATGTATCTAATCATAGGCTACGTAATTGCTAAACTTCTACTAGAGCATAGCTTGTACCTATGTATTGAGATACATGAAAACTAAACCATAACGAGGCTAAGCTATTATCTATATAAGAGACATGTAATTGCTAAACTTCTGCTAGAGCAGAGCTTTTGTCTGCTTATATGAGATATGTAATTGTTGGATTGTTTGTGTATGCATGGCTTGTGTCTATGTATGAGATACGTAATTGCTAAACTTCTGCTAGAGCAGAGCTTGTATCTTGTATAGGAGACACGTAATTGCTAGACTAAGCTTAACTAATTCATGAGATACGTAATGGCTAAACTTCTGCTAGAGCAGAGCTTGTATCTAGCCGTGAGCTACGTAATTGCTAAACTTCTGCTATAGCAGAGCTTGTACTCACGCATGAGATTAGGGAAAGCTAAACTATGTGCGTGTGAAACTATGATGCTTGTTAAACTTATATTGAAGCAAATACTTACAAATGCTATAGTCTTGTAAACTTTGAAACAGAAAACTAAAGCTATGATGAGGAATGGGTTGAGTGGTAGGTAAAATGCTTAATTGTTATTAACAACAGTGTCATATGCGGATTAGTATGTGGTGGGATGTTGGCTGGGCGGGCGGTAAGCTCGACCCTACATATGCCCTATACATAAGCATACCGATTTGGATATTACATGTGGAGTTAATGAGGTTAAGGTTTTACCGAAAGAGGTTTGTTAAAGCTATTTTAAACTTAAAAACTTTATGAACTCACCAACCATTGTGTTGACTTTGTTTTCTTACATGCTTTCTCAGGTGAAGAACATGTTTAAGCTAAGGCTATTGGATTGCATGTTAGGTGGCCTATAATTATAGAGGACCTAGTTGATTTTGGAAGCACATCTTTTGTTGATAATATGAATCACTTTTGGATGTCTTGTACAGATTACAAGATAGAAAACACTTGATTCTATTGTTAGGTTTACTTAGTTAAATTGTAGAACATTGATATTGTAATTTAACTTTGTAATCCTAGTTTAATGTTTGATTGTGCTTTAGTTATTCTTAAACATTGATGCTATGTAAACAATCTGATCATTTGATTATCACTCACGATATCGCGCCCCGAGAACCTTCCGCCCGACGGGGACTTCGATCCAACCCCGCCGGCTCGGGGTGTGACAGATAGTAAATTACAAGTGTTGTTTAATCAAGATAAATGTTTCATATAGGATTTGAAATCAGAGAAAATTCTGATGACAGGTAGTCAATGTGATGGTCTTTACTTGTATGATAACAGTGGTAGGTATGTGAATGTTTGTTTTAACAGTACATCTAGTGTACACTTGTGGCATTGTAGGTTATGTCATCTTTCGGATCATGTTCTAAAACTGTAAAAAGGATGAGTTAAAACTTAAGGATGTTAATTCTAGTCCTTATAATGTGTGTCACAAGGCAAAACAATCAAGAGTCCCTTTTCCTTTAAGTGACCATATACCTAAAAATATAGGGGATTTAGTTCACTTAAATGTATGGGGACCTTTCAAGGTTCAAAGTAAAGAGGGTTATAGATATTTTTTTGACTGTTGTTGATGATTTTTCTAAGGTTGTGTGGTGTTTTTTGATGAAGTTTAAAACAGAAGTTTTTCATAATATAAGTCAAATTTTATGAGTTACTTAAAAATCAATTTGACAAAACTGTTGAGATTTTAGAAGTAACAGTGGAGTATTTTTGAAAACCACTTCTTGGTGTGGAAAGCATGGTAAAAAACATATGAAAAAACACCTAGTATTTTTTTAAAAAATATTTTTAAACTTATGTAAATATATGCAACGCCATGTAAAAAAATTTCGTAAAATCTAGCGAAACGTTACATGTGTCTTACGTGGGTGTACAAAATATTTTTTTAAAAAAAAATTCGGCATTTTTTTAATTGTTTTTTTCTAAAAATGTGTCAAATGATGTTACAAACATGTAAAAAATAAAATAAAAAAGCGTTTTTTAGAAGCTTTTTATTATGTTTTCATGGGTTTCTCACCAAAAGGCGGTTTTCATTTAATTAATTCCCTATATATATATATGGGATGGTTCGAATGTTAACGTTTCCTTATTGCGTTAACCGAATAACTACATCTTATTACTTTGAGGCCCACATTAAAGTAAATCTAAAGTTTTAAGTTTTTTCTTCTTTTTTTATTAATGTAAGTGAGCCCTACATTAATTAAAAAAGAAAAAAAATACACCTTTAAATTTACTTTAATGCGGGCCCCAAAGTAATAAGATGTAGTTATTCGGTTAACACAATAAACATGTGTTAACATTTGATCATCTCTCTTTCTCTCTCTCTCTCTCTATATATATATATATATATATATATATTCATGTAAACTATGGCAAGATACGATTTTTTTTTTCAATTGTTGCCTTTTATTTTGAATTAAATCTAAGTTATATTTAATTTATAATAATCAAATAGCAATTATATGTTACTGTTCAGTGGAATTTTACTTGGTCATGATGGATATAATATTTTTTTTCAATGATCTCATATTTTCTATTTTCATGATACGTACTACACACATTTTTTGGGTGGGTTAATGTTCATCTCATAATAAAAATGATACAATAGAAACCATGAATATAAATTAAAAAAGTACATAATATAAATTCGATAATCTTTACAAATTAAAAAAAAACTATTTAATTAGTATTGTTTTTTACGAGTTTTTATCTTTTGAAAACGTTAAATTCATCATTGACCGATACTTGTTGAAATAACTCTTTTTAAACATAACAAATATATGAATAATGATATTTGGTTATGGTTATGTACTTGGTTAATAGGTTATAAATTTATATTTGATAACCAATGTTGTCAGATCAATAGTCCAAAACTGATGTCGTCACTTGAAAATACTATTTATAAATGTACATATAAGCTGAAAAATCACTGTTGTTATGAGACTACGTTGTTATACATGTAAAAATAAAATATCATCAAATAGGGTATTTTATTATCTTTGATCTAACTATAATCTTGTTTGACATATTTAATTCACGTTAATATGTCAGCCATGAAGTTAGATTAAGCTATGGTTCATTAAGCTTTCTACTCTTCACATCAATGCTTCCTAGCCGTGATCTCTGTTTTGTTTGACTGGCCAATGGATTAATTGATTATCGGAGACCGACGAATGTATAGTAAACACATTAATTTAATAAACTTCCTTGACTTGTCCAACGTAGAGTAATTTTTTTCATCTATAAAAGGATAGCCCTTTTGTGTTTCTCCTAACAAAAAAACTAAGTGAAATACAAAACAATTTAAATACCGTACGTGTTTCCAAAAGCTGTTGATACACTTCAAAAATGGGTTCGATGACTAGGGCTTTCATCTTGATCGGCATCGGTGCATGCCTCGTAGCAGTTGCTAATGCCACTGATGGCCAAGCAACTTTCTACACTCCTCCCTACACTCGTAAGTTTAAGAACAGTAACTAAACATGAACCAACGACTAATCTTGTTCTTCATATATTGACAATTTGTTTTAATCTTTATATATATGATTTGGGTGTCTATATATGCAGCCTCAGCATGCTTTGGCGATCAAGACTATGGTGATATGGTTCTAGCAGCAAACAGTGAGTTGTATAATGGCGGAGCCGCGTGTGGGACTACGTACACTGTGACTTGCACCGGTGGAACAAATGATGGTGTTTCGCAACCTTGCACCGGCAGTAGTGTTGATGTTACGATTGTTGATCTTTGTCCTGGATGTGGTCCGAATCAAATTGATCTTTCCCAAGAGGCATTTGCTGTGATTGCTGATCCTGATGCTGGGAGAATTAACGTTGAATATAACCAGTAATTATACACCTACAACCAATGTTTTCATAACTGGACCAGACGTAAACGTCTTAGTGGAACGGATTCAAGAACTGGATGGCATCATAAATATATAAAAAATTCCAAAAAAAATTATTGAATTATAAATACATTTAAACAAACATAATTATTAATGTTCAAACACAAATCATGTTTTTAAAAAAATGCAGTGTTCGGTTTTAATGTCTTATTTTATCGATTTTAGTTATAAAAAAAACTAAATTCAGTCCGACCAGTGAACTGGATGTACCTGCTGGTTCGTTCTAGTGCAGTGACTTATAATTATTTGGCCTGCCACACCTCCAGTTCCAGGTAAGACCGACCGGCTCGACCCATTTCTGAAAACACCGTTTACAACCCAAGTTTCTTGGTTGAAACTAATACCATGTTATAGAACTTTTGACCAACTTTTTACTTGTTTAATTTGTGTTGTTCTCAATTTCAGGATCTAGCTGAAAAGTATGCGTGCAAATCCCAATAATAAACTCGGTTTATGAGTTTTCTTCAAAATAAGTGAGACTCTAGGGCATTGTAATCATGCTTGTTTATGTCTTCCTGGATTAAAATTATCAAATAACTGTTTCCACAACTTCTTTAATAAACCAATACTTTGTCCTTATATAATTATAGTTTTTCCTTCCTTGAGACAAACGATTGATATATTTATTTGTATTTACCTCAGCTTCTCATTTTTACTCCACGTTAATATATATGTCAGCCATGAAGTTAGTTTGATATATGGTTCATTAAACTTTCTTCTCTTCGTATCAATGCTTCCTAGCCGTGATCTCTGTTTTATTTGATTGGCCAATGGATTGATTGATTATCGAAGACCAACACATGTAAACACTATAATTTCATAACCATGTCTCACTTTCTTGCATGGGCGAAGGTTAACATGGGCCGGCAGGGGCAACCGCTAGGGGCGCACCTACATATTGTCCTGGGGGCAGCCGCCTATCTTGAATTTTTTCTTAATAGTATACATATGTTAATATCCTGATTGCCTTCGAAAAATTTTACAATCTTGTAGGATCGGGTTGTTATCTCTAAACAACACTTCACAAGTATTTCTTACTTAATTCTAACAGATGCGGAATGTTCTGTTAGAATGATCTCACAATTTCACTCAAAGTGACACAATAATAATCTTTGAACAATATTAAGAACACAAGAATAATTCAAGCTCAAGGATATATTTCTCTCAAGGTGGAAGTATACAAGCAAGCACACTTCAAGCAACAATACATTGGGAGGTTATATAGCCAAGGCTACAACCGTATACACTTAGGAATACAAGTTGGGTATACTAGACAAGTACATAAAGTAAAGCTTATTCTAGTATGTTGAGTGTCTTAACAGGCTAAGACACTCAGTCATGATCATTACATTAATAGACATTGACTTTACAAAGGACTATTAAATACAAAAGACATTTAATGTTGTTGATCTTCAAGGCTTCAGATGATCTTTTGCATTTAATGCAGCATGGGAGAGGTAAGGCGCTTTATCTGACTCATTACATGTTGTCTTTGTTTTTACTCAGACCAGCATGTCTTGTGTCAGTACCTTTTGTACTATGAGAGTAAGCTGCTACAGTCTTTGTCAGAGGATAAACCTCGGAAGTCTTTGTCTTGTGTGCATAAGAAGATTCCTCGGAAGCAGTTGTCTTGTACAACCTTCGGCAGGAACCAGTTATCCTTCGGAAGCAATGTTGCTTCCGAAGAATCACTTCTTCCTTCCGAAGGTGTTTATTCAAAGAGACTCCTATACTTAGACAAAACAAGAAGTTTGGTGAGCATCAGCCTTTATTAGTCTTTACAGTCTCCCCCTAGGCTGATGCTACCAAAACTTCTAAGGCATAAACCTTGGCTTCCATGTACCCCTCAGTACCTGTGCCCTTTTTCTAATTAATCTGATAGCTGACCTCCCATCTGCTCCATTGTCAGGATTATTGAGAGGGAGCTTATCTAGATCAAATATATAGGGTTTTGCCAATGTCATCAGATGCAAAAGATCCACCAGTTTTATTTCTCCATTGTAGTCGGTAAGGATGAATATCCTTTCTTGTGCATTGAAGCTCCAATTTACCAAAGGGATGTATGAATGCTCATGCATTAATCTGCTAATATCCCTCATGTCTTCTGGGGTTTGTGTAGTTTTGGGAGTTGCTTCAGATGTGGCTACAAGTACTGAGAGTGTTGTATCAGGCTCAGAGTCTAAGGGGATAGTTTTTGTTTCCTTTTTCCTTTTAGCCATGCTCTTTCTTCTTGTGAATCTTGGTTTGTCTTGAGCAGTGGCTTGACTCCTCAGAACTCTGGCCTGTTGGGCTTCCACAGTTGATTCTACTGCTGCACCTGTTGTTGCAGTAGACTGTGGCCCAATATCCTCATCCCTTGAGGGTTCTGTTCTCCTCTCTTCAGCCTGTGTATGTCTCTCAGAATCAGGGTTTGGTATTGATTGTTTCCTTGTAGTCTTCTTACCCTTTTTGTAGACTGAGGAGATTGGCATGTTATCCATACTTGGACTTGAAGGAGGAGATATTGGTTCTTCTTTTGGATTTAGGGGGAACATTTTGGGGAACATTGCTTTTGTTGCTGCCCCACACATGACTTCTTCTCCCTCTCTGATCCCTGCACCAGAGAGGGGAAATTCTATTGTAGCTCCTCCCCCTAAACCTAAGCCTCTCATTAGGCTTTCCTTTCTTGCCCTGATTTGTTCAATTGAAGGTAACTCACCTCTTGCAACTTTGGCTTTTATATCTCTGATATGCATATCCATGGTTGAGTTCTTCATTGGGCCTAGCTGCCGAGCATGGAAGCCATATTCCAAGAGAAAGGCCTTGTTCTTGTCTCTGTAGGCCTTCTCTTTTTGCTCCTTTGTAAGTACACTCAGGGCCTTTGATGCAGCAACAGCTTGTTCTTGCTGCTGCACCTTGTCCAGCTCGGCAGCCATTCTAGGTACCGACCAGTTGATGACTTCATCAAAGTCATAACCTTTTTCTTCTAGCAAAGCATAGAGTCTAGCTCGCTCTTCATCTAGAGAAGTGTTTGGTCGGCCCTTTGTTTTCTTTGGTCTCATCTCCTCCTGTTCTGCTTCCTCCTCTGGGGTTAGCTTACGTTTTCCTTTGTCATCAGCAGTTATTTTTGCCCCAGAGGAGATTTCTTCTGTTGCCTCACCAGCTGGTTCATTGGCATGTAGCTCCTCTGTGGAGGAAACATCCAGGATGACTGGGCCTTCGGAGGCAGCTGCAGCTTCGGAGTTAACCTCAGCATTCACTGGCTCCTCCAGTTGACCAATCCCCTTAGATGATTCCTTATTGGATTCCACAAAGGGCTCAGGAGAGGAAGAGAGAGCTTCAGCAGCTTCAGTCCCAGAAGGGGACACAGATTTCATGGAAATTGATTCTTCTTGTGCTGTGTCTTCCATGCCAACCTGAGCTGCAGTCTCAGAAGGAGACTTAGTCCCAAGAGGGGACTGAGGTTCCAAAGAGACATTTGATGTTTGCTGTTCAGTCTCTTTGGCAACCTCCCTTGTATCCTCAGAAGCAGAAGAAGAGGAAGTAGAAGAAGAATCTTGAAAATAAGTACCCAAGAAGTCATCCCATTCAGCAGTCAAAGTGACTAAGGATGGAGTAACTTCCTGTGCACCCTCCTCTTCTCTTGCTTCTGATCCTGACCCTGCAGTTGGTATAGTCTCCCCCTTTTTGGTAGCATCAGGGGAGATGAAAGTGGTAGTAGCAGGATCAGGGTGAAATGGATGTAGAGTGACCGGGGGACGCCTCCTGAGGTCCAGAATAGTGGCATCTTTGGTTTGGACCTCAAGCCGCAGGGTAGCCACCTCAGCTTCTAAGTGAGCTACCCTGGCTTGGAGGGAAGTTATTGTAGCCGTCAATTCCTGTGTGGATGTGCCCTCCTCTACCGGAGTAGAATCATGGGGCGATGGAGTCCTGAGCCTAGCTCCTGCACCTCCACCACCAGATGTGGTTTCTTGGCACCCTGGATTCCCTTCATTGAGAAGAACCTCAAAGAAGTCCTCCCCAATATAGGTTGCCGCAGGTGAGGTCCTATTGCCTGTACCACTGTCCTGTGGATCTTTATTAAGATCAACAGTAGTGGCAGCCTCACCTGCATTGACCCCTTCAGAACTACTGGGGCCAACCTCTGATTGAATAGGCTCTGGGTCAGGGAACCGAGCTTGTAACTGTGTCACCACTCTCATTAAAGTTTGGGTAGTTGGAGAGAGTGGTTCCTCCACAGCTAGAGCAGGGGTTCCTTGAGCCTGGGTGATAGTATGGGTGGGGGGCATTTCTGGATGATATGAACCTGGAGACTTGGGAGACAGTCTCTTATCTAATGAAGTTGCTTCATGAGAAGCAAACTCAATGATGGGTGCATCCCTTTGAATATTCTCAGTTATGTTTTGTGACATAAGCTGAGGGCTTTCAGGCTGGTTAAGGGCAACCACAGGTTTCAAAGGAAGAACCTGTGGAGAAACAAGGGGTGTGGCTTTCACCTTAGGTAGAACTGTGCCCTGAGCAGTTCTTTTAACCTTTTTCTGTTTTGGTTCAGTAGAAGGGGCCTGAACAACTGTAGAAAGTTGCACAGGGTTTCGTTTGCGTTTGTAAGTGATTTTTATGGGGTGAGGAACAGAAGTGGAAGGTGTGGGTTCAGCATCTGTGGGGTTAACAGAGCTGTCACCTTCTGGAGCAGGGAACTCCATAGAGGAAAGAAGAGGAGTGAATGTCCCAGAGAACTGAGCACTCTTCTTCTTGAGTTGCACAAAAATCTTGGAAGAGACCAAGGGCATTTTGTAAGTATTCCCAGTTAGAGAAAGGGAAGCTCCCAATTCTTCATTAAAAAGGTGTTGCAAAAACCTGGGATACATACAAAACTTCTTTGGTGACAAGATGTTGTCAACCAAATTATTGAAAATAAAGGCAGAAAAATTAAACAGTTGATTGGAAATCAAGCCATGAATAGCCGAAGCTAAATCAGATGGAACTTGGTCCCAACCACCAGATTTATTTGAAAGACAATGTAAAAACACATGTATGAGGTACTTGTAATTATAGGACACTCGACCCTTCAAATAGGTTGTTGAAGGGAGAGGACCTTCGTACCCCATTGACTGAAATGTCAATGCTACCTCATCCTTTGTGAATGAAACCTTTCCACCGGCATCATTCAGTTTAAGATGCCGACAGATGGTCTCCACAGAAATAGCAATAGGATGAGCATCAATGGTGGCTACAAGAGACCGACCATTGGAAGACAAGGAAACAGAACAAGATGCCCAAAACTGTTGGTGATGAGATTCATACACCAAGGGCTGAACAGTTAATGCAAAGAAATACCTGCTCCTTTGAAGAAAGGAGATTATTGGGGCGAAGTCAGCATCATGTTCTGCTGATAACTCCGCTGGTACGTTGTGAGCAGGTTTGAACGCAAGAAGAGCCATGAAAGTTGGTGATTTTAGGGCACAATTGGAGAGATCAAAGAGAAGAAGAGTTCAAAGTGAAACAGTTTGTGAGAATTTGAATGAGCGGGAGACCTTTATATACATTCGGATTTCAGCATTTAATTATATAGACACATTAAATTTGAGATCCGGATGTCAGAAAAAGGTCTTCCGATGACAGCTGGTTTCACAATTAATTTTCTCTGACTGAGGTGCTTCCGAAGAAATGACTTTCGGAAGCAGGGTATTTATTAGACCAAGAGAGTTCAGAAGAGATGTGCTTCCGAAGTATAAAATTTATACTGTCGGAAGCACTGCTTCTGAAGTGTTAGAAAATTCATTAGGCAAAATGTTCTTCGGAAGACACTTTCTTCTGAAGAGTACCTTGAGAAGCCTATGCTTCCGAAAATAATGTATCGGAAGAATATTACTTCAGAAGGTAAGTTAGCTTCTGAAGTGTGAGATCTTCCGACTAAGGAAGAAATAATGCTTCCAAAGACTTAACCTATCTTCTGCTGAGTAGATACTCATCGGAAGACAAGTTAAGTTTATCTTCCGAGGAATTATTTATTCCTTGTCAGTACATTTATTCAAAGTTGATCATCCCAATGGATGTTATTAAGTACCTGAATCTTCCTTCATCAAATGCCTTTGTGAAGAGATCTGCCAAATTGTTTTCTGAATCAACTTTGACCAAATGAATCAACTTCTTTTCTGCACAATCTCTGATGAAATGGTATCTGATGTCGATGTGCTTGGTCTTGGAATGCTTGACAGGATTATTGGTGATGGAGATTGCACTTGAATTGTCTATCTGAATAGGAGTATTGAACAGATCTACTCCATAATCCTTCATCTGATTTTGGATCCAGATGACTTGTGCACAGCAGCTAGAAGCAGCTATATATTCAGCCTCTGCAGTAGAAGTAGAAACACATGACTGTTTCTTGCATTGCCAAGACACAATCCTGGATCCAAGAAATTGACATCCCCCTGATGTGGATTTCTTGCTGATGTTGCAACCCCCATAATCACTGTCTGTATAAGCCATGAATTGGAAGTCTTCATTTCTAGGATACCACAATCCTAGACTTGGTGCTCCTTTGAGGTATCTAAAGATTCTTTTTACAGCCAGCATATGAGAGACTTTGGGATTGGCCTGAAATCTTGCACATACACAAGTTGCAAACATGATATCTGGCCTGCTTGCTGTGAGATACATCAAAGAGCCTATCATTGCTCTGTACTGGTGCTGATCAACATCCTCCCCCTCAAGATCAGGGCTAAGTGATGTTGTTTTGGACATAGGAGTTCCCAGAGCTTTGCAATCAGAAAGCTTGAATCTTTCAAGAATGTCCTTGACATATTTTGATTGACTAATGAAAATCCCTGTAGGAGTTTGTTTCACTTGTAATCCAAGAAAGAAGGTGAGTTCTCCCATTGAACTCATCTCAAATTTGGATTTCATTAGCGATTCAAACTCCTTGCAGAGAGATTCATTAGTAGAACCAAAGATAATGTCATCAACATAGATTTGAACTAGCATGATATGTTGATTTGACTTTTTGAAAAAGAGAGTTTTATCAATTGTTCCTCTCTTGAATTTGTTTGCCAACAGAAAAGAAGATAAAGTTTCATACCATTTTCTGGGAGCTTGATGCAGCCCATAAAGAGCCTTATCAAGCTTACAGACATGATCAGGAAACTTTGGATCTTCAAATCCTGGAGGTTGGCACACATAAACTTCTTCATCAATTTTTCCATAAAGAAAGGCACTTTTAACATCCATCTGAAACACTTTGAAATCTTTTGCAGCTGCAAATGCCAAAAATATTCTAATAGCTTCAATTCTGGCAACAGGTGCAAAGACTTCATCATAGTCAATGCCTTCCTCTTGAGTGTATCCCTGAACAACCAATCTTGCTTTGTTTTTGATGACAACACCTTTGTCATCTTTCTTGTTTCTGAACACCCATTTGGTTCCAATGGCATACTTTCCTTTAGGCAAAGGACAAGTTTTCCAAACTCCTTGTCTTTGAAACTGAAGAAGCTCTTCTTGCATAGCTTCTACCCAACTGTTATCTTTTAAAGCCTCTGCAACCTTCTTAGGTTCTATTTGGGATAGAAAGCAAGAAAACAAGCAAACATTTGCTTCATGCATAGAGCTTCTAGTTCTGACACCTTCTTCTACATTGCCAATGATGTTTTCAACTGGATGAGTGCTGTGAATTCGAGTCCTTGGAATCACATCCAGTTGAGAAGATTCATCCACGTTGAGTGACTCAAGGTTAGGAAGAACTACCTCAAGTTGGATTTCTGGCAGATCACGTGGATTCAACGTTTGAACTGTTGTGGGTTGGTTTTCTCTGGGAGTAGTGATTTCCAGAGAATTTTCCTCTGCTGAAGGACTTCCTACTTCTTCTTGATGTTGTGAATTAGAAGCAGCTTCAATTGAGGGACCTGCCTGAGATGAGTTGATTGTTTCAGACTGTGATACATCATTTTGTGTTGAAGTGGATTCTGCCAAGTTTTGTCTTGAAGCTATTGGCAGTTCAACACGAAAGTCATCTTCTCTTGAGCCTTTGGAGATGTCTGTGGTAGCTGACTGTGAAACTGGAACATACTCTTTCACCAGATTAAATGCAGATGTAAAACTATCAAGATCAAACAACCAATCAGGGCCGGTTCCAGATTTATTGAGAGTATGTTCATTGAACTGAACATTTGCAGACTCTTCAATAACTCTGGATGCTTTGATGTATACTCTATACGCTTTAGCATTTGAAGAGTACCCAACAAAGTAGCCCTCTGCTGATTTCTCAGCAAATTTGGCTAAGTAATCTTTAGTATTCAAGATGGTGCAATGACATCCAAATGGTTTGAGAAATCCAATGAATGGCTTTCTCTTATGCCAAATTTCATAAGGAGTCATGCCATGTGACTTAACTACCAATATTCTATTTTGGACATAACAGGCAGTGTTGACTGCTTCTGCCCAAAAAGTTATTGGAAGTTTGGCATCAGACAACATGGTTCTTGCAGCTTCAATTAGTGTCCTATTCCTTCTTTCAGCTACACCATTTTGTTGTGGAGTTCTAGGAGCACTAAATTGTCTTGTGATACCTTTAGATTCACAAAAAGAATTTAAAACATGATTCTTGAATTCTGTTCCTTGATCTGATCTGATTATTTTTACATGATGGTCACTTTCATTCTCCACCCTGAGTATAAATGACTTTAGGATTTCGGCAGTTTCATCCTTGGTATTTAAGAAAAACACCCAGGTATACCGAGAGAAATCATCAGTAACCACCAAACAGTATGATTTTCTACCAAGACTTTTAACACTTGTGGGGCCAAACAAGTCCATATGTAGTAAATGAAGGACTGTGGTAATTGAATTTATCTCTTTGGCATAATGAGATGACTTGTGTTGCTTACCCTTTAAGCATGCAACACATTTATCAACACATATGAATTCTTTTGTTGGTAAACCAGTTACTAAATTATTTTTGACCAATTTATTCATATTTTTGAGGTTTACATGACAAAGTCTTCTATGCCAAAGTGATGATTTATCAAGTGAAGCTTTTGAGACAAAGCAGCTTATATTACTAAGAGGTGCAGCTGTGCTCATATCTAGCATATACATGTTACTTCTTCTTGGAGCTCTGAGTAGAATTTGATCATTTGGTATCACAAATCCTGGTTTCAGAACAATGCACTCATGCTCAGTAAACAACATGTTATGCTTTTGATCACACACCTGTGATACACTTAGTAAATTGTAGTTAAGTTCTTTTACAAAATGTACATTCTCAAAGCTTACCTTACCATTTGTGATTGTGCCTCTACCTGTTATGTATCCTCCTACTGGATCACTTCCAAAAGCAACAGACCCGCCAAAGAATGGTTCATATTTGTGCAAGAGGGTCTTGTTGCCTGTCATGTGCCTGGAGCAGCCACTGTCAACTATCCACAAGTTGCCTTTTGATTCCTGCTGTTCCTGCACATGACCAGAAGTGAGTTAGTTTCTGATGGGAACCCAAGCCCATGTGGTCTTGGGTTTACCATTTGCATCATTGTAAGTAAATTTCTTTGACATCATTCTAGGTGGGACAGATGATGTGGATGCTTCTGATGTGGGTGATGGCTTATCAGTTGATTCCTTCTTCTTCCATACTTGTGCCTTTTGAGTTGTCGGAAGACTTGGTTTCTTTTGATGGTCATCGGAAGCTGTTTTTCTTTTTCCTTCCGATGATCTTCTTCCGAAGACAGATGACCTCTTTTGTTTGTTGAAAGCATTCCTTTGATGAGCTTCCGAGGTTCCTTTTCTTTCGGAAGCTTCCTTTTTCTTTGCTTCCGATGCTTTCTTTTCAGAAGCATTTTTATTTTGTTTCTTCCTATTACTGGAGGTACTTGCTTCCGATGCCCTCTTGACCAAATTTCTTCTCTGTTCTTCCGAAGAAGTAGATGACTGACTCCAACTATTCTTTCTTCCTCTTCCCTTGATTGAGGAAATTCTGCTTCTTGGATTATAGAAGCAATCAGCAGCAAAATGATTCTTTTCACCGCACATCAGACATAGAGTTTGAATGTTGGGAGAGTGTTGCTGCTTATCCCTTTTAACGAAGTCTGATCTTTGATCCTCAGAGAATGATGGTTTGGATGTTCCAGCATACTTGTTAGTCTTAGACTTTGCCTGTTTTCCTGAAGAATTGACTTTTCTCTCCATTGATCTACCTCGTTTTGACTTGTCAGATGGGCAAGTCACATACTCATCTGAGGAGATATTTTCTGTGGTTTTAGCTTTGATAAAAACTGTTGAATGTTTCTTAGTTTTCTTATTTTGATTCTTAAATTTCAAAGCTTGTTTTCCTTTTACTGATTTAATAGGAACATCATCCTCATCTGAGCATGTTGAGGTACTTGGATCAGAGAGATTATCCTTTTGAACTACCTTGTGTATATCCAACTCCTCATTATACACAAGGTCAACCAGTGATTTACACCTAACATCTGTTATGGAAGTATAAGCAGATGGAGGTTCCACATTGTTATATCCCAAACCAGCTCCCCTTTTATTCACAAGTTCAGTTGTGCTGCTCATTCTAAAAAGTTTTTCATATTTTTCACCTTGGCTTAGAAATTTGTCTCTGTAAGACTCAGCCAATACAAGTTCAGTCTTGGCAGTGGTTAGTCTTTCTAAAAGATTTTTAATCTGACATTGTTTGTTAGTATCTTCATGTTTTAAACTTGAAATGGTCTTTTCCATTTCTTCAATCTTTTCTTTGTAATTTCTTTCAACCTCAAAGAAATTTGCCTTGACTACTTGTAGAGACTCAAGTTCATTACAGAGTTGAGAATTTATTTTCTTATAAATAGTTAATGTTTCTAAGCATTCAGGTGAGCACATGCTATCAGTTACCTTGCTTGAGGAAGATGAGTCATTTGCCATCAAAGCACTGTTGGAGATGGAGGGGTCCTCAGCTTGAAAGCTCCAGTCTGCAAAATCTTGTTCAGCAATGTTTGCATTGTTAGATGAGCTTGATGGTCTTTGTTGTGGTTGCCCAGAAGTTGTCTGCTGAGTTCCTGTGGACTTGCATTCTCTGGCAAAGTGGCCTAACTGTTGACAGTTAAAGCATTTGAGTTTAGATTTGTCAAGTCCAAACCCAGTCTTCATATTGTGCTTTTTGAACTGTCTGCCGGTTCTTTGGTAAAACTTCTTTGCCCTGTATGAAATCATAGCCATTTGATAGTTTATATCCATCTCCTCAAGATCATCTGCAGGAATACCATCCAAGTCTTCTTGACACAGATGAAAGTAATTTGTCTCCTCAGCCATAAAAGCTCCTTGCCCAGAGGTTAGTAGTGGGGTTGGGTTAGATACAAGGTTTGATGAATTTGGAGTTTCAGGAAATGTGACAGTGGGTGTGGAGGTAGAATGGTAGAGGGGTTGATAGCTTTGGTATGGAGGATTATTGATGGGTGCATAAAGAGCAGCTGAACCAGATGGTGAGTGAGAAACTTTAGATTCTTGGGCATCTAATTCCATCTGATAGGCACTGAGAATACCAAACAATTCTCCTAAAGTTAGAGTTTTCAGGTTTTCTGTTCTTCTGATTGTTACAGAATAGATATTCCATGCCTTTGGAAGAGACCTCAGAAATTTTCTGAGCACATCTTGATTATCAAGAGTTACACCTGCAGTAGTTAATTCATCCACAAGTTGGACATACCTTAGGTACTGAGAAGACATATTCTCATTGTTTTGTTGACAAAAGTTTTCAAACTTCTGTTTCAGCATATCCTTCTTGTTTTCTTTGACATCTTCTGACCCTTCATACATCTGCTTCAAGGAATTCCACAGTTCTTGAGCAGACTTGCATTTCTTGAATGCATGTATAATGGAGTTCGGTATTGACATCTGAATTAGCCAAAGAGATTTAGAATCAACTTCCATTTTCTTGTAATCTTCGTCTGAGTACATAGATGGATCTTTTGGTACTGCAGCAACTCCAGCACCGGCAGCAGCAACTGTAGGAATGTAGGGACCTTCAAGAACAGACTTCCAAAGTTTGAAGTCTTGGTTCCTGATGAACCCTTCCATTCTGACTTTCCAGGTATCGAAGTCTTCAGGTGTGAACATTGGTGGCTTGTTGAGAGTGCCATTTTCTGTATCATGTTTGTTTAGAGCAGCCATCTTGGACAGACACAGAAAATATGAGTGTTAATACTATGAGGGTTTATAAGAAATAGAACTGGTAACTTGATGATGATTAGTCAGTCAAGTTCAAGAGCCAATGCTCTGATACCACTTGTAGGATCGGGTTGTTATCTCTAAACAACACTTCACAAGTATTTCTTACTTAATTCTAACAGATGCGGAATGTTCTGTTAGAATGATCTCACAATTTCACTCAAAGTGACACAATAATAATCTTTGAACAATATTAAGAACACAAGAATAATTCAAGCTCAAGGATATATTTCTCTCAAGGTGGAAGTATACAAGCAAGCACACTTCAAGCAACAATACATTGGGAGGTTATATAGCCAAGGCTACAACCGTATACACTTAGGAATACAAGTTGGGTATACTAGACAAGTACATAAAGTAAAGCTTATTCTAGTATGTTGAGTGTCTTAACAGGCTAAGACACTCAGTCATGATCATTACATTAATAGACATTGACTTTACAAAGGACTATTAAATACAAAAGACATTTAATGTTGTTGATCTTCAAGGCTTCAGATGATCTTTTGCATTTAATGCAGCATGGGAGAGGTAAGGCGCTTTATTTGACTCATTACATGTTGTCTTTGTCTTTACTCAGACCAGCATGTCTTGTGTCAGTACCTTTTGTACTATGAGAGTAAGCTGCTACAGTCTTTGTCAGAGGATAAACCTCGGAAGTCTTTGTCTTGTGTGCATAAGAAGATTCCTCGGAAGCAGTTGTCTTGTACAACCTTCGGCAGGAACCAGTTATCCTTCGGAAGCAATGTTGCTTCCGAAGAATCACTTCTTCCTTCCGAAGGTGTTTATTCAAAGAGACTCCTATACTTAGACAAAACAAGAAGTTTGGTGAGCATCAGCCTTTATTAGTCTTTACAAATCTCCCCCATTAAACTTTTAAAACGTAAGTGTTAATTAATAAAGCTAAGCTAAAAATATCCAACTAATAATTTAAACCTAATATAAAATCAATTTTAGCATTAATTATATAATAAGACAAACCACCATTAAATCGGTTAAAAAACGATTAAACCGAATTCAATCGAATATACCATTAAAAACCAAATAAACCGATATAAATAAACCGAATTCAACCTTATATACTATAAAGATAACAAATTTAAATCTGAATTGACTTTAATTAGTCGGTTAACCAAATAAATCGAATTCAAAAAAAATTGGTACTGATAACCGAATTCAGATACAATTAGGAACCAAACCTAAAACCAAATTCAGAATTCAGTTTGTTTTTTCGGTTACGAATACGGTTCAGTTTTCTGTATTAATAGTTTTCAGCTTTTTTAAACACTCCCTATTTAATATCGAATTCACTAAGGGGCTTTTTCTTTGACTCGTCCTATGCACCCCCAATCCTCGGGGGCCTTATACACACACACATAGTTGTATGTTTTAGTATAAATATGTTCACTAGTATATTGAGCAAAGCATGAGTGTGTGCTTGAGCTTTAGTGTCTTGTTCACTTTGCATTTGAATGAAATATACTTTAACCTTGAAATCAACTTTATTTGTGTATTATATTTGTTCTGCAAGTGTGAGTGAGTTGATAGAATCTTTCTCATCTATCAAGCTCAGTAGAAGATTACTTGTGAAAGTGTTATGTTGAATTACATAACGCGTACCTGATCTAACATTAATATACTTAATAAATGTAGTTAATTCATGCTTGTTTTATTCATTGATGAGAGGCCCCGAGTCCCGGGAGTCCCCTCGGTTGGCAAAACATCAAACCCATAGTCCTTAAACCATAATTACATTACTATAGCAGCGGAATTTAAGGTGATGACATAAAATAATATACACATACTAAACAAACGTTAAAACATAGCCCACACTTCTAATAGTTATATAATATAGCCAGTCTATGCCAGGGTGGTCCGCAAGATATGCCACGAGCCATTCTGCTATTCTTTCTCAAACTATTCAACCTGATATGCATGTAAAACAAGTCAGCTATATGCTGGTGAGTTCTAAGTTAGATTTTTAAATAAATCTTTAACCATTCATATCATCACATAACATAATTCAATAATCATACTGTGCAGAAACTTTAGCCTGAACTGCTGACCGAAGTCAGCCTGCTTGTGCAGCACAAGACTCTATGACTATCAACCCGAAGTTGACAACTCATGCATGCATAAGATTACCTCAACTGGCGACACAAAGTCGACAGGCTTGTGTTTCCACAAGACTCTTTAACTATCAACCGAAGTTGACAGCTCATACCGGTACAAGACTTCTTTACATACATCATTCATACATAACATGGTTTAAATCATTTAAACCATCACAAACATAAACACTTTACTGCACCGCAGTGCTCAAATTCCACCCAACCGCAGCCGGGACTTCAAAACCACATTTCCATCTCGACCTCGGTCGAGACTTTTAAAAATCATTTCTTTCTCAACCGCAGTCGAGACATAAAACATTCTTTACCTGAAAACATTCTTTACTTTAACATATTCTTTTATCTGACCGTAGTCAGGTAAAACAATCATTTTCATAAAATAACTTTATAATATGCATAACAGCCCAAAATGATAAAACATTTAAAATAGGGCTACAAAGAACTCACCTGAGCTAAAGCACAATTTGCTAGCTTTTCTTCCTTTCCTTACTTTCTCAATTCAGAATGATATCCTATTAATATAAATATATTATCATAATTATAACCTTATCAAGAAGGTGCTCAAATTTATGATTACCGCTCGAAACTTCGGCATGTCATAACTTTCATTCGGAGCTTTATTTCAAAATTTCGCTTACACTCATTTTGACCATTTTTATCTCTACAATCTTGTTATGCTTAAAGATTACTTATTTGCTCGGCTTAGATAAGCGTATTCTCATATCTATTCATGTCACACCCTGGTCGTTCCGCGTACGGTGTGACTTCAAGGTTTCACAGTCATGATTTACAACAAAAAAAACATACATGTTTCTATATTACAGTGCAATAACACAACGACATTAGCCACAAGCCTAATGTAACAACTGTTTTATCAGAGTTTCACACATATATATGTATTACTATTACACATATATATACTATGCGTTATATCACACTGTTGAGTCTATCACTAATAGACTCTGATATACGATTCCCAAGCTTGAGCTCCCAGCTCCACCCCCTGTATCACTATATCCCCTGTATCATTTGGCATCTGAGAAAACATGGTTTTAAACAATCAGCATATCGCTGGTGAGTTCACAAGTTTATCTGTTTAAGGAAACTATCAAAATGTATACAATGTATTATCAGTCAAATGTTTGCATAAAATAGTTCAATAATTTTAGTGTTCCAAACTGGGTGTAAAACATTGGTATCCAGTGCTAACATTGTCCTTTCCAACAATGTCGTGTCCTGTCTCAGACCAACGTCCAATTATAACTCCAGGGCTCCCATAACCGAGCTGACGTGTTCATGCCCCTTGTTCCAATGTCCTTGTCGCAAGACATTGTGTGTTTTCCCATTATCGAGCGCCCGCTCGACATCCAGTCGTGGTTTTAGCTACGAACCACGGGCGAGGATTGTCAATCACAAATAGATCTATTCTCAATAATCACGCCCCCCTCACGGTTAACGGTTACAGAATAGGGGACTTAGCGACAAATGTTCAACCCGAGAAATAATGACATATTTGGTCGTGTTCCCCCACTGTCACGTTTTTCAACCAAATGCTTTACAACGCTTTCTTTTTCATGTCTCGTAAAATGTTTCAAAAGTGTTACAGTATATCACCTGATACAAACAGGTTTTTCGTGTTTCACAAAAATATAGCGAAAGCGTTTCAGAGTGGTATCATGTATCACACAATGCATCAAACGTGTTCAATGTTCCACCTGAACAAATCAGGTATCATGTTCCACAAAATGTATCAACACGTTTCAAAGTTTCACCTGATCAAATCAGGTACCATGTTTCACAAAAATGTATCAAAATGTTTTCAGAGTTCCACCTGATCTCAAATCAAGTTTCATGTTTCACAAAATGCATCAAAACTGTTTTCAAAACTCCACCTGATCAAATCAGGTACCATGTTTCATCAAGTGTTTCAAAAAACTAACTCAAACTTCATAATAATCAGTATGTTTCAAACACGTTTTTATGTTTTCTCATTCCCCGAGTTCAAAGCCAAAATACATAAAAGGGGATTCGTGAACTCACCTGTGTTGATTCAAATCACTAACAAAGCACAACGTGAACCACTAGTTCTTGCGATCAAAACCTGTATGTCATTAAAGTTCTATAAGTTACTTGAGCCTAATCTGACTCTCAGAACTATCCTTAATTCAACCCTTCATCACATGTGTTAACTGAGAACCTGTAATGATCTAGGTACTCATTAAGAGTTTTATGACTTGTTGATGTAATCAGGACATTCCCAGATTAACCAAGTTAGTATTGTTGTTGATTATATCACTAAAACAGTTTCTCAATGGATTCCAGGTTTAGAAACAGTTAATTCTTATGAGTGATCATTCCAGAGAATGATCAGAACCATCACAACCATTGTTATGATCAAATGGTTAAAACCATTATGATCTGTGATATGGTTTCATGATAACCAGACATTATAACGGCTCAAAATAGAGATTTCACCGTTAACCTGTCAAGTTCTTCCTTTATAACTATTTCTATCCATTATCTAGTCGATAATCAACAACAATAACCATATATTTACATTAAAATTCAAGATTCGATTAATCAAAACCAAACTAGAAGGTTAAAATAGATCATTACCTATTCTGACGGATTCCAACGGATGAAAAGGTGATCAGGACTTGTTTTAACGCTTCTGGATGCGATCTAAACGTCAAGAGGCCTTCAAATATGAATTTTTGATGATTTGAAAGTGAATTTTCGTGGATTGATAGATGGTTCGTCGAAATAGAGGATAGAATTGAAGATATGGATGAAAACTTGATTTTTATGCAAGTTGCTCGACCAGACAACCCCAGGCGCATCGCCTGACGAGCCGCACCCGGCCTAGGCGTACCGCGCGGATGAAACCAACCTTCCAGAAACTTTTGAACCCCGCGCGCATCGCCTGGACTTGTCCCTCTAGCTGGGGCGTACCGCCTCAGAGCTTTTTCGTCCATTTTTCGACGGGAACTTCGTTTCGCGATTCCGGACAATCCGTAACTCCGTTTCGCGCACGGTTTTCGCCCACGTTCATCATTTTTCACATACTATCCCCTTGTAATAATTACAATCATCAAATCCACGTGGATTTCTAGAACAACCAAATGTGATCTCGTCAGCGATGACGTCATTTACCAACTGCGATTGTCACAGTCTTCCCCCGTTATTGGAATTTTGTCCCGAAATTCAATTTATGCTTCCCCATACTAATTGTCATCAAACAGTTGGGGGTATTTGAGTTTCATCTGATCTTCGCGCTCCCACTAAGTTCCGGTGGTAATTTAAGTTTGTATGCAACGGGTCCCACCTTTGCAATGATTTCAAACGGCCCTATGTATCGAGGGTTCAATTTGCCACGCTTTCTGAATCTTACCACCCCTTTCCAAGGTGAAACTTTCAACATAACCCGGTCTCCAACTTGGAATGATAATGGTTTACGTCTCACATCAGCATAACTTTTCTGACGATCTTGTGCAGCTCGCAATCGGTCTCGAATCTTGAAAATTTTATCGGTTGTTTCCTGAATGATTTCTGGACCCGTGAGTTGACTTTCACCAACCTCGGTCCAGCATATAGGTGATCGGCATTTACGACCGTACAACGCTTCAAATGGGGCTGCCTTGATGCTCGTGTGGTAACTATTGTTGTATGAAAATTCAATCAAAGGCAAGTGTGTATCCCAACTGCTTCCAAAATCAATTACACATGCTCGAAGCATGTCTTCCAAAGTTTGGATAGTCCTTTCGCTTTGACCATCCGTTAGAGGATGATATGCCGTACTCATATCCAAACGGGTACCCAGTGCATCATGTAGGGTCTTCCATATTCGTGAGGTGAATTTGCTGTCTCGATCTGAAATGATAGAGGTCGGAATTCCATGACGAGAAACCACCTCCTTGATGTAAAGTCTCGTGAGTTTATCCATCTTATCAGTTTCTTTCATAGGCAAGAAATGTGCAGACTTTGTAAGACGATCAACTATTACCCAGATGGTGTCATTGCCGTTAGAAGTTCTGGGTAGTTTCGTGACAAAGTCCATTGTAATTTGATCCCACTTCCATTGTGGAATCTCTGGTTGTTGCAACAATCCTGACGGTTTTTGATACTCGGCTTTAACCCTAGAACATGTTAAACATTTGCTAACATAAAGTGCGATGTCAACCTTCATGTTAGGCCACCAATATAGCTCCTTGAGGTCATGATACATTTTGTCAGAACCCGGATGTACAGAGTATCGAGACTTGTGAGCTTCATCCATCACTAAGCTCCTTATATTTCCAAAGTTTGGTACCCAAACTCTGTTTGCAAAGTAACAAGTTCCGTCAGTTTTGACCTCAAATTTCTTATTCAAGCACCGCAAGGATTCATTCTGCAAGTTTTCTTCCTTAAGAGCTTCAATTTGGGCATTTCGAATTTGAGTAGTAAGGCTTGTTTGAATAATCATTCCCAAAGCTCGCACTCGTAATGTCTTGGTCCGCTCTTTTCTACTCAAAGCAACTGCGACAACATTTGCCTTGCCGGGATGATAACGAATGCTGCAATCATAATCATTGAGTAACTCAACCTAGCGACGTTGTCTCATATTCAAGTCTTTTTGATCAAAAATATGCTGAAGACTTTTATGGTCAGTGTAAATAGTACACTTTGAACCATAAAGGTAGTGTCTCCAGATTTTGAGTGCCAACACTACAGCTCCTAGTTCCAAATCATGTGTAGTGTAGTTCTTCTTATGTGTTTTGAGTTGTCGGGATGCGTATGCAATGACTTTGTCTTTCTGCATCAGTACACAACCCAATCCTTGATGTGATGCATCACAGTACACTACAAAATCATCTGTTCCTTCAGGTAGTGATAGAATAGGTGCACTGCACAGTTTTTGCTTTAATAATTGAAATGTTGTTTCTTGTTGGTTGCTCCATTCAAATTTCTTATTCTTTTGCGTCAATGCAGTCAATGGTAAAGCTATCTTAGAGAAACCTTCAATGAATCTTCTATAATATCCTGCTAAACCGAGAAATTGACGTACTTCCGTCGGGGTCTTGGGTGCATCCCAATTCTTGATAGCTTCAATCTTGGCAGGATCAACATGTATTCCCTTTTGATTTATTATATGCCCAAGGAATTGTACTTCTCTCATCCAAAATTCACATTTAGAAAATTTGGCATACAACTTTTCATTCCTTAGTAATTCCAAAATAAGCCTTAAGTGTTGTTCATGATCTTCTTTGGTCTTGGAGTAGATAAGTATATCGTCAATGAACACAATGACAAATTTATCCAAATACGGTCTACAAACCCTATTCATAAGGTCCATAAAAACTGCCGGGGCATTTGTCAATCCAAACGGCATAACCAAAAATTCATAATGGCCATACCGAGTTCTGAAAGCAGTGATTGGAACATCTTCTTCTTTGACCCTTAACTGGTGGTATCCTGAACGTAGATCAATCTTTGAATAAAAACTGGAACCTTGCAACTGATCGAATAAATCATCTATCCTTGGTAACGGATATCGATTTTTGATCGTAAGCTTGTTCAAATCTCGGTAATCGATGCACATTCTAAAGGTTCCATCCTTCTTCTTAACGAACAAAACGGGTGCTCCCCACGGTGAAAAGCTTGGTCTTATGAAACCTTTGTCCAATAACTCTTGTAATTGGTTGGATAGCTCCTGCATCTCTGATGGGGCTAATCTGTACGGCGATCGAGCGATTGGTGCTACGCCAGGCACCAAGTCAATTCGAAATTCGACTTGCCTGTTAGGTGGTAATCCAGGCAGATCTTCTGGGAATACCTCTAGATACTCTCGTACGATCGGTATATCTTCTAGTCGTTTATCTTTTGACTTCCTTTCCATGACGTGCGCTAATATAGCTTGACATCCCTTGCGTAGGTACTTATGGGCTTTCATACAGGTGATAATTTGTACCGCCTTTCCGCTCTTTTCACCCTGAATTAAGAGAGTCTCCCCACTTGGTAGTGGAATGCGGACTACCTTCTGATAACATATATTTCTGCGTGGTTTTTGGACAACCAATCCATGCCAACAACCACATCGAAACTTCCCAGTTTCACCGATAAAAGGTCTATAGCAAAAACATAGTCCCCTAATTGTAACGTGCACCCTTGAATTATCTCACTAGTTTCTATCAGTTTTCCGTTGGCTAATTCTATTGTGTATCTATCGTGTAATGCAGTTGGATTAGCTCCAATTAATGTACTAAATTCAGTTGACATAAAGCTCTTATCTGCCCCAGTATCAAATAGAACCGAAGCATAGTGATTATTGACAAAGAACGTACTCGTCACCAGGTTTGGATCTCGTTTGGCGTCTCCAGCTGCAATTACAAAGGCCCTACCCCGAGCATTGTTACCACCTTGATTCGCTAGCTTTGGGCAATTCCTCCTGATATGACCTACTACTCCGCATTCAAAACAACCCCAATTATTCCTGCTACTATCAGTCACCGATGTAGATACAAAGGCTCGACAATTCCTCGCTGTATGTCCACGTCCTCCACATCTGTGACACCTGAAAGGCCTACATTCACCTTCATGATGGTACTCACACTTTTGACACTTGGGAAGTTTTCCCCCATAAGATTTCTTATCAGTTGTCATAGTGGTGTTGAATTTAACGTGAGTCGGTTTCTTTTGTGGTTGATTTGGTAGGTTGCCATTCCATTTTCGTTTAGTAACAATGTTTTGCTTTTCTTCAGGTATCTTCATCCCCAGAGTTTCACGACGAACTGCCTGATCAATCAGGCGATGAGCCAACCGAATTGCACTCTGAATGGTATCTGGCTTAGAAGAAGTCACCATATCTTCAATGTTTGGAGGAAGCCCTTTCAGATACTGCTCTATTCGCTTGTATTCAGGAGTGACCATCATTGGACAAAGTTGTGCTAGCTCATGAAATCAAGTAGTATAACTGGCAATGTCATTTCCTTGCACTTTCAAATTATAAAATTCTTCTTCCATTTTCTGAATCTCACTTCGTGGACAATATTCATCCGTCATCATTTGCTTCAGTGTTAACCAGGGAATCTGATAGGCCTCATCAATGCCTAAACCTTGAACATGATTGTTCCACCATGTAAGAGCTGCTCCGTTCAGAGTACAAGTGGAATACTTGACTCGGCATTCCTCAGGGCAATTACTGACACGAAATATTGTTTCCATCTTTTCGCACCATCGAATAAGTGCGATAGCTCCATCGGTTCCATTAAAGCTAAGAGGCTGGCAATTCAGGAAATCCTTGTAAGAACATGCCTTTGGTGCAGATCCCATGGTTCCAGCAGACGCACTACCTCCTGCAGCACCATTTCCACCTACAGCTCCACTGCCACCTCCTGTATTGTTTCCAATAGCACCAGATCCTCCCTCTCCTGTGTGTTGTTGATTTCTGTAGGTGGCCATAGCATCAGCCACTCATCTGTTTATAAGCTGATCCATCTCTGTTGAGATAGCAGGTTGCTCAGTTTCAGGATTGCCATGTGGATTTTCTTGCGGATTCCCTTGTGGATTTCCCTGCGGATTTCTCCTCGGTCGTCCTCTCGGCATGTTTCTGAACATGCAACAAATATGTTTCGTGTTAGAGTCATATGGCTATAGATTAGGTCTTAGTCATACAACCTAATTCGCTATAAACCAATGGCTCTGATACCAATCTGTCACACCCTGGTCGTTGCGGAAGCGTACGGTGTGACTTCAAGGTTTCACAGTCATGATTTACAACAAAAAAAACATACATGTTTCTATATTACAGTGCAATAACACAACGACATTAGCCACAAGCCTAATGTAACAACTGTTTTATCAGAGTTTCACACATATATATGTATTACTATTACACATATATATACTATGCGTTATATCACACTGTTGACTCTATCACTAATAGACTCTGCTATACGATTCCCAAGCTTGAGCTCCCAGCTCCACCCCCTGTATCACTATATCCCATGTATCATTTGGCATCTGAGAAAACATGGTTTTAAACAATCAGCATATCGCTGGTGAGTTCACAAGTTTATCTGTTTAAGGAAACTATCAAAATGTATACAATGTATCTAAATCAGTCAAATGTTTGCATAAAATAGTTCAATAATTTTAGTGTTCCAAACTGGGTGTAAAACATTGGTATCCAGTGCTAACATTGTCCTTTCCAACAATGCCGTGTCCTGTCTCAGACCAACGTCCAATTATAACTCCAGGGCTCCCATAACCGAGCTGACGTGTTCATGCCCCTTGTTCCAATGTCCTTGTCGCAAGACATTGTGTGTTTTCCCATTATCGAGCGCCCGCTCGACATCCAGTCGTGGTTTTAGCTACGAACCACGGGCGAGGATTGTCAATCACAAATAGATCTATTCTCAATAATCACGCCCCCCTCACGGTTAACGGTTACAGAATAGGGGACTTAGCGACAAATGTTCAACCCGAGAAATAATGACATATTTGGTCGTGTTCCCCCACTGTCACGTGTTTCAACCAAATGCTTTACAACGCTTTCGTTTTCATGTCTCGTAAAATGTTTCAAAAGTGTTACAGTATATTACCTGATACAAACAGGTTTTTCGTGTTTCACAAAAATATAGCGAAAGCGTTTCGGAGTGGTATCATGTATCACACAATGCATCAAACGTGTTCAATGTTCCACCTGAACAAATCAGGTATCATGTTCCACAAAATGTATCAACACGTTTCAAAGTTTCACCTGATCAAATCAGGTACCATGTTTCACAAAAATGTATCAAAATGTTTTCAGAGTTCCACCTGATCTCAAATCAGGTTTCATGTTTCACAAAATGCATCAAAACTGTTTTCAAAACTCCACCTGATCAAATCAGGTACCATGTTTCATCAAGTGTTTCAAAAACTAACTCAAACTTCATAATAATCAGTATGTTTCAAACACGTTTTTATGTTTTCTCATTCCCCGAGTTCAAAGCCAAAATACATAAAAGGGGATTCGTGAACTCACCTGTGTTGATTTAAATCACTAACAAAGCACAACGTGAACCACTAGTTCTTGCAATCAAAACCTGTATGTCATTAAAGTTCTATAAGTTACTTGAGCCTAATCTGACTCTCAGAACTATCCTTAATTCAACCCTTCATCACATGTGTTAACTGAGAACCTGTAATGATCTAGGTACTCATTAAGAGTTTTATGACGTGTTGATGTAATCAGGACATTCCCAGATTAACCAAGTTAGTATTGTTGTTGATTATATCACTAAAACAGTTTCTCAATGGATTCCAGGTTTAGAAACAGTTAATTCTTATAAGTGATCATTCCAGAGAATGATCAGAACCATCACAACCATTGTTATGATCAAATGGTTAAAACCATTATGATCTGTGATATGGTTTCATGATAACCGGACATTATAACGGCTCAAAATAGAGATTTCACCGTTAACCTGTCAAGTTCTTCCTTTATAACTATTTCTATCCATTATCTAGTCGATAATCAACAACAATAACCATATATTTACATTAAAATTCAAGATTCGATTAATCAAAACCAAACTAGAAGGTTAAAATAGATCATTACCTATTCTGACGGATTCCAACGGATGAAAAGGTGATCAGGACTTGTTTTAACGCTTCTGGATGCGATCTAAACGTCAAGAGACCTTCAAATATGAATTTTTGATGATTTGAAAGTGAATTTTCGTGGATTGATAGCTGGTTCGTCGAAATAGAGGATAGAATTGAAGATATGGATGAAAACTTGATTTTTATGCAAGTTGCCCGACCAGACAACCCCTGGCGCATCGCCTGACGACCCGCACCCGGCCTAGGCGTACCGCGCGGATGAAACCAACCTTCCAGAAACTTTTGAACCCCGCGCGCATCGCCTGGACTTGTCCCTCTAGCTGGGGCGTACCGCCTCAGAGCTTTTTCGTCCATTTTTCGACGGGAACTTCGTTTCGCGATTCCGGACAATCCGTAACTCCGTTTCGCGCACGGTTTTCGCCCACGTTCATCATTTTTCACATACTATCCCCTTGTAATAATTACAATCATCAAATCCACGTGGATTTCTAGAACAACCAAATGTGATCTCGTCAGCGATGACGTCATTTACCAACTGCGATTGTCACAATTCATATCACTCATAATTGCCTAAAACATTGCATGATCTTTACTTGTTTCCTTTCTCAGCTCCAACCATACCCATACAACTCATTAATTCATTCACATGTGTTAAGATTATCTTAACTGATTTCATACATATTAAGAGAATCTTGGTCATGTCAACAAACCAGCACGTTCGTTCTTGTTTAGTGTTCTTAATCTACAGTAATAACCACTAAATAACTTCCCATATTATATCTAATCCATATATTAGCAACTAGTAGAAGAAATCAAATCAATACCTGTTCCGATGGAATTTCAATCAAGGACTGAAAGTTTGCCATTCACTCGATTCTTCTCGATTACTTCCAGACGTTGAAGTTAATCACTTAAATTTGATATATATCATGTTTGCCGACTTTCAAGGTAATAAAAGATTGAATTAATTTGAAATTTACACTTAGGGCCCTTGAACATTGAGGTTCTATTTTTAAAACCCCCTTCTACTTTGCTCACATATTTTTAATATTCACGAGCTTATATTTTGTTCATACTTTATCGTATAACGGTCCCGTTTATATTAATGTGATCGTAATCACTTCGGGAACGTTCATAAAAATTCCGAACCCAAACGGTAACAGAAATTTGTACACGTTATTAATAGGCTTTATAACGTGTCCATACATTATCAGATATTTTTATCGTTTATATCATTTTGATCATAATTACTTTACGAACGTTTATATAAAATTTGGACATAAACGGTTACCGGAATTTTCGGTTGTTACAATTGACATGTGACAATTGAGATGTGTGATAATAACAAGTGACAAAAGAAGATTTTTGTTTATTACTATAGTAAGATTATATATTATATGTGTGTGTATATTAAAATTTATGTAAACTATGGCAAGATACGATTTTTTTTTCAACTGCTGCCATTTATTTTGAATTAAATCTAAGTTATATTTAATTTTTAAAAATCAAAATAGCTATTATGTATTTCTGGTTAGTGGCATTTTACTTGGTCGTGATGGATGTAAGATTTTTTTTCAATAATTTTACTGTATTTGTATGTTCTACTTTCATAGTACTGAACATAAATTTTACGGGTCAGTTAAAGTTTAAAAAATACATAATGTAAATTCCATAATATTTACAAATTAAAATATATATATATAGGGTAAGGAGTAAATGGTAACCCATGTTAATTGAGGTAACTTATAAACCCAATTTGATTGGTTGTCTAATTTAATATATTTGAAATGTGTGGTCCATATTAAATCTGCGAAAAATGAGTGGTTGAGATTTCTTTAAGGGTATTTTGGAGATTTGTGAGGTGTACTTGATTTGATTTTTAAAATAAAAGTTTACCCCCCATTTTTTTAAACCTTCATAACTTTTATATACATTATTATTTTTTTAAAAAAATTACACCATTAAATTTGTCACATTTTTATCTTTAATTCAAGTATAGTTTTGTCAAAAAATTTTAAAGTTTTCGAAATTACACTGATGTAATGAGCTGAATTTTTTCAAAGTGTTCGTAATTACACTGATGTAACGAGCTGAATTTTTTCAAAGTGTTCATAATTACACTGATGTAACGAGTCGTTACACTGATGTAACGAGCTGTAACTTATTATTTATTTTACGTTACAATTATCTAACTTTCTATCTTATTTGATATAAATTTATCTAATTAACTAAATTTTATAATAAAAAATAAGTTTGTAATATATATTTAAGATGAGAGAAAAAAAATTTGATGGAAAATTTTTGAAAAAAGAGAAAAATTATTGTACTTATGTTTTTTACGTTAGTATAATTACGAACGCCCCAAAAAAAATTTGGCATGACTATAATGAAATTAACAAGAAAAATATGACGAGTTTAATGACGTAATTTTTATAAAAAAATAACATAGTATAAAAAAGTTATAAGTGTATAAAAATCAAGGGGGAAAACTTTAATTTAAAAATAGGAAAATAGATGGTTTTTTAAGAGTGTGACACTTGTCACTCTTATATTAAATCTGCTTTTTGTAATTAAGACAAAAGACCATAATGCCCTTTTGTATTAAAAATTAATTAGTGACACATGTCACCATTAGATTTAATCTTGGAAATTTAAACAATTGGATTTGAGTTATTGTGTTTTCTCAATTAGAGAGAGTTATTATATGATCCCTTCCCTATATATATATATATATATATATATAGATTTGTTTTTTACGAGTTTTTATTTTCTGAAAATGTTACATTCATCATTGATCGAAACATGTTGAAATAACATTTTTTCAACATAACAAATGCAAGAATAATGATATTTGGTTATGGGTATGTACTTTGTTAATAAGTTATAAATTTATAATTGATTAGCAATGTTGTCAATAGTCCAAAACTGATGTCACTTGAAAATACGATTTATAAATGTACATATAAGCTGAAAAATCGCCGTTGCTCTGAGACTGCATTACATCTGCTACTATTACTTAGTATATTTGTTTGTTTGGTAATTATTTAAAAATATAATATAATCAAATAGAGTATTTTATTATCTTTAATCTAACTATAATCTTGTTTGTTACATACGTACTCCACGTTAGTATGCTAACCATGAAGTTAGTTTAAGCTATGTTTCATTAAGCTTTCTACTCTTCATATCAATGCTACGTAGCCGTGATCTCTGTTTTATTTGATTAGCCAATGGATTGATTGATTATAGGAGGCCTACGAATGTATAGTAAACACAATAATTTAATAACTATGTCTGAATTCCTTGACTTGGCCAACGTAGAGTAATTTTTTTCATCTATAAAAGGACAGCTCTTTTGTGTTTTCCTATCAAAAAAACCAAGCGAAATACAAAACAATTTAAATACCGTACGTGTTTCCAAAACTCTTGATACACTTCGAAAATGGGTTCGATGACTAGGGCTTTTATATTGATCGCGATCATTGCATGCCTCGTAGCAGTTGCTAATGCCACTAATGGCCAAGCAACGTTCTACACTCCTCCCTACGTTCGTAAGTATATATGAAAACCATAACTAAACATGAACCATGTTCGTTTATCTTCGTATATATAACTTTGTTTTAATCTTTTATGATTTGGGTGTATTTGCAGCCTCAGCATGCTTTGGCAATCAAAACTATGGTAATATGGTTCTAGCAGCAAATCCTGCTTTGTATGCGACCAAAGTATGTGGAAATAAGTACCGTGTGACTTGCACGGGTGGAACCAATAATGGCATTCCGCAACCTTGCACAGGGAAGAGCGTTGTGGTTACCGCTGTTGATAAGTGCCCGGGATGTGCTTCAGATCAAGTTGATCTTTCTAAAGAGGCATTCTCCGTGATTGCTAATCCTGATGCTGGCAGAATTAAAATTTCTTATACCCGGTAATTACACATGCACCTACAACCAATGTTTTCATAAACGTTTAACCAAACGACTTACTGGACCGGATGACATAATTAATGTATAAAATTTTTGAAAGAATTATATAATTATAAACACATTTAATCAAACATAATTAATATTAAACAAAAATAATCGTGTTTAAAAAATACAACGTTTTGTTTCAATGTTTCTTTCTTTTAGTTTTAATTATAAAAAAAGCTAAATTGGGTCCGACCAGCCAGTTAACAGGATGAACATGCAGGCTGGTTCATTTGAGGGTGATGACTTATTTGGCCGGCCACCCCTCCGGTTCCCGGTACAGTCCGTTACTGAAAACACAGCCTCCAACCCAAGTTTCTTGGTTGAAACTAATACGATGTTATAGAACTTTCGACTAACTTTTTACTTGTTTAATTTGTGTTGTTCTCAATTTCAGGGTCTAGCTGAAAAGTATGCGTGCAAATCCCAATAATAAACTCGGTTTACGAGTTTTCTTCAAAATAAGTGAGACTCTAGGGCATTGTAATCATGCTTGTTTATGTCTTCCTGGAATAAAATTATCAAATAACTGTTTCCATAACTTCTTTAATTTACCAATACTTTGTCCTAATATAATTATAGTTTTTCCTTCCTTGTGACAAACGATGAAAACGAAATAAATTAAACTAGCATTAATTGGTACCTCATTCTACGTGGCGGGGCTAATATAATTTTAGTGTGAAAAACATAACCGTTTGAACAATGTCAACATTTGTTCATTACTAACACCGTGTAAAAATACAAGTTAAAACGTCATACAAAGAAAAATAGAGAAAATATACTATAAAAAATAGAAAAATAAAAAACGAAGATGGACTAAAAAGATATATTATATTATTAAACCTATCAAAAAATATAAAGTAACATTTAGAGTGTAATGGTAACAGTTAATTGTCGTATCAGTTGCTTAAAAGAAAACAAATTAGAGTGAAAGGGCTATATTGTAATTTTATTAAAGTTAAGAGGAAGCTTTGTAAATTTGCCATAAAAGTGCCGCGGTTATGATTTAAACGTGAACTAGGTTTATTCCACCTGCGCGTTGCGGCGGGTTATCACAGTACACTCCCGATAATATATAATATAAATCATTTGCATAAAAAGCACAAGTTAAATAGCAAACTCAAATCTTCCATCACGAACTAAACCCTAATATCTAAGATAGCGGTGCAGTTATTAAATTAAAGGAGAGACAATCTAGAGATCTCAAGTTCAATCCCCACTTAAATCAATTTTACTTGAAGGTTATAACGACCCGATTGCTTTCGACCGCGCTTTTCTTGTTCCTCTCGGTTAATTGGGTATTGACGGGACTTCAGGTTTTACCACGCAAGTGGTAAAATCCAAAAATCTAAACTTTAATTATTATTAATATTATATAAAAGTTTTAGTGGCCAAAATCAAAAAAACAAAACTTTAATTATTATTAATATTATATAAAAGTTTTAGTGGCCAAAAAAAAAAAAACAAAAATTTACTTATTATTAATATTATATAAAAGTTTTAGTGGCCAAAATCGAAAAAACAAAACTTTAATTATTATTAATATTATATAAAAGTTTTAGTGACCAAAATCGAAAAAACAAAACCTTACTATTTAGTAGCTTTTGTTGACTTACTACTAATTAATATTATTATTAATATATAAAAGTTTTAGTGGCCAAAATAAAAAAAAACAAAACTTTAATTATTATTAATATTATTTAAAAGTTTTCGTCGCAAAAATCGAAAAAACAAAACTTTACTTATTATTAATATTATATAAAAGTTTTAGTGGCCAAAATCGGAAAAACAAAACTTTAATATAATTATTGTGTTCAAATTGTAAATACTAAAACTATACTTATTAATATTATATAAAAGTTTTAGTGGCAAAAATCAAAAAAACAAAACTTTACTTATTATTAATATTATTAAAAAGTTTTAGTAACTAAAATCGGAAAAACAAAACTTAACAAAACTTTAATATAATTATTGTGTTCAAATTGTAAATCACTATTATTAATATATAAAAGTTTAGTGGCCAAAATAAAAAAAAACAAAAATTTAATTATTATTAATATTATATAAAAGTTTTAGTGACAAAAATCGAATAAACAAAACTTTACTTATTATTAATATTATATAAAAATTTTAGCGGCCAAAATCGGAAAAACAAAATTTTAATATAATTATTGTGTTCAAATTGTAAATCCTAAAAGTCTAAAACTATACTTATTAATATTATATAAAAGTTTTAGTGGAAAAAATCAAAAAAAAACTTTACTTGTTATTAATATTATATAAAAGTTTTAGTGACAAAAATCGAAAAAACAAAACTTAATAAAACCTTAATATAATTATTGTGTTCAAATTGTAAATCATAAAACTATATTATTCCTTTTCAATGACTTTTAATATATATATATATATATATATATACCTTCATATTTGAGAAAACTAAGAAAACTAATCACAATTGTTATTAATCAATTTCGTTTTTCGTTTTTTATTTTACATTTTGTTTTATTATAATGTTATATTTGTTAACAAAAAGAAAAAACTAAAAAAATATATGTAATTTATGTTATTACATATATGTAACTCATTGATTACATATATGTAACTTTTAAACTACATATATGAGTTACATATACGTAACTTTATTGGTTACATATACGTAATTTCGTAATCTACATATTTTTATTAAAATTTTTTGTTTGTTTATCACATTTCTAAGCTAATAATAAAAAATCATGAAAAAAAAATTTTTAAAATTAATTGGTTAGTAGGAGTTTTCTTGGTTTTCTCCAAAGTAAAGAGTTTTTATTTGAACCCTCCTCTATATATATATATATATATATATATATATATATATATATAATGGGTTCTACGAAATGTCAATGGCCGTTTTAGCACTCAACCATCTTAGTCAATTGTGTAATTTATGTAAAAAATAATGTATGACATCTTTTTTTTTTAAACGACAATTTGGATCACTGACGGGTCATAGACCCACCCGATTATATCCATACCTAATAGAAGGAAACCCACCATAGACGAGACAAAACCTCCTAGCCCAGCAAGCACGAGAGAGAGATAGAGAAAAAAAAAAAAAAAAAAAAAAAAAACCCGAACATGAAGCTAGTTTGATATATGGTTCATTAAGCGTTCTTCTCTTCGTATCAATGCTTCCTAGCCGTTTTCTCTGTTTTGTTTGATTGGCCAATGGATTGATTAATGATTATCGAAGACCAACACATGTTAAACACTATAATTTCATAACCATGTCTCACGTTCTTGCATGGGCCGGCAGGGGCGTACCTACGTATTGTCCTGAGGGGCAGCCGTCCACCTTGAAATTTTGTTTTTAATAGTATAAATATGTTAATATCATGATCGCCCTCGAAAAATTTTACAATCGCCCCATTAAACTTTTAAAATCTAAGTGTTAATAAAACTAAGTTAAAAAATGTCCAATTAATAATTTGAACCTAATATAAAATCAAGTTTAGCATTAATTATAATAAGACAAACCACCATTAAATAGGTTAAAAAACGATTAAACCGAATTCAATCGAATATACCAATTAAAAACCAAATAAATCGATCTAAATAAACCGAATTCAAACTTATATACTATAAAGATAACAAATTTAAATCTGAATTGATTTTAGTCTAGTTAACCAAATATACCGAATTCAAAAAAAAAATTGGAACCGATAACCGAAATTCGAATACAATTAGGAGCCAACTTCGGAATTCAGATACAGTTAGAAACCAAACCTAAAACCAAATTCAGAATTCGGTTCGTTTTTTTCGATTACGAATACGGTTCAGTTTTCTGTATTAATAGTTTTCAGCTTTTTTGAACACCCCCTATTTAATATCGAATTCACTAAGGGGCTTTTTCTTCGACTCGTCCTATGCACCCCCAATTCTCGGGGCCTTATACGGTGTTTTATATATATATATATATAAAATAAAACCACGTAACGAACAACTTTAAGTATATTGTATCTTCATTATGTTTTTATATAAAAAATTTAGTTTGCTTTTCTTTTTTTAACATGGCCCGACCCTATCCGCCTTAACCCAACTTGAACACCAACAAGCCTAAAAAATTTTCGTCACCCATGAAAAAAATTTCTGGTTCCGCTACTGGCGACCGCCCACCTCTTTTTTTCCGTCTGTAGTATTAATTTTTTAACCGAAAGGTTATTTTTTGTTTTGAGTATTGGTTTCACCTCTTTCGCTTCAAAATATTAACATACATTAATTGTGGTTCACATATATTTCCGCCACATCTTTCAAAACGTTCAAGATACCCTACCGCTTTCTTGACTTAGTGAATTGTATGTTTTAATTTGCACGTTCTTATGAACGTAGATTAATTTTTTTCATCTATAAAAGGAAAGCCCTTTTCTGTTTCTTCCAACAAAAAAAAAGTAAGTGAATTACAAAACAAATTAAATACGGTACGTGTTTCCAAAACTGTTGATACACTTCAAAAATGGGTTCGATGACTAGGGCTTTCATCTTGATCGCCATCGTTGCATGCCTCGTAGCAGTTGCTAATGCCACTGCTGGCCAAGCAACTTTCTACACTCCTCCCTACGTTCGTAAGTTTAAGAACAGTAACTAAACATGAACCAATGACTAATCTTGTTCGTTGTTCTTCATATATTGACAATTTGTTTTAATCTTTATATATATGCATGATTTGGGTGTCTATATATGCAGCCTCAGCATGCTTTGGCTATGATGACTATGGTGATATGATTCTAGCAGCAAACTATCAGTTGTATAACGGCGGGGCTGTGTGTGGGACTAGGTACCGTGTGACTTGCACCGGTGGAACAAATGATGGTGTTCCGCAACCTTGCACCGGCAGTAGCGTTGATGTTACGATTGTTGATCTTTGTCCTGGATGTGATCCGAATCAAATTGATCTTTCCCAAGAGGCATTTGCTATGATTGCTAATCCTGATGCTGGGAGGATTAACATTGAATATAACCAGTAATTATACACCTACAACCAATGTTTTCATAACTGGACCAGACGTAAACATCTTAGTGGAACGGATTCAAGATCTGGATGGCATAATAAATATATAAAAAATTCCAAAAAGAATTATTGAATTATAAATACATTTAAACAAACATAATTATTAATGTTCAAACACAAATCATGTTTTTAAAAAAATGCATTGTTTGATTTTAATGTCTTATTCTTTCGATTTTAGTTATAAAAACTAAATCCGGTCTTACCAATGAACTGGATGTACCTGTCGGTTCGTTCTAGTGCGGTGACTTATTATTTGGCCAGCCATGCCTCCAGTTCCGGGTATGACCGACCGGCTCGACCCGTTTCTGTAAACACCGTTTACAACCCAAGTTTCTTGGTTGAAACTAATACAATGTTATAGAACTTTTGACTAACTTTTTACTTTTAATTTGTGTTGTTCATTTCAGGATCATCTAGCTGAAAAGTATGCGTGCAAATCCCAATAATTAATAAACTCGGTTTGTGAGTTTTCTTCAAAATAAGTGAGACTCTAGGGCATTGTAATCATGCTTGTTTACGTCTTCTTGGAATAAAATTGGTCTTTCATGATCAAATAACTGTTTCGATAAATTTACCAATCCTTTGTCCTAATAAAATGATATACCTTGAGACAAACGATGAAAACGAAATAAACTAGCATTAATTACCCATCAAAAAAAATATATAAAATAACATTTAGAGTGTAATGGTAACATTTAATTGTCGTATCAGTTGCTTAAAAGAAGATAAAGAAAACATATTAAAGTGAAGGGGCTATATTGTAATTTTATTAAAGTCAAGAGGAATGTTTTGTAAATTTGCCATAAAAAAGCCGCGGTTATGATTTAAACGTGAATGGGTTCTATAAAATGTCAATGACCGGTTTAGCACTCAACCATTTTAGTCAATTGTGTAATTTATGTAAAAATTAATATATAACATCTTAATGAAAGCATGAGGGAAAAAAACTGAACTTGTGAAATATCATGAAATTAAGTGAAGAACCTGAGAAACCTATGAGCTTCTGGGATCCCAAACGATAAACCAAGCCATTGATATATTTATTTATTTACCTCAGCTTCTCATTATTAATTTTCATTTAAGTTTTTTACTTATATAATACTCACCTTTACTCTTTCAACCAGTGGCAGACATAGGAAAAAAAAATTTTGGAGGCAGAAAATTTCAGACATGTTTAAGTATTGTTATATACAAAAAAATTAATGTTAGTTTAGGTTGGATCAGATTGGATTATGTCAAAAAAAAAGACAATTAAACTAAATTCATATACAAAAACATAATGAAAAGACAAATTATTTTTTTTGTACAGCGACTTTCATAATTTTAGGAGATATCGCACCTCTTCCAACGAAGAGGTTCACACCCCACTATGGCCAATGTGTTGTCTTAACCGGGCCAACTGGGCATCAGAGTTTGACATGACATTCAATCAAGGAAAACCCCACAAGACCAACCCCACAACTGGGATTCGATTGAGACGCACAACCTTGGTCCATGGGTAAAACCGGCTCGGGCTCAGATACCTTTATTGCCCTGTTGTCCTTTGAAAACTACCCATGGCAGATTCGAACTTGTGACCCTTAGGTCAACAAGTGGAATACAAACCAGTGGGACAATCATCGCAAGACACATTTAAAACTGGTATCTACGAGTTTTATCATCTTTTGAAACATATCCAAAACATCGTGTTGATAGACTTTTTAAGTAACTATTTAATCACAAAACAAATATAATTGATCAAATTTAAGGGGGCAATTATAAATATTAAAGAAGTCAGTCGCCATTTTAACATACTATAAAAAAAAAAAATTTAAGGTGGATGGCTGCCTTCCTACCCACAAATGTGTGTATACCACTGCTTTCAACTCATCCCTTGTTATTTTCGTTAATTTTATAATTTTTAAACATAAATAATATTTTACTTTTCTTTTGTAAGTCACATTATAACAACTAAAATTAATGTTGACAAAAACATTATATATAATGAAAATAAAATGATAACATTAGTAAATATATCTTTCCTTGTTGGTTCTTGATCATGTGAAAACTTTCTTCACTTATTGGTCATTGGACATGGGGATGTTTTCACAAACATACACTAATCAATTAGGAAATATTCCATCTACAAGATAATAACGGTGTTTGTATTTGACGTTGTTAACTTTTAAACGAAGACTCTAGTGCTACTTCATTAATGTGATCGTTTAATAGTGGTGACTAGTAAATAACATTGATATCATTATTTGACCTGATAATTTCAAAGAACACATGCAAAACCATAGATCATGATATACTATCACTTCAAGCATAATGGATGTGCGTGGATGATCGGCTCGCATTTAGTGCCTTCACCGAGCTTAGGGCAATTTGCTCACACCCATTGTATGCAATCAATGCTACCAAACATGACAAGAAAACCATGTTTATAGCTTGTGTGCCTCGTACAAGAAAACCGTGTTTATACGGGATCATACCAAAATAATCCATACCTAGAAAGTCAACTCGATAATTGCTTATATGCATTCTGGCTACAATTAAACGTGAACTTACGGCCTCATATTCCAAAATGATATCACAAGGATGAAGATGACACCATTTTTTAATAGAATTTATAATAGTTTGTAGGTAATAGAGAAGAATATGGAAAGGATTGAGATAGTTTTATGGTTCAATTTTATATAAAGAGTGAATGTAGCGGTATTTTATTTTAATTATTTTTTTGTGCAATTGATGGATAGAAAGAAACAGGAAAAATATCTAGTAAAAGTTTTATATAAAAGTTTACAACCACAGTACGTGAAAGGGATCGAGTTGTGATCTTCAAATTTTTAGTAAAAAGGAACAGGGGAGAGAGCGTCGTACATCACGTAGGATCACTGCACATGTGCCGGTGACAGGGCTTGAAAGTTTTGAAAGGGAGGCGAAAATTAGGGTAGTCTGAACACATGTTACTTATTTCAAGCGAGTGGGAAAACCACTATTTTTAACTAAAAATAACCTTTCTGACCGAAAAATTAACATTACGGACGAAAAAAGAGGGAGGCGACCATAAAGAAGCTTAGTCCTTGCATGTGAGGCTTGAGCATTACGCATGGCCCGTTATCTTCTCGTTATAAAAGATAAATCTAATTGATTTCTGATAAAATTTTATTTGACGTTAGAATTGTACTAACAATTTGAAACTGGAATTACAGTTATTAAAGCAAGATAACTTAACATGCCACTGAAGAAAAACGCAGAAAACACAAGTAATTATATATATTCAGTACAAATTTAGATCATACATTTAGACTTGAGAGCCTTTATTTAATAATATTATGGCTAATTAAAGAGAAACCATGATGGCACTAAGCTTCAACAGCAGCAACTGGAAGATAAAAGCCTTTACTTTCCTTCTCTTCGTGGCTTGTCTTCCATTCATGGTAGCAAACAGTGAACACTACAAACATAAACAGTTTCAACATGCAATAGAACCCGTTTACGAAAGGAATCGATATAGCCAGCTCTGCGCTAACGCTCCAAGTATATCTTACAAGGAATTTAGCCATTAGAACAACAAAAGCGTACGCGATAGCAAAAAGAAACATCATCAATGATGCTTGTAGTCTTTTGCCTTTCATTAGCTCTGCAGCCTTCCCAATTGCTTTAAGACCATCATAACCATCTTCTAAAACAGAAACTATTAAACTTACCATCGAAAGTGTTGCCACATAAAAGTAGAAAAATGGGATTGAAAGAGTGATAGCTCCCATGAACACAAGTGCCCATGAATTAACTGCCAAGATGGAGGTTATACCAATAGAAATTGTGTATAAAAATGCAATGCCCAAAGTAAGTAAAAGCATGTAAAAGCTGGTTATTATTGGTCTTTTCCAACTGTTTTTAACTTTCAAGAAAATGTCTTTTGGGCCTAAAACTTTTGCAGTGTAAGCTTCAGATGTAGAATAAACTGTGGCAACCAAGAAAAAGAGTGTGATAATTGATGAGATTGCCATGATCAAGAGTTTGACAAGAAGAAATTCACGAATGTCGCTGAATGCACCAGCGTAAGTAGCTTGATCGATCCCGTACGTAAAGTCATGAACCATGTTTGGGTGTTTAGCTAACTGCAACACAAAATCTTTAGCAACAGGTGCAAGTATGTATTCCTGGGCTAAATCTAATTGTGAATACGAAAGAAATACAATGAGTAGGATTGGAATAAGCAGCTTCCCATTTCTGCTTGTAGTCTTGATAGACTCCCTGATTATTCCAAAGAACCCTAGAGAAGATTGGGATTGTGGGGTGAGTTTGTTCTCCATTTCTTTATGTTTCTGGTTCTGTTGATTAAGATTCAATGAAGTTTTGAGTTATATAAGCGTGTTTTTGGCTTGGTAATTATGTCATTTTCAGATGGTTTTTCTTTGTAGGAAGATTGACAGAAAATTGGTTGATAATTTCAAGACATACGCTATAAAAAAAAGTTATAGGTTTGCATCGTTAGTTTCTGAGTATTTTCGTAACAATCAAACTTTTTTCATTGTTGGACTTTAGCATATTAAAATATATTTCGCTTGGAGGGAGTAGAAAGTGACTTTTTGATTGTGACGTGAATACTTGCCGGCCACGGAGTTAATCAGATTGTAAGACAGTGTGTAATGGGCACCTCGAGCCCCAGCAGCCCCTAATGTTTTAACAGGGCTAAGCGGGCACACTACCCCCTCCTCGGCGGCTGCCTTTTCTCCCCCCAACGGCCCCACTCCACACTTTCTCCTTTCGTTTGTGATTCGCTAATGTGGGGTTTTGAGAGTGATGATGTGACACAATGAGGAATATTTTTCAGTGGGGCAACTACCGTAAGGTTTTAAGGTTTTCAGTGGATGATGATGTGGCAGAAAATTTCGATGGGGAAAGATTTCGGTGAGTGACTACTGTGGATAGTCTAAGGGCAACTTTTTATTTTAAAACTCTATGGATCTTATACGTCTCGTATATACTATACAAGGCATACATCCCTTCTGAGGCCCAATAATTCGATAATGATTAATTTCTTATACGTTTTGTATAGGCATATACGAAACGTATATGAGTCCAATCACTGACCATGCGAAATTATGACAAATAATAATTGTTCCCTATAAACCTCATATAGATTTATGCAAGGCGTATAGAACATGTGAGTGGTGTAATGTGTGTTTAATTATACTAGTGGTGATTAAATTCAAAATCAAAAGGTTAATATTTACTAAAGAAGGGTTACGATGGCTTATTATAAATAATTAATATCTACATTTAAAGAATAAAACCTTTATACTATTAAATAAAAACAAATTAGACATATTTATAACAAAATGACATTGTCACAAAAATAGTTTTGTCGTTAATTTAGAAAAACAAAACTTTTTAAAATATCAAAGTTGAAAAAAATGATATTCTTTTCTTAATTAAGTTATTTAGTTATACATATTTCCAACCATATATTGTCTCAAACTATTTTTTAAAATTCTTTAATCTTTATTAAATACTTAATATTTTTTACATAATTAATAATATATACAAAAGATAAAAGATAAATAGAAAATTTTTTGAGAGTTAAAAAAGAGAAATGAATACTATAGGTTTATACTAAAGAAAAAGAAAGAAATATTGTAGGTTTAAAATTAAAAAAAGAGAGAGATAAATACGATAGGTTTAAAAAATGCATGCGATATAGTGGCGGAACTTGGACTAAGTGAGAGGGGACGGAAATTTTTGAAATCCAATATACATGTTAATTTTTTGAAGCGAGAGGAATGAAACCACTATTTATAACTAAAAATAACATTTCGATCGAAAAATTAACACTACGGACGAAAAAGAGGAGGGGCGATCGCCCTCTAGCCCCTAAATAGCTTCGCCCAATGATGCGATAGGAGCCAAAACTACAACTCCTTGTAACTCAAACTTTTACAAAATGGTTAACAACCATACCATCCGGTAAACATTGAGAAATACGCTCCTAAATGAACATATACGAGGCAAACAAAATATGTGAAAAACAAAAAAATGTTGTAATAAAACTATGGTTAGCTCACATTAACAATCTTTAGAGTAGATTAGAAGAGAAAAATAGAAGAGATTTTAGAGAGAATTGTATAACACTTTAGAATGTATACAAGATGTGCATCTTTCTCTTTACATTGAAGTGGTATTTAAACTATAAAAGAGTTGGCTTTTGGGAGACAAGAAACAAAAACATTTAATGCTTAGTCCAAGAATATGTCCATATAAGTTTTGAGTGTTGAAAAAGCTTTCATAAAATCCATCCAAATATATAAATATATAACACTCCCCCTTTGGATAATACTTTTTCAAACTTGGAATTTTATTTTAAACTACTGCCTCATTAAAAACCTTGCTAAAGAAAACCCAGTGGGAAAAAACTTTAGCTAAGGAAAAAAGAGTGCAATATATAACTCCCCCTCAAATTATCATCTGATGTTACTATATCGTTTGTACATGTCGCATTCCGATATCATGTACGTGTTTCCTGGAAATTGCTGTAGGTAGTGCTTTTGTGAAAAGGTCTGCTGAATTGTTGCTAGATGAAACATATTTCATTTCAACTTGATTGTCTTTGATAAGATCTTGAGTGTATGAAAAGAATCTTGGTGGTATATGTTTTGTCCTGTCACTTTTGATATACCCTTCTTTCATCTGTGAGATACAAGCTGCATTGTCTTCATAAATTGTAGTTGGACTTCTATCTTTATCTAGCCCACATGAAGTCAATATAAAGTTAGTCATAGACCTTAACCATGCACACTCTTTAGAGGCCTCATGTAGTGCAATAACTTCAGCATGATTTGATGATGTTGCAACAAGTGTTTGCTTTTGAGAACGCCATGAAATTGCAGTTCCTCCGTTCAAGAAAACATATACAGTTTGAGATCTTGCCTTATGATGATCAGATAAATAACCTGCATCTGCATAACCAACTAATTCTTCTTTTGAATCGTTACGATAAAATAAACCTAAATCAGTAGTTCCTCGAAGGTATCGAAAAATATGTTTAATTCCATTCCAATGCCTTTTTGTAGGTGCTGAACTAAATCTTGCTAATAACTTAACTGCAAAAGAAATATCTGGTCTTGTACAGTTAATAAGATACATAAGAGCACCAATTGCACTAAGGTATGGTACCTCCGAACCGAGAACTTCTTCACCATCTTCGCATGGGCGAAATGGATCATTGTCAACAAGTGATCTAACTACCATTGGGGTGGTTAAAGAATTTGCATTTTCCATATTCAAACGCTTTAAGAGCCTTTCTATATAATTTGATTGATGCACAAGTATTCTGTTAGGCATATGCTCAATCTGTAAACCAAGACAATACTTGGTTTTTCCAAGATCTTTCATTTCAAATTCATTCTTTAAGAGAGTAATTAATTCATGAATTTCTTTACGCGTCCCAATTATATTTAGATCATCAACATACACAGCTATGATCACAAATCCTGACGCTGTCTTTTTAATAAAGACATATGAACAAATAAGATTATTTGTATAACATTTACTTTTCAAATAATCACTCAAACCATTGTACCACATCCTTCCCGATTGTTTCAATCCATACAGAGATCTTTGTAATTTAATTGAACACATTTCTTTATGTTTTGAACCTAATGCTTCAGGGATTTTAAATCCTTCAGGAATTTTCATATAGATGTCACTATCAAGTGATCCATACAAGTAAGCTGTCACCACATCCATAAGACGCATTTCTAGATTTTAGATACCGCTAAGCTGATTAAATATCTAAAAGTGATTGCATCAATAACAGGAGAATATGTTTCCTTATAGTCAATCCCTGGTCTTTGAGAAAAACCTTGAGCCACAAGTCTGGCTTTATATCTTGTAACTTCATTTTTCTCATTTCGTTTCCGCACAAAATGCCACTTGCAACCCACAGGTTTTACGGTCTTTGGTGTGATAACAATTGGACCAAAAACTTTTCGTTTGTTAAGTGAATCTAATTCAGCTTGCATAACATTTTTCCATTTGTTCCAATCATCTCGATTTTGACAATCGTTGACTGATTTTGGTTCTGGAGCATCCTCTCCACTTATAATCTCATTTGCCACAGAATATGAAAATATCTCATCAATAGTTTCCATTTCATATCGGTTCCATAATGTGTTTGTGTGACCATAGTTAATTGACATCTCTCTGTTAATATCATTCATTTCTTCATCAGGAAATGTTTTGATGTTTTGAATTTCATCAGAATCATTTTCCTTATGGTCACTTTTTTTTTCAGATCCATTTCTTTTTCGAGGATTTTTATCCTTTGATCCGATTGGTCTACCACGTTTCAAACATCTTTGAGATTCATGAGTTGGATCTTTAGCCAATTCCTTACTTGGAATCTCAACCCGAGCTGGAGCATTTTTAGCTGGTATATGAGATTTTGTTACTTTTTTTGTATCAGTAAATGCATCTGGCAATTGATTTGCTATATCTTGCATATGAATTATCTTTTGAAATTCTGTCTCACATTGTTTTGTTCTTGGATCAAGATATAACAATGAAGGTTCACATCATGAGACATTCTTTTCCTTTATGTTCTTTTCTCCCACTAACGATGGAAAATTTGTCTCATCAAAGTGACAATCAGCAAAACGTGCTGTAAATACATCACCTGTTAGGGGTTCAAGATATCTTATGATGAATGTTGTTTAGTATCCAACATAGATTCCCAATCTTCTTTGAGGACCCATTTTTGTGCGTTGTGGTGGTGCAATAGGAACATACACCGCACATCCAAATATTCTGAGGTGGGAAATGTTAGGCTCTTGGCCAGAAGCAAGTTGTATAGGAGAATACTTGTGATTTGCACTAGGTCTCATACGAATTAATGATCCAGCATGTAAAATTGCATGACCCCAAATAGACACAGGAAGTTTCGTTTTCATTATTAATGGTCTTGCAATTAATTGTAGTCGTTTTATCAATGATTCAGCTAAACCATTTTGTGTATGTACATGAGCAACCGGGTGTTCAACAACAATTCCAATTGACATGCAATCATCATTAAAAGCATGTGATGTGAATTCACCTGCATTATCAAGCCTCACCCTTTTAATGGTATAATCCGGAAAATGTGCTCGTAATTTTATAATTTGAGCAAGAAATTTTGCAAATGCCACATTACGAGTCGATAATAAAGAAACATGAGACCATCTGCTAGATGCGTCTATTAAGACCATGAAGTATCTAAATGATCCACATGGTGGATGAATTGGTCCACATATATCACCTTGAATTCTTTCAAGAAATAATGGAGATTCATGCTCAATCTTTAATGGTGAAGGCCTTGTAACAAGTTTTCCAAGAGAGCATGATACACATAATGGTATTTTATCTATTTGGGGTAACTTTTGGTCTCTCAATGAATGTCCATGTGTATTTTCGATTATTCTTTTCATCATTGTAGATCCTGGATGACCCAGTTTATCATGCCATATGTTAAAAGTAACAGGATCACAATATTTTTCTTTAACTGCCATGTGTGCTTGAGGCACATTTATTTGTGTATAATGCAAACCAGAATTAAGCATTGGTAATTTTTACAGTATGACATTTTTTCCCATGATATACAAATATTTTTCATTTTCAATAGTAGTTGACTGGGTGTCATAACCATTTTGATATATGTTCTTGAAACTCAACAAGTTTCTTGTTGATTTTGGGGAATACAAAGCATTCTCAATTAAGAGTTTTGTACCATTTGGTAAAACCAAATTTGCTTTTCTCACTCCTTCTATCAAGTCTGTAGGACCTGATATTGTATTAATTGTTCCCTTTGTTGGTTTCAATACATGAAAATATTTTTTAGATTTAAGAATAGAGTGTGTTGCACCACTATTTTCTATACACATATCTCCATCACTTGTTTGAATGAGTTCTCCATTGATATTCATTTTACTCTTCAAATAAAGGAAAAATTAATGAGATATTACGAAAACTTTAACATGACCATTGAATATATTACATAAACGAAAAATTAATTATACATAATTTAGAATGATAATCTAGAAAATGCATAATTGTTACACCTATTTATCAAGACAACATATTCGTTCAAAGTTCCAAATTAGGTAATAAAATCTGCGTTATTCAGTTCAGTGTTCGCATCATCAAACTTGTCCACATGGTTAACTTCTTTCTCTTTTTCCTTAAGAGATGCTTGATATAGCTTGCATAGATGAGAGGGTGTGTGTAACATCCGGCCCCTTAACACCCCGATATTGTCCGCTTTGACGAAGCTCACGGTTTTGTCTGGGTCGGCAGGATTCCGCCCCTGCAGGCTATGTCGCCCAAAAGGCCTCGATAGGTGTAAGGCGATTGTTACTTATGAACCAAGATCTCTCCAGTTCACTGACCGATGTGGGATCACATGGATCCTCCCCCACTTAGGAGACCAGCGTCCTCGCTGGCACAACCGATCGAGTGCAACCGGAGTGGCTCTGATACCACTTGTAACATCCGGCCCCTTAACACCCCGATATTGTCCGCTTTGCCGAAGCTCACGGTTTTGTCTGGGTCGGCAGGATTCCGCCCCTGCAGGCTATGTCGCCCAAAAGGCCTCGATAGGTGTAAGGCGATTGTTACTTATGAACCAAGATCTCTCCAGTTCACTGACCGATGTGGGATCACATGGATCAAGGGCCCACTTTGGCCCAACAATTTCCCTTGTGGCCCAATAGAGGCCCATAAGAACACTTTAATTCTAGGCCTTGTAACATTTGGCCGGGCCTTTGTATTCCAACAGCCCATATCATTGGTCCACACATTCCAATAAGCCTCCCAACCCTCCATTGTTCAAGAACTATTCCAAGGCCCATAGATTTGGGCCCAAGGCCCAACTTGTTACACCAAGGCCCAACAAGTAACTTGGTCACATTGTTCGGTCCATATGCCATGATTAGGCCCACATGGGTTCACTACATTTCATAAGATCAAAATAAGATATGTCAAAAGAATGTTTGCTTAATTAATAAATAATTATGCAATAAATGTTCAAAACGTACAAGATCAACAAAGATGAGTTGGAAACTAAGCACTAAGTCTTCCATCAAAGCAAATGGCTTATAACTAATGACAAGATGATAACTTATAATATCATTGACTTGAATCAAACATATGGGACCGAACAGGGATCATGACCAAGTCTTACGCGTATTAGCCAACTTTAGGGCTAACACCTACATCCACACACACAAGACCCTACAAACTTATACTTATAAGTCTTAACAACGTGAAATCAATACAGGAACGTGAAAACAAACCCAATTACAACACAGAGCGCGTGCATTCTTTTGTTTAAGCTAAGTCAACTCAACAGCTACAAGGTGAGTTCATTGCCCCTTTTCTAACATTTTTGTTTTAAATCGCGGGGCTGAGAAGCATGCGTAAACTGTTTTATGTAAATTGTTTACTTGAATGCTTTTATATGTTTTACATGTATAAATGTTATCCTAGACTTATGTTTAGGTAACTGCTACGTACTAAAGAACTATTTCAATTAACTGATTTCAAAGAACTAAAGATCTCAACAAAGAACTATTTTCAAAGAACTATTCTCAAAGAACTAACGATCTATTTTCAAAGAACTAACGGTCTATTCTCAAAGAACTAACGATCTATTTTCAAAGAACTATTTCAAGGGTGTGTTGTCAAAGAACTAACGATCTATTTTCAAAGAACTATTTCAAGGGTGTGTTGTCAAAGAACTAACGGTCTATTCTCAAAGAACTAACGATCTATTTCAAAGAACTAAGTACAAAGAACTATTTTGAGGAACATCTGGGAAATGCTCAAAGATAACATGTGCCAAAGAACTAAAGAACTATACGAACTATGGACGGTCTAAAGAACTATAAAAGCCTATATATCAAGAGATGTCCTAGCTAGACTGATTGATTATAGGTCACATGTTTGATGAGGTTTACAGATCTCCTTTACTACTAAGTACCTTGATTGACAGACTAGTCTACTCGAGTTGACCAAAGGCCCCAATCATTAGGACTTAGATTTTGTTGAATGTTTATTCATTTATTTAATTAAGCATTTATAACTAATTCTGCAATTGTTGTTTTAATCATATTTGTATGATGAATATATGAAATCAAGAGAGATTTCAAACGATTGCAATTACAGGAACAGAGAACAGAGGAATCATGGGTGTTTAAAGGTGTATGGTAGGTAAAAACGCTTAATTATCATTAACAACAATGTCCTATGCGGATTAGTATGTGGTGGGACGTCGTCTGGGCGGGGTTGTAGCCTTGACCCAGGGGTATGCCCTATATATAAGCATACCGATCTGGATGATACATGTGGTGTTAATGAGGTTAGGGTCTTTACCGAAAGAAGGGTTCAAAACATTTTCAAATTTACAAAACTATATGAACTCACCAACCATGTGTTGACTTGATCTTTTTGCATGACTTCTCAGGTGACGAACAGGTCAATTAGGAAGTCATTACTTCTGGACTAGGACTTCAATTAGAAGACTTAGTGTTTTGGACCTGCATATTCTTGAAGACATCATTACACATACCATTTTGTATATCTTGTGTGAATACAAGATAGAAACTCATGGTGTTAACAGTAGATTTACATTGTTAAATTATAAACAATACTGATGTAATTTAACTTTGTAATTCTATCATATTTAGCATTTCTCATTTATGTATCATGTGCCATATAACAGTCTGATCAATCCGATTATCACTCACGATATCGCGCCCCGGGAACCTTCCGCCCGACGGGACAACCGATCCTATCCCGCCGGCTCGGGGTGTGACAGATTGGTATCAGAGCCATGGTTATAGAGAAATATAGGTCATTTATTTAAACGGTTTGGCCTAGACTATAACCTAGGGACCCTGCATGTAGAGAACATAGGAATTAGGAATTTATGTGCATGGTGTCTTCTGCATTCGATCATTGCACTAACCAATGTTCTATTGGTTATGATTAGAATGTCACCAAGAAGACAACCATCACCGCCTCTACCTTCGCAGGAGACGGACCCAGCAGTCGAGGCACTTGCAACTTTGATCACTGAACAGTTGGTGGCGGTTCTCCCTAGAATCATCGCCCGGATCAGGAATAGTGAGGAGTTTGCTAAAATCTTCCCACTACTTTCTACAGAGCAGAAGAAATCGGAAACAGGGGAGTCGAGCAAGAAGCGAAAAAGGTGTCATCCTAAAAAATCAAGAGACCTTGTAATCTACACTGAGGCCATTCCTTTTCGTCAGATGGCCGTTGCTCCGGAGTCAGAGGGTCATAAGTGTTATGCTGGCAAATTTCCTTTATGTGCCACGTGCGGTCTTCACCATGCTAAGGGTAAACTGTGCAAACATTGTCTGAACTGTGGGGAAAAGGGACACTGGAGTCGTGATTGTAATAATCCCCCGACTCATAACCAGAATCCTGGAAACACTACATATCCTCTTCCTCGATACAGAAAGGATTGCTATGTGTGCGGATTATCCGAACACATTTCACGAGACTGCCCCGTGAGGATATCTTCCACAAGTCCTGCACATTCTAAGGGAAAAACTCCCCTCTGTTCAGTTTGTCACCACCATCATCGAGCTGAACTTTCATGTGTATCATGTACGCTTTGTGGAAGATACGGACACTGGATTCAAAAGTGTCGGTTAAATTCGACCAGGAAACAGAAACAAAAAGCGAGCACCTCTACTTCCTTTCAACACAACAACTGCTACACGTGCGGAATGCACGGACATTTCGCGAGGGACTGTGCTAGGAAAATGCCTCTAGCAGACCCAGCAGTCACTGAGGAACTACTTGCTTTACCAGCTCCTGGGGAACATTCGGAGTCCGATGACCCCACATGTATGCATATTTCATAATGTTATGTTAAATTGCTTATCAGAGTGCTAATTTTAAAAGCATACTCCATTGTGACTTTAGAAACAATGAATTCAAGGAACTGTAAGAAGTTAGTTGCAAATAAGATAATAGGAATGATAACCTAACAAAGTCTTTGATTAAATAAACGTTAAGTAAATAAATAAAGGTAGAATAATAGAAGGCCATAGATAGTTAGATGCTAAAGCCAGTATGCAAACTATTATTCCGTCACCTAGAACTATAGAACTCAAATCATTTGATTTAGAGAACCTCGGTTTTAGGATATCAGGAAAGGATGACCTTAAGAACTGTGCTAGAATCATAGCTAAATTAGGATAAGTAAACCAAGAGAAAGCAGTTAGGAATGCAAGGCAAAGATGTACCAAAGATAAATATTCCGAATAAAAGATGGGCATTCCAAGTTATGGTAATGCTATTCGGATGGAAGAACGCTCCCGTGGTTTTCATGAACCACATGAACCGAGGGTGTATATTGTATCTGGATCAAATTATCATTTCCACTATGGATGGTATACTGATTCATCTTAGCGACAAGACAGAACGCGAACAACATATCAGGGATAATCTAGAGTTGTAAAGGAAGAACAACCCTATGTTAAATTCTTAAATTGTGAATTAAGGATAAGAATAAGTAACAGTGGAAATAACATTTACAATAGGTTTCAGTAAGTCACATGATTTTGGGTAGGAGTGAGGTAAATATACATCACCTCACAGTGAGTATAGGGTTACTTAGAAGGGATAAACCATTACCTTTATTCCGATAGTAATCCCATATCTTAAGTAGACCTTCCCGACATATAAGACCACTTTCAAAGTTGAGAACAAATTAAACAGATGGTGAAGTATGTATACGGTTATATCAAATAACCTAAGAATTCACCATGTGACGTGAGAATCTTAACCAGACGATCAAGATTCAGAGTTGTCAGAGTCACTTATGAAAGCTTTAAGGAGTGTGTCAGGTGATAGAACAGAAAGACAATTTGAGATAAACTGGATGAAATGCCTACCACCAAAATGGTGGATTTCGGTGATAGGTCAATCCAGAAGAATTACTCTTGAGAAAGCACATGAACCAGATAATTAGTGCATTCGGGCGCCGATAAAATGTACTGAGAATTACAGAGATTTTATTGGTGGCCGGGAATGAAGAAAGACATAGCCGAATACGTCGGCAGATGTCTTGCGTGTGCAAGAGTAAAGGCGGAACACCAGAAACCGTCTGGTTTATTGGAACAGCCTGAGATTCCACTCTGGAAGTGGGAACAAATAGCTATGGACTTCATTACCAAGCTACCCCGCACTTCCAGTGGTCACGATACAATTTAGGTGATCATCGATCGTTTAACAAAATCTGCTCACTTCTTGCCGATGCGTGAAACATTCACGATGGATAAACTGGCAAGATTGTACATCAATGAGATAGTGGTACGCCATGGTGTGCCAATGTCAATTATTTCGGATAGAGACAGCAGATTTACTTCAAGGTTCTGGCAATCACTGCAGAAATCTCTAGGGACACAGTTAAATCTGAGTACAGCTTACCATCCACAAACGGACGGCCAAAGCGAACGTACAATTCAAACCCTAGAGGATATGTTAAGAACTTGTGTTCTAGATTTCGGTGGTAATTGGGATTCTCATTTGCCACTGATCGAGTTCTCCTACAACAACAGTGATCACAGCAGCATCGGTCGTGCCCCATTCGAGGCTCTTTATGACCGAAAATGTCGGTCGCCGATCTGTTGGCTGGAAGTAGGAGATAATCGTATCACTGGGCCAGAACCTATACAAGAAACTATAGACGAGATAGCTCAAATACAACAAAGACTACAAGCAACACGAAGCAGACAAAAGAGCTATGCTGATAAACGGCGCAAGCCGTTGGAAATTTCAAGTGGGAGATCGTGTCATGTTAAAGACTTCCCCTTGGAAAGGTGTAGTTCGATTCGCGAAGAAAGGCAAACTAACACCACGATACGTGGGACCGTTCGAGATCGTCGAACGTATTGGTCCTGTGGCGTACAGGTTGAGCTTACCGAACGAACTCAGTGGTGTGCATGACGTGTTTCACGTCTCGAACTTAAAGAAATGCCTTGCTGACGAATCACTCGTCATTCCACTTGAAGAGATTCAAGTTGATGAACAGTTGCACTTTATCGAAGAACCTTTAGAGATTATGGATCGCAAGGTCAAACAACTGAGGCGAAGCCGTATCCCTATTGTAAAGGTTCGTTGGAACTCAAGACGTGGACCCGAGTTTACTTGGGAACGTGAAGATCACATGAAGTTAAAGTATCCCCAACTGTTTGAAGAGGAAGCTGTACCCGATAACAACTCTTAAATTTCGGGACGAAATTTCTTTAACAAGGGGAGACTGTAACAGCAAGTACCGGATCGTCCGGCAAGTCCGTACGGTACGTGTACTTTCAACAGTAACTATGTGTACTTATACGATTGTGAACAGTACTTGTATTAACAGGATCTTAAATACAAGAAATCGTTGCACGTATTTCCGTATAAACTTAAATACATTAAAGTACAACGTACATTTGAAACATTAGTTGTGTTTATTAAGTGAAAACTTAATTTCAGTTAACACAACAAATCATGAGAAACAACTGAACTCAAACAATATTCAGAAACATATCGGTTGCGATCTGACGTCCACAAATGACAGGAATCAGATGACCGACAAGTCAGTACAAGAACGATGTGAAAGCAGGATGTTTAGTTGAGTCCGACAGTGAGGAAACACAATTCAAACACAATTACAGTGTTATTTCAGAATAACGAACTGACAGTGTGTTTGCGTGGGTGACGATTCACACAAACATATCTGTGAGTTTAGAGTTCTGAAATAATGACTGAAAAGTAGAAAACAAAAGTCCGAAAGCAAAACCATCGACGTATTCGTTCGGGTGACGATTCGAACGAATTACGCGCGAAGGTGACGCGATCTGACGAAACGAAAACGAAAACACGACACGAACGAAAGTAATTTAATGAAATAAAATAAATAACATTTTACAAGTTTGAAACTCATCAAAATAATTAATTTAAACTCTTTTTATTTAATTCCATTTAAATTACGCGTAATTTTCCGGAAACGTAACGAAAACGCGAACCGAGCAACAAAAACGAACCCGAATACCCACCGGGTATTTAAAGCCCAAAAAATGAGGCTTTTCCCTCATTTTCTTCTCTTCCTTCTTCCTAAAAACCCTAAATCCCGGTATTGAGCCACCACACCATTTTCAAACTTCAAGAGCTTGTATCTCACTCAATTCTCAACGAAATTGATTGATTCTTTCGCCCACGCGTAGCCCTCGACTTCCTCTACATGAAAGTACAGTGGATCTAAGCCTATCACCACTGAAAAACAAGGTATGAAGCTGTGAAAGTCACGAATTTTAGGGTTTTCAAACCCTTTGGTCGGCCACCCCTACTAACCTAGTGTTACACCATCTTCTTTGAACCTAACCAACTCGAAACTGGTTCTAGCACATCTGGGACAGCATGGGGCTTGACCTAGGACAAAGATGGCCACTGGAGGTGCGGCTGGAAATAGCCCACCGAATGTCAAAGAGTCGAATGACTCACATTGCCGAAGGAGCAACAGTCGGCCTAGCCTCATTCGTCCAAGAGCCATGCTTCATTCGACAGCTACCCCATTCGACCCACCTCACATTCGGCTAACCCTCTTCCCATTCGACAGAACCATCATGCGCCACTCTACACTCATTCGGCCTAGGCAGCACCTTCATTCGTGGATTCTCATTCGTGGGTTTTCATTCGACCTACACAGATCCCATTCGGCCACCCTGTTTGGCCTACTCACAAGAGCCTCATTTGGTCCAAGGAACAAGCTCAACAACCTTTCCCCGTTGACCATCTCATATGGCAGCCAACCATAATACCATTGGGCCAAAACCCTAGATCGAGAGACTACATGGGCCCAACAGAAACTAATCAGGCCCAGCGTAGATAATTTCGGTCCAACAATCACTAGCAAGACCCAAATCCATTGATTTAGCCATTTTAACTCAACTGGCCCAGATGACTAATCCAAGCCCAGTACCATTGTAATGCAAGGCCACTACTTAGACCCAACAGGCCCAACAGTAGGCCCAATTGTATTCTGGTAGGCCCAGGATAGGCCCAACAGCCTACTGTCCAGGCCCAAGGATATTTTGGCCCAAATAATCTGTTCCAGCCCAGTAGCCCTAGTAGGCCCCAATTATTTAACCAAAAACCTTGTTTGGCCCATATCCATTAGGTGACACAAGGACTAAATTGGCCCATTATCGATTTCAGCCCAAAAGATCTAGGCCCAGGTTGGCCCAAGACCTGTTTTATTTCGGGCCTTGATGGAATCCAAGGGGCCCAGCAAAATCAGCTCAAGGCCCACTGTTTTTGGCCCAAGGCCACGATTCTGGCCAACAGCCCAATTTTTAGGCCCACAGTTGTTTCAGCCCATGTAAGCAAGGCCCAGCTTGGCCTATGAACTATTTTGGTGAAGGCCTGAGACAAAACTCATTGGGCCCAGCAAAATCAGCCCTAGGCCCACAGAAACTGATCCAAGGCCTATTTGTGAGGCCCTTGTCCTCATTTTGGAGTCACTTTGCTATTAACTTGGCCAACAGCCTACTTCTGGCCCACTTTTGAATCCTACAGCCCATTCTAACTATAGGCCCAACAAATCTTGCCTGGACCCACTTTGGCCCAACAATTTCCCTTGTGGCCCAATAGAGGCCCATAAGAACACTTTAATTCTAGGCCTTGTAACATTTGGCCGGGCCTTTGTATTCCAACAGCCCATATCATTGGTCCACACATTCCAATAAGCCTCCCAACCCTCCATTGTTCAAGAACTATTCCAAGGCCCATAGATTTGGGCCCAAGGCCCAACTTGTTACACCAAGGCCCAACAAGTAACTTGGTCACATTGTTCGGTCCATATGCCATGATTAGGCCCACATGGGTTCACTACATTTCATAAGATCAAAATAAGATATGTCAAAAGAATGTTTGCTTAATTAATAAATAATTATGCAATAAATGTTCAAAACGTACAAGATCAACAAAGATGAGTTGGAAACTAAGCACTAAGTCTTCCATCAAAGCAAATGGCTTATAACTAATGACAAGATGATAACTTATAATATCATTGACTTGAATCAAACATATGGGACCGAACAGGGATCATGACCAAGTCTTACGCGTATTAGCCAACTTTAGGGCTAACACCTACATCCACACACACAAGACCCTACAAACTTATACTTATAAGTCTTAACAACGTGAAATCAATACAGGAACGTGAAAACAAACCCAATTACAACACAGAGCGCGTGCATTCTTTTGTTTAAGCTAAGTCAACTCAACAGCTACAAGGTGAGTTCATTGCCCCTTTTCTAACATTTTTGTTTTAAATCGCGGGGCTGAGAAGCATGCGTAAACTGTTTTATGTAAATTGTTTACTTGAATGCTTTTATATGTTTTACATGTATAAATGTTATCCTAGACTTATGTTTAGGTAACTGCTACGTACTAAAGAACTATTTCAATTAACTGATTTCAAAGAACTAAAGATCTCAACAAAGAACTATTTTCAAAGAACTATTCTCAAAGAACTAACGATCTATTTTCAAAGAACTAACGGTCTATTCTCAAAGAACTAACGATCTATTTTCAAAGAACTATTTCAAGGGTGTGTTGTCAAAGAACTAACGATCTATTTTCAAAGAACTATTTCAAGGGTGTGTTGTCAAAGAACTAACGGTCTATTCTCAAAGAACTAACGATCTATTTCAAAGAACTAAGTACAAAGAACTATTTTGAGGAACATCTGGGAAATGCTCAAAGATAACATGTGCCAAAGAACTAAAGAACTATACGAACTATGGACGGTCTAAAGAACTATAAAAGCCTATATATCAAGAGATGTCCTAGCTAGACTGATTGATTATAGGTCACATGTTTGATGAGGTTTACAGATCTCCTTTACTACTAAGTACCTTGATTGACAGACTAGTCTACTCGAGTTGACCAAAGGCCCCAATCATTAGGACTTAGATTTTGTTGAATGTTTATTCATTTATTTAATTAAGCATTTATAACTAATTCTGCAATTGTTGTTTTAATCATATTTGTATGATGAATATATGAAATCAAGAGAGATTTCAAACGATTGCAATTACAGGAACAGAGAACAGAGGAATCATGGGTGTTTAAAGGTGTATGGTAGGTAAAAACGCTTAATTATCATTAACAACAATGTCCTATGCGGATTAGTATGTGGTGGGACGTCGTCTGGGCGGGGTTGTAGCCTTGACCCAGGGGTATGCCCTATATATAAGCATACCGATCTGGATGATACATGTGGTGTTAATGAGGTTAGGGTCTTTACCGAAAGAAGGGTTCAAAACATTTTCAAATTTACAAAACTATATGAACTCACCAACCATGTGTTGACTTGATCTTTTTGCATGACTTCTCAGGTGACGAACAGGTCAATTAGGAAGTCATTACTTCTGGACTAGGACTTCAATTAGAAGACTTAGTGTTTTGGACCTGCATATTCTTGAAGACATCATTACACATACCATTTTGTATATCTTGTGTGAATACAAGATAGAAACTCATGGTGTTAACAGTAGATTTACATTGTTAAATTATAAACAATACTGATGTAATTTAACTTTGTAATTCTATCATATTTAGCATTTCTCATTTATGTATCATGTGCCATATAACAGTCTGATCAATCCGATTATCACTCACGATATCGCGCCCCGGGAACCTTCCGCCCGACGGGACAACCGATCCTATCCCGCCGGCTCGGGGTGTGACAGTGTGCGAGAAGCTTTCGACAAATGATTTTTACTTCCACATCTAAAACATGAGTTGTCGTTATGTTGAGATGTACCAACTTTATTTTGAAACTTGTATTGTTGGTTCTCATTTTGTAGGTTGTGGTAGTTATTAGCTCTTTGGCTACGACCACGCCCACGACCACTACCACGACCTCGACCTCGACCGTTATAATTATTGTTCCATTTAAATGGATGGTTGAAACGGTTTTTATCAAAACGACCACGACCATGCCCACGTCCACGTCCACGTGTATGTTCAAAAGTTTTAGCATCGTTATGACTAATAACATTAGATTCTGGTAATGCCATTGATCCCGTGAGACATGCAAGATGATTTTTCATTAACACTTCATTGTTTTTCTCTGCTACAAGAAGTAGAGCATTCAGATCAGAATTTCTTTTGAATCCTTGCACACGTAAATACGTTTGCAAGACGGCGTTTGATGCATGAAAGGTGCTAAAAGTTTTTTTAGCATATCTTCTTCAGTAACATTTTGCCCACAAAATCTAAGTATTGAGCATATTCTGAACAAAGCAGATGTGTAGTCATTCACCTTTTTAAAATCTTGTAGTCTTAAATTTGACCATTCATCTCGAGCAGCTAGAAGTAACACTGCTTTTTGATGATTAAATCTTTCTTGTAAACGAACCGAACGAACACGAACAGACCCTTGTTCGTGTTCGTTCGTTAAGCATTATATGTGTTCGTGAACAGTTCATGAACAATTAGCGAACGGATTTTTTTTGTTCGTGTTCGTTCGTTAAGATATTACATTTGTTCGTGTTCGTCTGTTAATTTTATACCTGAACACAAACGAACACAAACGAACACAAACGAACACAAACGAACATAAACGAACACAAACCAACTTAACTTGAAACTAAAGTGATATCCCAGACATAATTATACATAATCTTCCAAAAGATAAATCAAGTATTTTGAACTAACTATTAAAAATAACAATTATAACCATAGTTATCCTAACAAAGTGTCTCAAAAGATCAAAGTCTGCCACATTCTTTAAACGATTAACCAATTTTCATCCTGAAATTAAGAAACAAAGACAAGAATTAGACAAAACATGTTAAAAAAATTTGATAAACATAATATTATAAAACCAGTTGATTCATAAATACAATGCAACAAAATGATATAAGTTGAAATTTGCAAAAGATATTACCTCAGAAAACAAACAACATCTCCTTCTTCACGGAATCTCAACATATACAACATCTTCATTTTCCTACAATTATTAAAGAAAACAAGTTCAGCATAATAAGTAAACAATTATTAAAGTCAAAAACGAATAAGTGGTTACCTTCTTCTTTTTTTTTGCAGCCCATAGTAATGACGATACCAATCAGCCCCACAAATAAGCATGTCCACCATTTTAGTTCCTAAAGCGGATCGATGGGGATCAATAACCCTTCCACCTGCACTAAAAGTTGATTCTAAAGCTACGGTAGTGATTGGAATAGCTAAGATATCAGCTGCCATTTTAGATAAAATTCTATACTTAAGTTTGTTATCCTTCCACCACACCAATGCATCAAAATAAACACCTTGCTCAGGGATGCATACTCCTTCATCCAAATAAGTGGTTAACTCTGACTTCACGCTTTCAACACAACCAATAGTTCTAATATGTTGATCATATTTAGCACTACCAGTCTTGATACCCTTCCCAAATCTAGAAGCAATAAAGTTAGAACCACTTCTACTCCGACTTAAACCACTACCAACATTTTCACTTCCAGATGAAACAAAATTTGGCTCTTTATAAGTCTCAACGTATTCATTGAACAATTCTCCCAAATTAAATTTAACTAACTCAATCTCTTCAAGAGCCTTGTCCTTAGAATACATGGCTTTAAAAGAAAAGTCAAGTAATTCAAGCTTGTATCTAGGATCCAAAATAGAAGCAATTGAAATCAACAAATTACACGAACCCCAATACTTATCAAATTTCTTTTTCATTTCCTCAGCCATGCATTTCATAGAGCCATTCTCATCTGAAGCAACTTCATCTAATGCTTCTTTTATCCCATATAATTCACTAAGAAATAAGTTCGATCCGCATCCTCGTTAAAAAGTGCCAAGAAAGAGCAAACATCTTCAACCTTTTTCCAATCCTCACCACTCGGTAAAGTGTTATATGAACTTCCTCAAAAACTTCTTTAAACTCCAAAGCAGAAGACAACATGGCATATGTGGCATTCCACCGAGTACTAACATCTAAGATTAGATGTTTCTTTGACTTTTGCAGTTGCTTTGAAAGCTCACCAAAGAGATGCAATCGACCCGAAGAGGCTGTCACATGTTTCACACTCTCACGTACATTATGAATTATGTCTTTAATCTGCAATAAGCCATCTTGTACCAATAGGTTAAGAATATGTTCACAACACCTCACATGAAACAAACTTCCATTAATAGCAAGCTTCTTTTGAAGATTCAAGTTTTCTTTTAACTTAAGAGCCACCACATTATTAGTCCTAGCATTATCAACTGTCAGAGTAGACACCTTCGTCTCAATTTTCCACTCTTTTAGACGCTTAAAGAGACAATCATAGATACGAACTCCAGAATATGGTGGAGGTATGTCAACAAAATTCAAAATGCATTTAAGTAGCTTAAAATCCGAGTCTACAAAGTGGCATGTTACTACCATGTAATGAATATTCTGAATTGATGTCCACATGTCAGTTGTAATGCTAACACGGTTAACCGTATTTAATAGTTTTTGAATTCTTTTTCTTCCAATTTCATAACTGGAAATACAGTCTTGCCTAATTGATGCACGTGAGATCTTGTTAAATGCTGGATTTGCTTCCTTCATCACTACATTGAAGAGATCATACTCAACAAAATTGAATGGCAACTCATGAACCATTATCATATGAGAAATAACCTCTCTCATCCTAGAGTTATCAAACTTCCAATTTTCAATTGCTGATGAAGAATCTGATTTTCCATGCAAAACATTCAATTTTAATTGACTTTTATGCACAACTTGTAACTTTGAGCAATCTTTAATGTGCCTGTTCATTACTGTGGTTGTCCCGTCTTTGAATTTCTTTACTTTTTCCCCACAATGGATGCACTCATGCATTATAGTTCCATTATCCAAAGTTACCTCACGAAAATGTTCCCAACTAACTGAAGTCTTTTTTCTTTTCCTTTTAGAGAATGGATCTGGTTCATCATTATTAGCAGCATTTGCTTCCTCTGCACCAGCAGTTGTAGCATTTAAAGCTTCACGGGCATCTTCATCATTAATTTCGATTACAACATTCGGATTATTTTCCATTGTTGGAGTGTCAGCACTTGACTGAAACTCAATAGATTCAAATGGTGAACGATGGTCTAAATATTGATCTTCATCAGAAAGAAGAGGAAGAGGTCCACTACAAGAAACATTAGACATCTGCAATAGTGAATAATACAAGCTTAAAATGAATTAAAAGTACTGCTAGAAACAAAGTGAAAGGCCACAACAAACGAATCATTGACCAGTTATTATCTTTTTTTTTTTTGAATAGCAATAGGAACCATATTATAAATCAACTAAGTCTACTTAGCAAGATGCTAACAACAAACGCAGAACAAACAAAAAAAAAATGCAATCCTGAACCCATTATGTAGATGACAACTCCCCACACCTTAACCTCAACCCCCATGATACCATATCTTAACAAAGGGATACAAAGACATGATATACCTTACAGACTCATAGGATCAGAACATAATCAGGAAAAAAGAGCCCTTGTCCCCAATTTAAACACCATCAGTTTACAAATAAACACAGACTCCTCTTGATTGTGTATTCACGCATAAGGAGATGACCAGCTATTATCTAAGTTCATTTCATAACAAGTTCTAAAGAACAAGAAACAAAGAAGCATACGTGATAATGAAGTAGATCTGAGAACACCCTACATGACTGTGTTGTGAAAGCTTGAGAGGGCGAAGAGATTTGAAGGCCCCAATCGAGTCGACCTGTCGAAAACTTGAAGGCATCGATGATGTGCTGCCCTATCTGATAGCGATAGAAAACTTGAAGGCGTCGATTTTGAGATGGGGGCGTGAAGAAACCCTATCTGATAGCGATTATGAAAGCTGATGGAGTGATGGGTTCAAAATGAGATTATAATTTAGAATAGAAAAGGGGAAGTGAAACCCTATCTAAATATCTGGCTATCTAAATAATTTTAAATAAAAATAAAAAATAAAATACTAAACTTATATAACATAAAAAGTACAGGTTATATATTATATATATATATATATATATATAATATACATTTATAATTTTAACGAACGAACATAAACGAACGAACATAAACAAACGTTCACGAACATACATGAACGAACGAGGCCTTTGTTCGTGTTTGTTCATTTAATTAATCGAACGGGATTACTTGTTCGTGTTCTTTCATTTATTAAACGAATGAACATAAACGAACTTCCCGCCGAACGGTTCACAAACTGTTCGCTGAACGTTCGGTTCGTTTACAGCCCTAGAAATCAGTAGGTCGGCGTCGACCAAACAATTGTAGAAAGCAAAGAGTCAAGTTGGAACTTACAAAAATCAATTCGTTTAAAATAAATTGGCTATTTCTTCTCAATTCTTCAATCGACAATTACAATTTCATCTTATTATCAATCTTCAATTGATTAAAACTATCAGGTATGTTCCAAACTTCTGATTAAAACTACTCTGTAATTTGTGATCTTCAATTTGATTCTATTTCAGCACCATTGTAAGTGATTAAATTCAATTTGATGATTTTGATCTTTGATTTACTGCCCAGTATCCATGCTATTCTTTCGTATTATACTGTAAAATAGATACAATGCATATATGTGTTTCAACTTCTTTTTATTTTTTGCACTTTCAATTTCAGTAAAATATATTCTGTGTTGAATATATATTGTTTTTGAGATCTTGTAGAAAATTTGTAAGTTTACTTCACAAAATCGATCAATCTAATAAACTTACCAAATGAAAGATTAATAGAATAAGACTATTAATTTGATAATAAATAATAAATTACAATTTTATCCTTCATTAACTAACCAAGTTATGTTAATTTTAACTGGATGGGTGCATGTTGCAGTCTTTTTAAAAACACAGGGTTGGAAGTTGCAAAAACAAAAAAGAAGGGTTGCAACCTTCCGTAATAATTATTATTCATTCCACACCAAGGTATTGTTAGTCTCAAGCTCACTACAATAGTAAGGGTCTTTAGTGATGACAAAAATTGTGGCTTTAGTTTCTTAAAATCATCGTTATATGCTACAGTTACGACAGGTGGTTGGTAACCGGTGTTCGTCACAGTTGCTGCTTGCACATGTCGTCGCTATATTAGTTGTTGCAATACATATACTGGTTATAACGAAGACAGGTCATTGCTATAGACCCTTAATATATATTTTGTTTTCAATTTTATTAACAAAAAATAAGCTTATTTTTATTAAATTTTAAATACTTAAATAATATTTAATATTATAACAAAATAATATTTAAAATGAATATTTTATTATTAAACCTTACTCACCTATATCAACTACATGTCGTCGCTATATGCCGGAAATATTTAATTCTTCTAATTGATATATCTATGTTTTAAATTTAAATAAAATATATATAAAAATCGCATATAACCTGCTATTAAAGATGCAAATTATAAATAATAAAACAATAATTAAAGTTAATAAACTAAGTTTCAACAACAACCGGAACAACCATTATCCAAATACAAAACCATGTCTAAAAACTACAAATCCAAATTTGACGACAACAGAAAATAAGTTTATCCAAATACAATCAATCCATGTTTATCAAAATACATCCAAACAGTGAAATACGTATTAGCTCTTCTCATCGTGTTCCTCTTCATTCACGAAAGAATGGTACGGTGAGTCGGTATCTTTCAGTCATTTTTAAGAAAAAAATATTTACTTAAACTTATATCAACATTTATTACCTCTTATTCAGTTTAAAAACATAAGATTAAAACATAAAAATAACTTAAATGGCTTAATTTGTGACATCCGTGAATTTCTCATATTTCAATGTCCACCAAACTTTAATTTATGTGGTTATACTAGACTTAATTAAATCCGGTTCAAATCTATCAAGTTTTATAAAGAAAGTAAATAATAATATTATATACTTGGTTCCAATTAATTTTCAAAACTTAAAACTTTGATGTTGTAATCAAAACTTGTTGTTTCATAAGCTTGAACATTGGGTCTTAAATCGGAACTGTAATATTCTCTTTTTTACCCACTCCTACACATCATCATCCAAAAACATACATACATACATACATACATACATACATACATACATACATACATACATATAACAAGGGATTTGCTACCAGAATTATGGTTGCAAAATGGTGGCAATTGACTTTTAGAGACCAATTTGCAACCATAAAGATGTGGGAAAAACACTGGTGGCAAATGACCTATTGCCACGATCTTGCCACCATTTTGCTATGTATGCGTCTATTTTACAAGAGCTATCATTTTCCCACCAATCTCAAACATAGTTGCCACCATATTACCACTAAAACCCTATATAGTCATTTTTCTACCATAAATTCACCTGAACCACCTCTCATCATTTCATTCCAAATGCCACGTTTCAAAACTTATGCTTATATAAATTTCTAAATATCATTTCATAACACATGCCAAACAAAATAAAATTCTAAACATAATTTCTCAAGTATGAGTAACAGATTAAACGTCAAACAAAATACAAACTATCCAGACATAATAAAAGCCTAAACAATCAAATTAAAAGTGTTTTATAGTGTATTTGCATACCAAAGTTTTCAACATATCTTCAATTTTTTGACATCCGATTGCTCATATCATCTTTTTCTGCTTTGTGTTTTCCTTTTCTGCCTCTAACTCCACTATAATTCCATTTAATCTTTCTTTTTCTTCTTCTTTTTCCTTCAAAATCTCCTTGATAATCTCATTCAACTTTTTATTCTACTAAACAACCAATAAAAATTTGTTATGAGTCAAATTGAGCAAAACACATTTAGAAATACCGCCTTGACGTTACTTGGCGGTAACATTTTTAAAATATGCATATATAATAAATAAAATGATTTATTACATACACAGAGAAATCAGAAGATGCAGCATGCAACATATAGGGCATTAGTATCCAAACAACTCCAAACAACGTCTTAATGCCCCTCAAAACTTCATATCAAATCAACAACGTTCTCTGTTTTTTAGCATAAGACTAAAGTCTGAAAAAGATATATATGATTTTGTTATAAATTATATAATACAGGTACCCGTAAATTTGAACTTCAACTTATGAAAGGTGTTTTATTCAAGAGTTCATGAATCCTAAGTTCATATTCACGAGTTTGTGAAATGCATGGCTTTTATGTATGTTATATCAATTGGATAGAAACTTAAGTTTATATTCATGAGTTTGTGATTCTCAATCAGGATTTCTTTCACAGTTTATTTAATCTCATTTCGGATTTAAGAGTGACAAACAAAAACGCGAATTGATGAATGCAAAGGATTATTTTGGCGATTTTGAAAAACGTTAAAATCTCTTTATCATTAAGAAACCATAACAGAAATAAATCACCACCTAAAATCCATTCATACTAGCAGAAATTTCCTCCAGTATAAATAAGCCAAGTTCCTTTCTCTTTATCATTATTTTCTGTTTGTTTGATAAATTTTAATATTTGCCCTGATCTTGATAGTAGAGGAAACCAGAGAAATATGCGGTTACATAATTGATAATTCAAATATTAATAACATAAATTAATTTGAATTTGCTTGATTACAAGTTTAAAGAAACAGTACCTTGTGATGGTATAAATTTACTCCGTCTATGAGAATGGTGAGATCACTTGGTAGACCTCTATTACAAATCCTAGCACCAGAATAACATATTTAGTCGAGCATTATCAAGAAAATTTGAAAAAAAAAAAGAAAAAAGAAAGTTACTTTATTATTGGATTCATTACAAAACCCAAAACTTTCCCTGGAGGTGCCATTGATGATCCACCTTTTGCAATTTAAAATATAAAAAACTTTAACTAAATAGAAAATGCTAGTCGGAGCAGCAAATATTATTAAGCATGAAATAGACATGTCGCACATGCTAGTGCATCACATACTCTGCATAATTAATAAAATTCATCAATATATAAACTTTAACTAATAAAATGGTCATAAGAAATATAGAAAAGCCAGAGGAAATGATTATAAGGGAATTTTATATTTACTATAATCAAAAAGCTCTCTTAATAGACTTGAAGAATTTATCCTTCTTTTTGCTTGTTTTTTGTCAATAACATCAAAGGGTTAGTAAAAGCATCAAAGGACATGTGTCACCCCTAAAAACACCCTATATTACATTCACTCTACATAACTACAATAAGATAAATACATACCAACACTCTTTTCATCATCAACTATGCCTTCTTTGGTAATTTAGTTGGATTCGATGGTGATTTAGGTTCCTTTACAGCCTTGTCAGGAGCCTTTTTTTCATAGAATAACTGGGGTGATGCTCGAAAAAACATCATCATGAGCAATAGTCACACCGGATAAAAGCTTTTTAAGCTCATCATCATTTCTAATAGCCAACAAAACATGCCTTGGTATGATTCTGATCATCGTGTTATCTCTTGCAGCATTACCAACCAATTTAAAACCCAATTTCAATTTCAATTTCAATTTCAAAATCACACATAGATGAATCTCAAAATTAATTATTGTCTTCAAATTATTGATTCAATTATCCTAAATGATGTAACTGGAAAGAAACAATGAATATCTTTTGATTATTAAATCTATAATCAACTAGATATGACGTTGAGACTGAATACCTACATGCTCACCAAAGTTGTATGTTCTGCAAACTTTTAGACGAATAAATTGTCGCCCTCTATGGTTTTCTTGTAATCTTAGCCAATCATCCCAGTAAGTATACATAGTCAAAAAAAATCTCTTAAAAGAAGGGAATTACAAAGCATTACGCGTGAAGATTAAACCAGAAAAAAAAAATAGCATAAAAGGATATGCTTTCGGCCACTTTGGAGATAACTCATCCCATGTAGTTTTAGATAACATCCATCCAAGTCCAGGGAAAAAATCAGAACGATATAACATATATGTAAGATTCACCCAATTTTAACAGAGGACACATTGCAATTACAATTTTTATATATATTTTATATATATATATATACATATATAGGGAAGTGATCAATTATTAACCCTCACTTATAGCAATAACCCATTAACCCAACCATGTTCAATGATCAATTAAAAAGATATTGATCCAATGGTTGTTATTTAATTATAATATTATATTGTACTTTATTTGAAAGATAAGTTTAAAAGGGTATATACGTAATTTGCTATGTATCCTTTAATCTGCAATTTTGCAGAACATATCACATCTCCCCTGTAAACTTAAATCACTGAATCCACCATTTTCGTTCCACCATTTTCGTTTTTTCAAGTTCTCAGATTAAACATGCGATGAAAAGGAGGCTTCAAATTAGGCGACGGGAATTAGATGTTGAAAGGTAGGCGTCGAGAGGTGAATCCACCACAATCGAAAGGTAAGGCGTCTGAAGGTAAATCCACCGCAATCGTTTTTTCCAAAAATCGATTTCAAATTAGACGACGGGATAAAGTGTTCAACTATTTAGATATAGAAATCGAAGAAAAGGGAGCTTCGAATCGAATAGTCATCTTTTTTAGGGAAAGGTCGACCACATTCAGGTTTGCCGATCAATTTCTTTGTGTAAATTTGGGTTTTTTGTGTTTTTTTTTGCTAATTAGGTTACGAGAATCCTGATTAAACCCAATTTTTTGGGGAAAATGTCGTAGCTAGGTCAATTTGAATTTCGTTTGTTTTGTTTTCGAAATCCCGATTTATTGAACCTGGTTTTTGTCAACTGGTTTTTGTAAAAGATGCAATATTGTAATGACTGAATAATACGAGAAACCCTAACATGTTCTGTTTGCTAGCTTTTGTATGTGGGCAATGTGAAAATTATTGGGATGAATGAAGTTTTTCCTATCTAGTTTTATGATTCTACAGGCTTAAGGAGTGAGAACATGGAGTTTTATGATAGTAGTTTGGGAAATTTTGAGGTTATTAATTTGTGTTAATCACCTTGAACTCCTATATTACAATGTTGTAATTTTTATAAGATGCAATATTGTAATGACTGAATAAAACAACAAACCCTAACATGTTCTATTTGCTAGCTTTTGTATGTGTATATCCAATTTTGTGTGCAAAATTGGTATGAGTTGCATACTTTGTTCATTTCTTAATGTGGTTGTGGAAATTATGGTTTGTAAATAACCTTGAACATTTTAAAATGTTGCTTATTTTAGAAGTTGTTTATGATTACTAGAAGTTGAAATTTGGTTGAGTTGAAGTAGATTTAGTCGCTTAGTGCTTAGTAAGAAGACAATGTTCTGATTGCTAGCTTTTGTATGTGGGCAATGTGAAAATTATTGGGATGAATGACGTTTCTCCTATCTAGTTCTAGGATTCTACAGGCTTAAGGAGTGAGACAACATGAAGTTTGATAATAGTAGTTTGGGAAATTTTGAGGTTGTTAGTTTGTGTATACCCAATTTTGTGTGAATTTGTTGTTTTTGGATGCCTGCTTCTCTCGTGATCAATAATGTAGTTTTGTTGATGCAATTATTATTTATTTGGTATGATAACAATGTTGTAGTTATTGTTGATGCAATATTGTAGCTTGCTGATAGGATTACATAGTATTAGTTAATGCAAGTGGATTACCTAGGATTGTGTGTGCACCATAAACTGTAGCCAAGATCAGCCTTGTATACTTTGTCAACTTTTGACAGTAATTGATTGACAATGTTTTGTTTGATGCAAGGTGAGTGGATAATTTATAAAAGAAAGAGCTATTTTAAACATGATCAACAATGTTTTGTTTGATGCAAGGTGAGCGTGTTGAAGCGGATGTCAAAACTAAAACATGTGAACAACAAAGGCAGGATGTCATTGATGTTAAAAGTAAGTGAATTTTTAAACACGACTCATTTTTTTGTATACATCAAATATAAAGTGTAGGTATATGTCTAAAAAGAAAAGTGTTGTATATAGATGTTTTTAAGGTCAATTCCAAAGTATACCAACATTGCTTTAGTTACATCATCGTAATAATGCTAGTTTACAGCTTACAGCTTACAGCTTAGGTGTACCTAAAATTGTACACTTACATCATTGTAATGATAGTTGAAAACAAAGTAAACTTTGCTTTAGTTAATGATAGCAATTTGGTTGAATTAGTCACAATCATAGTGACAATACACCACTAGGAAAATTATTTTGTTGAATTGTATAATAGCAAATAATTTAATGTTACATCACTGTTAAGTTCACGCATACGTAATTATAAAATATCATTGGTGGATTGTGTGTAATTATAAAATACCATTTCTTTGCATGCAATAGAAGCAGAACATGGTTCCAAGCCACATGATATGTCATCTTATAACTTAGGTTTAACTCAAGAATGGGCGGAAATAAAAGCAGATTCTAGACCCGGTACGTAATAAGTCGTATTAATTTATAAAAGAAAGAGCTAATGTAAACATGACATCAATGTTTTGTTTGATGCAAGGTGAGCCTGTTGAAGCGGATGTCACAACTAAAACATGTGAACATGAAAGGCAAGATGTCATTGATGTTAAAAGTAAGTGAATTTTTCAACACAACTCATTTTATTATAAGAGAAAGAGCTATTGTGTATAGATGTTTTTAAGGTTAAATCCAGAGCAGACCAACATTGCTTTAGTTACATCATTGTAATAATGCTATTTTATAGCTTACAGTTTAGGTGTAACCAAAATTGTATACTTACATCATTGAAGTCAATGAAGACGGTTGTAGGTAACCTATTGGCTTGTATATGTAAATATTTGATTATGATATTCATAAGATTGAATTATAAAAATATTACTTTAAATTTTTGGATTTTCTTTGTATTTAGAACGTAAAAGCTCAAGAATAGCAAATAAATCACTTAGCAGGTTCAAAAATACAATGGAAAATCATGTGGATGTAGTTACTAATGAAGAAATTGAAGAAAAGAAATGTTGTAAGAATTTTCGGTTTTGATACTTAAAAACAAAAAAAAAAATACAACAAATTGGTATATGTTATTTAAACTACAATATTGTATAAATTGTTGCAGCACAACCATTTATAAGGACTAATGATATTTTGTTTTTTAAAAACAATATTAATGGTAGTATATTAGTGATTCTGACTAACTGCATCATTGTAAATTTGGATTGTCAGTCATTTTCATAAAGCTTCTTATTGTTGTATTGATAAAACTTTATTTACGTAGAGCATCACATTTTTTGGCATGTCATACCCAAGTAAATGGCCAATTACATTGGTGTAAGTATATGTCTAAATATAGAAGTATTGTGAAAGTCATTGTAAGTGTATGTTATAAAAGTTAATTTTGCTTTAACAAGGAGGAGTGTCCTGAGAACTCCTTACAAATCCGAAAAAATTTACCCATACTTTTAAATGTTTATAGTTACATCAGTGCCAGTGTATGTCTTAAAGGTTAATTCGGTTCCATAAAGAGAAGTATTGTGTGGCACATTGACAGGTTTCATATTGTGAATAGTAGTGTAAGAAGTAGCTTGGGTTCATTTGTAGATTATAGTTTTCTGGGAGGATCATTATGTTAAAGGTTAGTTTGGTTTCTTATATATGAATATTTAAAGTTTAGGTTGGCACAATGTAAGTATGTTTTTTAACACAAGTCAATTTATTTATATGGACATTCATGACATGGTGCCTTGCAGTATGTTATGCCATCTTATAGCTTAGGTCTCACACAAGAGTGGGCAGATAAGGATGGTAAAGTTTAGTTAGGTTCCTGTATAAATTTGATTTACTTAAAAATGTATATTTTATAGAGTGATGTAACCATAATTCCTTTCATAGTACATCAATTGAATGATGTGGTCACAAATCACTGTAAACATAAAAACTATATAATAAAAAATCATGTTAAAAACGTTTCAAATTATAGAAGCTGAAGCAATTGAATAACCTCATGAAGAACAAAGATGCAAGCATTGTCAATCTTAAAGGTTAGTTTGCTTCATACATAAAGAAACATTGTTTGAGATCAGATACAAAGTCAGGTAAAAAAATAATGGTGTATGAAGTAATTAAACTTGGTTTACTTAAAGATATGTATTTTGTTGAATGGTGTGATCACAAATGCAGTGATATTACATCATTGTAAATGTAGGTATTATGCCAAAGGTATGTAAAGCCAAAAAGTGTTTTTGATTTTGAAAAGTTTAATATCATGACAGAAATATCTCATTGTAGACTACCTTGGCAATTGGAAGCATCCTATGTTAGATGAATTGAAGAAAGATATGATCGTAAGACTGGAGCGTAAATGGGCAACAAGAGGGAATCATGACAGAAACATGTCATAGTAGACTACTTTGGCAAGTGAAAGCATCCTATGTAAGATGAATTGAAGAAGTCAGATAGTAGCTATGAGGAAAAAGTATGATACTAGAATCATCCTTTCAAACATCAAAAATCTAAGGAAAAATGTGCTAGGGTTTGCATGTTTGTAACATGGTCATTTTTTTGCTGAAAGTGGATGGATCAAGATATTTTGGAATTTGTATGCTTAGAACAATATAAATGAAGCATACTATGCTTGGTAGTTTGGTTATGTGGACAATTAATCATGACATAAGAATGTTGATCTTCTGAAACATTTAACAAAAATTTATATTTATTAGGCTGATAAAAATTATTATAGAAGACATTGTTGTGCTCTAAATAATTTAATTTGCGATCAAACTACTTGTTAAAAGAAGAAAACTTAAAATAGAAAATAATAAAGTTTTTTAAAATGAAAAAAAAGTACAGTCTTGTAGTTACATTAATATAACCCAATTATGTGAAAATGTCAAATGCATGTTAAAATTGTAAATTATCATATATTGTATTAAAAACTTACACTATTGTATTAGTGTATAGTATTGTATTAAAAGCTTACACTATTGTAATAACCATAAATTAACTTAAAAAAGTACCATTGAAATGTATTACAATTTTAGACTAATATATTAAAACATTGAGTAACATATTAAAATGAAAGTAGAGGATTTGCATTATAATAATATAATATATAAATAAGCATATTCAAAAACAATATATTTAATAAACTATGTATCTAAAGAAGAGAAGTAAATGAGTAAAAAAGAAACTAAAGACTTTTAAATCTTACCAAAAAAAAATTTACAGTATTGTAACTAAATTTATTTGATGTAATTATGTGAAAATGTCAACAACAACTTAAATTATAACATTTATGCCACATTCAAATCAAGTTATATTAAACACTTACAAAATAATTTAAAAATACATCATTGAAATGTGTTAGTTTACACTATTGTAAATAGAACTTTACAATATTGTAGTAAGCACTTGAAAAATGTCATCTGTAATTAATATTTACAGTATTATAACTCCGTTTATATGTTGCAAATATGTGAAAATGTCAACTGCAATTAAAATTATAATAATTACAATTTATATTGTGTTAGTTTACAGTATTGTATTAAAACTTTACACTACTGTATTAATCACCACGAGTGCATAAATGATCAACACATGTATTTACACAATCCATTACTTCATTCTCAAAGCAGATATTCACTGTTGTTAATAAGGAGATGGTTTGAAATAATGTAAACAAGACTTAGGAGAACCTCTCTTCGCCAATGCTTAGAAACATATCTATTTGGACATCAAACTGCACAAATGACCAACCAATTCCTCTATCACGGTAGCACGTCTCTTCCCATATGACATAGCAGGTGGTCATTAAAGACATACCTCTTGATTTCCTTTAAGCTTCTTAACAAAATAATACAAACCATCAGCACGATCACGTAAACGGTTCATGAACACATTTACATAATACATAACTTCATTCTTTGAAGCAGATAATTCACTATTGTATATTAAAACAAAATACAAGAAAGGCATCAGAGCTTTTGAAAAAAAATAAAACATGTTGGTTCAATAGTTATCTAAGACGCATAACAAAAATAGAAAAAAAAACTTGCACACAAAGCAAACACAAATTTTATAGTATGTGGATATATAATAAACAAGAATTTATCAGTAATAAAACATAATGATAAATAAACTAACTCACAAAACATACATATATATCCTTGCTAGGCCACTATAAGGTAAAATTCAACATATTGAGCCATGTTATGTATGCTTTTACAATACTGTAAAATGTGTAAAATTCAACTAAACAGAGCAAGTAAAAATTCAACATATTGAGCCATGTTATGCCACTGTAACGTAACATTAACTATACTAGGCAGAAGATGACCACTGGAAGATGGTATGTCATTGTCCTTTTCTTTAGAGTTGCGAGAGTCATGATAAGACATCTTAGAACAAGACCACAACCTTTGTTTCTAATTTCTTGAGAAGGACATAGTACATAAAAAATAACACATACATTTACACAATCCATTACTTGATTTCTTAAAGCAGATAAAGGAAGTGGTGTTGGTGTTAAAGGTAGAGCTTACTTTAAACTAGACTAGTGTATTTATAAAGGTAGAGCTTACTTTAAAAGAGGCATCCGAACACCAAAGCTTGATAAGTCAGCATATTAGGGTATCTTTGTTGGTCAATTTCATGACAAAACCCTGTCTGTGATTTCACCCTTATATTTTTTTATATTCAGCAACCAAACACCAAAGCCTGATAAGTGAGCATTTGATTCATAAATGCTGACAACTTCATCCCATGTGCTATAAACCTTTCCAACTTAAGGTTTCTGGTCTATGTTAACATTTGGGCACCAAGAACGTGTTTTATTAGGAGTTTGATAAATAAGACTCTAGTGAGAACCTAGATAAAAATAAAAAAATATTGTAAAATACATAAGTGATAACCTAATCCTTATGACAACCTAATCCATAACTTAAATATCAAAACATTCGTTGATGCAGATAAGGTATGTTTTTACATCAATGTAAGGATGTATAAGAACAATTACATCACACAAAAAATTAGTATGTTTTTACACCAATGTAGGGACATATAAGAACAATTACATCACAAAAAAACCATAAACAACAAACAGGAACAAAAATAAAATCCACAAGACAAATAAGTATGTTTTTACATCAATGTAAGAACATATTAGCTATCAAACCCTGTAACACAATCAATAAAATGAAAAAAAGGCACAAAAACCTAAACACAATAGACTTGCTCGACGATCAAAACTCTTGTGTAAGATCAATAAAATTAAACAACCTGTAATTGCTATCTAGGAAAAAAAATCCATTAGACTATCAACACTCTGCACGATTCATAAAAAAACCCTAGTCAGAAAAGACTATTGTTGATGATAAAAAAAATGAATGGTCTGTAAATTCAAACATAAAGAACTGTAAATTGGAACATACCTTTCATATCAGTTCCAAGATATTTCAAAGGGGTTTTACCAAAAAGCAAGTCAAATCTATCATGATACAAAGAACTAACCATTTCAACGTCGGTAAGCTATCTATGGTCCATGGTTTCATCAACAATGTCAATTAAATCAGGAAAACCACTGGTGTCCGAAATCTCCAGAGCGACGTGTGAAATCGTCCATAGCTTCAACAATATTATCTTCGAAATCTCCAGAACCACATGTGAAATCGTCTCCCATCTCTTCAACAACGAAAATTAGAAAATCCCTTTCACCACCACCCATGAGAAAAATGAAATCTGGAAGATGAATATGTGATATGAAATCGTCGTCCATCTCTTCAATAACAAAAATTAGAAAATCAATTTCAACACCATCCATGAGAAAAATGAAATATGGAAGATGAAGAAGTGATATGAGCAAATAAAAAGAAACCCATATACTAGACGTAATCATTAATCCAGCAAATCTGAATAATTATACTAGAAGTGCAATTATCAAATGACTAATATACCCTCAACTGATAATACATCCAAAAGCCACATGTTCAAATCTTATTGGATGAATTGAGTTAATGGGTTATTGCTTTAAACATGGGTTATTATTAGATCACATTCCTACATATATATATATATACACAACAACAGTATGCACCTGTCCCGACGAAAAATAAAAGACCTATCCCGACGACATTTCGTTGGTATAGGTCATTTTGACCTGTCCAGACGACATCTCGTTGGGAAAAAAGTCGTCGGCATAAAATCGTACCAATAGGGGAAAAATGTCGTCGGCAAAGACCTCGTCGGTATAGATCAGTCTGTCCCGACGACATGTAGTTGCTATAGGGTATGTTCAAAAATTTTCAGATTTGACCTATCCCAACCACATGTCGTCGGTATAGGGTATTTTTAAAAATTTTCAGATTTGACCTGTCCCAACCACATGTCGTCGGTATAGGGTATTTTAAAAAAATCAGATTAGCCCAGTCCCAACTAAATGTCGTCGGGATAGAGTATTTTAAAAAAATCAGATTAGCCATGTCCCAACCAAATGTCGTCGGGATAGGGTATTTTCAAAAAAAATTCAGGTGGAAGCTTTCCCAACTACATGTCGTCGGGACAGGTGTAGTTCAAAAAAATAAAAAAATTTTAAAATTTTTGATTTTCCTGCACCTGTTTAACAATGACATTTATTTACCATAACACCTGTTTAGAGATAACATGACATATTGTTCAAACAACAATCACAAATTGGGCAAACATAAAAATTGTACAACCAAACATCCAAATTGTCTAAAACAATCACAAAATGTCTAAAACGACACAACATTCAAACCAAATGTAACTAAGGATCATGACGTTGTGATCTCTCCCATAGGCGTCGCATTTCTTCCATTTGGCGACTCATTTCTGTCACACCCCCACCCCTCGTCACCTCGTGTCTGGTCTGACGTCACCGAACCGGTTGCGGAAGCATAGTGGTGATGTCTCCGAGGTGAGGGGTGACTTACTTGAACCGATATCATAAGCACACAGATTAACTTAAAATAAATACAATACAGGGTTCCGTCATTACAATCAGTATCATAGTTTACAACTACGCCTATTACACCACTGACTTATTTGATTACTAGTGTTTGAAGTGCTGCCTCACCGAGTGTCACTGTCTTCCTGCAAAAAGATTTGAGTTTGAAACATCAGCACAAAGCTGGTGAGCTCGACAGTTCAATTTAAACAATATGATATGATAAGCATGTTCTCAAAAGTTCAGTTCCGGATAACCATGGGACCTGTATCTAGTTCCTTTCGGACGTCTAGTTCAGTTCTCAAAATATTACCCGTCGGTACATATCTTAGTGCCTCATTATCTTAATGTCTATCATACCATTAAGAAGTTCAGGAAACAGATAACAAACATTCACACAAGGGGAGATGCAATCCTCCCAGCGAATGGGGTGTCAACCAATAGTACTATCAATGTTTTCTGTTCGGCCACACATGGGTTCACTAGATACAGTTCAAGAATGAGGACTTTTAGTTCCATGATAGAGTTCAGTTCTACAGGCAAAATCCCATGAAATCCCACAAAAGTCCAATGAAATCACACAGATATCATTGATGCATATCATATAGTTCTCAAAAGTTTAGCAGTTCTACCCCGATGTTTATAAAAGAGTAAAAAGAAAAGGGGTTGTACGAAACTCACCTGATAATTCAGTAGTAGCAGAATATCACACAAATCGATGATAATATGATGATTCTGCATTTAGTTTATGATTAATATGTTATTTATGTTTTAACCTGCTGATTAAATCGTTTTGAACGTCCAATGTCCAAGACATTGCCTTAACAGTCATCAGCCCGATGTTTAGTATTTAATTACATATTTTAATGTAATATCATACAATGTATGATAACGTAGGAACCTATATTGATTCAGATTCCCAATACTAGGTTGATGACACTCCTTGATTAATCAGTATGATCTCAGATTAATCAAATAGTTAATGTTGTTGATTATAATGCTTAAGCAGTTTCTAGACAGTTTAATGGCTTAGGAATGATTAATCCTTGTTATTGATTACCCGAATATCATGAAATATCACAATGTAGTATTAGAATAGGTTTAATAACCATGTTTAACATACTAATCTGACTGTTATCAGAAACATCAGATAATCGTTCCAACGAGTATGTTAATGACTGTGATTAGTTTGAAACACATGGTTTTCACATTGCATGTCAAGGATTAATCAAACTAATCACCTACATTGTCACAACCAAATGGTTTAAACCATTATAACCATTGTTATGATTTCATGCAAACCGGGCATTACAACGGCTCAAAACAAGGATTTATCCGTTAACAGTTTGAGTTTATCATTCAAAATCAATCCTAGCCATCATCTAGGCAATAATCAACAACCCTAACTATATCATTACGTTCAAAAACAAGATTTAATCATTCATTATCAAAATAGAAGGTTAGAATGAACCATTACCTAATCTGGAGAAGTTCTGCGGGTAGAAAGATGATCTGGACTCGTATAAACGTTCCCGGATGCGATCTAAACGTTCCAGAGGCTTCAAAACAAAGATTTGAGAGGTTGGATGATGAAAATTTCGAAGGTGATGGCTGTGTCGTCGATGAGAAGTTTAAAAAAATTAAACTGCATGCTGCTGATAAAGCATTCTTATCCATTGTACTGACTCATCCGTCGCGTACCGCGATGAGGATCCAAAAAGACTTCGCGTACCGCGAAAGATTTCGGGGAAATCGCAGATATTTTCCTTCTTCGCGTACCGCGAAGAGCCCTTAGCTCCTCCTCAGCGTACCGCGAAGACCATTTTTCCCATTTTTCGACGGAAACTTCGTTTTGTGATTCTGGGCAATCCGTAACTCCGTTTTGTATTTGGTTTTCGCCCATGTTCATCATTTCTCACATACTTTCATCCCATAATAACTTCGATTGTCCACTCCACGTGGATTCTAAGCACGATCAACTGTGCTCAATTCGTTGCTGACGTAATTCCTCGTACACAGTTATCACAGTCTCCTGTTATAAAAATTTCGTCCCGAAATTTAAGGAAAGACTGACTTGATAATAATTGATCATGAGAATAGGTGTGGGTATTTCTGTTTCATCTGATCTTCACGTTCCCATGTATATTCAGGTCCACGCTTTGAGTTCCATCGAATCTTGACGATAGGTATTCGACTGCGTTTTAATACCTTCACCTCTCGATCCATCACTTCAACTGGTTCTTCTCTGAATTGAAGTTTCTCATCAATTTGGATTTCTTTCAGAGGTACGATCAAGGATTCATCGGCTAGGCATTTCTTCAAATTTGATACATGGAAGACATCATGAACGTTACCGAGTTCAGGAGGTAATTCAAGTCTGTAAGCCACGGATCCGATTCGTTCAAGAATTTTGAATGGACCTACAAATCTTGGTGAAAGTTTACCTCTCTTCCCAAATCTGAAGATGCCCTTCCATGGTGAAACTTTCAACATTACAAAATCACCGATTTGAAATTCCAAGGGTCTACGACGATTATCAGCATAACTCTTTTGTCGATCGCGAGCAGCTTTAATTCGTTCTTGAATAAGTGCGATCTTATCAGCTGTTTCTTGAATAAGTTCTGGGCCTATGATTCGATTTTCACCTACCTCTGACCAACAGACAGGTGATCTACACTTGCGTCCATAAAGTGCTTCAAATGGAGCGCATTTGATACTGGTATGATAGCTGTTGTTATAAGAGAATTCAACAAGTGGAAGATGAATATCCCAGCTACCACCGAAATCAATCACACAGCTTCTGAGCATATCCTCAAGAGTTTGATTTGTTCGTTCCGTTTGCCCGTCAGTTTGTGGATGATATGCTGTGCTCATATTGATTTGCGTGCCCAGAGCATTCTGAAGAGTTGCCAAAATCGTGATGTGAATCGACTATCTCTGTCAGAAATAATAGAGATTGGTATTCCATGACGAGATACAATCTCGTTAATGTAGAGTTTAGCCAGTCGATCCATCGAGTAATCTTCTCGGATGGGAATAAAATGCGCAGATTTAGTAAGGCGATCAACGATAACCCATATAGAGTCATGACTATGCGATGTTCTGGGTAGTTTAGTGATAAAATCCATAGAGATCTGATCCCATTTCCACATGGGAATCTCTGGTTGTTGTAATAACCCAGAAGGACGTTGATGTTCTGCCTTAACCTTTAAACACGTTAAACATCGACCCACGTATTCTGCAATGTGTTTCTTCATTCCAGGCCACCAATAAAAATCCTTATACATTTTGTCAGCACCTGGATGAATAGAATACATGGATTTGTGCGCCTCATCCAAGATGATCGATCTTGTGTTACCGAATAAAGGAACCCAAATTCGGTCTTTGAAATACAACAGTCCATCGTCTTTGGTATCGAGTTTCTTATCTAATCCTCTCAGTCCCTCAGCAGAATAGTTTGTTGCTTGTAAAGCTTGTTGCTGAGCTTCTTTAATTTGAGGAATTAGACTAGTTTGAATAGTCATACCTAACGCTTTCACTCGTAAAGGTTTGACTCGTTCCTTGCGACTTAAGGCATCGGCTACAACATTTGCCTTGCCTGGGTGATAACGAATTTCACAATCATAGTCGTTCAACAGTTCCACCCATCGCCTTTGCCGCATGTTCAACATTTTCTGATCTAAAATGTGTTGAAGACTTTTGTGATCAGTGTATATTGTACACTTAGTTTCGTATAGATAATGTCTCCAAATCTTGAGTGCAAATACCACTGCACCAAGTTCTAGATCATGTGTGGTATAGTTCTTCTCATGTACTTTCAACTGTCGAGAAGCATAAGCGATCACCTTATCGTTCTGCATTAAAACACACCCCAGACCTTTGGCGAGATGCATCACAATACACTGTGAAGTTTTCAATACCTTCCGGTAATGCCAAGATAGGTGCGTTGCAGAGTTTGTGTTTCAACAATTGGAATGCCTCCTCCTGTTGAGAACCCCATATAAACGGTTGATTTTTCTGTGTCAATGTAGTTAGTGGCAGGGCTATCTTTGAGAAGTTCTTGATGAATCGGCGATAATAACCTGTCAGCCCTAAAAATTGACGTATTTCCGTTGGGGTTCACGGTGTTTCCCATTGTTCTACCGCTTTAATCTTACTGGGATCCACCTGAATGCCATTTTGATTCACTACATGCCCGAGAAATTGAACTTCTCGTAACCAAAACTCACACTTGGAGAACTTGGCATATAATTTTTCACGTGCCAATAGTTCTAAGATCAGTTTCAAGTGTTGAGCATGTTCATGTTGGCTTCGAGAATAAATAAGAATGTCATCAATAAATACAATCACAAACTTATCCAAATAAGGCCTACATACCCGATTCATCAAATCCATGAAAACTGCAGGTGCATTTGTTAATCCAAATGGCATCACTAGAAATTCATAATGCCCATATCGAGTTCTGAATGCAGTTTTAGGAACATCATCTTCATACACTCGTAACTGATGATATCCGGATCTCAAATCAATTTTTGAGAAGTAGGTAGCGCCTTGAAGTTGATCAAACAGATCATCTATACGTGGCAATGGATAACGGTTTTTGATTGTTAATTTATTGAGCTCCCGATAGTCAATACACATCCTGAATGATCCATCCTTCTTTTTCACAAAAAGGACTGGTGCTCCCTAGGGTGAGAAACTAGGTCTAATAAAACCCTTGTCTAACAGTTCTTGTAGTTGACCTGAAAGCTCTTGCATCTCTGAGGGTGCTAAACGATAAGGAGCTTTAGCCACAGGTGCTGCACCTGGAATCAAGTCAATACGAAATTCAACTTGTCTCACTGGGGGTAATCCTGATATATCGTCAGGAAAAACTTCAGGAAAATCCTTGACTACTGGAATATCTTCGATACGTTTTTGTGAAGAACTGTTACTAATCACATATGCAAGAAAATCCGGACACCCTTTCCGTAAGCATTTCTGAGTTTGCATGCATGAAATGATACCCAGTTTTCTACCAGCTTGTTCACCTTGAACTATCAATGTATTACCCTCAGGTAATGGAATACGGATCACCTTAGTTTGACATATTACTTCAGCTTGGTTATTAGACAGCCAATCCATGCCGACAACGACATCAAAGCTCCCAAGCTCAATAGGAAGTAAATCAATATCAAAAAGATGATCATTCAGATTCAAGGAACATCCTTGAATGACACTGTTAGTTTTGATTAACTTGCCATTAGCAAGTTCAATCACATAAGGAGTTTCTAGATCTACCGCAGGCAATGCAAGTAAAGATGCAAATTCAGGAGAGATAAAACTCTTATCTGCCCCCGTATCAAAGAGAACTGATACATATAAATTATTGAGTAGGAACGTACCAGTCACAATGTTAGCATCATGTCTCGCCTCGGTAGCACCAATCTGAAAAGCTCTCCCCCTAGCTTCAGTTCCCGGATTGGTGTTATTGTTTGGACAGTTCCGCATGAAATGATCAGGACTTCCACATTTGTAGCATGACCGGTTGGTTTGAGTGGTTTGTCGTGGTGCTTGATTTCGTGGTTGAGCAGGAAAGTTGCAATATTTAGCATAATGTCCAACTCGGTTACAGTTCAGACAAACAGGACATGGTCCCGTGTGATGGAGTGGACACTTGTTGCATTTGGGCGCCTGCCCAGTATAAGCTTTCCTCTCAGGAACATTCGCACCATAGTTCTTCACCGTTGGTTTATTCTGACTGATTTCAGCCGGAGCCCTTATTTTGTTCTTACCGAACCATTTTCGTTTGGTACCTTTTGACACATTCGAGGTACCGACATCACTACTACTATGGACCGTCTAAGGCTTCAAAGACAAAGTACCACTCCTTACCGCCTCATTGGTAAGCTTAGTGGTCAAAAGAATCGTGTGTTTCAACGTTGTAGGTTCAGCAGCAGTCACCATTCCTCGTATCTGAGGAATCAGACCGTTAATGTACTTCTCGATTAAAGCCGCTTCCGTAGGAAACATCTCGGGAAGTAAACAAGTAAGTTCCTGAAAACGATCGGTGTAAGCCAGACAATCAGCACCGATCATAGAATGATTCCAGAATTCCTCCTGGAGTTTTTGAATTTCAGTGATGGGACAATACTCTGATCAAATCAAAGTTTTGAAATCATTCCAGCCCATCAAATCAACTGTAGCTGAACCCAAAGTCTTGGCCTGGGTATTCCACCAGGTCAAAGCTGAGTCTTTCAAAGAACAGGCAGCATAAGACACCTTATGCTCCTCCAAGCACTGACTGATTTTGAGTTTGGTTTCCATCTCCTCGATCCACCTTAATAGACCAGTCGCTCCTTCTTTGCCAGTAAAAGTAGGAGGGTTACAGGAAGCAAAATACTTATATGTACATCCCTGTCGTGGTGGGTCGGGAGCAATTGTAGCCGTACCAGTGGTATGATGCGTTTCTGTGTTGCCACCAGTAACAGTATGTTCGTTGGTATTGGGGCCCCCACCCGAACCCGTAGTAACATGAGGCTGATGTGGTATCATAACACCACAAGCAGTTAACTGTTCACGCACAATTCGTGCTATCATTTCCTCATTCGATTCGGACCCACTGGCACCAGCAGATGGAACAAGATTTACTCCCGGGTTCACGGGTGGAGCAGTACCTGTGTCCCGATTTATCTGTGGATCTGGATTCGTTCCTGTATTTACTGGTGGAACTTGATCAGGCTCTGGGTTAGTAATGTTCCTGATAGATCTCTTAGTCGGTCGACCTCTTTTGGGAGCCATTATTCTGCTCACATGCAGACAAACTCAGGTCAGTTCAAGAACATTAAATATATAACCCATTTGATCACATAATTCAATCATATTCAGTTATACTGAAACTTTATGAAATTGAAAATGTGATTACAAAGAATATAGTATAACTACATGAATTCAGTCCAGACATGTTCACATTACACACAGATCACACAAGTGTTCGTAGTTATACTTAATCCTGTTATCTCAAAAACATGTTAGAGTCTTACCCTGCTCATTGCATTGCAACACATGTTTTTAGATATATGTTCATACAGGACTAGGATATGTTCTCACACAGGTTCTCTGATATGTTCACAGTTCATGCACAAAGTTCTCATACAAACAATAGACATGTTCCCGTACAGTATGGCTCTCGTACTGTACTTTAGTTACAGACATGTTCACATTACACACAGATCACACAAGTGTTCGTAGTTATACTTAATCCTGTTATCTCAAAAAAATGTTAGAGTCTTACCCAGCTCATTGCATTGCAACACATGTTTTTAGATATATGTTCATACAGGACTAGGATATGTTCTCACACAGGTTCTCTGATATGTTCACAGTTCATGCACTAAGTTCTCATACAAACAATAGACATGTTCCCGTACAGTATGGCTCTCGTACTGTACTTTAGTTACAGACATGTTCACTATTAGATACGTTCACAATTCAGACTTGTTCTCGTACAGTATGGCTCTCGTACTGTACTTTAGTAACAAATATATTTGCATACAGTATTGCTCCCGTACTATATTTTAGCAAAATATATTTTTTTTCAGTTCGATATATTCGCATACAGTATTGCTCCCGTACTGTATTTCAGCGAAATATATTTTTCAGTTTGATATATTCGCATACAGTATTGCTCCCGTACTGTATTTCAGCGAAATATATATTTTAATTCGACATGTTCTCATATAGATACATTAATACACAGTTATGATCTCACACAGAAATAATTAATCATAGTTCACACACAAAGTTCATTATACAAACAGACATACAAAAGCACCCATATTATTACAATACCATAGTTTCATACATTCATAGTTTTAATACAACCAAAAGTCAAAATACTCTAAACCACAACCTCATACACTACCTCTCACAAACTCGGGATCTGTCCATATCAAAATGTCCCGTTCTCACAACTAATAATCACACTATCACACATCCCCAACCTATCCGCATACTACTAATGAGATTTACAATGACGATCCCAAAATAACCATCTGAACATACTCATCGTATGAAATACGATAAACAAGAAAATATAATGGCCACAGCAGCCATAGTCACAGACAGGACTATCATCCTGGTCTCGAAACTAACCGTCTCCAACCAAACCAAAAACTCTCGAACTCGCACTAAACCTGCCCTCATCACCTCCACCTGCTGACCATATATTTATCTCCTTGTAAACTCACCATTATATTTATCTCCTTCTTACCATAAGCTTTGATCTCATAATAAATCTAACCTTTGAAGCTCATTAAATCTAACCTTGGTTATCTATGAGTTGGGCAGCCCTAGAGAACGAGATATGTTAAGTTTCGAAAGCAATATAGGGTGGTTGGGACATAGAGGTCATACACTTCAATAACTTTACCTATTAATGACAACACATCTTTAACTCACTAAAATTACATATATATATAAAAAAAAAAAAAAAAAAAAAAAAAAAAAAAAAAAAAAAACTCAACTTTTTTTAAGTATTCTAACAATGTATATATTTTTTTATAAATGGTGTAACAATATTTAAGTTTTTTCATCAAATGAAACATATATTTTAATGTTGGTTAATAATAAGTGTTTTTTTTAACTTGCTTGAAGTAAAAAAGTAAAAGTGATGAAAAAATTATTAATAAATAATAGCCAAAATTCATCTCAAATAAATTGAAAAAGTTCATACATTTATAGATTCTAATAAAAAGGATTATATTGGTAAGAAGTGTAAGAATGATGGTAAAGTTGGATATCCTTGATCTCATATTAGTTTTGAATGTTTTTGATGAGCGTTGCCTCTCTTAATCTTCTTCATCCTTTACTTCAAAAAAGAAAACCATTTAATACTCTCAAACAAAATACAGTAAGTCCCCCACAAGCCTAGTGGGGTATTTTGGCATCACCTTTTTTTTTAACAGGTAACGAGGGCTCAGTAGCATGCATCTTCATAGCCCAAATGGATCATCAGACCCAACAACTCACGCGTTGCGACCACAGTCGCTACCAACTCCCCGGTATATAAAGCACAAGTGTTGGTGAATCGAGCAAATCCACCTGCTCCTCATGAAGAAACCCACTATTTGGTAAAACCTCCTACTGACCGCTTTGGCCATGATTTGAACCCATAACCTCACAAGCCTAAGCTTTAAAAGAATCACCTATGTGGCTATGTGGTTTGTTAATCTTTAAGTAGAAGGTGGGTTTTGAATGTGATTTGTTGTTATTTTAGAATATTTAATTAGTTACCACTCACAAAGTTTTCAACGTCTTGAAATATTTCGGACATGAACTTCATTATGCTTGTTGTGTTGACAGAACTAACATAAGAAAGTACATATAAGAAATGTATGAAGCTTCATGACACGATTGTGGAGAGAATAATATAAATATCAAAATAGTTATATGACAATACTGATATTTTTTAGTCGGTTACATTTTTATTCTTGAAGGTACCAATACGTTTTGTTAATCAATACAACTCAAGATTATTATTTTCTTAAAAAAAACTTAACGAATGAAAGTTATTGAAAAAAATCAGATTTTATATACTACATGGGCATAAACTTAAATTGAATTTTAAAAACTTTGACATTATGGAGACAGAAGCATAGATAAAAACTAGTTATATAATGTATGGTATTGTTGTTCTAGATTGGTATTGGTCTCATTCTTTACAATACCAATATGCTACCTTTAGTTGCTATAACGTGACTAACAGTACTATTAAAATTAACGAACAAAAGTTATTAAAGAAAAATTCATATTACATATACTATGAAAGATAAACTCTAAATTGTATATATATAAATTTATGGGGCAAAATGACATTTTGTAAAGTTTAAGGACACCCTTTTATTTCTTCGGGTGTCTTGCTGGTCTACTGGTTGGACCAGATTAAAAAAAACCAGATAATATTTTTAATACTTAAATATGAAAAAAAATTATAAAATCATAAAACATTTAATAAATATAATCATGCTTAACAATATATAGGGTTTCGTTTTGAAGTTTTATCCTTTGGATTTAAAAGATAAAAAAATTGCTCCTTTGTCGGTTCAACTGGGAGGTATCTAAACACCTTATTTTTAACCAGTTTTCGATCCCACAGGTCTGGTTTTTACAACACTGCTTATAAGTGAAACTAAAAAGTTTTAAAAAGTCACTATGTTATAACAATCATTGACAAATTATCATACTTCAAATTGAGTTATTAATATGGAAGAAATGATGCCGGAAATTGAAGAATTAGGGTTTAAGAGGAGTCTGGCAAAAGGTGTTGAAATTGGGTGGGTATAGGCGTACAGCTTTACCAACGGTTTCGTCTCATCAAAACCACAGGCCCAAACCCGGTTCTATAAGTCTATAAGACTATAACCATCATAATTCGTAACCCACATATTCAGATATTCTACCTTTTTATAAGCCCACTAGGCCACTATCAGCCCAAATCCAAATTGTTGTTTCAATTATTGGGACAAAATATATAGATGTTGGGTATTGATACCTTTATGAGAAAAAAGCTACCTGATGAGAAAATTGTTTCTTGATTCTTAGCATTATAAGTATCAAACACATAGACTAGGTTGTAAATTGAAATATCTTCTAAATTTTGTTATCCTTGTGTTAAAAATGCAGTGAGGGAGCTTTGAGCCTTAGAGTACTCAAGCATAGGAACAAACGGCCATATCTGATGTTAGTTACATATTCAGAAATTTTTTTAATGAGGCGGAAATTCTTTAAGATTATGCTTAGCAAAATAGGCGGGTTGGATTGGTTAGTGGGCCAAAATTGGTGCGGGTCATGATGAGTTCTAAGAAAAAATCAGTTTGGGTTTAAATGAATCGCTTTTAAAAAATATCAATTTAGATTAAGTTAAAACGAGTTGCAATGAAACAAATAATTTATTTGAATATTTTTAATGATTTTTTATTAAATATATTATTAATCATTCTTACTTATTGAATCCATTATATTCACATGGTTTTTAAGCTACACATCTTAACCCGTATTGTGCTAAAACACATCTCAACCCATTTTATATCATATTGTTACTATTACAACCCAAAATACAATGATTTTAACTGAAATATACTCATTTATCTTACTATGGGTAAAGATGGCATGTCTATTTAGAAACTTTTGATTATCGCTCTATAATAATTTTAAAGTCAGGTTGGCTCAAATTAGGTCGATCGGGTCATGTTAAAAAAAGACAATCAACCTAAATTTAATAGAAAAAGTCATATTGAAAATAAATACATGTATAGTTGTTCTCTACTAGGTTTTATTTCATAAAATCTATCCAAGACAACGTATAGGGAGACTTTCCTAAGGGTCTGTTTGGTATCAAAGAATGGAATGAACGGGAGAATGGAATGAGAGAGGGAATGAAATGGAATGGACGTGGGAAAGAAATGAATCATTACCATTCCATACCCCTGGTAGTGAAATAATTAATTACTTATTGTTGTTCGGTAGTTATGAGAAGATGAAGTAATGTAATACAATTTATGGGTCAAATCATGATTTTAATCATTGTTCGAATCATGGTTCGGGTCGGGTAGTGGGTCTGGTCATGTGTCATGAGTCGAATCATGGTTCAGATCATCAGTCAGTTCGTTGTTTGGTTGTTGTTTATCTCATGGTTCGATCATGGGGCATTTCATGGATCGGGTCACGGTTTCTTTTGTGGATGGGGTCATGGTCTTGTTCATCGTTCGGGTCATGGGTCAGTAATTTTTTGAGTCATGGATCGGGTCATGGTTCGGGTCATGGTTCGAGTAATGGTTTGGGTCATTGTTCGGATCATGGTTCGCGTTATTGTTCACGTCATGGTTCAGGTCATGGGTCGGCTCATTGTTCGAATCATGGTTCGCGTCATGGTTTAGGTTATGGGTCGAGTCATGGTTCAACTGTGGGTCATGTCAAAGGTCGGCTCATGGTTTTGGCCATGGGTCGGCTCATGGTTTTGAACATGGGTCGGGTTATTATTTTGGACATGGGTCGGGTCATTGGTCAGATCATTCTTTCAAGAGAAGTAATGAAGAAAAACCACCCCTACTTCAAGACATGAAAATCAATAAAAGTGAAGAAATCACATTCCTTATGTAATGGTGCATTTCATTCCTATGTGGTAACTAAACACGTTTCTATTCATTCCAACGTAATGACTCATTCCATTCCAATATTTCATCATTCATTCATGCTTACCAAACGCCACCTAAGTAATTTTTCTTTAAAAAACAAATACAACTATCGTTTATTTTATCATCACAAATCTGAATACATAAATATGATTTCAAGTATTATGTTAACAGGTTACTAAAATTAATAACGGATTTGTTTAAAATAAGCAAATGGTAGTTTGGCTTATTAAAATTAATACTAAACTATTAGTTGGACCTTTTTCGACTTATTTATTTACTAACACATAAAAAATTAAAAGTAAAAAAGAGATGATTATAAATATATATATATATATATATGGTACTAATTTTAGTGCGTTTGGTTTAAAATAAATTAACCTCTTAATGATTCAGTTCAGCACTTAATTAACCATTCAGCATCAATACCACATTTAACCGTTCAGTATTCAGATGTACAACCAAACGGTCTTAATTGGTTCAGCTCTTAATGTTTCAGACCCTTTTAACTATTCAGACATCTTAACCACTCAGCACTTAATAATTCAGACCCACCAAACAGCCCATTAACTTGCAATACCTTTAAATCAAGAAGCAAGAATAATATTATTTGCTTCAAGTTCTACCCTGACCGCAACCATGAAAATATGACAAGAAAAATGAGGCAGCCTCCTCCTAGGAAAGAACAATGTTGAATGTAGGCCAACAAATATGTGCTCCCAAAAAAATAGCCAACAAAGATATGGATAAGAAGAGATAACAACAATGATGCATGAAGTTGACCTAACCATAAATATTTATCTTTTAATTTAATTTATTTGACGTATATGCATTAAAATATCTTGAAAAATTGTGGTTAACGAATATGTTATTTGTCAAAGTATTGGCCTCTATCATCTCATCTTTCTAACCACGTACCGTCGTCTTCATTGCTACATAAATTAAATATAAATATAATATTAAATTTAAGACTTATTTATGCATGTCGTTAAAGGTATATCCATTATTGAGACACTCGTATACTCATCTATCTATATGTGTAGAGAGAGAGAGAGAGAGAGAGAGAGAGATTGTGCAAGTATCTTAATAATCATAGTGTTCAATTGTATTATCTCATTGTACAACTACTGTATAGCATAATAAGTCGGTGCAGCTTATAAATCATTACTAACTAAGTTTATTCGTCACGCGTGTTGCGGCGAGTTATCACAGTACACTCTTGACAATGAGTATTATATATCATTTGTAAAAGCATAAGTTACATACCAAAATTAAAGTTCTTATCACAAAATCTATACAAAATTTTCATAAAAACACAAAATCATACAAATTAAATCCTCACAAATATGTTACAAAAATAATAGAAAAAATTACTCACAAAATTCGTCTCACCGCCAACCAATTGTTTGAATTAAAAGAAAACCCCAAATATATAAACAAATCTCTCGAATTTAATGCCTTTATCTATGTTTAATATTTTTCAAAGTTAAAAAAACTTCTGATGTTCCAAGTTTAAATTTTTAAGATATCAATACATGGATCAAACACATACATAATATAATATATAATAATATATATGATATAATAAGAATCGTGTCCACTCACTATATAATAATAATAATAATAATAATAATAATAATAATAATAATAATAATAATAATAATAATAATAATAATAATAATATTCGTACTATTTTTTTTCATCACTTTTAATACTATATAGTAATTAGAGAACATTGTTGCAGTATAGCTAAGTGCGTAAAGAAAAATGTGTGAAGTTACGGACAAAGCTTTTGAGGGGCCTGGTGCATGGCCCCTATTGTACCGATACGAATATCTAAGAGAAGTGATGATGTAAATACGAACTTTAAAATATATTAAAAAATACAAAAATATCATATTTGACTCAACTTTCTTTGAATACAATTTATTTACTCTAACACAGTGGCGGATCCAGAATTTTTTTCACAAAAAATCATTTAAGGATTGGTATATAATAATTTTTTTCTCTTATATTTAGATTCAGTTAGATATAATCGGGTCGGGTTATGTTACAAGGACCATCAAACTAAATTTCATATATAAAATCGAAATAAAAATAAAATACATCTAAAGTTGTTTTTATGATTGGCAAAATGGAAGGGTTTGATTGGGTAACATGTTAGAACTGATGCAGGTTAAAATGAATGCAGATCAGGCAAAATGTTTAGGTTAAAATGAGTTATTTTAAAAAGAATCAATTTCTTCAAGTCAAAATGAATTGATTCTAAGCAAATAGTTAATTGAATAATTTTTAATAATTTTCTCATCAAATATATTATTAATCATTTTGGTCCGTTTAAATTCATTATATTCGCATAGTTTAATGTTACTCATCTTGTTATATCTCAACGTCGTAAGACCTATTTGTTATTTATAGGATTTTATTTTTTAAAAGCTATCAAAAACAACATTCATAAAAACTTTTTTAATTAACTCTTTTTGCTAAAAACAAGTAAAAATATCACTTAAATTCTCGTATTAAGTGTAATTATGCAAATTCAATGGGGCCGATTGCAAAATACTAAAAACATGGGTCAGAATTTTAACATATATATACTACTTTACCGAAAAAAATAAGGGGCAGCTACCATCTCCACAGGCCAAAGCATGGATACGTCACTGCTCCAACATGTAGACCAACATAATTTTGATGAACCAACACGTTGTTGCATATTAAATCGTAAATTATATATATATATATATATATATATATGGTAAGGAGCAAATAAGAACCCACCTTAATTGAGGTAACCCATTAACCCTGGCAAAAGAAGCTTAAATCGCAACTTTTTTTTCATGGTCTTTTTTATACAAAAATAGGGGGCTCCTTTTTTAAGCATTTGCTAATTAACAAGCGTTTAGAAGTTAAACGAAGTGTAAGTTTGCATTACACTGCGAAGATATATTTAAGTGTCGCAGTGTAACGCAAATTAACTTACACTTGGTTTAACTTCTAAACGCTTGTGAATTAGCAAACGCTTAAAAAAGAAGCCCCCTATTTTTGTATAAAAAAGACCAGGAATTTTTTTTTTTTTGCGATTTGAACATTTTTTGCCAGTGTTAATGGGTTATCTCAATTAAGGTGGGTTCTTATTTGAACCCAATCATATATATATATATATATAAATGCAAGTCCACTAAAAAATTCATGTCAAAACAAACAAAAAGTATACCCAGTAAAAATCCCACTTAGAGTAGGGTCTTAGGGGAAGGATAGAGACAAACCTTATTACTATCTCAATTGGGATAGAGAAGCTGCTCCGAAAGAGTTTTCAGCTCGAAGTGATCGTTTGAGGTTAATCTCCCAACGCTTTTAACGATTATTTTCACAAAATAAGTAAAATGACGTTAAAATTAGTATAATTTTGTTTTTGCCCCTTAAGATGTAACGAACCAATTTAAATTATTATTAAAATAATCGATATTTTATATAATTTTAAGTTAATTGGTGTTGTTATGTGTTAATTAGTAAGTTAAATGATTAACTACTAAGTAAGTCTTAGTTAAATGTGAATTAGAACGTTGAGGGGGCTAAAATGCCAAATGATGAAAATTGAATTAAAAAGGGGTTATATGGGGAAAGCTTGGTCAAATAAGTCAAAATCAGATTTTCGGCTTGGGAGGAGGAGAGGTTGACGACCAAGAAGGAGAAAAAGAAGGATTTCGGGTTTTTGACAAAATTCGTCATCAAATCTCGTTCAGATTGTAAATGCAAGCTAGGATGTGGATTCCCCTTGCAAATTCACAACTATAGGTATGTGATTTCATATGTGTGGGTGAATTTTCGCGGGTTTGTAAGTGTGTGTGGTTAGGGTATGATAAAATCCAAATCTTTGGATGTTTGATGTAGTTTATTATGTTTCTAGAGATGATAATTAACTAACCTAACCATTTTTTATGTATTTTGATTGAAAAATCTAGAGTTGGAGTTTTGGGGAATTATGGGTTTGGGTGAAATTGGTGGATGGAATGAACTAAAGATTTAAAGTGGTGAATTGATCTTGTGTTGATAATCTATGTGCAGAATTTTTGGTCAAATATTCATAAAATGAGGGTTTGATGGTTTATATAATTTGAAAAGGAAATGATGATATCATAATATGATGATGTTTGAGGTGTAATAAAATCCGCACATAAAGTGTTTGAGAAAATGCCTTAAACAACTTATATGCAAGAATGAATTGTGATTATTGGTGAACTTGGGGGAAATGGTTCATAAACTTAAATAGATGATTTGTTAGTGGTGTTAAGCTTAATATTATATCTTGAAAGCAATTGGAATGTAAATTGATGAATTAAGAGAGTTTGACTATAGTAAAGTCAAATATGATGATAATGGGTTAAAGGGGTGAAAGTTTGTTTCTTGTGTATTGTTCCTAGATTGAATGTGTATGTGTGATAATATGATCTAGGAGGTGGAAGTACAAACCAAAGACCCGGTAAAGAGAAGATTGAATCAAGTGGCCTTAAGGATCAAGGTGAGTAAACCTACACATGATTATGCAACCATAAGACATAATCATGATTTTGTTAAATGGTTGACTTAATTGCACTACTTGATGTAGTTACTTGCATTGAAATGGTGTTGGTTGTGTATGCATAACTTATATTTTGTGTAAATGTTTGTTAGATGATAATTGACAAACTATAGGGGAGGGTGATCCACATTCGTGTGGAATATGAAGTAAGACTACAACTTGATGGCAATGGTGTGATGATCCACATTCGTGTGGAAGTTTTTGTATGACCACTATTGAGTGGCATTTGAGAATGATCCACATTTGTGTGAAAGAAAATGGATATATGTAGAAAATTGGGTCAAACGACCCGTTAAGCAATATTGTTGTAATTACATGTTGTAAGTCATCAAGATAGGTTTGGGACTTAAACGTATATTAAAATAGTGTCATGGAATGTATTTAGAGATAAAGGATTGAGCGAAAGCAATCGTAAATGATCGGAGATAGTTTGACATTTGAAAATGGTGAAATTGTGAGATCTGGGAGTATTTTACGCCAAATTCTTCTATTTACACCAGGGCAGTGGCGTATAATACGTCGGATGAAGTAAAATACGTCAGCTAGTGTTTATCAATTCCAAATTTCATTTCCTTGTCGGATTTTCATCCGTAAGGTGTACGGGGTCATCTCACTTAGTCCTTTTGGACTAACGCTTGATTATTTGGTGGTGTTTACAGGTCAGAAGTAGGATCGGCTATGAATGTGATAGTCGGGATAATAAGGATCGAACCAAGCTTGTAGCAATCAAATCAACTTTTGTAAATCATTATAAATGGCTTAAGGGCGGTTAGTGTTAACAAACAACTATGTTTTAGAAGTTTTGAATGTTAAATTAAGATCTAGTTGGGTTATGTAACCAACGAAATGATAAATTTTTGGAACCTTTTTTGTAAATTCCGCAAATTTGTTAAATGTTCTGTTTTGAGAATTTGAGTGTCACATAAAGGTCCACACATATATACATCATACGTGTGTACCGCAAATGGGGTGTAAAAAAATTCATGTTAAAAGTATTGATAAAATCTGCATAACATAGAAAAACTAAAAGAAACCATAAAAGAGAAACATAAGACTATCCACAGTGGTCACCCCACTGAAAACTCTTCCCCACTAAAATTTCATGCCACGTCATCACCCCACTGAAAACCTTAAACACCCACAATGGTCACCCCACTGAAAACCGTTCCCCACTATTCCACATCATAAAATATTTTTAATTATAATTTTGTTTATATATATATATATATATATATATATCTTGGTTTTTGTTTTTTTTTGAACGGTACAATTTTGAAGAAGAGAGAGAGACGGATGCTGGAGAGAGAGATCAAAAGAGAGAAACACCACCACCACCTTGCCGGTTCGTTTCCGGCGAACCACGGCGGCACCATCCACCAATCTTTACACCATCTTTCTCCTCTCGTCGCGAGGATTCCATCGGTGGTGTCTGTTTCGCCATCCGACGCCAACAAGATTCCAGTCTTCTTCTCCGGATATCCACTTCCAGTCTTCTTCTCCGGCTATCCAAGATTCCGGTCTTCTTCTCCGGCGATCCAAGATTTCGGTCTTCAACATGTGGGCCCTAAAAATTTGTTTCACCAATGAAATGAGAGGAGTGGGAGCGGGGAGCGGGAGCCGTGTAACCTGAAATCTCGTTGCCGCTGGGGTGGTGTAGCGGTGTTCCCGCCGGGAGCCGCTGGCCACGTCGTTCCCGCGGATTCCACGGCTTACCCACTGTGGATAGCCTAAAGTTATTTTAACGGCGTGTTTCGATAACTTGTGCATTATGACGTACTACAACTATGAATTCAATAAGATTTATACCTAAATACATATAAAAATAAGACGTCCCAAACTCCCAACTGTTTATTTGAAATTTGAGAATACATCAATTTTCAAAACTTATAATAGAAGAAGGGAAAAGAAAAAAATAATAAAAATAAAAATCGTTAGTGGACTAAAAAAAATTGACAAATTACTTTTTATTTTGTTTATTATGAATAGTTTTTCTTTAGTGAACCGACAGTTGTGTTATTTTATTATAAAAACAAACTTATCATTAGTGGTCTTTCATGAGAGAGCCGACATGTGTTTTTTTTTTTAACGAAAACAGTTTATTGGTTGATATGGCTTTGAACGAAAATTCACGCTACCTAGATTTTTTTTTACTTTTGCAAGTAAATATGCATAGAAGGTCGGATTAATTAAGTTCAAAATATTTGATTTGTACATTTTTACGAAGTAAACATGTCTCTCAAGCCTAGATAATTAGTTCTTATTTTTTGAAATTTGATCACCAGATTTATAAGATAATTAAATTTAGGCATCGTTTTCTGCACATGATCAAACCCGTAACGAGACCATTTGCAATGGAGGATTTCTTTGATTTTTAAGGAGACAATCGTGTTGTTTTCACACATCAACACCTGCGACGTTCCTACATCTATCGTTCAAAGATTTTTTATTTATTTTTAAAAGAATCCAATGAGCCTTTTGTGAGAAAAATTTATAAATGTACGTGACTTTCAAGATTATCAATTAAATATCATCAAATAAATTAAAAGCTAACATCAATATTTATAGTCATAAGATATAATGTAACTGTATAAAATAAAAAGTCTTAGTCTTTTTTCCTATGACCATCGTTACTTAATTATATGGTAAACTCTGAGGTCCCCTAGTACCCGAAGAACTGGGAGAAACGGGTAAAACACAACCACAAGCAAATAGCCTCCAAGAAAAATCGTTTAAGTGAGAATTGAATTTAAGACATTTAGGTTATCTCTTATCTATTTTAACTACTAGTATCACCTTTTTTGATGTTTTGTATATGAGCTAACAAGAAAATCAAAAACACTATGTAAGAACTTTGTTAAAATTCACTAAAGAAAGTAATCTAAAGAGAAAAAAGAAAAAAAGAATTATAACTTTATTTTCAATAAAAAATTTCATTCCTCCCAAATATGCTTATATAACGTACTATGTTCTTTACATAATTGAATTGGTTAAAACATTGGCTTGTCTTTAAGCCTTTATTTATATCATAATCACATTTTTATTTAACTTTCTAACCATATTATTTACTATAACAAATTATTCAGATTTATATATATCATATAATTAAATTAATTAAATACATTTAGAAATAAACGTTTTTGGAGGATGAGAGAGTTGTTAGGGCTTTGAACGTTACACTATTTAAATAATTAACTTTATATAATTTGAAGACAAAAATTGATTAAGTAACAATATAAATAAACATTACACAAACCGAACTATGACAAGTTGACAACACATAAATACAAGAGTTGGATCTAATAGGAAAAAAATATATCTAAAAAGAGTATGAGCCAATAGGAATTTGGCATGTGAATGCTAAAAATATAAAAACAAAAATCTAGTACAAAAAACAAAAATCCAGTAAAAAATACAAATTCAGTATAAAAAATCAAAAATATAGTAAAAAACAAAATTTAGTACCAAAATCCAATATAAAATTACAGATAAAAAATAATGTACAAAAATAAAAATCTAGTACAAAAATAAGATTGTACCTAAATTATCATTAATTTCTTTTCTTTTATTATGTTACATGTCAAATTTTTTATCTTTTAAGGTAAAAAAATTATTTTTATTTGATTATTACCCTGTAGATATAATGTATTTAAGATACGAAATACGTTTGAAGTGTTATGCCAAAGTTGATTATGAACAGGTTTATCACAACGTCTTTGTTTAACGTTCGAATTCTCGTGTGGCTCCTTGTGCACTGTTTGGTTGACTTGATATCACCACCACGTAGGCCAATTAGTTATGACAAATCTTTCATTAAGTTTTAGGGGCATATTAGTTATGACAAATCTTTCATCAAGTTTTAGAGAAAACAAGATATTTTATAAAACATTAAAAATATATATTTGCTTGTTTTAACATTTTTTTTCCTGAATTTATACTTTTTGAAGACACCGTGTTTGATTTATCCTTCAGGGGAAGCTCGCGGTGATTGTTTGCTACTTCAACATTGTTAGGAATGCTAAACTTGGTCAAACATTACTTATTAACATTATCTGATCTGCTTTGACATGCTTTGTTCATTATTCTAATTCATTATGCTTAGTAATTACATGTGACAACTATGTAACTATAGTATATCAACTATTTTTGGTGTGTGTGCTTTAAACCTGTGAAGCTCACCAACTTTTTAGTTGACCTTTTATTTTAACCATGTTTCAGGTTGGAATGCTACATAAACTTGATTAGAAGATTGGTTTAGTTATTTTGTATTCATATTGTTTAGTTTTGGGATTTAAGACTTATGATGTAATGGATTATAAATAATTAAGGTTTATTTAAATTTTAAGTTTGAATTTCTCTCAAGGAGTGTTTGAAGTATTTACATTTACTACCCTTTTGTGAGAAAAATTTATAAATGTACATGACTTTCAAGATTATCAATTAAATATCATCAAATAAAAGCTAACATCAATATTTATAGTTATAAGATATAATGTAACTGTATAAAATGAAAAGTCTTGGTCTTTTTTTCTATGACCATCATAACTCACTTATATGCCAAACTCTCGGTTCCTCAGTACCCGAAGAACCTAGAGAAACATGTAAAACAAGACCACAAGCAACAAGGTCAGAAACCTCCACAGAAAATCGCTTAAGTGAGAATTGAATTTAAGACATTTAAGTTATCTCCCATCCATTTTAACTACAATATCACTTTTTTTTTTGATGTTTTGTATATGAGCTAACAAGATTATCAAAAACACTCTGTAAAAACTTTGTTAAAATTCACTAAAGAAAAGAAATCTAAAGAGGAAAAAGAAAAAAAAAGAATTATAACTTTATTTTCAATAAAAATTTTAATTCCTCCCAAATATGCTTATATAATTTTTTTTTGTTATGTTACATGTCAAATTCCTATCTTTTAAAGTAAAAAAAATTCATTTTATTTGATCATTACCCTATAAAAATAATCTATTTAAGATACGAAATACGTGTGAAGTATTATGCCGAAGTTGATTATGAACAGATTTATCACAACGTCTTTGTTTAACGTTCGAATTCTCGTGTGGCTCCTTGTGCACTGTTTGGTTGACTTGATATCACCACCACGTAGGCCAATTAGTTATGACAAATCGTTCATTAAATTTTAGGGGCCAATTAGTTATGACAAATCTTTCATCAAGTTTTAGAGAAAACACGATATTTTATAAAACATTAAAAAATATATATTTGCTTGTTTTAACATATTTTTTCCTGAATTTATACTTTTTGTAATATATATTATTTTCTTATATTGTATTTAAAAATATGGGACAGAAAAATATAAAGTAAACCAAAATAAAGATTTTTATGTTTTTAAATAAAACTTATTATAGCATATTCAACCTAAAACTATATATAAGTCATTATAATGCATGCAAACAGAGGTGCAAAAACCGGTTAACCAGTTTTGAAATAACCTAACCAGTTAAAGTTAGTCAAATGTTTTACCAATAATCTGGTTGGTTAACAACCGGTTTTTTAAAGTTTAAAAAAGAAACCGATATAATTAGCAAACCAGGTTTTTAAGCTTTAAAACAAAAACCGATATATGTATCTTGTCTCATTCACTGCATGTGAAGTAGCAAACGTAGTACTACCATGTTTAAGTTTAATATTTGTAGATTAACATATGAGCACTTTCATGTCATTGCTAAATCCCACTATGCCGAAATATACATGCAACCTGCCTCTAGCATTTTTGTTGGCATGTATGGTCACTTCGTATATGTTGATTTTCCACGTGTGTTTGTATATTATGAGCATATTAATTACAATATATGCAATTAAGCAATATATCCCACTGGCATAATTATTAAAAAATTACAATTAAGCACAAATATTTGATGCTTACGCTAATATGATTGCATTTTGTAATGAAAGTAAAATTACGATTATTATTGGCAAACTTATGTAAACAGAGACAAATTAACATAATTTTATGTTCTTTTTAAATATATAAACTACAATTTTTTATCGTAAACAAAAAAATATTTACGAAAAAACTACGAATTCTTTATTTGTCTTGCGCTTTCAAAAAACTCTAGCTGACCATATATGCATTTACATCTAGTAGTTAAGAAACATGCCAATAAATATATAATAATATTAATAATAATATAATCGTCTTAATTAAATTAACTTTGCTTTTTAGTCTTTAACTAATATTTCTTTCTTTGATTTTTTTAACTTTTTTTATCTTTTATTGTTTTAACATACATATTATTAACCTATGTTTAGTTTATATTGATATGGAGGTGACACTTATTTTTGCAACAATTCAATTTATTGATTTATGGCAGATTGATAGTTGTTGAGTCTGCTTTTTTTGTTTGTCTTTTGGTATTCGTGATGTTGTACCGCAATAGTGGTGATTTTACTCAACCTTTTTTTTGTAAAACACATGTTTTACGCCATTTATATATTTTTTATTGTTTTTGTCTTTAAGATTTATGATTTTACACCAAAGTAACGACTTTTATTCCTTCTAAGTTTTGATATTTGATGTCGTATTTTTATCATGTTTAATACAGGATTACCGTCACAAAGCAAAGGATAACAAGTAGTTGTAGACTTCTTCCATGCAACCAATGGATTTCAACTTTTTTTTCTTTTTGTAAATTGTTCAAAAACGTATCTACAAAAGTTTTGTTTACCGAAAGCTTACAAATCTTTCACCAGTTTTTGTGTATTAATTACCCGTATGCCACATATCTCATATATGTATTTTTGGACAGCATATTTTTCAAGTTGATGCTCCAAAAGTGAATATATAGAATTAAACATTTTGTAAACATCTTGAAACACAAACTTACTTCCAATTTTACTAAATTGCTTCCCTGTTTTTGTGTTTTATTAACCTACCCTGGTATGGTGCCTAAGCAATTAATATGTGATTATTTTGAATCCTTAATTTGTATTGTACTTGGTAGGTTTAACCTAACCAAAGTTGCAAAAGTCGCTAGGCGTTCCTAAGTCGGAACAGCTCCTTGGAGCGAATAATCGGGGAGTAATCGGCCTAGGCAGGGATTACTCGGGAAACACTCAGGAGTACTCGGTCTCGGAACACTCTTTGGAGAGAGTATTGGCCTTAGATGCCGCCTTTTGCAACCATGTCCTTAACTACACCTCATTGAGGATTATAGTTTTTTTTTTCTCAACATCAAATTTGGTTTGAAGCTCGACTCACCTATCTTCCTTCCTCTTCTTAAACTTAATGGTAATTACTTGATCATTTGGGTTCTTTTTGGTAGTGGTGCACAACCCGTTTTTTTTTTTTGCCAAACCAGTTCGGGTTAGGAACCAGTCCGGTTTGGTCAAGCATGGTCCTAAACCGGTTTGGGGTGAAACCGGTTCGGTTTGGAAACCGGTTTGAGATCAGGGGATGCTAAACCTATAGGAACCGGTTTGAAGGGGTTGAAACCGGTTTGAATGGGTTGAAACCGGTTAGGAGGGGTTTGAAACCGGTTCGGACGGGGTTGGAAACCGGTTTTAAAGCTAAAATCTCGAACCTATGCCAAATCGGCGGTTCGGAGCGGTTTGGGAACTGGTTTGGCCGGAACCGGTTTGAGATCCACTAAATACCAGTTTGTAAACCGTTTTGTCAACCCAAATCGGCTTTTAATTTTTCTCACCTCTACTTTTCGGTGTTACTCAGAAGTCTATCGAGTGGTCTCTTTGGTAACAAATTTGTAAACTCTTAATTTTGCTTTGTGTATTTGACACCTCTTTATGTATTGCAAATTATGATAATTGAATATCGTTCAATTGATTTCATAATAATACAAGGAAGACATAAATAGATATACAAAGTACAACATGAGACCTTAGAGAATACTAAATATACAAACACAACCCTATACAACTAGGTAGGGTTAATATCTGTCACATCCCGAGCCGGCGGGCCGAATCGAAGGGCGGAATGGTCCCGAGGTGCGATATCGGGGATGATAATCGTGATGATCAGATTGTTTACATTGCACATGATATATAATGAGAAAATACTAAATGAAATAGAATTACAAAGTTAAATTACATCAGTTTCGTTCATAATTTAACAATGTAAATCTACTATCATCATCATAATTCTTCTATCTTGTATCTGCACAAGATATACAAAATAATATGTATAATGATGTTCAAAAATATGCATGTCCAAAATACTAGGTCCATGGTTGGTGAGTTCATATAGTTTTGTTTTAAAAATGAATTTTTGTACAAACCTGACCAGATGACAACCTTAACCTCAACGATAACCACCTATACAATCTAATTCAGTATGCTTATATATAGGGCATACGTAGTGTCAAACTTACAGCCTGCCCAGCCGCCAGCCCACCACATACCAAACCACATGATATATTGTTCCTAGTGATAATTAAACATTTCATCCCATACATTCAATTCACAACATTTGAACAACATGAAATTTGTTAACACTGAACACCCGAAATGAAAACCTTAACCTCATCAACAACCACCTACATTATCCAGCCAAGTATGCTTATGTATAGGGCATACGTAGGGTCAAGCTTACCGCCTGCCCAGTCGCCAGCCCACCACATACCGAACCACATAACATACTATTGTCAATGATAATTAAGCCTTTCATTCCTCATCATCAACACATCAGTTCTTAGTTCTTAGTTCTTGTAGTTTCACAAAATATGGAAATTCTCTGAATTCCTTAAGTTCATCACACAATCATGATCAACCATAGCATTTGTAAAAACATTATGTTAAATGCTTAAGTAAATGAATAAATAAACATTTAATAAAAATCTAAGACCTCTGAATTCCTTAAGTTCATCACACAATCATAAATCAGTGTGTTCATGCGAATGTTAAAGGTCATGCGAATGGAGATGATCGGCCGAATAAAGATTGTCATGCAAATGGGAGTTTCACTAAGATGTGATGATCACACGAATGAACAACCCATTCGTCCAGTAGTCCTTCGTCCTCATGCCCTTTCGTGCTAAGTCCAGGCGAACCAGAGACCCATTCGGTCGTCCATGTTCATGCGAATAAGGTGCTCATTCGGCCGGGAAACCCATTCGGACGAAGCTATTTGCCCAAGCTGCATCAGCTTGGGGCTCATTCGCCTGTACTGCAGCCGAGCATATTCTTGACACCCTTTTCGAGTTCATGGCCAAATCAAGGTGTCCCACAAGTTCCTACACCATTCTAGACCTATGTCGTGCAGTTCATAAGGGTTTTGAAGGTCGGTGTCACACCCCCAAATTTCAACTAACGAAATCATACCGTTTAGGGCGTGACTAACCAGGATCTCAGGCATTAGACATAACGAACCTCTATATCCTTTTAAACATAATTTAGTCTTAATTTGTCAAATCAAAGTTTAACATTGCGGAAGCGTTTGAAAACCAATAACAGAATGTAACAGTTGCAAAACCATAAGTACAATGTTCTATGTTTAAAATTAACAAGTAAAATAAACCGAATGCATGAGACTCAACGTCCTAGTCCCTACTTGTCCTTGGTTTTGCTTTAGTGTCCTCAGAAAACATGTAAATAAAGTCAACACAAAGGTTGGTGCATACACAGGTTTGCATATGTAAACACAAATGTTTGAACAACAGTTTGAAATGTAATGTTTGCAGATAACATAATCACACATTGCGTAGTCATGATAGCTGGTCATTGTACTATTTACATAAGTGGTTGACACCGAAGCTGACTGTTGCATGCTGTTGCATGTTTTGCCTTTCCACTATTGTCTAACACAAACAATAGAAATGTTGAATTGGCCAGTTAAACACTTGTGTAGATCCCATCTACCAAGTGAGGTTTGTCAAACTCAATAGATCTATTCTCAACTACCACGCTTTGCACTACGGCAAACTAAACGGTTCAATATGTAAGGACTCTGAGTGTTATATGCACACTTATAGTAAACAGCTAACTCATGTAAGTGATATGTATCCAAAAGCGTTTGTTTGCACATGTTTTCTCCCCCAAAACTGTAAAAGTAAAAAGGGGCCGTGTACGCACCTTATGTAACGCCCGTCTCCCGAGACACGTTACTTCATCGGATTTACTCATAAGCATAATGATTAGATAAAGATAACTCAATTGCAACGAAAACAAAACATATTATACATAAGTAAAGTCGATTACATATCTATTATACAACAATATTTATTTATTTATTTTTTTACAAGATTTACATCTCTATCAATCTTCTCAAAACCTGCAGCCAGCATTCATCCAGGGTCACTTATGCCAACTGTTTCTTGCCTCGACTAGCTGAGGCTTCACGATCTCTACCTGATGTGCATGTTAAAAGTTGTCAGCTTAAGCTGGTGAGTTCTAAGTTTAGTTAACATCTTTTCATTTCAAATTATTTATTTCATAAACATTTCATAAAATCATACATCAATACACATATATCATATTATACCAAAAAAATTCATTGATTAAAATTTTGTTCACCTAACGGTGTTCTGTTTTACCTGAATGTAACTCTATTCACCCGAAGGTGCTCTGTTCACCCGAAGGTGCCTTGTTTTACCCGAAGGTAACTCTGTTTTACCCGAAGGTAACTACTAAAAAACCTTTATTCACCCAAAGGTGCTTTCAAAACTCTTTTAAAAACTTTATAATAAGCACCGTAGTGCAAGAATTCTTTTTCGAAACACCGTCTTTACCTAAGACCTATACACCGACATCATCCTGTTATATCGAAGGAGCATATGGCTACACACCTTCGATATATTAGGATCATGTCTTTGTTAGTATCCAAGATTTAGACCTCTTAAAAACTCTTTTTGTAAATTTGTTTTCAAACAAAAGATTCGGGTTGCCTATTTCTATTTTGAAAAATACGTACATAAAATTCGGCATTATCCCTACTTAACATTGGTATAAACGGGAAAAATCCCGGCATCAATATAATATCTTATATATCAAAACATTATTAATATAACATTCACATCAGCCCAAAGTACTTAAAACAGTAAGACAGGGCTCATAGAACACACCTTAACTTAGTTATGCACAACTAGCTAACTCTCTTTGTTATCCTTCTCTTTCTCAAGTTCACAATGAAATCCTATTAACATGGATATCCTAACATAATTATAATCTTAATCATATAACACAAACCCCTTTTTATTTCAGGGTTTCTAAACAGGCAGCACAACGGCTTATCCAATAGTGTTTTTTTTAGATTTTAAGTCGGGCAGAACCTTGACTTATATTCCTTGATTTTTCTAAAAAAAATTGGGCAGAACCTCTGCTTATAATTGTTTGTTTTTCAAAAACCAATCGGGCAGAACCTCGACGTGTTTTTGATTTAAACAAACAATTAATCATAATCTTATTATATATAGTAATAATAAAATCTAAAACGAGCATTATAACAAATAGAAATTATACGAGATTTGTACCTTACAGAAGTTCGGCAATACCTCGCGTTAAATACTAGATGTTTGGATGGGTTAAATATGGGTATTTGGAGGTGTAGGGTCGGGATTTGAGAGCTGGAAAGTGAAAAATTTCGACAGAATTCGAAAATCTGATGTTCTGCCTTTTATAGACGAAATCTGGGTCCGGGGCGCATCGCCTGGCCCCAGCATTTGGCTCGGGGCGGTACGCCGGGACGTAGTGGCTTGCATGCCTGCCATGTGTTGACACGTGGAGCCACGTGGCGCGCAATCTGACTAGTTTCTTGTTTTCGCGATAACTTAAGCATACGAACTCCGTTTTACGCGCGGTTTTCGCCTACGTTCACGATTTTTTGAGATCTTTCCAATGGTTATAATTTCAAGACCTGAAGATTTCAATACATATGACCTCTTATGGAATGCTTTATTCGACTCATCGTATCTTGAAATCGGAGCCTTGTTTCGCGATTTTGCTTATACTCATTTTCTCTATTTTCAAGTTATGATTCTAGATATAAATTTGGTTTGACACTTAATTAAATTAATATAAGATGATGTATGTTTCTTTAAGATCTATTAACACCAGATTCCTTTTAATCTTGTTTTGCATATTATCACTAATTCAGTTAAAGACTTATAAATATTAATATTACTTTAATATAATTGCTATATGTTTAAAGTACAAGAAAACCGGATGTTACACCTTAGTATGCAAGTAGAATGATCAAGCGTTTGTGAACACACGTAGATAACCTTCTACGAGAAATCTGTGTTTTAACAATAGCATTGTGTTATTCGTAATGTTAATTCGTGTTTGTAGTCTCACATGTGTCAACACACGTATGTTATAATGTTTGAAACGTTCGTACAAAGATATGCGCGGTTTCGAATTCGTTTGTTTAAATCGTGTACGTATATGCGATTTCGTTTAAACATCCGTAAATATACGCGATTGTGTTTTTGTTCAAAAATGCCAATTTTATTGTTTCATTTAATTCTTAATTCAATTTTGGTTCCTACAAAACTTGAATGGGTTAAAACGGATTAAAAACGAATAAGTTATGATGAAAATATCAAAAATTGGTTTTAATTCAAAAAGTGGCAGAGACAAGGGTTGAACCCTTGACCTCCCGGACCAAACAAACACATCCTACCAATCCAACCAGTTAGGTAATAGTGTTAAAGTTTCCTTTTTAATTGCTTTAAACTTCAATCAGTCGGGTTCCCCTTGTAAACTTAAACCGAACCATCTAGGTTCCAATTGAACCCCGAATCGAATCCGATCAAACCCATAATCATGGGGTTTCGTTCATACAAGTTAGGCGAGTTCATATGAGCATTTAATTGATCTATTTCATTCAAAATCATATGATTTTTATACTTTGACCGAATTCGAACCAATGTCTCAATCTCCAACTCCAATTCATCAAATTCGTTATTGTTGATCTGAAAAATCATAGGGTTTTCATTACACTAGCTATTTCGAAATCATCTGTACCAATTAATTGGATTTGTATGCTCGTTCGAAACAAAAACCCCAAATCGTTTTGTTTTAAGAACCCTAGAACTTGATTTCATAAAATTCGACATTGTATATCAATATTAACATAGGGCTTTTACTAATCGAGCCATTTAGAATCTAAGGGTACCATTTAATTTGATTTTTGCATCCCTTTGTATCAAAATCCCCAAATTCGTTCATCCCATGAACCTTAGTCATCCAATTCATAGAATTTGTGTTTGTTTAATGCAATTAACATAGGGTTTTCATTAAAGGGATGTTAGATGAAATTATGTTAGGGGGTTTTCTTACTCGGATGTTTTAGAGTGTGTAGGTATAAATTTTTGCCTGATTTGACTCCGAATTGATGTGGTTCGACTAGAAGGTGGAGTTCGGCCAAGTCCTTATTCGAAATCTTCAACCCAAGCTTCTGGAATCTAATTGTTTTGTGAAACAGGTCCTAAGGGTGCCGATTTGAAGTTATGTATGTTCAATTTGGTGCATTTTGATCGAATTGTTGGGATTTTGTAGCCACTAGTGACGGTTTCGACTTAATGAGACGTTAATTGCTTTAATTCGATGATTGATGGCTAATTAACTGATAATAACCGTTAAACATCATCATTATGTGTTTTATGAATGGTTAATTCGATCAATTATGATGAATAAATGTTAAATTCGAATTTCCCTTTGCTTACCACTCGAATTTTGACTTAAAAAGTCAAAATTTATTGTTTTATGTAATTACATGTTCAATTCTTGAAATTTTTATTATTTCTAAATTTGTTTTATTTGATTTGAATCCTTTTTGTTTGATTTTGTTTGATTACGTATCGTTTCTGTTAATTTCTGATTAACTTTTGTTTAACGATGTTAATCTGAAATACCAGATTGTCATAGTTGGGAACCCGCTGAAATGGCGAGTGGTTCAAACAAGGAAGAAAACCCTAAAATCTTGGGTTTTGAGCTCCATTTTACCTCGATTTCAGTGGTTCCAAGCTCGAAATCTTGGTACTTTCACGATCTGCATGATGTTGTGGTTGTTTTGACACCAAAATCACTGAATTTGGTGAAGTATTGAGGGTTTTAGGGTTTGAAATCTTAGAGAGAGACTGTAGAGAGAGAGTGAGACGAAAATAGATATAGAATGGGTAGGTGAATGGGAGTTAATGGCATTTAATGCCCTTGGACTCATTTAATCGTTCCGACTTGTTCGAGTTCGTTCGGTTTCGCTCGGTTTCGCGTAGAAGCGTCGGTTTTTGATCGTTCTCATAACGAAACGTTACGAATTTTAAAAATGAAATTTACTAAATTAAATCATGTCATAATTTCTAGTAAATTAACTAGATATCTTTTATTTATTTTTAAATTTCTAAAAAAACGTTTAAATTATTTGTTTAATCGAATCGCACGGTTTTCGGGCATATTCGCTCGGATCGTCACCCGTACGAACACAACGATAACTGTACTTTCCGATTTGATTTTCTAATTATTGGTCATCATTTAGAATGTTAAACTTTCAGATATATTTGTACAGATCGTCACCTATACGAATAATCCGTTAATTTAGCATTCACGTAATGACGTCCGTTATGGTTTTGTTCGGTACAACTCACATATGTTTATACGTAATAAACTCCTAACTAACATTTACATAACAATTATGTGTTGTCAGATGTAATTCTGACTGTTAAACCATGGATTTGAATTATGTTTCTGAAATAGATATGTAATAGTTCTGTATTCTCATCAAATGATAATAACCACACATGTAATACACATAGTTCGTGCCTGAGTTACTGTGCAAGTCACTGTTCCGGTTACGTTTTTGACTCTGATGTTACAATATCTCCCCGCAATCGAGATGGAGGTGGTTGTAAACATAGCAAGTTCGTAAGGCTTCAAACTGAGGACGAGGAAGGCTTTCGGTTGGAATAAACGTTGTTTGGATCTTTCCAGTAGCAACCAGTTCACGAACAAAATGACAGTCAAGTTCAATGTGTTTCATGCGTTTATGGGAGATGGGATTTTGAGACAAGAATAAAGTACTTCGATTGTCACACAAGATAGTAGGACGATGAGGCATGAAAGCATGATAACTCCTGAAGAAGATGTGTAATCCAAATAACTTCAGCAGCAGCATTTGCAAGAGCTCAATATTCTGATTCACAACTAGAGCGAGATCCCGTTGGCTGTTTCTTGGCACCCCAAGAGACTAGATTCCTGTGACATCCGTCAATTTTCGAATTTGACTTATTAACACCGTTAGTGTATTTAACGTTGACTATGACGGAATTTTCGGAAATGTAATAATTAAATGTTTATTCTCGTTTAAAGTTTAGCAACCTTTTTAAGTGTATAGTCTTGCAATTAGTAATTCTCACAATTTGACGCGTTAAAATTCATGACAACGAAAGATATTTGTGTTTAGCCGGATAAGGCGGACACAATACGCGTCACATTATTTAATAATCTTGTTAGTTACTAAAATTTAATTATTTTAGTAAGTTTTATTATTTTACTAATTATTGTAAAATAATCGCGTATAAATAATATCAAAATTTATACCCGATAAAAGATTTAACCACCATAATACCCAACATTTATACATCTTTCACCTACACTTGAGTATATATATATATATATATATATATATATATATATATATATATATATATATATGACACACACAAATCTTGCATGTATACTTACCAAATACAAGACTACATACATGCAAGATTCATTCCAAGCACATAATGACAAACCTCTAAATCCACCTCTTACACACTCAACCTCACCCCCCAATCTCTTCACTCCCACTAACCAACACAAAATCCCCTCTCTCCTCTCTCCCCAAGTCGTTCCCCCCTCCTCCTCTCTCCTTAAAACCCCATCTTCCTTACACAATCACACACACATTCAAGATTTCTAGTTTTTCCAAGTTTCCTCTCTATTCTCTCACTTGTTCCAGCAAACTTCAGCCCCATATCACTTCATTCTTGATCATTTCAAGCATCCAAGAAGCCAAGGAGCAAAGCTAGGATCAAACAACACAAGCTCAAGGTGCCTACACGAACGGTTTACTTCCAAAACTCACTTTTCTTCACATTTTTGCACTCTATCACATACACTTTCTAAACCATGGCCAAGACCTGGTTTTGAACATGAAATATTCACCATTTAACACTCTAAAGTCGTGGGTATTGAAGCCATGACCTAAAACTCTACATGCAACAAAGTTGCATGTACTAGAAATGAGTTTTTCAAGTCCAAAAACTTGTTTTGGTGACTTGATTCATGCATGCATGTATTTGTATGAGCAAAATGATAATCATTGATGAATATTATTATTCTTCATCATTCTCAACTCTATCAATGGTGTAAAGCCTCAAAAACTCGTTTTAAAAGATCGTTCATAACTATACACACAAACATGCATTCATGAAGATTCTGGCAGATTGTTGTCCCGACTTCAAAGAGTCATAAAATGGTCATAAAAACTCCAAATGGAACAAACTCAGATTCCGTGACTAAGTTCATTGAGTTAGCTTTCCATGCATTACTTATTCAGCTTTTAACTCGACCAAATGGTACCTCAAACAGCCTTCACAAGATCAGTGCGCGGATTTGTACCCCCTGACTTGTGCTGCTGTTTTGACCTACCTAAGGTCCGAATCACGAAACGTTATCTAAATGAAAGTTGTTCATAATATATTAAAATAGTAGACTGGAGAGTTTCATAATCTAACTCAAAGTTTTACTATGTCAAAAATAAACCCGAACTCACTGAAGTAAATCTGTCAAAACAGAAACTTTAAGGACATATACTTGTGTGACTGTTTTGACCCTTTTACAAGCACAACCACGAAAAGTTTTCTAAATGAAAGTTGTTCAAAACACCTTAAAATAGTCTACTGTGAAGTTTCATAATTTTATTCAAACTACTCCTATTTTTAAAGTTTATCCGAACAAGCCGGACAGAATCTGTCAAAAGGCAGTTTTATGAACTTAGACATTTTTACATAAATATTAATCATTTTCACATATATAAATGTATATATATATATTATATACAAACTTTAATGATGTGATATAATATATATATATATACTTGTATATATTTATATAAGTGGATTTAATTTATGGGTTTTGAAGTTGTTAAGCAAAATGGTAATTTTCTCAAAATACGTCGTTATAATGACGAAACTTTTAAAAGCCAACACTTAGTGATTTCAATGTATTATGAAATAAGATTTCAAGTATAAGTTAGGACATTATTGTTTAATAAAATCTCTACAAATAGAACACAAGCACCATCACATAAACTATAGAAGGTCCACAAACTCAATGGAAACTCATTATGTTATAGGAACCAAGTTATAAGTCTCCATATAACCGACAATCAAGAAGTCAATCATCAATCATACTATGTGAGTTACATAGCCCCCTTTTCTCTTACTTTTTTTTACAAAATCATCGGGGTTGGAACATGTTTATCTTTGAACTATTTTCTAGCAATTCAAACTTGTATCTATGTGGATTTGAGCTATATGTCCCAAACTACCATCTTAACTATACTTAACTTGTGCATTGATCATTAACTTGTGATAGCCAAACTGTTGTGATGATAGATCTATTGAACTGACCACTCCACCCAACCGGTGATCACTCAGTACTTAACTATTTTGAGGGTAGTATGGAGTACTATGCCTAACTAGGTTAACTAAGGTTTGATCTGCAATAGTTACATGTGTATGTTTCCACATATTGCCTTATATCACTATGTTACATATGAATTGCAAATCTTATCTTTTTGAACTGTTAACTTTTGGTGTCAAAACCTATGTTCTCACCAACTATTTATAGTTGACCTTTGAATCTAAACATGTTTCAGGTACAAACTAGTGAAGCTATGAGGATCATGTAGTGCTTTTGGACTTAGAATAAACTTGGAACTATGAACTATGAACTTGTTTAGTTATGTTATGCTTTTGAACTACTTGTATGACTCTTAATTTGAAATGTAATGAATATTATAACTTTAATAGTTGATCATGAGCTTTTGAACAGTCGCCGTCGCGCCCCGACGTTATTCCGCCGTCGGTTGGGGTGTGACAGATTGGTATCAGAGCCATGGTTATAGGGATTTAGGTTATTAGACATGACCTAGACTATAACCTAAGTTAGCTTAAGATCTTTCGTGCGACTTATCTACACCTTATTTCTATCGGCATCCCTATTTTTCATCCTCATCCTTAACTACTCTTAGGAAATCCTTAAACCCTCAAAAATCAAATGTTTTTTTTTAGACTATACATCTATTCTGTGTGAAAATCTCGTCAAATTCTTCGAGTTTTAAATAATAATTATAGACACATGCAATCTGGAAGGGTGATTACCTGTATCTTGGGGGTTCTGTCTAGGAAAGTGTTTCGTATAAATCCTAATCAACCGTTGGACCTGTTACACTTTCCTGGGAACTCTTGGGGTGAGTAGTCACTTATAGGCTAAAGCATGTCTCTTACAATTGTTAGAAAAACTTGAAGCAACTTTGATTAGTCCATGTGATCATCTGTTGGTTACACCCTATATGTTTTAAAATTTTCTCTTATATTACGAAATACTCTTATGAATATTTCATATTCATCCTTTCCATGGTTTTATATTCTATAGAATGCCTCCCCGTCTCCAGATTCCTCGTCGTCAGATTCCTCGTCATCCGAGAGGTCAAAGACTTGCCCAACTCATAGCCCAACAAATGGCTGCTGCCTTACCGAATCTTGTAACCCAACTCAACGCTGCAGCCCATAACGGGCATGATGAAAATGGTAATGGCGGGAATGGTGGCAATCACACTTGCACCTTTAAACACTTCAACTCTTGCAACCCCACTACATTCAATGGTACAGAAGGAGCCACTGGCCTTTTACAGTGGTTCGAAAGTATCGAGAACACCTTCCTCAATAGTGGTTGCCCTGAAAATCTTCGGGTACAATATGGTACAAGCGTTTTTCAAAAGAGGGCACTGACTTGGTGGAACGGTGAAAAACGTAACCGTGGTGTGGATGTTGCTATGGCACTACCTTGGGCCGATGTCAAACAACTTATGACCGAAGAATTTTGCCCAAGGAACGAAATGAAGAAGCTTGAGGAAGAGTTTTGGAATCTTACCCAAGATAGTGGTGAAAATCTTGCATACACGAACCGATTTCATGAGCTTAGTCTGCTTGTACCCCATATGGTCACTCCTTTATCAAGGGCCATAGAGAAGTACATTGGTGGACTACCAATGATAATTCAAGATACTGTGCTGGGTAGAAATCCTACAACTCTTGAGGATGCTATCAGACTTGCTGCAACGTTAACCGATAATCATGTCAAGGATGGTACCCTAACCAGGAAAGGAAGCAAGAAAACTATCACTAAACCTACTATAGGTGAATCATCCAAAACCAACCCAACTGAATCCTCATCCAAGAACAAGAAGCGTAAAGCCAAAAACTATGCTGTAGTAACCCCTGCTACACCAGTAAATCAAATGCCTGCTCAGATTTCTAACCCTCCCAAGAAACAATATGTGGGTAATCAGCCTCTTTGCAACACATGTAGACTCCATCATCCAGCCAACGTGCCGTGTCGTATCTGTACCAACTGTGGGCGATATGGACACTTGGTAACCACTTGCAGAACCACCAGGCCTCAGTTCAACAACCAACTTAACCAAGCCAACCAAGCCATGGGTCAAAACAACCAAACACCACCACTTGCAATCCAAGGTCGGGCATGTTATAACTGTGGTGACCAGGGGCATTTTCGCAACCAATGCCCAAGGCTTAACCCGATAGTTCCTGTGAATCGCGGCCGTGCTTTCAACATCAATGCTAATGAAGCTCAAAACAACAACGATGTGGTGAACGGTACGTTCTTAGTTGATAACCAATATGCTTCTATTCTATTTGATACGGGTGCTGATAAAAGTTTTGTATCTCTTGAATTTGAGCACTTACTTGCAAAGAATCGCACTAGACTAGAAAACACATTCACAGTAGAAGTAGCAAATGGAAGCCCTATTACTATTGATTCCATCATTCTTGACGTTCCCTTAAACTTAAATGACCATACATTCTTGATTGATCTTATACCTATGCCTCTGGGAAGTTTTGATGTCATAGTAGGCATGGATTGGTTAACCACTAACCGTGCTGAAATTGTATGTGCTGAAAAGTACATTCGTATTCCTCTTTCATCCGGCGATACTTTGAACGTTTTTGGAGAAAAACCAACCCGTGGGCTTAAGCTTATGTCCTGTACAACCGCACAAAAGTACTTGCGTAAGAATTACGTGGCTTTCTTGGCTCATATTGTGAACAAGAAGGACCAGGAAAAGAAAATCGAGGATATTCCTATTATCAAAGATTTTCCTGAAGTTTTTCCAGAAGACTTACCTGGCCTTCCTCCAGTTCGACAAGTCGAATTTCGTATTGAACTTGTACATGGCGCAACTCCTGTGGCTAAGTCTCCTTATCGTCTTGCACCGTCGGAACTTCAAGAGCTAGCTAGTCAACTTCAAGAGCTTTCTGAAAAAGGTTTTATTCGTCCTAGTTCGTCACCTTGGGGAGCACCTGTATTGTTTGTGAAGAAGAAAGATGGAACGTTTCGAATGTGCATTGACTACCGTGAACTAAACAAGCTTACAATTAAAAATCGCTACCCATTACCTAGAATTGATGATCTTTTCGACCAACTTCAAGGTGCTACTTGGTTCTCTAAAATCGATCTTCGATCGGGATATCATCAACTTCGCGTTCATGATGATGATATTCCAAAAACAGCTTTCCGCACAAGATATGGTCATTACGAATTCTTGGTTATGCCATTTGGGTTAACTAATGCACCTGCGGTCTTCATGGATCTTATGAACCGTGTTTGCAATCCCTATTTGGACAAATTCGTAATTGTTTTCATCGATGACATCTTAATCTACTCTAAGACTAAATCTGACCATGAACAACATTTGCGTCTGATTTTGGATCTTTTAAGAAAAGAACAACTATATGCCAAATTCTCTAAATGTGAATTTTGGCTTAAGGAAGTTCAATTCTTGGGTCACATTGTCGATGACAAGGGTGTTCATGTAGATCCTGCAAAAATTGAGGCTGTTAAGAATTGGAAGACCCCAACTACCCCTACCGAAATTCGCTCTTTTCTTGGTTAGCGGGCTACTATCGGCGTTTCATATCAAATTTCTCAAAAATTGCTTTACCCCTCACTACCTTGACTCAAAAAGGTAAATCATATGAATGGGGTCCTAAGCAAGAAGACGCGTTTCAAAATCTAAAGCATATGTTATGCAATGCTCCTATATTGACTCTTCCTGATGGTAACGACGATTTTGTGGTCTATTGTGATGCATCAAATCAGGGTCTTGGCTGTGTCCTTATGCAAAGGGGTAAGGTTATAGCTTATGCATCACGACAACTTAAAATTCACGAAAGGAACTATACGACCCATGACCTTGAATTAGGTGCTGTCATCTTTGCTTTGAAAATTTGGAGACACTACCTTTATGGAACCAAATGTGTCATTTTCACCGACCACAAAAGCCTTCAACACATATTCAATCAAAAGGAGCTTAACATGAGGCAACGACGATGGGTTGAACTACTTAACGACTATGACTGCGAGATTCGCTACCATCCTGGTAAGGCAAATGTTGTAGCCGACGCTCTTAGTCGTAAAGGTCACACCAATTCTATTCGACTCCAAAGCATCCGAGCCCAAAACGATATCCAGAATCGTATCCTCGAAGCACAAAATGTCTCAGTCCTCGGGGGCAACATGTACGATGAAATGTCATGTGGAGCTGAACAACATTTGGAAACTAAATCAAATGGGCTGCTTTGTTTCTTGGATCGCATTTGGGTTCCAAATCGTGATAGTTTGCGTACCTTCATCATGGATGAGGCACACAAGTCTCGCTACTCTATTCATCCTGGAGCGGATAAGATGTATAAGGATCTTCGCTATCACTATTGGTGGCCAGGTATGAAAAAGGACATTGCTCTCTTTGTGGCAAAATGTCTCACTTGCTCGAAAGTTAAAGCCGAGCATCAACGACCTTCTGGTCTGCTTGAACAACCAGAAATCCCTATGTGGAAGTGGGAAAACATAGCTATGGATTTCATTACTAAACTCCCTCGCACTTCTAAGGGTCATGATAGTATTTGGGTGATCATCGATCGTCTTACTAAATCGGCACATTTCTTACCTATTCGTGAGGATGATCGAGTTGAGAAATTGGCTCGAATCTATATCAACGAAATAGTAAGCCGCCATGGCGTACCTCTGAGCATTATCTCCGATCGTGATGGTCGTTTCATCTCACGCTTTTGGCAATCACTTCAATCAAATCTAGGTACTCGACTAGACCTTAGCACAGCTTATCATCCTCAAACTGATGGTCAATCAGAACGAACAATTCAGACCCTTGAGGATATGTTGAGGTCTTGTGTCATCGATTTCGGTGGCAATTGGGATACTCATTTACCTTTGGTCGAGTTCTCGTATAACAACAGTTATCATTCGAGCATTGATATGGCGCCTTTCGAAGCACTTTATGGTCGTAAGTGTCGCTCACCCGTTTGTTGGAGCGAGATTGGTGAAGTTCAAATCAGCGGTCCTGAGTTGATACAAGAAACTACTGACAAAATCATGCAAATTCGCAAAAATCTACTCGCTGCTAGAAGTCGTCAAAAGAGCTATGCTGATAAACGACGAAAACCCTTGGAATTCAATATCGGCGATCTTGTACTCCTTAAGGTGTCCCCTTGGAAAGGAGTAGTCCGTTTTGGGAAGAAAGGAAAGCTGGCACCTCGTTATGTAGGACCGTTCAAAATTCTTGAAAGAATTGGGAAGGTGGCTTACAAGCTCGAGCTACCACAAGAGCTTGGCAACATTCATCCTACATTTCACGTATCCAACCTCAAGAAATGCTTAGCCAATGAGAACCTCCATATTCCTCTTGATGACGTGTACATTGATGAGTCGATGCACTTTGTGGAGAAACCTGTGGAGATCATAGACCGTGGAGAGAAAAAGCTCAAACGTAGCCGAATACCAATAGTCAAGGTTCGATGGGAATCTAAACGTGGGCCTGAATTCACCTGGGAACGGGAGGATCAGATGAAACAGAAATACCCACAACTCTTTGCGGATGCAGCTGTCAACCACAACGCTAGTTGAATTTCGGGACGAAATTCTTCTAACTAGGGGAGACTGTGACATCCGTCAATTTTCGAATTTGACTTATTAACACCGTTAGTGTATTTAACGTTGACTATGACGGAATTTTCGGAAATGTAATAATTAAATGTTTATTCTCGTTTAAAGTTTAGCAACCTTTTTAAGTGTATAGTCTTGCAATTAGTAATTCTCACAATTTGACGCGTTAAAATTCATGACAACGAAAGATATTTGTGTTTAGCCGGATAAGGCGGACACAATACGCGTCACATTATTTAATAATCTTGTTAGTTACTAAAATTTAATTATTTTAGTAAGTTTTATTATTTTACTAATTATTGTAAAATAATCGCGTATAAATAATATCAAAATTTATACCCGATACAAGATTTAACCACCATAATACCCAACATTTATACATCTTTCACCTACACTTGAGTATATATATATATATATATATATATATGACACACACAAATCTTGCATGTATACTTACCAAATACAAGACTACATACATGCAAGATTCATTCCAAGCACATAATGACAAACCTCTAAATCCACCTCTTACACACTCAACCTCACCCCCCAATCTCTTCACTCCCACTAACCAACACAAAATCCCCTCTCTCCTCTCTCCCCAAGTCGTCCCCCCTCCTCCTCTCTCCTTAAAACCCCATCTTCCTTACACAATCACACACACATTCAAGATTTCTAGTTTTTCCAAGTTTCCTCTCTATTCTCTCACTTGTTCCAGCAAACTTCAGCCCCATATCACTTCATTCTTGATCATTTCAAGCATCCAAGAAGCCAAGGAGCAAAGCTAGGATCAAACAACACAAGCTCAAGGTGCCTACACGAACGGTTTACTTCCAAAACTCACTTTTCTTCACATTTTTGCACTCTATCACATACACTTTCTAAACCATGGCCAAGACCTGGTTTTGAACATGAAATATTCACCATTTAACACTCTAAAGTCGTGGGTATTGAAGCCATGACCTAAAACTCTACATGCAACAAAGTTGCATGTACTAGAAATGAGTTTTTCAAGTCCAAAAACTTGTTTTGGTGACTTGATTCATGCATGCATGTATTTGTATGAGCAAAATGATAATCATTGATGAATATTATTATTCTTCATCATTCTCAACTCTATCAATGGTGTAAAGCCTCAAAAACTCGTTTTAAAAGATCGTTCATAACTATACACACAAACATGCATTCATGAAGATTCTGGCAGATTGTTGTCCCGACTTCAAAGAGTCATAAAATGGTCATAAAAACTCCAAATGGAACAAACTCAGATTCCGTGACTAAGTTCATTGAGTTAGCTTTCCATGCATTACTTATTCAGCTTTTAACTCGACCAAATGGTACCTCAAACAGCCTTCACAAGATCAGTGCGCGGATTTGTACCCCCTGACTTGTGCTGCTGTTTTGACCTACCTAAGGTCCGAATCACGAAAAGTTATCTAAATGAAAGTTGTTCATAATATATTAAAATAGTAGACTGGAGAGTTTCATAATCTAACTCAAAGTTTTACTATGTCAAAAATAAACCCGAACTCACTGAAGTAAATCTGTCAAAACAGAAACTTTAAGGACATATACTTGTGTGACTGTTTTGACCCTTTTACAAGCACAACCACGAAAAGTTTTCTAAATGAAAGTTGTTCAAAACACCTTAAAATAGTCTACTGTGAAGTTTCATAATTTTATTCAAACTACTCCTATTTTTAAAGTTTATCCGAACAAGCCGGACAGAATCTGTCAAAAGGCAGTTTTATGAACTTAGACATTTTTACATAAATATTAATCATTTTCACATATATAAATGTATATATATATTATATACAAACTTTAATGATGTGATATAATATATATATATATACTTGTATATATTTATATAAGTGGATTTAATTTATGGGTTTTGAAGTTGTTAAGCAAAATGGTAATTTTCTCAAAATACGTCGTTATAATGACGAAACTTTTAAAAGCCAACACTTAGTGATTTCAATGTATTATGAAATAAGATTTCAAGTATAAGTTAGGACATTATTGTTTAATAAAATCTCTACAAATAGAACACAAGCACCATCACATAAACTATAGAAGGTCCACAAACTCAATGGAAACTCATTATGTTATAGGAACCAAGTTATAAGTCTCCATATAACCGACAATCAAGAAGTCAATCATCAATCATACTATGTGAGTTACATAGCCCCCTTTTCTCTTACTTTTGTTTACAAAATCATCGGGGTTGGAACATGTTTATCTTTGAACTATTTTCTAGCAATTCAAACTTGTATCTATGTGGATTTGAGCTATATGTCCCAAACTACCATCTTAACTATACTTAACTTGTGCATTGATCATTAACTTGTGATAGCCAAACTGTTGTGATGATAGATCTATTGAACTGACCACTCCACCCAACCGGTGATCACTCAGTACTTAACTATTTTGAGGGTAGTATGGAGTACTATGCCTAACTAGGTTAACTAAGGTTTGATCTGCAATAGTTACATGTGTATGTTTCCACATATTGCCTTATATCACTATGTTACATATGAATTGCAAATCTTATCTTTTTGAACTGTTAACTTTTGGTGTCAAAACCTATGTTCTCACCAACTATTTATAGTTGACCTTTGAATCTAAACATGTTTCAGGTACAAACTAGTGAAGCTATGAGGATCATGTAGTGCTTTTGGACTTAGAATAAACTTGGAACTATGAACTATGAACTTGTTTAGTTATGTTATGCTTTTGAACTACTTGTATGACTCTTAATTTGAAATGTAATGAATATTATAACTTTAATAGTTGATCATGAGCTTTTGAACAGTCGCCGTCGCGCCCCGACGTTATTCCGCCGTCGGTTGGGGTGTGACAGATTGGTATCAGAGCCATGGTTATAGGGATTTAGGTTATTAGACATGACCTAGACTATAACCTAAGTTAGCTTAAGATCTTTCGTGCGACTTATCTACACCTTATTTCTATCGGCATCCCTATTTTTCATCCTCATCCTTAACTACTCTTAGGAAATCCTTAAACCCTCAAAAATCAAATGTTTTTTTTTAGACTATACATCTATTCTGTGTGAAAATCTCGTCAAATTCTTCGAGTTTTAAATAATAATTATAGACACATGCAATCTGGAAGGGTGATTACCTGTATCTTGGGGGTTCTGTCTAGGAAAGTGTTTCGTATAAATCCTAATCAACCGTTGGACCTGTTACACTTTCCTGGGAACTCTTGGGGTGAGTAGTCACTTATAGGCTAAAGCATGTCTCTTACAATTGTTAGAAAAACTTGAAGCAACTTTGATTAGTCCATGTGATCATCTGTTGGTTACACCCTATATGTTTTAAAATTTTCTCTTATATTACGAAATACTCTTATGAATATTTCATATTCATCCTTTCCATGGTTTTATATTCTATAGAATGCCTCCCCGTCTCCAGATTCCTCGTCGTCAGATTCCTCGTCATCCGAGAGGTCAAAGACTTGCCCAACTCATAGCCCAACAAATGGCTGCTGCCTTACCGAATCTTGTAACCCAACTCAACGCTGCAGCCCATAACGGGCATGATGAAAATGGTAATGGCGGGAATGGTGGCAATCACACTTGCACCTTTAAACACTTCAACTCTTGCAACCCCACTACATTCAATGGTACAGAAGGAGCCACTGGCCTTTTACAGTGGTTCGAAAGTATCGAGAACACCTTCCTCAATAGTGGTTGCCCTGAAAATCTTCGGGTACAATATGGTACAAGCGTTTTTCAAAAGAGGGCACTGACTTGGTGGAACGGTGAAAAACGTAACCGTGGTGTGGATGTTGCTATGGCACTACCTTGGGCCGATGTCAAACAACTTATGACCGAAGAATTTTGCCCAAGGAACGAAATGAAGAAGCTTGAGGAAGAGTTTTGGAATCTTACCCAAGATAGTGGTGAAAATCTTGCATACACGAACCGATTTCATGAGCTTAGTCTGCTTGTACCCCATATGGTCACTCCTTTATCAAGGGCCATAGAGAAGTACATTGGTGGACTACCAATGATAATTCAAGATACTGTGCTGGGTAGAAATCCTACAACTCTTGAGGATGCTATCAGACTTGCTGCAACGTTAACCGATAATCATGTCAAGGATGGTACCCTAACCAGGAAAGGAAGCAAGAAAACTATCACTAAACCTACTATAGGTGAATCATCCAAAACCAACCCAACTGAATCCTCATCCAAGAACAAGAAGCGTAAAGCCAAAAACTATGCTGTAGTAACCCCTGCTACACCAGTAAATCAAATGCCTGCTCAGATTTCTAACCCTCCCAAGAAACAATATGTGGGTAATCAGCCTCTTTGCAACACATGTAGACTCCATCATCCAGCCAACGTGCCGTGTCGTATCTGTACCAACTGTGGGCGATATGGACACTTGGTAACCACTTGCAGAACCACCAGGCCTCAGTTCAACAACCAACTTAACCAAGCCAACCAAGCCATGGGTCAAAACAACCAAACACCACCACTTGCAATCCAAGGTCGGGCATGTTATAACTGTGGTGACCAGGGGCATTTTCGCAACCAATGCCCAAGGCTTAACCCGATAGTTCCTGTGAATCGCGGCCGTGCTTTCAACATCAATGCTAATGAAGCTCAAAACAACAACGATGTGGTGAACGGTACGTTCTTAGTTGATAACCAATATGCTTCTATTCTATTTGATACGGGTGCTGATAAAAGTTTTGTATCTCTTGAATTTGAGCACTTACTTGCAAAGAATCGCACTAGACTAGAAAACACATTCACAGTAGAAGTAGCAAATGGAAGCCCTATTACTATTGATTCCATCATTCTTGACGTTCCCTTAAACTTAAATGACCATACATTCTTGATTGATCTTATACCTATGCCTCTGGGAAGTTTTGATGTCATAGTAGGCATGGATTGGTTAACCACTAACCGTGCTGAAATTGTATGTGCTGAAAAGTACATTCGTATTCCTCTTTCATCCGGCGATACTTTGAACGTTTTTGGAGAAAAACCAACCCGTGGGCTTAAGCTTATGTCCTGTACAACCGCACAAAAGTACTTGCGTAAGAATTACGTGGCTTTCTTGGCTCATATTGTGAACAAGAAGGACCAGGAAAAGAAAATCGAGGATATTCCTATTATCAAAGATTTTCCTGAAGTTTTTCCAGAAGACTTACCTGGCCTTCCTCCAGTTCGACAAGTCGAATTTCGTATTGAACTTGTACATGGCGCAACTCCTGTGGCTAAGTCTCCTTATCGTCTTGCACCGTCGGAACTTCAAGAGCTAGCTAGTCAACTTCAAGAGCTTTCTGAAAAAGGTTTTATTCGTCCTAGTTCGTCACCTTGGGGAGCACCTGTATTGTTTGTGAAGAAGAAAGATGGAACGTTTCGAATGTGCATTGACTACCGTGAACTAAACAAGCTTACAATTAAAAATCGCTACCCATTACCTAGAATTGATGATCTTTTCGACCAACTTCAAGGTGCTACTTGGTTCTCTAAAATCGATCTTCGATCGGGATATCATCAACTTCGCGTTCATGATGATGATATTCCAAAAACAGCTTTCCGCACAAGATATGGTCATTACGAATTCTTGGTTATGCCATTTGGGTTAACTAATGCACCTGCGGTCTTCATGGATCTTATGAACCGTGTTTGCAATCCCTATTTGGACAAATTCGTAATTGTTTTCATCGATGACATCTTAATCTACTCTAAGACTAAATCTGACCATGAACAACATTTGCGTCTGATTTTGGATCTTTTAAGAAAAGAACAACTATATGCCAAATTCTCTAAATGTGAATTTTGGCTTAAGGAAGTTCAATTCTTGGGTCACATTGTCGATGACAAGGGTGTTCATGTAGATCCTGCAAAAATTGAGGCTGTTAAGAATTGGAAGACCCCAACTACCCCTACCGAAATTCGCTCTTTTCTTGGGTTAGCGGGCTACTATCGGCGTTTCATATCAAATTTCTCAAAAATTGCTTTACCCCTCACTACCTTGACTCAAAAAGGTAAATCATATGAATGGGGTCCTAAGCAAGAAGACGCGTTTCAAAATCTAAAGCATATGTTATGCAATGCTCCTATATTGACTCTTCCTGATGGTAACGACGATTTTGTGGTCTATTGTGATGCATCAAATCAGGGTCTTGGCTGTGTCCTTATGCAAAGGGGTAAGGTTATAGCTTATGCATCACGACAACTTAAAATTCACGAAAGGAACTATACGACCCATGACCTTGAATTAGGTGCTGTCATCTTTGCTTTGAAAATTTGGAGACACTACCTTTATGGAACCAAATGTGTCATTTTCACCGACCACAAAAGCCTTCAACACATATTCAATCAAAAGGAGCTTAACATGAGGCAACGACGATGGGTTGAACTACTTAACGACTATGACTGCGAGATTCGCTACCATCCTGGTAAGGCAAATGTTGTAGCCGACGCTCTTAGTCGTAAAGGTCACACCAATTCTATTCGACTCCAAAGCATCCGAGCCCAAAACGATATCCAGAATCGTATCCTCGAAGCACAAAATGTCTCAGTCCTCGGGGGCAACATGTACGATGAAATGTCATGTGGAGCTGAACAACATTTGGAAACTAAATCAAATGGGCTGCTTTGTTTCTTGGATCGCATTTGGGTTCCAAATCGTGATAGTTTGCGTACCTTCATCATGGATGAGGCACACAAGTCTCGCTACTCTATTCATCCTGGAGCGGATAAGATGTATAAGGATCTTCGCTATCACTATTGGTGGCCAGGTATGAAAAAGGACATTGCTCTCTTTGTGGCAAAATGTCTCACTTGCTCGAAAGTTAAAGCCGAGCATCAACGACCTTCTGGTCTGCTTGAACAACCAGAAATCCCTATGTGGAAGTGGGAAAACATAGCTATGGATTTCATTACTAAACTCCCTCGCACTTCTAAGGGTCATGATAGTATTTGGGTGATCATCGATCGTCTTACTAAATCGGCACATTTCTTACCTATTCGTGAGGATGATCGAGTTGAGAAATTGGCTCGAATCTATATCAACGAAATAGTAAGCCGCCATGGCGTACCTCTGAGCATTATCTCCGATCGTGATGGTCGTTTCATCTCACGCTTTTGGCAATCACTTCAATCAAATCTAGGTACTCGACTAGACCTTAGCACAGCTTATCATCCTCAAACTGATGGTCAATCAGAACGAACAATTCAGACCCTTGAGGATATGTTGAGGTCTTGTGTCATCGATTTCGGTGGCAATTGGGATACTCATTTACCTTTGGTCGAGTTCTCGTATAACAACAGTTATCATTCGAGCATTGATATGGCGCCTTTCGAAGCACTTTATGGTCGTAAGTGTCGCTCACCCGTTTGTTGGAGCGAGATTGGTGAAGTTCAAATCAGCGGTCCTGAGTTGATACAAGAAACTACTGACAAAATCATGCAAATTCGCAAAAATCTACTCGCTGCTAGAAGTCGTCAAAAGAGCTATGCTGATAAACGACGAAAACCCTTGGAATTCAATATCGGCGATCTTGTACTCCTTAAGGTGTCCCCTTGGAAAGGAGTAGTCCGTTTTGGGAAGAAAGGAAAGCTGGCACCTCGTTATGTAGGACCGTTCAAAATTCTTGAAAGAATTGGGAAGGTGGCTTACAAGCTCGAGCTACCACAAGAGCTTGGCAACATTCATCCTACATTTCACGTATCCAACCTCAAGAAATGCTTAGCCAATGAGAACCTCCATATTCCTCTTGATGACGTGTACATTGATGAGTCGATGCACTTTGTGGAGAAACCTGTGGAGATCATAGACCGTGGAGAGAAAAAGCTCAAACGTAGCCGAATACCAATAGTCAAGGTTCGATGGGAATCTAAACGTGGGCCTGAATTCACCTGGGAACGGGAGGATCAGATGAAACAGAAATACCCACAACTCTTTGCGGATGCAGCTGTCAACCACAACGCTAGTTGAATTTCGGGACGAAATTCTTCTAACTAGGGGAGACTGTGACATCCGTCAATTTTCGAATTTGACTTATTAACACCGTTAGTGTATTTAACGTTGACTATGACGGAATTTTCGGAAATGTAATAATTAAATGTTTATTCTCGTTTAAAGTTTAGCAACCTTTTTAAGTGTATAGTCTTGCAATTAGTAATTCTCACAATTTGACGCGTTAAAATTCATGACAACGAAAGATATTTGTGTTTAGCCGGATAAGGCGGACACAATACGCGTCACATTATTTAATAATCTTGTTAGTTACTAAAATTTAATTATTTTAGTAAGTTTTATTATTTTACTAATTATTGTAAAATAATCGCGTATAAATAATATCAAAATTTATACCCGATACAAGATTTAACCACCATAATACCCAACATTTATACATCTTTCACCTACACTTGAGTATATATATATATATATATATATATATATGACACACACAAATCTTGCATGTATACTTACCAAATACAAGACTACATACATGCAAGATTCATTCCAAGCACATAATGACAAACCTCTAAATCCACCTCTTACACACTCAACCTCACCCCCCAATCTCTTCACTCCCACTAACCAACACAAAATCCCCTCTCTCCTCTCTCCCCAAGTCGTTCCCCCCTCCTCCTCTCTCCTTAAAACCCCATCTTCCTTACACAATCACACACACATTCAAGATTTCTAGTTTTTCCAAGTTTCCTCTCTATTCTCTCACTTGTTCCAGCAAACTTCAGCCCCATATCACTTCATTCTTGATCATTTCAAGCATCCAAGAAGCCAAGGAGCAAAGCTAGGATCAAACAACACAAGCTCAAGGTGCCTACACGAACGGTTTACTTCCAAAACTCACTTTTCTTCACATTTTTGCACTCTATCACATACACTTTCTAAACCATGGCCAAGACCTGGTTTTGAACATGAAATATTCACCATTTAACACTCTAAAGTCGTGGGTATTGAAGCCATGACCTAAAACTCTACATGCAACAAAGTTGCATGTACTAGAAATGAGTTTTTCAAGTCCAAAAACTTGTTTTGGTGACTTGATTCATGCATGCATGTATTTGTATGAGCAAAATGATAATCATTGATGAATATTATTATTCTTCATCATTCTCAACTCTATCAATGGTGTAAAGCCTCAAAAACTCGTTTTAAAAGATCGTTCATAACTATACACACAAACATGCATTCATGAAGATTCTGGCAGATTGTTGTCCCGACTTCAAAGAGTCATAAAATGGTCATAAAAACTCCAAATGGAACAAACTCAGATTCCGTGACTAAGTTCATTGAGTTAGCTTTCCATGCATTACTTATTCAGCTTTTAACTCGACCAAATGGTACCTCAAACAGCCTTCACAAGATCAGTGCGCGGATTTGTACCCCCTGACTTGTGCTGCTGTTTTGACCTACCTAAGGTCCGAATCACGAAAAGTTATCTAAATGAAAGTTGTTCATAATATATTAAAATAGTAGACTGGAGAGTTTCATAATCTAACTCAAAGTTTTACTATGTCAAAAATAAACCCGAACTCACTGAAGTAAATCTGTCAAAACAGAAACTTTAAGGACATATACTTGTGTGACTGTTTTGACCCTTTTACAAGCACAACCACGAAAAGTTTTCTAAATGAAAGTTGTTCAAAACACCTTAAAATAGTCTACTGTGAAGTTTCATAATTTTATTCAAACTACTCCTATTTTTAAAGTTTATCCGAACAAGCCGGACAGAATCTGTCAAAAGGCAGTTTTATGAACTTAGACATTTTTACATAAATATTAATCATTTTCACATATATAAATGTATATATATATATTATATACAAACTTTAATGATGTGATATAATATATATATATATACTTGTATATATTTATATAAGTGGATTTAATTTATGGGTTTTGAAGTTGTTAAGCAAAATGGTAATTTTCTCAAAATACGTCGTTATAATGACGAAACTTTTAAAAGCCAACACTTAGTGATTTCAATGTATTATGAAATAAGATTTCAAGTATAAGTTAGGACATTATTGTTTAATAAAATCTCTACAAATAGAACACAAGCACCATCACATAAACTATAGAAGGTCCACAAACTCAATGGAAACTCATTATGTTATAGGAACCAAGTTATAAGTCTCCATATAACCGACAATCAAGAAGTCAATCATCAATCATACTATGTGAGTTACATAGCCCCCTTTTCTCTTACTTTTGTTTACAAAATCATCGGGGTTGGAACATGTTTATCTTTGAACTATTTTCTAGCAATTCAAACTTGTATCTATGTGGATTTGAGCTATATGTCCCAAACTACCATCTTAACTATACTTAACTTGTGCATTGATCATTAACTTGTGATAGCCAAACTGTTGTGATGATAGATCTATTGAACTGACCACTCCACCCAACCGGTGATCACTCAGTACTTAACTATTTTGAGGGTAGTATGGAGTACTATGCCTAACTAGGTTAACTAAGGTTTGATCTGCAATAGTTACATGTGTATGTTTCCACATATTGCCTTATATCACTATGTTACATATGAATTGCAAATCTTATCTTTTTGAACTGTTAACTTTTGGTGTCAAAACCTATGTTCTCACCAACTATTTATAGTTGACCTTTGAATCTAAACATGTTTCAGGTACAAACTAGTGAAGCTATGAGGATCGCGTAGTGCTTTTGGACTTAGAATAAACTTGGAACTATGAACTATGAACTTGTTTAGTTATGTTATGCTTTTGAACTACTTGTATGACTCTTAATTTGAAATGTAATGAATATTATAACTTTAATAGTTGATCATGAGCTTTTGAACAGTCGCCGTCGCGCCCCGACGTTATTCCGCCGTCGGTTGGGGTGTGACAATTCCCTCCCAAGTAGATCGAAAAATCGTGCGTAGATCGACTAGTCTCAAGACAACGGGCCCACTCAGCATCGGAATACCCATGAAGGAGAGTGAGAAGAATGTCGAAAATGAAGTCCCATAGTTAACGTGCCTTTGAGATACCGTAAGATTCTTTTAACATGTTGAAAATGATCAACGATAGGTGCATGAAGGAATTGACTGGCTTGATTTACCGCATAGGCAAGATCATGCAGAGTGATGGCGAGATATTGTAATGCACCAACAATAGAGCGACAGTGGTACAGGTCAGGATATGGATCACAAGTGGAAGTAAAGGAGACGTTACTTGCAAGAGGAGTGAACGCCGACTTTGCATGTAACATGTTCAACTTTTCTAGGATATCTTTTGCATACTTAGTTTGAGAGAGAAACAAACCATCCTTTCCATACATGACTAATAATCCGAGAAAATAATAGAGTTCACCTAAATCCTTTGTAGCAAATTCATTGTTCAAGTACTTGATAAAAGACAACACAACAGCTTCTTGATTTCCAGTGAGAATGAGATCATCCACATAAACCAAGAGATACGTAAGACACGTTCCACGTTGAAAAATAAAGAGCGAGGAATCCACACGACTACACTTGAATCCATTGTTAGTTAAAAAATTAGCTAGACGAAAAAACCAAGCACGAGGGGCTTGTTTGAGACCATAAAGAGCTTCGTTCAACCTATAAACATGATTAGGTAATTGAGAGTCAACAAAACCAGGAGGTTGTTCCATATAAATAGTTTCATCAAGACGACCGTGGAGAAAAGCATTGTTAACATCGAGTTGGTGCAACTTCCATTTACTATTGACCGCAAGAGATAGGATGATTCTAACAGTGGTGACTTTCATTACCGGACTAAATGTGTTAAAGTAATCAATACTCGGTGTTTGACTAAAGCCTTGAGCAACAAGACGGGCTTTATACCGATCCACAGAACCGCCGGCAAGAAACTTAGTGCGAAACAACCACTTACAACCAATAACGGATTGGTTTGAGGGTCTTGGGACAAGTGTCCAGGTTTGATTTTTATTTAGAGTGTGGAGCTCGGTTTCCATAGCTTTAACCAATTTTGGGTCACGGGGAGCCACCTTGTGGCCTCTCGGGTCATGTGAAACTAACAGTGCATTATGGAGAGGGTGAGTGGTGAGTTGGGATACATCAGTAAAATGTTAGGGCTTCAAAATACTTGCCTTGGCCCTAGTAACCATAGGATGGGTAGGGGAGGTGGAGTCGGTAGTGACAGAAGGTGAGATAGGGTTTTGGACTGAGGTTGAAGGGTCCTGCGTAGGGTCAGAAGTGGGCAGCAAGGTGGTTGGTGGGGCTGTCAAAGGATCAGAGGAGGCTGGGACGTGATCAGAGTGGGGCTAAGGTAGAGGGTTTTGCACATACAAATCATGCAAGGTGGTGGGGGGAAAAGAAACCGAACCATCATGAGGACTTGAATTATCACACAAGGTACACATGGTATGATCAGTGGTATTTTTTGGAAGTTGAACAGTAGGAGAGACCATCGGATTATTAGGCTGAACTTTAGTGGTGGAGTAGATATCAAGAAGGTAGTAAGTTCAAGGTGATCCGGTGGAGCTTCAGTCGTTGAAGAAGAGAATGGAAATTGTGATTCATCAAATATCGCATGGCGGGTTACAAAGACTCTAGATGAAGTAGGATCAAGACACCGATATCCCTTATATTGAGGGGTGTATCTAGTAAAAACACAAGGGAGGGTACGTTGTGCAAGCTTGTGATTTGAGTAATTCAGAAGGTAGGGATGTACAACCAAAGGGTCTAAACATGGAGTAATTGGGTGGTTGTAAAAAAAGAAGTTCAAGTGGTGATTAATTTTCAAGAATTGAAGTGGGTAGCTGATTAATAGTAAAAACAACACATGAAAAGGCTTCAACCCAATAAGTTGTAAGAATATGGGAGTTGAAAAGCATGGCCAACCCGGTTTCAACCACATGACGGTGTTTTCGTTCAACCCGACCATTTTGTTGGGGAGTGTACGGGCAAAAAACACGATGAAGTGTGCCATTGTCATCAAATAAAATTTTAACTTTGTGATTCAAAAATTCAGTACCACCATTACTTTGGAAAATTTTCGCTTTTCTAGAAAATTTAGTTTGTACAAAGTTGAGAAAAGTTGATAAGATATTAAAGAACTCAGTTTTATGTCTCAATGGGTAGAACCAAGAAAACCTAGAGAAATCATCCACAAACAGAACATAATAACGATATCCATCGTTGGAGATAATCGGTGAGGGTCCCCATAAGTCACAATGCATAATATCTAAAGGAAAAGACGCCCTTTTGGATTATTTTCAAAGGGCAAACGTTTGCTCTTGGCAAGTTGACAAGGAGCACAAACATGTGGTTTAGCTAAAATAACACTAATAGATAAACATCCAAGTTTTTGCATAATAGAAATAGTATCAACGTGGGTTGAGCATTCATGTGGAATAATTGGGCAACCAAAAAGGCAAACATCTTTGTATGGCGAGCTATGATGGGAAAAATAGCAACCTTTGATGCGTTGTATAAACGGGGATTAAGGTTGAGCTCGATTTTATGTCCAAATTGTGGGTTATGTGAAGAATCATGCGATCATCTTTTTGTTAGATGTCCAATGGCTAGGCTGGTGTGGGATCAGGTGTGTACATGGTTGAAGATTTCAAGGCTGTTGATGTTGAAAAGGTGGAGGGGCTGCTGGATCATGCTGAAAAACAAGATGGTAACTCTAAGAAAAAGAAAATGATAAATATGATTTTCCTGGCAACTATTTGGAGAATATGGCAAGCAAGAAATGAAAAGGTATTTTCAAGGAAGAACACTGGTGGGCTCAAGATTTTGGAAGATGTCAAGGAGTTATCTTACTTATGGCTCCATAATAGGTCTAAATTTACACTAGCATACTAGAATATTTGTAGCAGTTCAAATCTAGACTTGTAATTGATAGGGTTGTTCCACTGGATGTGTGTCTGTATATTTTTGTTGTGGCCCAATTTCTAGCTGGCTGTGTCTGTTTTCCTTATGGTTTTAATATGAAAGCTTGGCTTTTTAAAAAAAAAAAAAGGAAAAAAGAAATAGTATCAAAAGTGACATGTCCTAAACGATTATGCCATGTCTTAAACAATGCTTTAGGAAGTAGGATTTGAGCTATAAGAGTTGTGGAGCCGATTAAAGAACATGGAGGCCATTTTCACATCGGCCTTGAGCTAGCACTTGAGTGGTTGATCGATCCTGAATAAAGAATAAAGGATAAGAAAACAAAACATCAATATGGTTTTCTTTTGTAAGTTTACTAACCGATGACAAGTTTTTAGTAAGGTTAGGGACAACCAACACGTTATTGAGATTAAGTTGGTTGTTAAGACAGAGAGAACCTTTGTGAGAGACGGATAAGGAATCTCCATTACCAAAGATGACTGATTCGTTACCTTGAGTGGGAGAAGGAGCATCAGCCGTTTCTTTATAATTAGCTATGTGATCGAAGGCCCTGTAATCTATGAACCAATCTGGAGTGGGAGAGGAGATGTTGCATTAAGCCATGAAAGCATCGGTGATGTATTCTGGTGAGGATGTCACGGTCTAGGAAGCAAAGGATGCAAGATTGGGACAAGTATTGGCATAGTGTCCATTGTTGCGGCACAATTGGCAATGAAGCGGCCAGCAAGCCTGCCTGCGACCACCACCCGAGAATGAACCCCGGCTGCCACGATTCCCACGATCACGGTTTGATGGAGATGATGCCACAAAAGCAACAGTAGGTGTTTGGGTTTCATGGAGAGCCTTGATGAAGAGTTCATGGCTTTCGGCTCGAGCAATAAGATCCGAGAAGTTTGATTGAGGTCGAGATGAACGAATAGCAGTGGAAAAAGTTTCGAAGGATGGGCCTAAACCACATAAAAACCAATGTAGTTGGTCGGCCTCATTGAGAGAGTGACCTATGGCAGCAAGTTGATCACAAAGGTTTTTGATGGACCGGCCAAATTCCGCAGCGGTTTTGGTTCCTTTGACAAGAAGGCAAATTTGATTGCGAAGATTATGAACACGGTCAATAGAGGAGTTGCCATAAGCATTTTCTAAAGCTATCTATAATTGTCGAGCAGTAGGAAGCCTGACAATAACGGTCACGGCTTCTTCGGTGAGAGATGCTTGGAGTGTGATAACGGTTCGTTGATCGGCAAGAGACCAAGACTGGTAGGCGGGATTAGGAGATGATTTTTCAGCCGAGATGATGGTAGGGTAGGGAATGGGAGATGAACCATCAATATGGGAAAAGAGGTTTTGATAGGATAATATGGGTAACATTTGATTCTTTCAAAAAAGATTAATTGTTGGAGGATAATTTGATGGTGATCATATGCATGTGTGTGTTGAGGGGAATGGAGCTATCCAAAGAAGATGAGGAAGCAACCATGTTGCAGGAAGAGGTGGGGAAGAGACGAAGGAGAAAGGGTGGGAGAGAATAGGAAGGCCAAGGGATGGAAGGAATGTGAAGATAGGGAGGTGAGATAGTGGCTCTATACCATATGATAATTGAATATTGTTCAATTGAATTGATTTCATAATAATACAAGGGAGATATAAATAGATATACAAAGTACAACATGAGACCTTAGAGAATACTAAATATACAAACACAACCCTATACAACTAGGTAGGGTTAATACAAATGAGGCGCCTTTACCAATTGATTATGATTTCCTTCACCCGGGGTTGTAGGTACAACTCTTGTCCGTTCTATATCATTTCAATTAAATGTGTAAGACTGAAATGTTACAAGCAGAACTAAAACATCAAAATAAAAATATCAATCAGACATTAAGAATTAACATATTATTAACCTTAAGGGCCGAAGGTTGAGAAACGTGACCAGGGAGGAAGACGGAAGCAGAAATACCTAGGTTTGTGAGCAAGAAGGTCGTGAAAGCAAACCGATCGGTTTGTAAATTCATTTCGATCGGTTCCACCAATCTGACATGTGAACCAGTAAGACAACCGTTTGATGTTTATTCTGATTTGAAGAACATTTTTAGTGCATAACTATTCCAAAGAATATGGTGTAATATCTTTCTTTTCATCTAACATAATATTTTTTTTAGCAGGTTGTTGGTTTAGTGATAAAGAAATTTGAAGAAAGTTGTGATGTTTATTTTAGTCAACAGTTTAAGCTCGAAATATGAGTTATATGACATATTGATGTAAATTATTTATCGTATAGATTAAATGGGGTGATCAGATAGATACTATAAGGCCACTGGGGTTGTCCTACTTTTCCTCACTTTTCCCATTGTCACATCGCTTTTCCCTACTTTTCCCCATTTTGCATTGGGTTGTCCCGTTTTTTCCCACTTTCTCCACATTTTTTAATGATTTATTTTAATAAAAATGAAATACATTCATCAAAAATAAAATGTAAAATTACATTAAAATTTAAAAGGATATTACATTAAATAAAAAACACAAAACGATTCTAAAAAATAAGCAACAACGGTTAAAGACATTTAAAATACTAGTTATTCGGGTTATTTGCATGATATTGTAGAATGAAGGAAGAAAATGATAAAGTGTGAGTTTTGATGTAAAAAATGGTGATATTTATAGAGTTTGAATTTTTTTTTAATATTCCAAAGGTCGAAAATCTATTCAAACCCAGTCCGGCCTCAATCGGTGATCTCTCCCCACTTTCCCCCAAGCCGATTCCGGGGGCGCTGTGTTCCCGGCCGGCCCCGGATCGGTGAGCACTCCCCGTGCTTTTCCGTTGTCCACTCCGACCGGCCTAACATTTGGTAGTTAAAATTCAAAATATTTTTTTTATTTTAGTTTTAAGATGAGACTAGTAATAAACTCCTTATAAAATATCACACTTTCCCCGTTTTAAACTATATAATTATATATTTTAACAAAAATTAGTTTACCTAGTATTTGATATTTTATTTGTTATTTTAAACTCAATAGTTAATTTAACTATGAGAATATGTTACCTAGTAATAATCGTGTTTCTCAACTATTCTATTTAAGTTATCAAAAGTTTTTTTCCGTTTAAAGTCACTCAACTTTTACTAAGAGTTCTAATCATGTGTAATTTTTTTAAAAATATTTTAATTTTTTAAAATTCATACGGGCAAATGAAACATATATGAATATTTATTAACTAGGTTAAATCCCGTGTGTTACACGGGTGAAATAAATGAAATATTATGCTTTTAGAATACTTGTATATATTGCACTACGTTATAAACATGTGTATTACACGGATTTAATATACAATATTAAATTAAAAAACGTCAATGGATGATAAAAATCTCATTGTTTAAAAAATCCTTTAATAATATATTTTATTTTTTAAAAAAATCATTTTTAAGATAACTTGTTTTTTTTACATAAGTTTTGTTTTTTGAAAATAAAATATTTCTTACTTTAAAAGTTTTGACTTTAGAGAATTTCATATTTTATAAAAATGTTTTAAAGTATGCTATATAATAATAAGATAAATAATATGTTAGTTATTAGTATTATAATTATTTATTTAATAAGAGAGATAATATAATTATTTAATAGGAGAGAGAATTAAGTGGAATTATAAGGTGTTGACAAGTGACAATTGTAGTGTAAGAAGGTGACATGTGGCATTAGTGGTGTAAGAATGTGACATGTGGCAAATTTGTTACTCTTTTATTATAGAGTATATATAGCATATAGATAATAAGTGATTTGTTTTCTAATTAACTTGAAATAAGATGTAATTGTGAAAAAAAACAAATTTACGAATTAGTAACAAAGTTTCAAAATTGTTAAATTTATGTGAAATTGAAACAAAATAATAATTAAATACTAATAAAATATTTATATATGTTTCATTTGCCTTTATTAATTTTTAAAAATTTTCATATTTATAAAAAAATTACTCGTGATTGTTACATTTATTGAAAGTACAGTGACTTTAAAGAATCAAAAAGCTTTATATAATTTAATTGAAAAACTTGATTATTGTTTTATAAAGTTACTCCTTTAACTATTATATTTAGATGTTTATTTTTCAAATTAAGTGTTTACGAAGGATTGATCTAAAAACCTTATGTTAAAGATAAAAGAAAATAACAAAAGAATTAAAATTATATAATAATGACAGATTTTGGGAAAGGGTGTCTCACTGTGTCGTGTGGAAGCTTTAACGTACAAGAATAATTTCTTGGGTACCATGATAAAAGTTCGTAAAACCACAAAAGTATTCATGTTGCCACGTATGAATGACCTGTCTGCCATGTCATCACCCCTAGACCAAAGAGTGGGATCCACTAAGCGTTTGTAGATATGGATGACGTCCAGAAAGACTCAACTGCTTTAGTTTGACAATTTGACCAACGCGATCACTTTATATTTTTTTTAACCGGTAACCTCAAGTACCACTGTCACTTTATATATAGGAAAATCCCAAAATAGTCATTTGACTATTTTTTTTAAAGGGACAATTACATATATCATCCTCTAAAGTTAATTTATTACATACATATTCACTTCAAAATTTCAATTACATATATTCCTTTTCCTAATGATAAAAATTTCAAATATACCCAATTTAATTAAAATAAATTAAGAAATTACTATTTTACCCTTACTTTTTAAATTTTATTTACCTATAATACCACAAATACTAAAAAAATATTAATTAAATTATGAAAATTTACTTAGAAAACACATTAACATATTATTGAATGTTATCTCAATCTTCGTTCTACAAAAACTTGAAACACATATATCTTACCTACAATCACTTCTATCTGAAAGTGTGATAGAAACAAACACATTCGCATAGATGGTCATTGTAATGAGTGAAGCAAACCGGTTAGTCACAACCATGGAAGATGTTTGAAGCAAACCTGGATCGAGACGGGAGGGATGACGATGGTGCCCTAGCCCTAGAAGTGTAGATGATGCTCGTATGGAGGGGGGACGACGACAGAAGCAGCGGCGGGAGGCGATGGGAGGGGCGGCGACAAGAGGAGACGCGAGGCCTGCAGTCGTATGGAGTGGGGGCAAGGAACGAGAATCCTGTTTACGTATGGGAAGTTTAAGTTTGTGATTTTGGAATTCAAAGAGATAGATAAAAGGGTATTTTTGTCAAAATATGTAAAGATACAAAAATGGGGTATATAAGTAATTAAGATTTTCTATTGGGTATATATGAAATTAGACCTCAAAAGAGGGGGAAATATGTAATTATACCTTTTCTAAATATACCCAATTGACTTTTTAATGTCAGATAATGTTCATACTGTGCACGGATGCCGGCGCCCGTGTGTACATAGGCGAGTTCCTATACAAACCATCATTTAAAAGTTAAAACGTGTCTTATATAGGTGCAGAAAAAAACGTGTACATGTAGGGATGTAAACGAAACAAGGCAACGCGTGAAATACTCGATATCGGATTGTTAAAAGCTCGAACGAGCCGAGCCTTAACGAGCCCGAGCTCGAGCCCAAAAGTGTGACACATTTAGCTATCGAGCCCTAGCTCGAGCTTTAAATATCGGGCTCGAGCTTTAAATATCGGGCTCAAGCCGGCTCGCGAGCCTTAACGAGCTTTTTTCTTATATAATTTTTATTTATTATATTAAGTGTTTATTTATAAAATTAATTATTATTATATATAAAATTATGATAAATATATTTATATTAAATATTTTATGTTAAATTTAGAAAATATAATTATAAATATAATTAAATTATTAATTAAAGTCAATAAATTAAATAAATAAAATCTAAACGAGCCGAGCCGAGCCGAGCCGAGCTCGAGCCTATAAATTTTCTAACGAACCGAGCTCGAACTGGTAATTAAAGCTCTTAACGAGTCGAGTTCGAGCCCTAATTTATCTAAACGAGCTGAGCTCGAGCCCTAATTTATCTAAACGAGCCGAGCTCGAGCCCTAATTTATCTAAACGAGCCGAGCTCGAGCCTTAACTAGCTCGGGACTGGCTCGGCTCGTTTACGCCCCTATGTACAGGTGGGGGGCTGTATATTGTACAATTTCCTTAATGGGCGGGCGCCTGTAATTAACAGGAGGGCGCCATAATCAAAACAAGGCCATCTTGTTTCCGCCACAATCAATGCAATATTTTTGTGTTCGGCAACCTCCATCGCTGCAACGCGAATCCAGTTTTTAGGAACAGGGATAGGTAAGGAACATGGAGGCATATGACAACGATTTTTAGTGATAGGAAGGTGGCGATGACTTGCTCCGGCGGTAGAAGAGTCGGTGATGGGATGTAAGTGACGCCAATGATGGTGGCAGTGACCGTGGGGCGGAAGAGGAGTAGAGAGAGAAAGGTGATGAGAGAGAGTGAAAGGTTACAACCTTGATTGAGCAAGTGTGCAAATCGTCAACCTTAAGCTATTTTTTTTAATTTTGAACAGTGGCATGATCCCCTTCACAGTCATCGATAGGAGTAGTCTAACTGGTTCAACTCTCAAGCTCACCGGTATGGCTAGTAGATTCACCCATCACATGATAGTGTTTCAACTATCCTAAATAAACCGGTTCAAGAGGTTGATCTGGTGTTGTTATAAATACATTACTTATTAGATAAACAAGAAGAGTGTAGGTCAAGTATCTGGGTCCTTAGGAGTTGGGACCAACATAGAGTCGTTTACTTTCACGGATATGAATAGGTTGAGAATTTGTTAATTGCCATTGAATGAGGACCGTCATTTTTCTTTGACAAATTTAAATATTTTGATATCTAGCCGACATGAATCGTAATGATTCACACTTTTTATCTTAATTTCGTTGAATTTTTTAAATGCATACTTTAACACGTTAACTTACAATGTCAAATAAATATACAAATGTATAATTTGAGGTGAATAAACTGGTTAATTGGTCAAAACTGATTTTAGAATAAGTGAACTGGTTAAGCGGTCATCATTTTGAAAACGATTTTGACCATAACCAATTCAGTTAATAACCATTTAAACTCTAAAACCAAAATCGATCTATTAATCGAAACTAGTTAACCAAACCGGCTGCTAACGACTAAATAACCGATTTTTTACGTAGGTGAACCAATTTAAAAAAAATGTTTAATAACCTGTTTGGTCACATGAAACCTAAAACCGGTCCTAAACCAGTAGTTTTTACGTGACACTTTGAACAAAACTACTTTTTTTATAATACTATACGATTCGCTAAACAATTATGACCAGCTTTCTAATATTTTTGTTAAGTTTTATAATTTTATTTGTTTATTTTCTCACATATTTCTTTATAAAAATCTTTTTTTAATTATGTATTTAACAAAGTTAACTTTAAAACTTGTTTCTTTATTTCCTTACTTACACAATTAAGTAATAATTCCAATGTTTTCATAACCGGACCGGACGTCGAACCGGTCTCCTTTCTGGTCAGAGGTCGGACCGGTCGAACCGGATTTAAGAACCGGATGATTTTATATACATTTTGTAAATATATAAATACATAAAAAATAAAAAATAAATAAAAAATATATAATAAAAAGGGTTCAACCACCGGTTCGCCGGTTCGACCGGCCGGTTCACCCAAAAACGGCCTAGAACCCCTAACCGGACCGGTCCGACCACCGGTTTCCGGTCCGACCGGCCGGTCCAATCCAGTTTTCAAAACATTGAATAATTCTCAAAACATCTTCCCATTTATTGTTAAGTACCTTAGTAATAATAAAATTGTTTACACTCACTTCTTTTAGACAATTTGACATAAACATATATCTAATTAAATAACATTATGATAATTCCTTAGTTCTATTTTATCTTATTTGTTGTTCAATATATATGTTATTTATTTTTCACAAATTCAATATTTTTTAGAAGGTTTGGTACGACGACTCTTAAAACGAAATTTCAATTGTGTCTTCGGATTTGAAGCTATATGAGGTACTTGTGAGACCACCCTAGGAGGAACCCGCAACTAGATAAACATCCAGACATAGCCTCAACAAATATATATCTCGACCCAAATTTGAACTTAGGCCTGTAAACGAAAACGTGTTCGTGTTCGTTCATTAATAAATTAAACCTAACACGAAAACGAACACATTAACGAAGATGAATTTCGTGTTCGTGTTCGTTCATTAATAAATTAAACGAGGTGTTCATGAACATAAATGCATACAAACGAACCAAAATAAACAAATATAAATGAGCATTATTTAACTCTATTGAACAATCATAAACGAACATGAACACTATTGAACAAGCATAAATGAATATAATTGAACAAGCATAAACGAACACAAACGACAAGTTTCTTAAATGTAAATATATATCATTCGTAAATTAGATAGTTAACCGAACATAAACTAACGTTACATACTTAACGAACACAATTAAATGAACATCAATAAACAAATATAACCGAATAGTTCATGTACGTAAATAAACGAACACTATGTGTGTTCATGTTCGTTCATTTAATTAAGCAAACACAATTTTTATGTTCGTGTTAGTTGAATTCGTTTATTAAATAAACGAACTTCTCGCCGAACAGTTCATGAATTGTTCGATTCGTTTACAGGCCTATTTGAACTTAAGACCTTTCGTAAAGAAGTTAAGGAGGTAACCATTACTAGGCTGGCATAAATGGTCAGATACGACCCGTTAAGACACGAAGCAAGAAAAGGGTGGACATGAACACGACACGAAAAATCATAGTGTATGTTTTTCTAAACACGAACACGACCCATTTAAAACATGTAAACACCAAATGACACGTTAAGGAACCTGTTAATAGTTAACAGTATCAATGACCAATTAAAGAACATGTTAAGGAACTCGTTATAGAACTACGGTTTGAGAATTATAAATTATAAACAGATTTTAACAGGTCTTAACGTGTCTTAACCCTATCGACCTATTTTAAACACGAAACATGTTAAGGGTAAACACGAAACATGTTAAAGCCGTGTCGTATTAATATATACGTGTCTAAAATTGTCAGCCTAACCATTAGCCTAGAAGCCCTAGTTAGAAATTCAATTATCTATGTGAAAAAAGTTATGTTTTAACATAAAATGCATTAAACGTTTTGTCAGTTGGAGATGCTTATTATCAAATCGATATATTATTGTTGTGGTCATCTGGATTATTCCGAATTGTGATTCTTGAGCCTTAATTTCTTAAAAAATTTGTATTCAAAGGTTCAATGCGTTCAATTGAAAGCAAACTGAATAAAGAGAAAATGAAAGTGGGCTCGCTACATCCTCTGGGATGCTTTTAATCTAATCATAAAAGCAGTTTATAAAATTTATACTAAAATAATTTTCCTGTTGGTTTACATGTGTTAATTTTAAAAAACAAACAACAGATTAATGCAAATCATCAAATTTATAATAGTATTAAACGTTAAAAGATTTTAGTTAGTTTAATTTTAGTTAATTTAACTTTTTAAGCAGACATCTCTTCATCGTAAGACAAAAAATTTTTAAAGCATGTTATGGCATAAAAGCAGACATCTCTTCATCGTAAGATAAAAAAAATGTAAATACACACAATGATAAAGATATCATTAATAAAAAAACTTAGAACCAAAACATTAAAAAAGTTGCAAAAGAAAAAACAAACAAACAAATAAAATAACAAACAAACAAATAAATAAAATGTATAATGACAAGAAGGTTTTACAACACGTTACATGTTTTTAAAACATATAAACTTTGATTTTTTTTCTCTATCTTTTATTAAATATATCTCATATTAAATAATAAATATATTTTTATACATTTCTAGAATAAAAAAAAGATTTTTTAATGCGTTAAAAAATATTAATATTAAAAAAATTTTAAAATACTAAATTATTGTAAATATAAAATTTTATTGTCTCATAAAAAAGGTATTGTGTTCAAATCCAGACAAAAGGGCAATATTTGGTATTAGAGTTGTGAATTTTCGCCTCAACCCGAAACACAACACGAATCTAACACGATTTTTTTGGGCTAGGGTTTTAAGTAAAAAACTTCGAGTCCATTTCAGGTCGAATCATCAACCGATATATAAGTGGGTCATGTTCGGATCAAACTCATCCGATTGGCGGGTTAACCTATTTATTTAGAGAAAACATCTATTATGTTATTAGGTTATTTAATGTTGAAATTTATATTTATAATTGATTATATGATAACAAAAAAATGAATAATATCATTCAAGATGTTATTTTTTAATACGATAAAAAAGTTGAAGATGAAATGGATTATTAACAAGATTGAAAAATAACTTATTTTATTTGAAGGATGTTTTTGTTTTATTTTGAAAACTAATGCATTTACACACCTAGATGTATTTGATTGCTACATTTTCATTATCCAATGAATTTTGATTATAATTTATGATTTTATATAGAATATGTAAAGTAAAAAAAATTAACAAATGAGTTAAGTTCATGTCAACATATAAAAAATCAAGTCGAGTTCATATTTGTGGGTATGTCCTCGCTATTAGGTTCGGGTTAGTGTAAATTTTTCATATTTGAGTTGGGTTGAACCTACAACTTGCATACCCAACTCATTTATCACCCTTAATTGATATTGTTTAGAACTTAGTATGATAATATGTTTATTAAAAAAATTAATTACTATATTTTTTATTAAACAAGTTTAATATAATATGCCTGAACTAACTTAACCTAACTTAATGAATACAAATTTTTAATATACGAAAACAATGTAAATACTTATACTTGAAGAGTTAATATACTAAAGCAATATTCATAATTTTCGTTCAAGGAAAATTTTATATCAACATAATCAATTTCTAATTTTGTTCCAATTAAATTATTTAAACTTTGTTTTGTTTCAATTAAGTAACTTATGTTTGATTTATGTTTTAATAGTAGATAAAAGAACTTGCAAAACAGGTAATTTTGGTTCGTTTAGGATTTATAACTTTATAAGTGAATTTTTAGATGAATTTAGGATTCGATTAAATGTTTTAGACGCATTTTTGACCCATTTGAGCGTTTTGTGTTTTTTTAATAATCAACCAAATATTTTTACAATTTTTCGAAAATTTTCACAAATTTTTTAATTTTTTTTAATTTTTTTTGCAATTTATATAGCACATATCTAAAATTGAAACATAAAAATAAATTTAAGTTATTAAATTAAAACAAAACAAAACAAAGTTTGAATGATTTGATTTAAACAAAATTAAAACTTAATTATGTTTTTAGAGAATTATTATTGTTTAAAATATAGGTAATATATATTCCTTTAAATTAATATTGATTTTGTTTATTTGTCTTGATTGCATGATAACCACAAAAATCTTGAATTTCAAGTTTCATGCCTTTATTATTATAATGTTTTTGATAACTTTTTAAAAATTTGAACCTAACAAGGTTTAAGATTATTAATTGTTTTTTTAGCAATCTTTTATATGCACACGGTTTCACACACACAATAATAAACTAATAAGGAAATAAAATATAATTATAATAATTATAATTTCTAATTATAGGTTTTCATTGATTTAGCCAACTAAAGTCGATCTCTCTGCTTCTTCGTTCTTATCCTCTCTATCACCACCTTCTTCTCCATCCCCAAATCATTAATTTTCTCATGAAATTCCCTTTCATTTCCTCATTTTATCATCAATCAATCCACTCACAACTCTGTTACACCCACTTATCACACAATAATCCCATAATTTGCACTCAATTTTATCTCTGTGTTCCTAATTTCATCCAATAATGTTGTCTAGATCTTCTTTTAATCTGCTCAATCTCGACGATTATTCCTGTGTAATCGATCGCCCTCGTATCCCCAGAATCATGACCGTAGCCGGAATCATATCCGAGTTTGAAGAAGACGACAATGGCGGAATCGGTAACCGGAATTTCACCCCTAATGCTCCCACCGGCCGTCGGATCGTTGTGGCAAATCAGTTACCGGTGAAAGCACGATTTGAAACGGAAACGAACAAATGGGTATTTGAGTCTGACCCAGATTCACTCGTGCTTCAACTCAAATCCGGGTTACGACCCGAAACCGAATGCGTTTATGTCGGATCCTTATCCGTTGACATCCACCCGTCGGAGCAAGAAGAAGTCGCTCAACTTTTGTTGGAAAAATTCCGGTGCGTACCCACTTTCTTATCGTTAGAAATCCTGAACAAGTTCTATCATGGGTTCTGCAAACATTATCTATGGCCCCATTTTCATTACATGTTACCCGTGACCCGAACCCAAGGGGTCCGATTCGATCGGGTCGCATGGAGGGCTTACGTTTCTGCGAATAAAATTTTTGCCGATAAAGTGATGGAAGTTATCAACCCAGAAGAAGATTATGTGTGGATCCATGATTATCATCTCATGATAATGCCTACTTTTCTGCGAAAACGATTTCACAGAATCCGGGTCGGGTTTTTCTTGCACAGCCCGTTTCCGTCATCGGAAATCTACCGGACTTTGCCCGTCCGGGATGAAATTCTCCGGGCGTTATTGAATTGTGATTTAATCGGATTCCACACGTTCGATTACGCTCGACATTTTCTTTCATGTTGTAGCAGAATGTTGGGTCTTGATTATAAATCCAAACGAGGCTACATTGGGTTAGAATATTACGGTAGAACCGTGAGCATCAAAATTTTACCGGTCGGAATTGACATGGGTCAGATTGAATCTGTAAAATCCTCGCCGGAAACTGCCTCAACCGTGCAGGAATTGAGGCGGAGATACGACGGGAAAACGGTGGTTTTGGGTGTCGATGATATGGATATGTTCAAGGGGATCAGTTTAAAGTTTTTAGCTTTTGGGAAGCTTTTAGAAGATTATCCGGGCTTAAGGGGTTCAGTAGTTCTGATCCAAATCTTGAACCCGGCTCGGAGTCAGGGTCAAGACGTTCAAGAAGTCGAAACCGAGATGCATAGTGTGGCTCGTGAGGTTAACCGTAAGTTCACGAAAAACGGGTGTGAACCCATTGTATTGATCACAGGACCAGTCTCAACACACGACAAGGTTGCGTACTACGCGATAGCTGAATGTGTGGTTGTAAACGCGGTTCGAGACGGGATGAATCTGGTGCCTTATAAGTACACCGTTTCGAGACAAAGTAACCCGGATTTAGATAAAGTGTTACAAACGGATAAACCCAAAAAAAGTGTCATTATAGTGTCAGAATTTATCGGGTGTTCACCGTCTTTAAGTGGTGCAATCCGGGTCAACCCATGGAACATAGAATCGGTAACCGAGGCTTTGAGTTCAGCGATCATGATGCCCGAACGGGAGAAGGAAATGAGACACGAGAAGCATTATAAATACGTTAGTACTCACGACGTTTCTTATTGGGCTAAAAGTTTCGATCAAGATCTCGAGAGGGCGTGTAAGGAGCATTCGCACAAACGATGTTGGGGTGTCGGGTTTAGTTTAAATTTTCGCGTGGTGGCTCTCGATCCCAATTTTAGGAAGTTATCGGTTGAACACATTGTGTCGTCTTACAGCAAGACGAGTAGTCGATTAATTCTGCTTGATTATGATGGTACCGTGATGGCCCGTGGTTTGGTTGATAAAAAGCCTAGTAAAGAAGTTATCACGATATTGAACAACTTGTCGAACGATCCAAAAAACATAGTTTTCATCGTGAGCGGGCGGGGGAAGGAGCCTTTAGGCTCATGGTTTGATTCATGTAAGAAGCTAGGTTTGTCAGCAGAACACGGTTACTTCACCAGGTAAGCTTTTCTTACTCTCACCAGATCCTACAAATTATATTTGATACGCGTGTTTGTTTTAGTTTCATGTTCTCTGATTCTTTCCGTCTTTTGGATTTTAGGTGGAACGGGGAGTCGAGTTGGGAATCTTGCGAGGCAACGTTCGATGTAGGTTGGAAGAAGGTGGCGTTGCCAGTGATGGAGCATTACACCGAGGCGACGGATGGTTCTTTTATCGAACCGAAAGAAAGTGCATTGGTATGGCATCATCAAGAAGCCGATCCTGACTTTGGGGCTTGGCAGGCTAAAGAGTTGCTTGACCATCTTGAGAGTGTGCTTGCGAACGAGCCAGTGGTTGTGAAACGCGGTCAACAAATCGTAGAGGTTAACCCGCAGGTGAGATAACCTAAATTCCAAACATTAGACATTTTAGTTGGCCAAATGGGTCCAAAAGTTATTTCAAGCATACTAAATCACACTTTAAAAGATTTCTAATCTAGTGTCTATGTAACATTTAGGGAGTGAGCAAGGGGGTGGTGGTGGACCGGCTCGTCACGACCATGCAAAGCAAAGGCCGACAGCCCGATTTCGTTTTGTGCATCGGTGACGACCAATCTGATGAAGACATGTTTGATAAAATCTCGAGTTCAATCGGAAGCGGGATTGCTGAAGTATTTGCTTGTACCGTAGGACAGAAGCCGAGTATGGCAAAGTATTATCTTGACGACACAGTAGATGTTATCAAGATGCTACATGGACTCGAAGCAGTTTCGACCCATGTAGCAACAAATACTGGTTTTCATGTTGAAATACAAAACTAAATTTTTAATATTTGAATTTAAAAAAACTTTTTTCTGATTTAGAAATAGAATTCGGTAGTTACGTCGTCGTTTGTATATGTATACCTTCTTAATATATATTATATAGAATTTTCTTTTTTAGCAGTTTTGGATAATGTTTGGATTGTTGTACAAGGATGACGTGGATATTGTCGTTGGATACATAGTCATGCTTCCGTCTTAGAAACTCAAATAATGTAAAGTCAAAATACGTGGCCCAATTGGATTGGACAGGTTATCGGTCGTACACGAAAGTTTGGTATTAGATTGTTCCTTATCCGTCAAGTTGATAAAAAGCTATTGAAAAGTCATATGCTAATCCTAAAACTTCCCACTATTAAAAAAATCCACGTAGGATTATCCTATGTTTTATAATATTTTTTTTTGCGAAAAGAGGTAAAGGTGATAATAAACTTATATAACACACATATTAACTATTGACGTAGTGGCAAAGGTCGTATAAAATCATCAAAACCAATGTTTTCAGAACCAGACCGTACATCGAACTAGTCTTCCTACCGGTCAGAGGTCCGACCGGTAGGACCGAATTCTAAGAACCGAATGATTTTATAAACATTTTATAAATAAATAAATATATATATATATATAATCAAAAAAAAAGTAAAAAAAATAAAAAACCCGGTTCAACCGTCCGATTTGCTCAAAACGGCACAGAGCTCCTAACCGGACCGGTTCACCTACCGGTTGCTGGTTCGACTGGTCCGAATAACCGGTCCGGTTTTAAAAACATTGATCAAAACTTGAAAAGGTATCGAGAGACAAGAGAGAAAGAGATTCATGTACATTGGCTTTGAGAGTATAGATGTCAATACAAATACAAAAAAGAGGGTTACGTATGAAAGTTGTACAACTTTTACTAATTTTTTAAATGTTTGAAACTATTTTGTATGATAATATATTGTTTAAAAAATTTACACCATAAAACCAAGTATTTTCTTATCTTTCTATTGAGAATAATATTTCTATTCTAAAAATAAAATATAAACTGAACTAAGGTGTTCAAAAAATTTGACGTTTTTATAGTGTTTTTTCTTTTGTTTATGAAAGCTTTTTACAACATTTTTAAACACCAAAACAGAACATGACGTTTTTAAACTACATAATTTTACATATAACATTTTGATGGTGTTTTTTAACTGTGTAATTTTTAAGGGACGTTTTGCACTGGGTAATTTTACACATGGAGTTTTATATCAGCAGAATTTTTCATATTACGTTTTATGGTGTTTTTAATCATTATATAGGGCATGACATATTTGAACCGCGTAATTTTATACATGGCGTTTTTTATTTGCATAATTTTGCAAATGGTGTTTTTAAACACTAAATAAAACATGGTTTTTTTAGTTGTGAATTTTACATGGTTTTTATATATGAAATTTTATGACCAGATATTTTCATAGTTTCTAAAACATAAAAACACCATATACCAAACTTAAAACACCATAAATTGAAGATTAAGCATAAAATATTACATATAATCTGTATAAACTAAAAAAATATATATACTATGTGAGGACTTAATAAAAAATATATATATTGATGTTTTAGTTTGAAAAACACGTGTAAATCCGAAAATGAACACAATAAAGCATACAAACTAAAAATCAAATGCAAAAACACCATGTACAAACTTAACAATAATTTAAAAAATATACTATGTGAGGACTTAATTATATATATATATATATATATATTGATGTTTTAGTTTAAAAAACATGTGTAAAATATTGAAACGCCCGGTATTCATTGTCACAATATAAATTAATTAATTGAAAAATACCATAAAATGCTTAATTATATAAACATCCGAAAAACATAATAAAACTTTCAGCTTTAATAAATCCAGAAAAAACACCATAAAGACGTTGAGATTCATCGACACTCAAAAATCGCCATAAAACGTCTCGTTCATGAAAACCCAGTTAAGATCATTTTTTAATACACACACACACACACATATATATATATATATATATATATATATATATATATATGTGTGTGTGTGTGTGTGTGTGTGTGTGTGTCACCCCGTGCCGGCGGGCTTGATCGACTTTCCCGTTGGACGGAAGCGTCTCGGGGCGCGATATCGTGTGATAATCGAAATGATCAGATTGTTTACATGGCACATGATGTATAATGAGAAATGCTAACATGACATTGACATAGAGTTACAAAGTTAAACTACACAAGTTGTGTTTATAATTTAACTAAGTAAATCTACCCAAAAAGAATCATGATGTTTCTATCTTGTATCTGCACAAGATTTACAAAAGATGATTTATGAATATGTCATCCAAACTATGCACAACACAAAAGCAATTTAACTAAGTAAATCTACCCAAAAAGAATCATGATGTTTCTATCTTGTATCTGCACAAGATTTACAAAAAATGATTCATGAATATGTCATCCAAACTATGCACAACACAAAAGCAAACTATTGGTCTTGTATAAAGTTCCACTAGCTTATGTCTTGATGTCTGGTGACTAAACTTGTTCGTCACCTGAGAAAAAAGGCATTTAAACAAAGTCAACGCTAGGTTGGTGAGTTCGTAAATTTAAGTAATTGAAAACACTTGTAGTTGTCCTTCACCAGTCATAGTATCACACACAAGTCTTGTTGATATATTCTTATCTTGTCTCACAACCATGTCCTCTCCATAGTTACCCTCACAAATAGTGTATCATTCAAATCAATCATGCTTATATATAGGGCATACGTATCACGAATGAAGCCGCCAGCCTACCACACACTTGACTGAATTCAATGTCACTTGTAATGCAACTAGAGATACCCATGTTCATCTCACATGTGTTTGTCTCATTTGATATCCAACCTGTAAATCTCATATGATGTGTTCTCATCACACAGTGTTATATGTATAGAATAAGAGTGGTTGAAGGGAAATTATCACCATGACCTAAGTTATGGTAATCCCTTAATGTTTTAAGGAAAATAGATTAATTTAATCTTATCCTTATTAGTTTTCTCTCAATTGTAGAATTAACTTTAATTCACTTCCCATAATAGGAGTGACAGTTAATCAATTGACGTTGTTTCCAATCTTGAATGTATATAGCCTAAATGGGATCCATTGTGGTCCTCACGTAATCAGACCACAATGCATCCAATTTACCTCTATCCCATTTGTAATCTTAGTGCCTTCAACGAAACTATTACCAGTAATATGACATGAGAGAAAATCAATTCCTCAGTCTACCAGTTAATAGAATCGAAAGAATAATTACAATCAGTGTCTGAAAATTAATATCACCATATGTCGTTTACCAAACCTGATTGATGCAGCCCTGTTACCGGTCATACGATACCGGCCAATGAATATGTTACGATTAACGTACCGACCTCACTCGCCGGTGGTTTGTCAAACCTACGGTACCACTGCGCTATCATCGGTGTAACATCAGTGCCGGAACCGCCACCGGAACAGTGATCTCTATAGTACATGAACAGTAAAACAGGTATGAACCATATACATTTCAGTACGTTTCACATTCATATCATTTATCATTATCATTTTGTGTTGTCATAGAACAAATTCAGAATCATTTAACGGAAACACAGTTCAGGACAACGGTTCTGGAGTCAGATAAATATTTGACAATACAGAACCATCATGTGATTATTTGTTTAGGATTTATTATGTATAAACGTATGTGAGGCTTTAAAGAACAAAACACACGAATATTGTTACGTGAATGCTAAATGGACGGGTTATTCGTATAGGTGACGATCTGTACGAATATATCTGAAAGTTTAACGTTCTGAATGATATTCTATAATTAGAAAACAAGATTGAAAGGTATAGTTATCACCGTGTTCGTACGGGTGACGATTCGAACGAATACGCGCGACGACCGTACATTTAAATTTAAACAGTGAATTAATATTTTAAATTTAATAATTAGAAGATATTAGTTAATTTATTAGGAATCGCAACCTAGAATAATTAAATGATTTCTAATTTTACAAACCGTGTAGTTTCGCCGCGAAAACTATGCGAACCGACATTTTACGCGAAACCGATCGAGACCGAACGACCGGGTGTCTCTAAACAATTAATGGGGCATTAATTACCCAAACAACCACCACCAAACTCCATCTCTCTCCCTCATTTCTTTTATCTCTTTCTCTCTCTAAGAAGAAGAAGCTCCACCTTCTCTCTAGAAGTTTTCTTTCAAATCCTCACCATTTCAAGCATATTTGGTGTCAAAACGACCATCGAGCGATGTAGTTCAAGGAAGTACATGTTGTTTCGAGAGTTCATCCATCTATTTTGAGGTAAACACCAATTTAAGTTCGGTTTGTGTGTGTTTAAGACCGATCCTAAAACCCTACATAAATTAAATCGGTATCCTCACTATTAAGGCACATAGATACACGCATAGATATGATTGGGATACATAGAAAACTGAATTGTAACAGGTTAAGGATTGGGAAGAAGATGCTAACACAGGTTCGTGACCCCCATCAGTTGGCCGCATGTTTTTCAGGTGATTAGGGACCAGCCGAACCCTCTTTGAGAATGGCCGAACCAGGGGCGAACCCTGGGCACCGAACCCTGCAGACTGACTCACGAACCTGTCCACCTGATCGAGTCTGCAACGAACCTGTGATCACCACGCAGCCGAACCTACACCTTGCGAACGAACCTTATGGCTCACGAGCTTTTGCATGGCGAACCATGGGTCAGCCGAACCACATCAGTCACGAACCTATCACTTTGACCGAGCCTTAGATGAGTTAGGCGAACCTTCTGGCCGAACCATGCAAGGCTACGAACCCTCCATGGTAGCCGAACCCTAGGACCACTTTTAATGTAGCCGAACCCTTACATGGTATAACTCAGCCGAACCTATGGGTTAAGACCATAGGTTCGCTGCCCTGGACAACATGCCTAACCTAAAATCGTTTAATGGGACTAGGATCAACAAAACTAGTGGTGATAATCTAAGGAATGACTAGCTGGCCATAAAAACCTAAGTTGTATGAGAAGTTGGTTCCATAATGAGCATGCATGGGTTATTAAATTGATGTGTGTGCATGAGATTAATACAATAGTTGGTTATAAATAATGAAGGATGATGAAGCCCATACGTGGAATAGAATTTCTATAACTAAGATCATTAATACACATCAACAACTTAAAATGAGTTGTTAACATGAATGAATTGGACATCTAGGTTCTATGGTTCAAACATTTTTGGTTATGAACAAGGAAAAACCAAAGGTAATCAATTGGGCCAAAGTGGGCCCAATGGGGTTAATTAAGCCCAACACATATTTAAATATTACTTGAACTTAAATAATGATGTTTACATAAAATGAAGGTGTTATAAATTTATAAAGGTTAAGTTAATAGTTTTCTAGAGTCTTGTTTGAATTTGAAATATAGTTTATAAATGTCATTTGTTCTTGTAAATTTTTTTAGTTATTAAGTTAATTGTAATGTTTTGGTTTAAAGATTTATTGTGAATTAAATTGTTGGGAATTGATTGTAAAGAGACAATATAATTGTCTGGATTTTAACAGAAAACAAAGGAGACTCTGCCCAAATTTTGTAAAATTAATTATAAGTGTTGGAACTAAATATGGGATTTGGGATCATAAAAAGGGTAACTAAGTTAGATTAGATTCTAGATACACTTAGTACTAGGACACTTAGTTTCACACACCAAGACAAAGACTTAGGCACAACGACTACTACGCGCACTTATTGTATTCGAATTCTTATAAAATAACTCAGGAACCGAAGATACTTAGCTTACAAACAAGAGCGCGCATTTTGTGTTAAATCATTTACATAGCAGCACAGGTGAGTTCATTGCCCCTTTTTCTAACATTTTGTTTTAAAACGCGGGGCTGAGAAGCATGCGTAAATTGTTTATTTAATTTTTTTACTTAAATGCTTTTAATTTTATATGTTTACATATATAAATGTTATCCTAGACCATGTCTAGAAAGATTTTATGCAGGTTTACTAACTGATTTACTTATAAATTAAGTGAATAATCGGGTTAAACTAAAGCATTTCAACAGATCAAAACATTTCAAACGAATCAAACTAAACATTTTGACAAAACAAGTGTGTGAGTTCAAGGAATCAAACGGAACATTTTGATGAAACAAGTGTGGGATTTCAACGAATCAAACGAAACAATCTTTGCAAAGACAACATTCAATGTTCTACAAATCAAGTGTTTGTTGAACAAAGAATCAAGTGTACAATTGATTAATGAATCTAGTATTCTATGATCAACGAATCAAGTACATCTTGTAACAGAATCAGACAAATCAATAAATCATTTTCAAGGGAAAGCCTGGGAAATATCAAAGATAACATATGCCAAAACGAATCAAGAACGAAACAAAAACCCTACATTTCAAGAAGTCCTAGCTAGACCGTTTGATTTGTAGGTCATATGTTTGATGGTATTTACAGATTCCCTAACTACTAAGTACCTAGATTGACAGACTAGTCTACTCGAGTTTGACCAAGGCCCCAATCATTAGGACTTAGATTTTATTAAATGTTTATTTATTTATTTACTTAAGCATTTATAACTGTTTATACAATTACTGTGGTTGATCATATGGTGTGAAGAACTTACGAAATCAACATGGATTTCAAATGATTGTAATTACAGGGACAACAAACAGAAGAACTTATGGGATTGTGTTAAGGGTAAAAATGCTTAATTATCATTAACAGCAATGTCATATGCATATTAGTATGTGGTGGGATGTTGGCTAGGGCTTGTACCTTACATATGCCCTATATATAAGCATACCGATGTGGATATTATATGTGGTGTTAATGAGGTTAGGGTCTTTACCAAAGGAGGTTTTCAAATCATTTTCAATTACAAAAAATTATATGAACTCACTAACCACGTGTTGATTTTATTTTTGCATGACTTCTCAGGTGACGAACAGGTCAACTAGGAAGCTTATGCTTTTGGACTAGGACTTCAGATAGAAGATTTAGTATTTTTGGACCTGCATAATTTTGAAGACATCATTATACAATTTATTTTGTGTATCTTGTGTAAATACAAGATAGAAATCTTTGATGTTGATGATAGATTTACATTGTTAAATTATAAACAATACTGATGTAATCAGTGGCGGATGTACATACAAAAAATGGGTTCACAGGAACCCACCGAGCTTCGGCTCGTTAGTAGGAAAAAAAATTTCGAAGGAGTTTAACAATAGGGTGAACCCATTGATATTTTAGGGGTGAATCCTGAAGTGAACCATTAAGATTATTAAGAGTGAATTATTAATGAAATTTTCACAGTAATTTATCAACTTGATTGATACAAGTGATATTTGTTAGAGAAAATCTTGATTATTGCAGGCGGAAGTGAATTATTTAGGGCAATTTTCGCACCAAAATCTGGTGAATTTGATTGGGTATTGTTTGGAAGATGAACATAGGCTTCTGGTTTATGAATTTATGCCACGAGGCAGCTTGGAGAATCACTTGTTCAGGAGTAAGTCCAGGGGCGGATGCAAGAAGAGGTTAGTGGGTGGCAAGGATCCCACTCAACTTCTTAAAAACCATGTAATTTATATTAATGTTGATTAAATAAAACAATTAGGCACCCTTGGAATTTATTTTAAGGCCCCTATGGTTTCAACCGCGACAGTTGAGAGATGTTTTTTGGCAGTGAAGATCGTAAAGACAAATGTGCGGTTGAAAAGGAAGCACTTGAAAGCGTTACGAATGGATTAAGTGATTTTTGTTAGATAATTCTCGATAATCAATGCATAAATTTATATAGAATCGTGTTAAATCACTTTCCGAAATTAATATTTTTTCCTAAATTTCGTTTATGTTTCGGGGCGTTGCCCCAAACCCCACAAGGGGCGCGACCCCTTTGACTCTCGTTTAGTCCGGAGCTCAGAAATCTTAAAAGAGCGTACACTTCGTACCTTTGAACTCTTTAATTAATGACGATATCTTTTTAATTATTGACTTAATATATTGCATTGTTATTACGTGATAAACATTACAAGACTCGAACCGTCAAACCGACCCGAAATTTTTTGTGTCCGGTTCTATCTAATTGAAGTGTTTATAACTAGTGAACCCACTGAAAATTTTTCCTGGATCCGCCACTGGATGTAATTTAACTTTGTAATTCTATTATATTTAGCATTTCTCATTTATATCATGTGCAATGTAAACAATCTGATCACTTTCGATTATCACTCATGATATCGCGCCCGGGGAACCTTCCGCCTGTCGGGGAAAACCCGATCCTACCCCGTCGGCTCGGGGTGTGACAGATTGGTATCAGAGCCATGGTTATAGAGAAATATAGGTCACTTATTTAAACGGTTTGGCCTAGACTATAACCTAGGGACCCTGCATGTAGAGAAAGCAGGACTTAGGAATTTACTTGCATGCTGTCTTCTATAATCGATCATTGTACTGACAAATAACTTTATTGGTTATGATCAGAATGCCGCCGAGAAGACAGCCTCCCTTGATACAGCTACCACCACAAGACTTAGCACCACACTCCTCTACACCGTCACCAAATGATTCACCACCACCACCACCTCCTCCACCTCCTCCTCCCCCTCCTCCTTTGATTACCCAAACATCTGGTTCGGGTACAACACCGACCTTGGATCCTACTACTGTCGCCCTGGTGACGCTACTGAGTAGCCAGATGACAAATCAGATGAAAGAAGCAATACCGGAGATGTTCCTTCGTCTTCGTAATGAAATCCTCAACACTGGCAACACATCAGGAGAAGCCAGTGGAAATACTGGAGATTCATCTCATTACTCCTACAAGTCTTTTGTAGGATGTAAACCACCCAGTTTTAGTGGGTCTGAAGGTGCCGTTGGATTAATCCAATGGATTGAGAAAATCGAGGCAACCTTGGATCTCTGCAGCTGCCCCGAACACCACAAGGTCCGTTACTCAGCTGGAACATTCAACAAACGGGCTCTGACCTGGTGGAACGGTCAGATCAATGCCCGAGGAAGAGAAGAAGCCATGGCCATGCCATGGGAAGATTTCAAGACACTGCTGCGAACAGAATTCTGCCCTAAGAATGAACTGCAGAAATTGGAGGTTGAACTATTCAACCATGTGATGAAGGGGGCTGATCACATGGGTTACACTACTCGTTACCACGAGTTAGTTGCTTTGGTGCCAGACATGGTACCAACTTTGGAGAAAAGAATAGACAAATATGTGGGTGGACTTCCCGCCTGCATTCAGGGCATGGTTGTTTCAGCCAACCCTACTACTGTTGAATCTGCAGTGAGATTGTCGAGGAAACTCACTGATCTCTTGGTAGCCTCTGGAGTCCTAAAGAAGGAGGCTGAACCCAGCAAGAACAAAGCTGAGTCTTCAAAGAAACCCCACCACCATCAGAAGAAGAAACAGAAGACCATCAAGAACTACACGGTGGCCACACCTCTTCAACAAGTAGCAGCAGCACCACAAAAATCCAACAGCAAACCTTACACTGGCACGTTTTCTCTGTGTGCTAAGTGTCAGTATCATCACACTGCTGACACTCCCTGCAAGCAATGCACGGGATGTGGAAGAAAGGGCCATTGGGTCCAGTACTGCCGGATGACACCTAACCAAGCAATCAACAATGCTGCTTTGGCTCTCCCTCCACCAGCTAATCAGAACAATGGTGGATGCTTCAATTGTGGCGAACAAGGCCACTTTGCATAGAACTGCCCGAAGAAGGCTCAACAGGCAGTTCAAGCTCCTCGTAGAAGAGCCTTTGCCATAGGAGCACCAGCTGCACGCCAGGACCCAAATGTGGTCACTGGTACGTTTCTCTTACATGACTTTTATGCATCTGTTCTGTTTGATACTGGTGCGGATCATAGTTTTATCTCTACTGATTTTGCATGTCGATTAGATTTCATAGAGGAACAGTTAGACTCCCCTTACATTATAGAAGTAGCTAACGGGAAACAGATCACAGTTAGTACAGTTTATAGGAACTGCTCATTAATGCTTAATGATTATACATTTACCATCGATTTGATACCAATGGAGTTGGGTAGTTTCGACATTATCGTGGGAATGGATTGGCTTTCTTCTAATCGAGTGGAAGTCATTTGTTCTGAAAAGCTGCTTCGAATTCCAATGCCGAGTGATCGTGTATTGGAAGTAAAGGGGGATCAAGCAAAAAGAAGTATCAAAGTCATCTCTTGCATAAAGGCGCGTAAGTGTCTACAGAAGCAGTGTGTGGCGTTTTTGGCTCATGTGGTGGAAAAGGAGAAAGAGAAGAAAAAGATCCAAGATGTACCGGTAGTGAAAGAATACCCTGAAGTGTTTCCTGAAGATCTACCAGGTTTGCCACCTGTGCGACCAGTAGAGTTTCGTATTGATTTAATTCCTGGAGCAACCCCAGTTGCTAAATCTCCTTACAGGTTAGCACCTTCAGAGATGCAGGAATTGTCTAATCAGTTACAGGAGCTACTTGACAAGGGTTTCATCAGACCGAGCTACTCACCTTGGGGAGCTCCGGTTTTGTTTGTAAAGAAGAAAGACGGATCGTTCAGAATGTGCATAGATTACATGGAGCTGAACAAACTAACCATCAAGAATCGGTATCCATTGCCGAGGATTGATGATCTGTTTGACCAACTGCAAGGAGCTCAATACTTCTCAAAGATTGACTTGCGGTCTGGATATCATCAGCTTAGAGTTCAAGATGAAGACATACCGAAAACGGCCTTCCAAACAAGATACGGGCATTATGAATTTATGGTGATGCCCTTCGGATTGACAAATGCGCCAGCGGTTTTCATGGATCTCATGAACCGAGTGTGCAAGCCGTACTTGGACCAGTTTGTCATTGTCTTTATTGATGACATACTGATTTATTCCAAGAACAAAACAAAGCATGAGCAACACCTCAGGAAGATCTTGGAGCTGTTGAAGGAAAAGAAACTTTATGCCAAATTTTCCAAGTGTGAATTCTGGCTAAGAGAAGTTCAATTTCTGGGTCACGTAGTCAACAATGAGGGAATACATGTAGATCCTGCCAAGATTGAGGCGATAAAGAATTGGGACACTCCGAAGACACCGACGGAGATACGGTCTTTTCTGGGATTAGAAGGTTATTACAGAAGGTTTATTTCAAACTTTTCTAAGATAGCTTTGCCACTCACTAAGTTAACCCAGAAAAGTGAACCGTTTGTCTGGGAGCAGAAACAAAAGGATGTTTTCCAGACTCTGAAACAGAAACTAGGTGATGCTCCAATCCTATCTCTCCCAGAGGGCTGTGATGATTTTGTTGTATATTGTGATGCTTCCCATCAGGGACTTGGTTGTGTGTTAATGCAACGGGACAAAGTCATAGCCTATGCATCAAGACAGTTAAAGATTCATGAGAAAAACTACACTGCTCATGATCTTGAACTGGGGGCTATAATCTTCGCACTGAAGATTTAGAGACATTACTTATATGGCACCAAGTGTACCATATTCACTGATCACAAAAGTCTGCAACACATCTTTGATCAGAAGGAACTCAACATGCGACAACGCCGTTGGATAGAACTTCTGAATGATTACGACTGTGTGATCAAGTACCATCCGGGAAAGGCGAACGTTGTAGCTGACGCCTTGAGCCGGAAGGAACGGGTCAAACCCCTACGAGTTAGAGCAATGGGGATAACGGTGCAGACCAGTTTAAGTGACAAGATTATTCAAGCACAACAAGAAGTACTTGACCGAGGCAATCTGAAGAAGGAACTTGATTGTGGAGCAGAGAAACAGTTCGACACGAAGCCCGATGGAATGATCTATTACCGGGAACGTATATGGATTCCGGCGGTAGACGAATTGAGAAGACTAATCTTCGATGAAGCACACAAGACTAAATACTCTGTTCACCCAAGCGCTGATAAAATGTACCAAGACTTGCGTGGATTTTATTGGTGGCCGGGGATGAAGAAAGACATAGCTGAGTATGTCGGTCAATGTCTGACGTGTGCAAAAGTAAAGGCGGAACACCAGAGACCGTCTGGTCTACTGGAACAGCCTGATATTCCGCTCTGGAAGTGGGAACAAATAGCCATGGATTTCATTACCAAGCTACCCCGCACTTCCAGTGGTCATGATACAATTTGGGTGATCGTTGATCGTTTAACAAAATCTGCTCATTTCTTGCCCATGCGTGAGAACTTCACCATGGATAAACTGGCAAGATTATACATCAATGAGATAGTGGTACGCCACGGTGTGCCATTGTCTATTATCTCTGATAGAGACAGCAGATTCACTTCAAGGTTCTGGCAATCACTGCAGAAGTCACTAGGGACACAGTTAAATTTGAGTACAGCTTACCACTCGCAAACGGATGGTCAAAGCGAACGTACAATTCAAACCCTAGAGGACATGTTAAGAACCTGTGTGTTGGATTTCGGTGGGAATTGGGACTCCCATTTGCCACTGATCGAGTTCTCTTACAATAACAGTTATCACAGTGATGTCGACGGAGCTTAGCTAATAAACTAACTAAAAACCGACTCTAAAACTAGACAAAAAGTAATAAATCTAGACTCTCTAAAACCTAAGCTACCGACAGGCAAGTGTACCTATCGTATGTAGCAAGACAAAAGTAAGTCCGGATATCGAACCCACAGACTTCTACAGACTGCACTAACTAGACTCAAAAACTTATCTATATAAAATTTGTACTTAAATAAAATAATAATAAGGAAGGGGGGTTTCTACTAACAACTAAAATATTTAATAAACACTTAGAAATGAAAACAGACGAGCAAACAACGACTAAATCAGGGAAGGAAAGAAGCACTACCTAGGTTTAATTCATATACATGTTTGACAAAGTTCTATCGGGGATGGAACTAATGTGATACCGGGATCTTAAAATACTAAACTCAAAGGAAACCTAGAGCACCCTCGACCCTTCTCAAGGATAGTCAACTAAGGATCCTAAAAGCCGTTAAACCACCGGATACATGGATTTCCCTCACAGGTCATCCAACTACTTATGAAGTATCCGCTAGATTATCTACCTCACAGTACAATAATCTCAAAACACCTAAGAAATAACTGTTAAACACTCTACCTCACGGCACGAAAGTCACAGTTCATTTAAATGCTAGGGATAACTTGGGTTTTTCTATTGGACTCGATAAACAAGGTTTGATAGACTAATCAGACTGATCTTCTCACGAAGCCTCTAACCTAACAAGCTAACAACCAAGACTTATCGACAACTTCTCACCTCACGGCTATTAAAGTTGGTTGCACATCTTAATCGTCTAAATCATAATAGAACACTCCTATGAATCACTCGGCCAAAGCAACTCATCCACTAATCAAAAACACACAGTAATTGATTCTAGCATGCACCTATTTTGCGACAGACAATCGTCAAGACACATGAGGAACATAATATCAATCATTCAACAATCAAAAATACACATACATATCCAATATTCAAAACCAAGTCTTTAAATCATAAATTCATCACATCAATATGTTCCAACACCGAAATAAACCAAAATCAAACATACATAATCATTTAACCTAGATAGTTCTAAGAGTTTAGCCAAGAAACATTGTCAAAACAGAAATCATAACAAGTTTACAAAGCTTGAAACACATAGTAATCAGGAATGAAACCAAGAACGAGAAAACCGAATGGTTAACACCCAAAGGAACAATCCTGGGGCTTCAATCCTTCGATCTCTCGCTTCAAGAACCTCCCGATCGCTTCCAATCGCCTCTGGCCGTCTCTACCCTCGTCCTAGATCGTCTGATATCGAATGTCTGTGTCTCCAGCCGTTTCACAAACCTTAAACTCGATTTTCTGGAATTTAACCCTGTCGCGTACCGCGACGGCTACACCCAAACCCTTCGCGTAGCGCGACGGGTCTCGCTACCCGACAAAATAGTCGGGTCAAACCGCAATCATTAAACAGGGGCAGTTTGGTCATTTTCACCTGTCGCGTACCGCGACAGGGTTTCCTGTGGTCCTGGCGTAGCGCGAGGGGTTGAAAAATCCAGAATTCTTCTTTCTTTGTTCTTGTATCTGTTCTCGTTCAACCGGACACTCGTTTTCTTGATCTTTTATGCCAAAATGATGTGTTTATAACCTGTAAGCATGAAATTACAGAATTGTGAAGAACCAGCTTGAATCGACTCTAAAATCTAATAAACTGTACAGAAACGAAATAAAAACAAATAGAAAAATAGATGTGTTTTGCAACACATCACATCCCCACACTTATCTCTTTTTCGTCCCTGAAAAAGGCTTATGCAAAAATCTGGGATCATAGCTAGACAAAATGGTTTCTACACAACTAAAGTAGTCAATTTAAAATTCAACGCTTTGGAAAAGATTGCAAGTATTTTTATCCTTTTAAACCCATACTGATTATTCATGCCCCTTAATCATGGTTCATTAAGTTCATGTTCTGCATTTCATTTCATTTGACCCACACTTAGGTAATCTAAAATCAACTCAATCCTGGATTCTGGCTTTCAAGTCATCGTTACATATAAACAAAAAAGAAATTTCTCAAATCAGATTTTTATAATTGAAACAGATGGAAGCGTGAGCGTTTTTTCTTTTACACATTGAACTTAACTCAGTGGTGTTTCAACCAGGCTGCAACCCGGCGTGTGACACATAAGTTTTCATCCAAATTCTTTCTTTTATTTTTTTTTTCTTTTAGCTCAGCTTATTTGATGAAATGAAGGCGCCATAAGACTCGGATTTATTCTCATAAAAAGAGTACTTATGTGCCAAACAAAAATCAGATTTTCAAAAACTCTCATTTGTTATTATGCAAAGACTCCTTCACAACTAGAAAACAGTTTCATCAATTCCAAACCACCCAAGATGTTTCCCATGAAAATGATGCATTTAATTTAGATTTTACCAATCCTACGGGACAACTACAATCAGATGAGCCTACCTACACATCTCAAAACCAAAGCATAAAACCCAAACTAACAAGTTAACCATGAATGAAACCACAAAACCCAGCTTTTCTATCATTTCCCATCACACTTTTGCAACTAACTTAAACAAGGACAAGGAAGATCTAAGCTAAAGATATAAAAACAAAAAAATAAAAGCAAAAATTTTCAAAATTTTGACTCAAAAACTTAAGTAAACTAAAAACTAAAATTCAAAAACTAACTACTAAACAAAATTAAACTAAGTTTCCCATCCCCACACTTAAACTTTACATTGTCCCTAATGTAGAGAAAAAGGAAACTCAAAGGAAAAACAAAAAATTAAAAACTAAAAACTGAAAATGACTTAGCTGGTTAAAGAGAAGAACGTCAAGTGCCATTCTTTCCCCGAAACTTCACAATCTACAAATTTGCTCCGTAAGCTACAAACAATCACATAAGGTCTACACCAAACAAAGATCAAACAAGCATCAACACGTCCAAAGAAAAATAATGATATCCATGATTAAGTCCAACCACATACCAACTCGGATTCCCGAAACCAACAAATCAAAATTTACAAAATTGCAAAATTTCTAATCAACATAACCATGAATGAATAAACCATAAGAACCACACGCCTCCCCACACTTAGCCTTCATAATCAAATGAAAGGCTAATGGAGTAGAAAAGAAGGAATGGGGTTAAAAATCTGATCTCTAAGGCTTGAAAAGCTTTTAACTAATCTGGGAGTTCGTCGCGTACCGCGACAGAGTCTTCATTGGCCGTCGCGTAGCGTGACGGAACATTGACCCGCGAAGTTGACCAAGTTGTCGCGTAGCGCGACAGATTTCCCTGTGGGTGTCGCGTGACGCGACGGGGTCATTTTTTCAGAAAGTTTATGCCATTTTCATGCCTTAGCCAAAATTTTCAACCCTAAAACACCAAATCATCCTAAAAACATTCTAAGGCAGAGAAAAACATACCTGGTGACTCCAATTCATCTTTATGGCATCAAATTAATTAAAAACCTGCAAAACACATTAAACACACAAAAACGAAAGCAAACAAACGAAAATGAACACACGAAAAACTAAAATCTACAAACTATACACTTGGGAGTTTAACCCAAGAGCTTACTCAAACTCATCTCAACTGGGAGAATCAAGGGAAACCTCCTCCCTTGCAATTCGATCATGACCATGATCACCAACATCCCATGGTCCTTCTCCCATAACTTCATCTACACCTAACTCATCACTCACCAACATCACACCATCCACTTGATGGACTAAATCACCACCGGCTCTCACAGAATCTGCCGGCTCTCACAGAATTTGCTATCTTGAGACAAACACTCTCATCACCCACTCCAAGAGTGAGTTTACCCTCATACACATCTATGATAGCTTTAGCGGTGCGCAGGAATGGGCGCCCAAGAATGATGGGAACCGTCGTGTCCGCCTCCATGTCCATCACAACAAAATCCACGGGAAACATAAACCTATCCACCTTGACTAACACATTCTTCAAAATCCCCCGTGGACACTTAACCGACCGATCCGCCAACGACAAAGTCATGCGTGTGGGGGACAAATCACCAAGGGCTAGCTTCTCGTATAAAGAATATGGCATCAGATTGATGCTAGCCCCTGAGTCCGCCAGAGCATACCTCCTCACATCATCTCCAAATAAGCATGGGATAGTAAACATTCCCGGATCTGCAAGCTTTTCGGGAAGCCTGTTTAAAATCACCGCGGAACAACCCGCGCTCAATGGAATGTTGGCGACCTCTCCTAAACGGTCCTTACCCTTCAACAACTCTTTCAGAAACTTCACATACTTGGGTATGTGCTGAAGGGCTTCGATAAAAGGAAGATTGATCTTAAGTTGTCTGAACATGTCAAGAAAGTGCCCGTATTCCTTAGCATGCTTTTGATTGGTTAAGCGCGCCGGATAAGGAACACGGGTAAGATCAATCTCCGTGGTGGGTTTAAACATGACCGGCTTACCAATTGCCGGCTTCTCAACGGGAGACTCACTGTTAGGTACGGTACTTGCTGGGACTAGCCTCGTTTGCACCCTCCCAGGAGTCTCCATTTCAATCTCCTCATCCACTGGTTCCTCCTCATCTACATCAACCGGTGGAACCACTTTCTCGCTCTCCTCAACCTCCACTAACACGGGTGGCATGAACACCTCTCCTCTACCTCTTCCAGAACGAGTAGTGACCGCCTTAACGTGGGCGTTTGGGTTGGTTTGGGGCTGACCCGGGAACTGGCCTTGGGGCCGTTCATCCAACCGTTTGGCTATGTCACCAACCGTTCGCTGTAAATCCAAGAACGCAGATTGTTGGTTCTTGAGGAGAACATCATGCTCATGTAGGATCTTCTGTGTAGTGGCATCCTTAGTCACTAACTGAGTTAATAACTCCTCTATCCTACCCAAACCACCACTACTACCTGAAGTACTACCAGAACTACCACTAGGAGCTGGATTATGTCCCTGATTATGACCAGAATGAAAACAGGGGGATTACCTGAAGATCTATAAGTTTGGTTTTGAGAATTTCCCCAACCGGGGTTATAAGACTGCCCAAACCTACCCTGCCCTCCTAGATAGTTAGCCTGCTCCTGGCTCACCAAACACTCAGAAGTGGCATGACCACCTCTACAAATCTCACACCGATCCACTCTCATCTTCAAGTCCCTAACATCCCTAGCTAAAGACTCAAGAGCAGCAGCAACACCAGTGTCTGTGTTCACATGGTGAACACCCCTCAGTGACGAGGAAGAACTAGTAATAGGAGTTGAATTCCTATTTGAAGATCGCTGCTCATACTCGGCCTGAGCAAAACTCTCAAAAAGATCATTGCATTCGGCCACCTCTCTTACCCATGAGGTGGCCTCCTGCAAAAGTATCAAATCTGGCACGAGTCTCATATGTGAGCCCATTGTAGAATTTCTCTACAAGGGCCCAATCAGACAAACCATGCTGGGAGCATCTGCTAAGCAAATTTTGGAACCTCTCCCAAGCAAGATAATAGGGCTCATCAGGGGCCATCCGGAATGAATGAATCTCATCCCTCAGGCGAGCGGCCTTAGCAGGTGGGAAGTACTTTTTAAGAAAAGCATCTCGAAGGCTAGCCCAGGTGGTGAAAGTGCCTGGCGGATGAGAATCAAGCCAAGTAGCTGCTCGCCCTGATAAAGAAAAAGGAAACAGGTGCATGAAAATCGCGTCTTCGGTAGCACCTTGAAGATTAAAGGTGCCACAGATGCGTGTGAGCCGAGCAAGGTGCGCGGGTGCATCTTCATCATCACGACCGCTGAATTGAGCATTATTAATGGCGGTCATGATGTATGAAGGAATCTGCCACGAATTTTCATTCGGGATCGGTGGCGGTGTAATGGGGTTGTTAAGCCCCGTGAAACTCGCAGTGGCCTGCTGGTGAACAGTGCGACGCGCTGCCATTTGTGGATCAAAAGGCACACGTGGACTAGAGTGAGTAGAAGAAGTAGAAGAAGAAGACGGTGTGTGCTCAGAAAGATCAACAGAAATGGGAGTAGAAGCACTTACCTCGCTCGTAGAACCCTCAGAGAAGTCCCGCGAATCGCTCCTTGATGGCAAACAAAGCTCAGGTGGCGGTCCTTGTGAACGTAGGTGTGGCATACACTACCAAGCCTGCAAATAAAACAAAAAGAAATTAAAAACAAATAAAACAAAATAAAATAATAAAACTAAAAATAAAAACAACTATGCACAGATAAGACACAAGAACTAGTAAGCGCAATCGACTAAGAAATCCCCGGCAACGGCGCCAAAAACTTGATGTCGACGGAGCTTAGCTAATAAACTAACTAAAAACCGACTCTAAAACTAGACAAAAAGTAATAAATCTAGACTCTCTAAAACCTAAGCTACCGACAGGCAAGTGTACCTATCGTATGTAGCAAGACAAAAGTAAGTCCGGATATCGAACCCACAGACTTCTACAGACTGCACTAACTAGACTCAAAAACTTATCTATATAAAATTTGTACTTAAATAAAATAATAATAAGGAAGGGGGTTTCTACTAACAACTAAAATATTTAATAAACACTTAGAAATGAAAACAGACGAGCAAACAACGACTAAATCAAGGAAGGAAAGAAGCACTACCTAGGTTTAATTCATATACATGTTTGACAAAGTTCTATCGGGGATGGAACTAATGTGATACCGGGATCTTAAAATACTAAACTCAAAGGAAACCTAGAGCACCCTCGACCCTTCTCAAGGATAGTCAACTAAGGATCCTAAAAGCCGTTAAACCACCGGATACATGGATTTCCCTCACAGGTCATCCAACTACTTATGAAGTATCCGCTAGATTATCTACCTCACAGTACAATAATCTCAAAACACCTAAGAAATAACTGTTAAACACTCTACCTCACGGCACGAAAGTCACAGTTCATTTAAATGCTAGGGATAACTTGGGTTTTTCTATTGGACTCGATAAACAAGGTTTGATAGACTAATCAGACTGATCTTCTCACGAAGCCTCTAACCTAACAAGCTAACAACCAAGACTTATCGACAACTTCTCACCTCACGGCTATTAAAGTTGGTTGCACATCTTAATCGTCTAAATCATAATAGAACACTCCTATGAATCACTCGGCCAAAGCAACTCATCCACTAATCAAAAACACACAGTAATTGATTCTAGCATGCACCTATTTTGCGACAGACAATCGCCAAGACACATGAGGAACATAATATCAATCATTCAACAATCAAAAATACACATACACATCCAATATTCAAAACCAAGTCTTTAAATCATAAATTCATCACATCAATATGTTCCAACACCGAAATAAACCAAAATCAAACATACATAATCATTTAACCTAGACAGTTCTAAGAGTTTAGCCAAGAAACATTGTCAAAACAGAAATCATAACAAGTTTACAAAGCTTGAAACACATAGTAATCAGGAATGAAACCAAGAACGAGAAAACCGAATGGTTAACACCCAAAGGAACAATCCTGGGGCTTCAATCCTTCGATCTCTCGCTTCAAGAACGTCCCGATCGCTTCCAATCGCCTCTGGCCGTCTCTACCCTCGTCCTAGATCGTCTGATATCGAATGTTTGTGTCTCCAGCCGTTTCACAAACCTTAAACTCGATTTTCTGGAATTTAAGCCTGTCGCGTACCGCGACGGCTACACCCAAACCCTTCGCGTAGCGCGACGGGTCTCGCTACCCGACAAAATAGTCGGGTCAAACCGCAATCATTAAACAGGGGCAGTTTGGTCATTTTCACCTGTCGCGTACCGCGACAGGTTTCCTGTGGTCCTCGCGTAGCGCGAGGGGTTGAAAAATCCAGAATTCTTCTTTCTTTGTTCTTGTATCTGTTCTCGTTCAACCGGACACTCGTTTTCTTGATCTTTTATGCCAAAATGATGTGTTTATAACCTGTAAGCATGAAATTACAGAATTGTGAAGAACCAGCTTGAATCGACTCTAAAATCTAATAAACTGTACAGAAACGAAATACAAACAAATAGAAAAATAGATGTGTTTTGCAACACATCACACAGCAGCATCGGATGTGCACCATTCGAGGCTCTTTATGGTCGGAAATGTCGATCACCGATCTGCTGGACTGAAGTTGGAGACAATCGAATAACTGGGCCAGAACTTATTCAAGAAACCACTGACAAGATAGCTCAGATTCAAAGAAGACTACAAGCAACAAGGAGTAGACAAAAGAGCTACGCCGACAAACAGCGCAAGCCGTTGGAATTCCAAGTGGGAGACCGTGTAATGTTGAAGGTATCCCCATGGAAAGGTGTTGTACGCTTTGGAAAGAAAGGCAAATTAGCACCACGATACGTGGGACCGTTTCTAGATCATTGAACGAATTGGTCCTGTGGCGTATAGACTGAGATTACCTGATGAACTCAGTGGTGTGCATGACGTGTTTCATGTCTCAAACCTAAAGAAATGCCTTGCTGACGAGTCTCTCGTCATTCCAATCGAAGAAATTCAAGTCGATGAACAGTTACACTTTATTGAAGAACCTTTGGATATTATGGATCGCAAGGTTAAACAACTAAGGCGAAGCCGCATTCCCATTGTAAAGGTTCGATGGAACTCAAGACGCGGACCCGAATTTACTTGGGAATGCGAAGATCACATGAAGTTAAAGTATCCCCAACTGTTTGAAGAGGAAGCTGTACCCGATAACAATTCTTAAATTTCGGGACGAAATTTCTCTAACAAGGGGAGACTGTAACATCAGTGCCGGAACCGCCACTGGAATAGTGATCTATACAGTACATGAACAGTAAAACAGGTATGAACCATATACATTTCAGTACGTTTCACATTCATATCATTTATCATTATCATTTTATGTTGTCATAGAACAAATTCATAATCATTTATCGGAAACACAGTTCAGGACAACGGTTCTGGAGTCAGATAAATATTTGACAATACAGAACCATCATGTGATTATTTGTTTAGGATTTATTATGTATAAACGTATGTGAGGCTTTAAAGAACAAAACACACGAATATTGTTACGTGAATGCTAAATGGACGGGTTATTCGTATAGGTGACGATCTGTACGAATATATCTGAAAGTTTAACGTTCTGAATGATATTCTATAATTAGAAAACAAGATTGAAAGGTATAGTTATCACCGTGTTCGTACGGGTGACGATTCGAACGAATACGCGCGACGACCGTACATTTCGATTTAAACAGTGAATTAATATTTTAAATTTAATAATTAGAAGATATTAGTTAATTTATTAGGAATTGCAACCTAGAATAATTAAATGATTTCTTATTTTACAAACTATGTAGTTTCGTCGCGAAAACTATGCGAACCGACATTTTACGCGAAACCGATCGAGACCGAACGACCGGGTGTCTCTAAACAATTAATGGGGCATTAATTACCCAAACAACCACCACCAAACTCCATCTCTCTCCCTCATTTCGTTTATCTCTCTCTCTCTAAGAAGAAGAAGCTCCACCTTCTCTCTAGAAGTTTTCTTTCAAATCCTCACCATTTCAAGCATATTTGGTGTCAAAACGAACATCGAGCGACGTAGATCAAGGAAGTACAGGTTGTTTCGAGAGTTCATCCATCTATTTTGAGGTAAACTCCAATTTAAGTTCGGTTTGTGTGTGTTTAAGACCGATCCTAAAACCCTACATAAATTAAATCGGTATCCTCACTATTAAGGCACATAGATACACGCATAGATATGATTGGGATACATAGAAAACTGAATTGTAACAGGTTAAGGATTGGGAAGAAGATGCTAAAACAGGTTCGTGACCCCCATCAGTTGGCCGAATCTTTTTCAGGTGATTAGGGACCAGCCGAACCCTCTTTGAGAATGGCCGAACCAGGGGCGAACCCTGGGCACCGAACCCTGCAGACTGACTCACGAACCTGTCCACCTGATCGAGTCTGCAACGAACCTGTGATCACCAGGCAGCCGAACCTACACCTTGCGAACGAACCTTATGGCTCACGAGCTTTTGCATGGCGAACCATGGGTCAGCCGAACCACATCAGTCACGAACCTATCACTTTGACCGAGCCTTAGATGAGTTAGGCGAACCTTTTGGCCAAACCATGCAAGGCTACGAACCCTCCATGGCAGCCGAACCCTAGGACCACTTTTAATGTAGCCGAACCCTTACATGGTATAACTCAGCCGAACCTATGGGTTAAGACCATAGGTTCACTGCCCTGGACAACATGCCAAACCTAAAAATTGTTTAATGGAGTTGAGGTGGGACTAGGATCAACAAAACTAGTGGTGATAATCTAAGGAATGACTAGTTGGCCATAAAAACCTAAGTCGTATGTGAAGTTGGTTCCATAATGAGCATGCATGGGTTATTAAATTGATGTGTGTGCATGAGATTAATACAATAGTTAGTTATAAATAATGAAGGATGATGAAGCCCATATGTGGAATAGAATTTCTATAACTAAGATCATTAATACACATCAACAACTTAAAATGTGTTGTTAACATGAATGAATTGGACATCTAGGTTCTATGGTTCAAACATTTTTGGTTATGAACAAGGAAAAACCAAAGGTAATCAATTGGTCCAAAGTGGGCCCAACGGGGTTAATTAAGCCCAACACACATTTAAATATTACTTGAACTTAAATAATGATGTTTACATAAAATGAAGGTGTTATAAATTTATAAAGGTTAAGTTAATAGTTTTCTAGAGTCTTGTTTGAATTTGAAATATAGTTTATAAATGTCATTTGTTCTTGTAAATTTTTTTAGTTATTAAGTTAATTGTAATGTTTTGGTTTAAAGATTTATTGTGAATTAAATTGTTGGGAATCGATTGTAAAGAGACAATATAATTGTTTGGATTTTAACAGAAAATAAAGGAGACTCTGCCCAAATTTTGTAAAATTAATTATAAGTGTTGGAACTAAATATGGGATTTGGGATCATAAAAAGGGTAACTAAGTTAGATTAGATTCTAGATACACTTAGTACTAGGACACTTAGTTACACACACCAAGACAAAGACTTAGGCACAACGACTACTACGCGCACTTATTGTATTCGAATTCTTATAAAATAACTCAGGAACCGAAGATACTTAGCTTACAAACAAGAGCGCGCATTTTGTGTTAAATCATTTACATAGCTGCACATGTGAGTTCATTGCCCCTTTTTCTAACATTTTGTTTTAAAACGCGGGGCTGAGAAGCATGCGTAAATTGTTTATTTAAATTGTTTACTTAAATGCTTTTAATTTTATATGTTTACATATATAAATGTTATCCTAGACCATGTCTAGAAAGATTTTATGCAGGTTTACTAACTGATTTACTTATAAATTAAGTGAATAATCGGGTTAAACTAAAGCATTTCAACAGATCAAAACATTTCAAACGAATCAAACTAAACATTTTGACAAAACATGTGTGTGAGTTCAAGGAATCAAACGAAACATTTTGATGAATCAAATGGATGATTTCAATGAATCAAACGAAACATTTTGACAAAACAAGTGTGGGATTTCAACGAATCAAATGAAACAATCTTTGCAAAGACAACATTCAATGTTCTACAAATCAAGTGTTTGTTGAACAATGAATCAAGTGTACAATTGATTAATGAATCTAGTATTCTATGATCAACGAATCAAGTACATCTTGTAACAAAATCAGACGAATCAATAAATCATTTTCAAGGGAAAGCCTGGGAAATATCAAAGATAACATATGCCAAAACGAATCAAGAACGAAACAAAAACCCTACATTTCAAGAAGTCCTAGCTAGACCGTTTGATCTGTAGGTCATATGTTTGATGGTATTTATAGATTCCCTAACTACTAAGTACCTAGATTGACAGACTAGTCTACTCAAGTTTGACCAAGGCCCCAATCATTAGGACTTAGATTTTATTAAATGTTTATATATTTATTTACTTAAGCATTTATAACTGTTTATACAATTACTGTGGTTGATCATATGGTGTAAAGAACTTACGAAATCTACATGGATTTCAAATGATTGTAATTACAGGGACAACAAACAGAAGAACTTATGGGATTGTGTTAAGGGTAAAAATGCTTAATTATCATTAACAGCAGTGTCATATGCATATTAGTATGTGGTGGGATGTTGGCTAGGGCTTGTCCCTTACATATGCCCTATATATAAGCATACCGATGTGGATATTACATGTGGTGTTAATGAGGTTAGGGTCTTTACCAAAGGAGGTTTTCAAATCATTTTCAATTACAAAAATAACCACGTGTTGATTTTATTTTTGCATGACTTCTCAGGTGACGAACAGGTCAACTAGGAAGCTTATGCTTTTGGACTAGGACTTCAGATAGAAGATTTAGTATTTTTGGACCTGCATAATTTTGAAGACATCATTATACAATTTATTTTGTGTATCTTGTGTAAATACAAGATAGAAATCTATGATGTTGATGATAGATTTACATTGTTAAATTATAAACAATACTGATGTAATTTAATTTTGTAATTCTATTATATTTAGCATTTCTCATTTATATCATGTGCAATGTAAACAATCTGATCACTTTCGATTATCACTCATGATATCGCGCCCCGGGAACCTTCCGCCCGTCGGGGAAAACCCGATCCTACCCCGCCGGCTCGGGGTGTGACAGTTGGTTTAGTCGCACTAAATCAATGGTAAACGATTTTCTTGAAGGGACTTACGACTGAACATGTACACATGAACACATGATTGTTGTCATATAATACAAACAGTCTTAATAGTAATCAGTTGTTGTTATGTGTTCTCCCACTGTCATCATCTTAGTGTCATTTGTTCTCGGTATTATGTGTTCTCATGGTCTTTAACAAAGTGTTATAAGAACTTGTCTTATTACATGATGTTAGTATATGTGGTGAATGATATCATCATCATGAAATTATGTTATCATGATTATTATTCTTGTTATCACTTGTAATTGCCTCATGTTATCTCATTGTAAATAACAAAGTGTTATAAGATCAAATATTATTTCACTAAGGTTATTTAAATGTTTGGATGAATTCATGAAATTATGTTATCATGAAACATCATCGATTTGTCACTGTTGTTATTGCACACACAAGCATACATACTGATCTTGATATAAGTCTGATAATAAAGATGAAATCTTTATCATCTAAATCCCATGATATTAGAATAATGTACTAAAACTTTTAATAATTTAAATGAATTAGCATGTTTCTCAGCCTCACATTTAAAATCAAAAGATTAGAAAATGGGCATATGAACTCACCTTGATGTTGAAGTGGTTGACTAAGTAATCAAAGAATGTACGTGCTCGTTGTTGTAATAATGTTGTATTCAAACCTGTGTTGAATTCAATGTTGTTTGTAACTTATAAGTACAAGTTATTCATTTCGTAGGTTAACCCTAAAGTTGGTTAACTTTTATAAGTCTTTGTATCTCGAATTTTCCTTGAACTCATTCAATGGTATAACATACTGTCACACCTCCAAATTCCCACTCGTGGTGTCAGTCCACGTGGGTGTGACGTGGCCAGAATCACAGTTCATGGTCATATAGAATGACTCTATATGTGTTGCAAATACAATGTTTGACATACACTTAGTAAAATAGTTTGCAGCGGAATAATAAATCATAGCAGTGGAAAAATATAATTGTCATAACATGCAGCGGAAAAGTAATAAGTTTAATACAACATTGTTTAAAACAGAATAAAAGTTCAAATTGTTTTCAAAAGCTAAAACATAATGCATGTAGACTCCTAATACTCGTCCCTTAAAATGTGCATCCTGTTCCGTACGCAGCTAGTTACCTGAGAATACAAGTTTAGAAAAAGTGTCAACACAATGGTTGGTGAGTTCACAAGTTTTGATATACATATATAGTAAGAAAACGTGTGTCATGCTGTTTATCAAAATGTTAGTACCGAGCCCTAGGCTCCAAGTTTCAGTGCGTCACTACCGAACTAGACTTGTTTGTCCTTGCCTCCGCTATGTCTCGTATACATAGCAAGTTAGGTCAGTGTTTCACGGGTTATGACACCCAGTCAATATTGTGCCCCGTGGGGTTAGTCACACCCAAACGGATCCATTCAAACCTACCACGTTGTTCGTACATTAACGGTAAGACTTTGTGAGGGCTTGTTACGAGTTTAACACTTAATGTTTGTCCAATAAACCAGCATACACAATAAAATGTTTATACTGTAATAGATGTTTGACTCGATGCAACTAGTATTCTCCCCCTGTTTAAAAATTTTGAAAAGAGTAAAGAGGGGCCGTAAACTCAACTTAGTGATGAAGAAGTGAAGTAAGCGTAAGCTCCTGTGTCGTCGGGTAAGCAGTCACCGGCTACCTATATCCTATACCATACATGAGTTTGTGTAAGCGATCGTGTTCGTGTTAGTACTCGTGTTTGTGCTCAACAATCCTCGGTTGTTCATGTTTGTTCGTGTCGGTCCACAATGACCGTGTTTGCTCATGTTGGTCCACATTGACCGTGTTTGACCAGGTTTGACCAAAGTTGACCGTGTCACGTCAACGACCCGTTGGTGACCGTGTGTCGGTTGTGAATCGTGTAACATTCGTGTAAGTGCTCGTTGTGTGCAAAACGCGCAAGTCGCGTCTATGGACAACTTACTATTTATAGTAAGTTTCCATTTATGGAAAGTTTCACAAAGCATAACGATTTTAGAGTTCTAGCATGCTCGTTAAGTCCTACGTGATCATATTAACACATAGCACGTTATCATACGAAATCACATAAGTCACTTTTGTCATGTTGGCACATAAATGTTTCCTAAAATGGAAAGTTTCCATTTTTAGCATGCGTGATATCGGGAACCATCTAACTTAGCATACAATCATCATGTCAAAACATATTAAGCCACTTAGCACATTTAAAGCATGCAAGGCGTTCATAAACCAACATTTCTAATAATAAAGTTACTATAAATAGTAACTTTGTAACTTTGCATAAAAGTGACCATTCTAAACATTCCTAAACCATTTTTATGTCGCAAATCATCAAAGTAAGCCATGTACATCATCTAGACATTCTCATATCGTTCATGACATTTCTAAATCGATAACTCGTAACATAAAGTTAATAAAAATAGTAACTTTGACATAAATACAACAAATGATCATCCTAACCATTTCTAGTTCATTTTTATACCATAAATCATCATAATAAACCATTTAACATCATTTAAACATGCCAACATAGCCCAAATCATTTCCTATCATTATTTTGACCCAAAAAGGTGCTAAATATAGTAACTATGCCCAAATGACCACAATCAATTTCCAAATCATATTCTAAGCATCATTATCATCCTATTATCATTCAAACAACATATCTATATACATGCATGTTCATCATTTTCCCCAAATCATCATCTTGTAACTAAAAAGTTACTAAAAATAGCAAGATTAACAATATGCATTATTTTGACCATTTTAACAAAATCTAATCATGCTATCATCTTCCAATATCATCAAGAAACACATTTGAACCTACAAAATCATCCCACATGCCATGGATCATACATGCATGTGGGTTTTTCACTTGGTAGTGACCAAATCACAAAATCTCTACATACTCAACATCATGGATCATCATAAAACTTGATCAAATCATCTTAGATCATCATAAAACGTATTAAGATCAACAAAACCAGATTTATTGCAAGGAAATTTCGTGCATGTGCATGCCATGTGCTTCCATGTGTGATAATAGGCATGCATGTGTGCTTATGAGTGTTTAGAGAGTGTTTGGACCATAGAAACTACCTTCTAATTCTATGGAATCCCTGAGATGATGATCCCACAGCTCCTGGAACTCCTGGTTCATTGGTCTCGACGAGGACAAGAAGGTGGTGTTGAAGGGTGGTGGTCTAGAACGTCTTCCTCAAGGTTCTTGAGCTTCAAAGGGGCCTTTAATGGCTTCCAAGAGCTGCTACAGAGGTCTGGAGGAAGAAGATTGTCGAGGGATTTCGTGTGAAGCCGGAGAAATGAGTGTTATAGGTAGTGTAGCCATCATTTGTCTTGGATTTATAAGATTTTGTCGCCTGGGCGGCGTCGCGTACCGCGGAGGAGCTCCTAGATGCTCTCAGCATACCGCGATGGATTTCGGGATTCAAATTCTCCCAAAACTCGTCGCGTACCGCGATAGGGCCTCTTATGGGTCATCGCGTACCGTGATGGGCCCCTGAAGAGCCCATCAGGCCTAGTTTCATGGGATTGATCCTTTCGTCGCCGTTTTCATATTTACGAACTATCGTTTGGCCTCGTTTGAACTTCCAAGTTCAATGCTCAAGTGTTTCGTAAGGTTTCGAGTGTTGTGTTACACGATGTGTTAAACGTTCACCAACGTTCGTGTGTTTTGACACGTGTGTGCGGTTTCTCGATAATTCCTCAAATTATCTCGTTGTGTGTCAGTATTTGTTCAGTCGTGCCACGTGTCACACTAAATTAAACTAATTCTAGTGCCACGTGTACAAATAGCATTTAAATAAACATTTAAATAAATAATAAGCTGACCTGGAATTTACGGGGTGTCACACATACTAATACTTAATCAATTTAGATTAAGATTAATACGAAATACATTCTTGATTTATATGATCATTTTTGTTATTGACTTTAACCAATTGTAAAATTGTGGGTGTCATAATATTTTCCTAAGTCCAACTTAGGTCATTAGGTTAACACCTAGAATATTACCCTTGTGTAAATCTCGAATTGGTTAACATCGCTTGAGTGTGTTTATATAAATATTATGTTATAAAAACATAATCATATGATGTGGTTCAAAAGAGTTTAGAATGAAAGTTTATCATCCCATTAACTTGTAGTAAAATCGGATAACCTAATTTATAAGTAAACCCTATTGTGACTTTGATCAAAATACCCTTGATATGTTTTTGAACCATAGTTTATGATTAAAACACTTGTTATGAGGTCCATCTATGTTCTTGACCAATGTTTAGGTAATATCGATTAATGTATCATACCCAATTGCACCCAATCCCAATCCAGTTTAAACCATTTGAATCCAACATAATTGAACTTCATACTTAAATTATGTGTAGTTTTTCTTGGCTTAAAATAATTGAGATTATCGGTGGTATATGGTGCACTCCAAGAACAACTCAAAACCCATATAAGTTCTCGGCTAAGTAAATTAAAATATGGGGTTCTCAGACTTGATTTTTGGTAGCACCATCAATTTAAGTTCTCGGTTGGATTTAAAGTTCTCGGGGGTTGTATGGTCCACCAAGTTTTCCTCAATTTGAGTTGTATATTCTCGACCAAATGTTCACCGAAAATGAGTTCTCGGATAATAACATTTAATTTGTGGTGTTCTCGGCTAGTAGTATTAAATCAAATGGGTTTTCGGTTGGGGATAAAAAGGGTTCTCGGTTGTTCCAAGAAAAGGATTCTCGATTGAGTTCATCCCGTCTTCAATCTCCAGCCCTTAAACACCCCTTTTTTTTCTAATTGCAGGTTTTCTAAAACCTTATATTTCAAATTGTTGCAACTCAAATGTAGCTGAAAATTTGTGTAAAGGTTGAAGAAGTACTATGAGTTAAGTGTAAACTAAAGAAAACCCTAAATAGAGCTCGTAGATTTACCTCAAATCGTGTTCTTTAGCTCGTTTTCTTCGTGATTTCTTCTTCTGCCTGATTAAAGCTTCGATTTAGTTGCTATATCTTCAATATTGGTGGAGTTTTGAGAGAGATTGAAAGAGTTTTGGGTGAGGGTTTTTAATGAGAGAAAGTAGAGAGAGAGAGATGAAAAACGTAAATAAGGGTGAAAGTAGGTAGGTGGGGTAATTAAATGAAATAGTTAATTCTTTCTGAGGGTGTATACCCATTATCGTTTCGGGTTCGTTTCGTTTGCTCGGTTTTACCGTTACGTCATGTTTCTTAACGAAATCGCAAAATTTACGAATTTAATTAAAATAGTTTTCTTTTAACCATTTTAAGGTTATAATTCCTAATAAATGTTTTTTTTATATTTCTTTTCTTCATTCTATTGTTTCGAAACGTTTATTTTATTTGTTTCTTCAGATCGTTTCACCTTCGCGCGTATACGTTTGAATCGTCACCCAAATGAGCACGACGATGGTTTCACTTTCTGATTTTTTGCTTTCTACTTTTCAATCATCATTCAGAACGTTAAACTAACAGATATGTTTGTGTGAATCGTCACCCAAGCAAACACACTGTCAGTTTATTATTCGTAAGTGATACTGAGTTGTTATTTTGAATTGGATTTCCTCACAGTCTGACTCAACTAAACTGAACCGTTTTCACGCTGTTATGATCGAATTCACATTGTCTTCTCACTGGATTGTCGGCCATCTAATTCCTGTTACTTGTGGATATCAGATCGCAACCGATATGTTTTTGTCATTTGTTCTCACAATTGTTGTTTCATATGTGTTGTTGTATATTTATATTTCTATTTTCATTGAAATACTTACAACTGTTAATTGTTTTTATAGTTCTGTTGTCACACAACTGTTAACCACATTGTATTTACAGATAGTAAATAGTGAAAGTACACATACCGTACGGATTTGTAGGACGATCTGTAACTAGTTGTCACAATATGTGTGTTTGTATTATACTCATTGGAATTATTAAAACAATTCTTGATTTTATGGTGTAATTTTTTTTAAAAAGTAATGACATATAAAAAAGTTACGAAATTTTGAAGAAAGAAAAAAAAAGAGAAATAGTTAAAAAGTCAACAAAGGTTGGAATACCCATCATATCTCTCCAACCATTTTAATTACTTTTTAAAACTCCTAATGGCATGACACATCTACAACTAGACTTGTAAACGAACCGAAGGAACATGAATACATGCATGTTCATTTCGTTCATTTAACTTTAACTGAACACAAAAAAAAAATATTAACGAACATGAATTTTGTGTTCATGTTCATTTATCAAGAAAATGCATATGTTTGTGCTCGTTGATTAAAAAATAAATGAACTGTTCATTAACATAAATAAATACAAACGAACCATAATAAATAAACAAACATAATTGAACATAAATGAACACTATTGAAAAAACATAAACGAGCACGAACACTATTAAACAAACATAAACGTAAACTATTGAATAAACATAAACGAACAAGTATAAGCGAACACAATTGAACAAGTTTAAACGAATGCAAACGACAATTTCCTATATATATATAATCCATAAATTAGATAGTTAACCGAATATAAATCAACATTAGATAGTTAATGAACATTAACGAACAAAAATCAACGAATATAACCGAACAGTTAATAAACATAAGTAAACGAACACTATGTGTGTTCATGTTCTTTTATTTAATTAACCAAACATAAAGAAATTTCTCGTCCCTTGGTTTGTTTACAGATCTATTTACAACCCTTCATTTCCAAGATCAATTACTAAGATTGTTTCCTCACTTTTTTAAGGTTTTTGGTCTTTGTACTCAAACCTTATATATTGACATATATCTAAATATGCATTAAGGAGGTTTCTTCAGGTAAATTAAAGTTTTGGATTTAAATTCTAGATAAAAATAGATGAGTTTAAGAATAGTTTAATAGTTAAAAAAACGATTAGTAATTCAAAAACATACTTACTATATAATAATCTTTTAATTTTTGGTTTAATGTGATTGATAATGGTTGTTGATAAACAAAAGGTTTGCTCTATTTTATTTTTAATTAGCAATAAACATCTTATAATAATTAAGCAGTACTAAACTAAACAAGTATGCTTATATAATTAGAAGGTTCTACAATGCTACAAGTTTGATGTAAGTATGTAACAGATCTAAATTAAACAAGGCATATCTAAAAATATCAACCTAATCAAATGTAAAATATTCAAACTTGTGGATTTAAAACGTGTGTGTGAGAGTGTGTGTATATTCAAACTTAACATGATAAGTTTTAAGATATTTGACAGAACGACGGTTGTTCAAATTGAAGTCTCTCGTTGTTTCAACTTTCAAGTGATGTTAAAAGATATAATTGGACTCATATTCTTATAAATAAAATCCACAAACTAATTAAAGAGAGGATACTTACATAAACTCGTATCAAAAGGAATTAAAAGATATCAAAATTCACATAATTAAATATATTAGGCATGATATGGTTGAATCTGTGTTGGCTCAAAAAATGAAAATATTACTTAAGAAGTAGAAATTAAGGTGCTGTTTGTTTTTTAAGAGGTAAAATGTCTGCAGTCTGCAGACCACATCTGCAGACATCTGTAGAAAAAGAGATGGATCAAAGGTCTGCAAGAAAAAAAGGGTTTGTTTTTTAACGTCTGCAATCTTTCAAAATAATCTAAAATTTAAATAAAGCATTTTTTAAACTTAAAGAGTTTGTCAAACTTAAATAATAGTTCTACAACGTTTTTTTAAACAAACCATAAATCAAAAATGCTTTTTAACCTAAAAATCTAAAATCACTTGCTACTCGTCTTCCTGCAAATCGAAGAAGAAGCCAAACAGGCTCTAATGTTCCCCCAATTATCTAAAAATTCGTGATGTGATCACGTAACCACTTCGAGTATCCCATCAATCGTACTCCTTGTAACCCCGACCGGCGACCGAGTACTCACCGGACGAACGGGTTACGACGAAGCTGAGTATGAGGAGAATTAAGCCGGCGATGATGAGAGCTGCGTTGCAGAAAAGGATTGCTGCTAGTTTTCCATAGCATATGATGGAAGGATTGCTGCCATTTTTCCAGATGCTCGAATTTTAGGGCATAAAATAACCCAAAAGGGGGAAGTTGCCATGGGTAGAGAAGCGACGGTGGTGGATAGGCAACGAAGGGGGAGGAGCGCCGTAGGTAGAGGGCGCCGGTGGTGGAGGGGCGCCGGGGTAGACGGAATCGGGCAACTGAGCAATGGAAGGATGGAAGGATGAATACGTGCGTGATATGTTTTGTGGGAAGAAGAGGTTGAGAAGATTTGAGAAGGGGTTGGTTCAACTCTACAAGGAAAAGAGGTTTCGCAGACCTTTTTTAATGAAACGTCTGCTAAAAAACAAACACCATTCATCTGTCCTTGGTCTGCGGGGTGCAGACAAAAGAGGTTAAAAGAGATTTAGAAGCTTTTTTCCAGAAAAACAAACACCACCTAAGAATCAATTGAATCTTTTCTAATTTTAACAAGGATGCACACTTGATTGAATAGAGTAACAAGTATCGATGCCAAAAGATGAAGTAGTATTTACTCAAAATTAAGAATACCATTAGATTAAAAGTGGATTAGCATGCTTGTCTTTTAAAAGTGGTAAGAAATCATTAATTCGAAGAAAACTAGAAAACTATACGCAAATATATATTTTTTTTTGAACGGCTAATTTACACCCACTACCCTACTTCTAAAATTACCACCTATACCAGGTTCGAACCTGGGTTTTCCTCCAAAGAGGCGTTGCCTCTTACCACTGGGCTACAACCCAAGTGGCATACGCAAATATATATAAATATAGGATTGTTTCTAAAAAGTTTTTCGTTTAAAATGAGTAGTAAAATATCTAAGTCTTTTAATTTTAAACCAATGAATGAGATTAAAGTTGCGTAAAAAGATGGTGACGAATATAGTTGGAAAATACGTTTTTTAGTTTTTTTAAATTCTAACATTTATAGCATTTTTAGGGAATGTTCATCTTTTCATGCTCGAATATTTTTTTTAAATAAAATCATACCATAAAATCTTGGTTTTCTCTTTACTTATAGTATAGTATTAATAATCTTCTTTTTTTTTTTAAATCCAGTTTTTTAATGTGTTTGAACAATATTTTTTTTGTATTATATTTTTTCTATACTGCATTTTTATGATCTATTTTTTTGTATTGCATTTATGTTTAGTGTATTAGTGTATTATATTACATTAAAAGTTAGTATGATTTTCACAAATTTCAGTACATATTTTAAAATACAATATATATATATATATATAGGGGACGGTTAAAGTACATATTAGTATTAACGTGCTAAACATAGGAAGCCACAGGAACGCGCCATGTGTCATCTGGGCAAAGGGCATTATCGTCCATATAAAATTACAGCCTGTGATTCATTAAATTACAGACTGACATTTAACACCTATAATCAAAGACCACTGGGATAATCACAGACCAATAATTACGGACCGTCTTATATAACAATCAAAGACCGTTATTTAACACACATAATCAAGGACAAAATGTATAATCACAGACCAATAATCACGGACCACGCTCTATGAAAATCACGGACCATCATTTAACATGCATAATCAAAGGAACAACTGTATAATCACGTACCAATTATCACGTACCAAGCATAAAAATCACGTACCACATAAAAATTTTTGAGTAAACTTCTCTTTTGCTCCCTGTGGTTTGACAAAAGTAACCATTTTCATCTAAATTTTGAAATTTTGCAATTTTCCTCCATTAGTTTCAGAAAATTAACCATTTTCATCCAAAGTCCATTTAAACTTTGGATGAAAATGGTTACTTTTGTCAAACCACAGGGACTAAAATGGTTAATTTTCTGAAACTAATGAAGGAAAATTGCAAAATTTCAAAATTTGGATGAAAATGGTTACTTTTGTCAAACCAAGGGAGCAAAAGAGAAGTTTAATTTTTTTAAAAAACTATAACAATAATATACTCAAATTAAAGATAATAAAATTCTCAATTTTATTGTGTAGTTTTTTTAAAAAAATAATAAAGTGTGTAAAAGTTATTTAATTTTTAAAAACCGAATGGAACTTGTTGTAACATAGAAAATGTTGTTGTTCCTCTTTTGACCTTTCAGTTATATTTTACCTATATTTTGTGAAGAAAGTTGTATAAAGTGGAGACCACTAGATCTTGTCCGTTGATTATTTGATCAAAGGGTCCCCAATTCATCCTACGTTTAGTACGTTAAGTTTCACATGTATTTGATCCGGCTCCTATATATATATATATATATATATATATATATTAATGTTATACTCTTATTAAAGATACACATACTTGATTTTATAACTTAGTTTGAAAAAAGTACGAAAATTATGAATATTAAAAAAATTAGGATAAACTTGAAAAAAAGTAAACAAATGATGTTATACAAAATTATTATTCTTCTTTTTTTTTTTTCTATCATGGAAATATCAAAATATTTTAACTTTAAACTTTCTTTAAATAAAGGAATTTGTTTATTTTAATTTTTGTTTGTGAATATATTGTGCTTTGAGTAAATTTTGCCTTAATCAACATGAATTTACATATCGAAAGCTTAGTTATGAAAGCTTAGGCATAAAAGATTAAAACACAACTTCTTAGTAATCGAATTTTCATATTGTTTCTCCCTATTAAGAGAAACTCTAGGAGATGACTCCAACCGATCCAAATCCATCATTGTCTTCAACATCAATGTCATCTTGTACCAAAAAAAGGTAAAACTGAAATCAAAATTCAAAGCCATAAGAAATATTCCTTTTTTATTCAGGTTTTTAGTTATTGATTTTTTAAAGTTTTTAATTTTGATTATCTTTATTTTTATATTTTTATTTTAACTTTAGGTTGCTTTTTATACTTATTTTTTTCTTATAATGTATCTTGAAAAATTAATCAGATTAACTATTATTAATTTTCTTAATTTTCAACACAAATTAACATATTAAAATCTATCTCAATAGAAAATAAAGTAAAGTCTCTTATTTATTTCAAGAATGCAATGCTAAAACGTATATACTTAATTTTTTTTCCAACTTAATTGTTTTATATTTTAACAAGATAGAGGCATTTAATAAGTGAAAAATATGAGAAAATAATCAGTTGACTTCAAGAAAAATCAACACGTTACGGATAAAGTTACAAATTAATTACTATTAATTTTCTTAATTTTTTTTATTTTAACTTTTGGTTACTTGTATACTTATCCTTTTCTTTTTAATTAGTAAGACTTTTGAAAAGTCAAAAAAATTATATTGATCCTACGAGGAAACACAAATGATTATGTTATTAAGTCAGTGTTAATTATATATAATTTATTTTGAAAAATCAGATTAATTATTATTAATTTTCTTAATTTTCAAAACAAATTGATATAGTAAAATTGTATCTAACGTCTAATATTTATAATAAGAATTGATAACACAACCAACAGCTTACGCTAGTCATTGTCGCCATCTTTGTCCATTTTTCTAGAAACCAAGCATTGGTCTATTTTTAAACTTTTTAGTTTTTATTATTTCAAAATAATTTCCATCTCAAATTAACAAAGTTCTATGTCACCCCTATACATATAATCTTAGGCAAAAGAATTTTTGTGGTTACAAAACAAAACATAATAAAACTCAAACCCTAAAATTGAAATGTCAATGAAATACCATTGAGTTTCTTAAAATTGTAACACTCGAATTTTTCGTGTCAATTAAACTCTAAAAATTTTAAGATACGAATTATTTGTGTCGATTAAAATTAGGAAAGGAAAATTTCGTTTAAACTAATTGCTTTAATGGGATTTAAAAAAATTGAATTTGAAATTCTTGTCTTATAATATCACACGTAGTAACACAATCGATATCCAATGAAACAAAATACATGAAAAAAAAATGAGATGTTTGTTAGGGGACTCTCTTTGTGACAGCTTTTTTTTTTTTTTTTTTTGGTTATTATGAATGCTCAAACCTATACAATAATTAAAAGACTTGGGTAGCAAGCAAAAATCCTAAAACGTAAGGGATAATTTAATTTAAATTTTAAATTTAATATAAGAAAGTTAAATTCTCGTAAAATAATTAAATGCTTTCTTATCGGGCTTAGCCCAAACCAACTATTTTAGTAAAACAGTCAGCCCATGAATAATGACAATGAATAAACGTGAATGTAGAAAATAACGGATAACTGAACATATGTCGTTAGAGGTATTTGTGTACTCTTTAGGTGATTAATTCATATTAAATAAAATATTAAATTAACGAAGTAAAATTAACATATTTATAAAGGTCAAAAGAATTAGATCTTAATAGGTTACCTACTAGGTTATTAACCCGCCATTACACGGATTGATTATAAAATATTAAATAGTTAGTGATAAAAACTTAAGAATTAATATCTGACTTGTCACAACTGATATTTTTAAACTATGATGTTGAAAACTTCATATAGTTTTTTCAGTCAAAAGTATACTTTTTTTCTATTATTTCTTTCAATGTTTTTTAATTTTCATTATTGGTTTTTCTATTTGAACTTTAACTTTCTTTTATACGTAATCTTTCTCTTTTTATTAAGTTTGGTAACAATTAGGGACGCCCGCGATGCGGTTTTGCAAAAAAATCTGAACCAAACAACTAACTGTTGTTTCAAAAAATACAAACCAAAACCAGCCACGTAAGTTGTGTGAACCATTCCTTATTGTGTTAACCGAATAACTACATCTTATTACTTTGGGGCCCACATTAAAGTAAATCTAAATGTTTATGTTTTTTATTAATGTAATCGTGACCTACATTAATTAAAAAAGAAAAAAAACATACATCTTTAGATTTATTTTAATGTGGGCCTAAAGTAATAAGATGTAGTTATTCGGTTAACACAATAAACGTATGTTAATATTTGATCCTCTCTCTCTCTATATATATACATATACATATACATATATGTGTGTGTGTGTGTGTATAAGAATCAACAAGTTGTAATGAACCAAAGGAAATTTTCCTTTAAAGTAGGGAAGTTACTATTTTACCCTTTAAACATGTGGCTAAAAATGGTTCATTTAGTTCTGAAGTTGCAATAATTCTCATTTGAAACAAACCGATGGGTGATAAGATGTCATAGCCAGACATCAAGCATTGTTGCACATAATTTCAAAAGTCACGATGCAATTTATGCCATGTTGTTTTGGGTTCTTACTCTCTTTTATGTTTTCAAAAAACCATCATAACCTGCAAAGGAAGTCAAATGTGTCGTAAAATTAGCTCAAAAGAGACTAATCACTAGGAATCACAAGTCGATAAAACAAATGGTGTCACATAGGTTGATCGTCCTAGAACCATAAAAATAAATCAAGGTCGTCTTAAACCCTATCTGGGCCGTTATTAAGTGAACAAAATAGAATCATTTGAAGTGTGCATTTTATGCCAAACTTGAGGAAGAATGTTATTAGTTATGACCAATTGGTTGATCAAGGCTTTGATGTAATATTTCGAGATCATTGTCATAAAAGGTATGTTTGAAAATGGTGAAAAGTCAAAAAAACTGGAAGGATAACTTAGATAAAATCAATCTTGAAAAGGATGGCTTGAAAAGTTTGGGTACCGATCTGGATGATCAGATTGTTCACAAAACAAAAGGTGACAAATTGATACCTATATTGAACGATATTACATTGATAATTCAAAAGAAACAAAAAGGGAAAATGGTAGGAATGTTGATTTGGATGCTTGGGGTAAAATTCTTAGATACTATGCATACCCCAAATTATGTTGAGAAATCAAAAGATTATTTAAGATGGGATGCAAATGGTTCTACAAAAAGCATTTTAATCAAAAGAATAAGGAATATTCACCAAAACTTTTAAATGGATGTGTGCCATTGAATTGTTGGATCTGTACATGTATATTGAGGAGGTTGCTGGTTTTGAAAAAGCTTAATTTCAAGCATAATAAGTGGCCTGAAATAGGTAGTAAATTAGGATTTGACAACATCTATGCAGTAAACTTGAAGATAATATATCAAGTTTATTTAGATTTGATATCTTAAAGGTATCAAATTGCAAATAAAGTTGGAGAACCAAGTTCCTCCCATCCCTTGAATAGTATTATCGAAGAAAAATTAAACTTTGGTGAAAAAGCAAAAATTGAAGTCAAAGAAAAGGATGCTAAAGACATTCAAGATGATGATGCAAAATTGGAAATGGAAGACTATGAAGATATCAACATACAAGATGAAAGATGCAAAGATGTTGTTTGCTTGAAAGATTATGACGATATTGAAGACTTGATCTTCCTAGATGAAAACACTAATGCTGCTAAAGGTGGACAAAAAACCCGGAACCGGAACCGGAACCGAAAAAAGGGGGAACCGGTTCCACCCCGGCCAAACCTGAACCAATATCGGCCAAAAACACTTTGGAACTGGTCAAAAACCATAACAGAAACTGGAACTGGTTGTTGACTTTGTTGACAGGAACCGTTTGGAACCGGAACCTGTTTAAAAAAAACCGGTTTGCCCACCTATAAATGCTGCTGTTGATTGAACTATTGAAGATTGCATTCCAAAAACTTAATGGATTTGTGGGCTGAATGTCACCCATAATTCATTAAAGTTTAGATTGCAACATTTTTGTTTTATCAGTTTAATGGGTCACCAGATATTGTAAATATTTAGTGGGTCAGAAACTTGTGTTTAGGCTTATGTATTGGGCTAAATAAAAGCCCAGACTCAAATTCACATAAAAGTAGAGGTGTACAAATCGGGTTTTTTTGGACCTGGTTCCGGTTCCAGAACCGGTTCCGGTTCCAATCGGTTCCAGTTCCAGTCAACAAAGTCAATACCCGGTTCCGGTTCCAGTTCCGGGTTTTAACCGGTTTCAACCGGTTTTTGACCGGTTCCGGTTTGGGTTTTGGCCGGGTTCAGGTGGAACCAGTTCCGGTTTTCCGGTTCCGGTTTTAATTTGTCTGAAAAACCGTACCCGTTCATACCCACCGGTTCAGGTATGACCGGTTCCGGTTCCGGTTCGGGTTGTCGGTTCCGGTTCTGGGTCCCTTTTTTTGTACACCTCTACATAAAAGGGCCAAGGAAGTAAGGAACTCAAACCTCCTCTCTATAACCACACGTAAGGTTTCATTAAGAAGCAATCGGATGCCACTCTTTATGACGGCAACATGAGCGTTTAACGATTGTAACCGTCTGAAAGTTTCTAAGGCTATATAAGGGAGTAAGTGCCATCAAATATTGGAGGTCGAATTCTTGTAATAAAATTGTATGTTATTCAAGAATCAAGTTTGCGTTAAAGATCCTTCGATTTGTATTTCGTTATTATGATTTAGTTTGTGTTGTGTATTTCAATTCGTGATGAATGAACAATCCGAATCGATCTTGGGAAGGCCGCTATGCAAAAAAGCCGACTTCAGCGTGGAAACATGGAAATGTAGTTTATATGCTTCTAGTCTTACTTATGAGTGACGTAACATGGAAACATGGGTTGTTTGACCAATTTTGTGTGGGATTGGTAGTGGTTGTAACAAACGAATGGGTGATAAGGTGTCATAGCCAGACATTAAGCATTTGCACATAATTTGAAAAGTCTTGATGCAATTTAAGCCAGAAATTTTGGGTTGTTACTCGCTTTGATGTTTTAAAAAAGCCACCATAACCTGCAAAGGAAGTTGAATGTGTCGTAAAATTAGCTTAAAAAGAGACTAATCACTAGAAATCACAAGTCGAAACAAATGGAGTCACGTAGGTTGATCGTCCTAGAACCATGAAAACAAATCAAGGGCATCCCCCCCTCCCCCGCGGTTAAGATGCATAGAAGCGACATCCACTTGCTCCTCAACAGATTTGTGATGATCGTGAAAATATTTCTACACTTTTCTTTTATGATCGTGGAAACCTACTTACGTGGTAAACCCTCGGATTCTCCCAATGCTCGTTTCAGTTTGTGTATTTTTGCAATTAAAATCATATAAAATGTTCCATTAACTATGAAAATATGTTTTAGTTGTTTTTTTTACTAGAAACTTAATAATGGATCGATATAACGTGATACATCAACAATACGAATTGTTCTAATTGGCTAAACACACTTTTACCAGTTAGGTTCTGGTTTTGATCGTTTTTGGTCGGTTTTCGCCAGGTAATGGTGGTACCGGATCCGTATACGATTTTTCTGAGAAACCGGAACCGTTGTATCCGCTGGTTAGGATAGGTTCAGTTTAGTTCCGATTAGGGTTTTCGGTTTGGGGACCCATTTTTTTGCCCACCCCTACGTTTAGCTGCGTGGTAATGAGCCATGGTCAAATATTTTCTACGACTGGTCTGCTAAGAACATGTGTAGAAAACTCACTACAACATTGGGCCAATTTTACCGATACTGATGTATTCTTGTTACATTTAGGCTTTAGCAGCACGGCAATTTGCTGATTGCTAGAAGCGCGGCCCATGGGCTTTTGCTTCTTATTTGATGCTATGCAGTATACTAGTATGTACTCTTGTTTTTAAAATAACATAAACCACATCTATATCAAATTCAAAGGTTATAGAATTATGGATTTGGTGATATATAATAAAAAATTAATAAAATATATTAATAGCATTTGAAATTTTAAAAATTGATGAAAAGTACATTTGTTTAATAACTCAAGGAGATTAAATTGTTATTTTTTTTTTTTTTAATTTCATCTTTTACTTCTAATTGATCTAAAAGACATACTTAATATTTGACTTTACTTTCATTTTACTCCAGAGCCGCATAGGGGTTAAATTATTTTCCGATCTGATTTATATAAAATTATACAGAAGTTGTTTCTTACGGCTTGAACTGTGAATTTACTAAATACTTTTAAAACCACCCACCAAATAAATCATCACTATTTGATATGGATTAGTAGTTTCCCATACTACGAACCATCTACTGGACTAGTTATCAATTTCAAGTGCATGAACCTACTAGGAACCGGTTATTCTGATCTATTAATCGGTGTATTATATTAAAAAATGGTTATTGATCAGTTAACCATTTAAGTTATTTGAATGGGTATGATTTTTAGAGTTTAAAAATGGATTTTATTAAAACCAACTGGGATAGTGTTAGACTAATTATTTTCAAACAAGTTTATCTGTTAACCTATATGTCCATCTCCTTATAGAGGTAACAATTATAGGCAAAGGTTCAAATTGGATCCACTAAGAAGGGATTTTTGCCTAAGAAGAGTAAGAAGCAATAGAAATTTGACACGTGTCATCATAAAATAGTAATACAGTACAAAAAACGAAATACAGTACAAAAAGAAACAAAATCCAGTACAAAAAATCAAAAATCCAGTACAAAAAATCAAAAATCTAGTACAAAAAAATCCAGTACAAAAAAAATAAAATATAGTACAAACAACAAAAATCTAATACAAAAAACCACAAAAATCGAGTATAAAAAAATATAGAACAAATCTAGTACAAAAAAAATAAAAATGAAGTATAAAAAATAAGATTTTATACCTAAATTATGTAACACGTGTCAAATTCTTATTAGTTCTCACTCTTCTTACACAAAAAGTTCTTCTTATTACACAAAAAGTTCTTCTTACACAAAAAGTTCTTCTTATTAGTTTCCAACAATTATATTTGTATTTCACTTTGTCTTTTACCTTTTAACTTTATTTAAGTTTAATATTGTTGTCTAATAAATTCATACCATTTACCTATAAAATCACAATCACAAATGATGCTATTAAAAGTAGAGTGCAATCCTAACAGCGTAAGGTACAACTATTTCAAGTAGATTTTTTTATTCTTAAACTAGGCTTATGTTATCGTTATTAACCCATGTATTATATGGGTTGATTAAAAAAAATTCATTAAAGAATACGAATTAGTAATTAAGATTTTATAATTGCAAAATTATTTTGTTATATATATATATAAGGGAATGATCAGTTGTTAACCATTTTTTATTGTGATAATCGAATAACTACATCTTGTTACTTTGGGGCCCACATTAAAGTAAAATGTAAATGCGTATGTTTTTTCTTCTTTTTTAATTAATGTAATTAATGTGGGCCCTATTTACATTAATTAAAAAAGAAAGAAAAAACTACACTTTTAGATTAGTTTAATATGAGCCCCAAAATAATAAGATATACTATTCGGTTATCGCAATAACAAAGTGTTAACAATTGAACCCTTCCATGTCCTAGTTGATCCTGATTCGACGTTAGAAGTATATTGATTTTTCCCCAATAACTGAATACTTTTGTCTGTAAATATTGTATATATATATACTAGAATATACCCCGTGTGTTACACGGATTTAATATAAAATAGTAAATAGTTAGTAATAAAAATTTATAAATTTTAAATAATATTATTATTTTAAATGATTAAATTATGTATTAGTAAGTACTCTAATTAATAAATCAATTATAAAAAACTATATTTTTAAGAAATTAATTTTTAAAAATTTAATATTAAAAAATGTCATTTATCTATAAAAAAAACTATTGTTTAAAATCTATGCATTATATAATTTATTTTATTTTTCAAAAATTTTATTTTTTTAGAATAGATGATTTTTAGAAAAAAAATTCTAAAAGAATACCGATCTAAAATATTTTTATCCCTAAAAAATATATATTTTTAGAAAAAATTCATATCTTAGAATTTTTTTAAAGTGACTTTTTTAATAAAATGTTATTTTTAATTGATTATAAAACTTTTTAGTATTAAAAAGGCTAATAATATCATTAATAATATAGTTATTGAATATGTAAGTTAATATACTTTTAATAAGAGTGAGAATTTAAGGAGTGATAAGAAGTTGCCAAGTGGCACTCTTAACTTAAAATTGTGACAAGTGACAAAAACATATTTTTGTTTATTATAATAGTAAGATACACTGTGTGTGTAATTGTGTATGTAAGGGATGGAAATATTTATAACACACAAAATTTGCAAAAACACGTTAGATATCATCTAAGACCATGTTTAATGGTCATGCCGCAAACGACGGGGTGTAGAAATTGAGCGAGCTGAACAGGGACACCACTGTGAGGTTTTAAGGTTTTAGTGGGGTGATGACGTAGCATAAATTTCATGACCACTACACATAGTCTAATAATTAATCTAAAAAGTAAGTATATAAAATCGTGACACGTGTTATTATTCTTTTTTTAATATGAGAAGATATTTAAGACATTTTGTAACCATTCAGAAAACTAAATTTAATATTGTGATGACAAGTGTTATCATCGAATATATTTTCATAAAACTAATTTTTTTATATAAAATTTACATTTCTTTTGTTTATTCATTCATAACTTTTATAGTATATTATATTATAAAAATATTGCACCATTATTTTCACTTTGAACGTAACATTAGATTTTCATATGTGATGAATTTTCACAAACACGTAAAATAAAATATTCTTGTAAATATATAATAAAGATCATGTAAAAAACTAAAAATTTGTTTGATCTTGAGGATGATGGGTGGGTTAAAACAATAAAATTAGATTAACAAATCAACACTACCAAAGGGCTTCTAGCATAGCGCTATTGTAATAAAGAGGAGAAGTTGCACCTTATTGAAGTCAGGGGTTCAAACCTGAGCAGGGGAGAGCGTTTACGGATTTATCCGGTTTCCACTTATCTGGTGGTAAAGGGGTGACCACTGAGCCTGCACTTGAGTGTGTGTCCGTTTGGATTTAAATCAGTCGTTTAGCGTGACGTCGTTAAAAAAAAAAAACAAATCAACCCTACCTTATTAAAACGTAGGTTTCATAATGAACGCAGGACCCTCGTTGAGAGCCGAGCTCATATGATTGGTTCTATTCATGACTTCTTTTGAATTTGAGGGTTTTTTATCATGTTTTAGTTTTGCGTTTTTTTTTTTGTGCCGTTATGTTTGTCCTTCTATTTTTTTCTATTTTAGTTATATTTAATCAATATTCTATGCTTAGCAAACTATTGGTGTAAGACTATCTATAATGCTAAGACTACATTTATTATATGTATCATAGTTATCACTATCATATCAGTTTTTTAATCATCATTTTCACAAGCATTCTCCCTCCTTTTTTTAACTTCAATGCATTCTTCTTATATGCATCATCTCTCTTTCACATGACCTCTCTTTCTTCCTTCTCTACATGCAACACACGTCAAGAAGGGCAGATCCTCACGTGCAGCCTCTCCTGCATCCGACTCCATTTCATCCGTCTGACTTGCCCCCTCTATGTCGGCGACAGGCGCACATATATATTTATATATTCATGTTATATTTATATATTTTTATAACTAGGTTAGCATCTCGTGTATTACACGAGTTGAATAAAAAATTAATAAGTATTCAATGATATAAATTTAAAAATTGTAAATGATTTTATGTTTTAAAATATTATTAGTATTACATAAAATATAAAATAATAATATTGCATTTTAAATAATTCCTTTTCAAAGTTTGGTTTCTAAACATTCCATTTTAAAAAAGTTGTTTTTAAAAAGAATCATTATTTTTTACAAAATAATAGGATGTTATATTTTATTATTAAGCAAGTTGATAAAGAAAAAAAATAAATAGTTAATCATAATGACTCATAAATTATAAAAAGATATAATGAGTTATAAATTTTTGAGAAAAATTTCATATTTTATAATAATTTGATTTTTTAAAAGTGAGCTTTTTAATATTATAATATTTTTATTATATTAAGAATTCCTTTTTAATTATAAAGGTATATATATAATATAATTGATATTTAACATTATTATGTAATATATATTTTTTAATATTAAGAACTTTTTTAATTGAAAAAGGTATAAAGAATATATAATTATATAATTAGTATTTAATAAATTTGTGTATTTATTAGGAGAGAGAAGCGGGAAAAGTATTGTGAAGATACTCTAGATTTATGAAAAGTGTCCATTATTTATTTTGATTTATTAAGTATAATAGATAATAAATAAAAGTAAATTAGCAACATTTTCATTTTTGTAAAGTATTCACATATTTTATTTTCTCACTTTTTATTAAATGAGTTTCTTTCGCATTAAATAAGTGTACTAAATTCTTATGTAAACACGTAAGTGGTTAATTATGTGTTTGGTATGATGCGCACCGTGGACACATATCGAGTGTTGTACCCTCAGACAAAGCAAAGGGGAGCTTTACTTGTAATCAAAGACTATTTTCAAAATCAATCATTAATATTTCAGTATGATTCTGTCTATTTTCTTTTCTTTTATTTATTTTTTATACACGTGTCTAAAATGATACATATACCTTAATTTAAAAAATATATATATATTTTTATACATTTTTATATTACATAAAATGATACATATTCAAGTTCTTTCTAATTTAATGATTTTTACTTCTAGAATCATTTTTTCGGGTTTAGACTTTCTACAACAATGATTAATGTTCGAATATATATACGGATATACCTTATTTAGTGTTACAAATTATAAATATGAATCATGCTATATTAATTCTAAAAGGAAAAATCTCAAAATGGGAGTGCATTTAAATTTCTGGTCCTCTTTATTCATTCAATTTTGAAATGGAAAAAATGATTTAAAAACATGTTGTGCCAAATGTACCATTTTTAAAATATTTTTGGCTGTTATATGCCTTTCATAATTCATCACCAAAATGTTTTTTTCTATACCTTGGAAACCACCACCCTTGAAATGAGACACATATTCGACATGGACCATTTAGAATGTTGTCGATAGATGCTTGTCTAGTTTAGTTTTATCAAGGTCTTATTAAAGAACTGTTTTCGAGTGTGGTATGTCCAGAAAAACGGGCGATTGAACTGGTTTTTAAATGTATTTTATATTTTATATTTTATATTTTATATTCTATACATAATATAAATATAAAATATATATCATATATTTATATAATATTTTTTACGTCATTCGGTTCTTAAATCTGGTCCAACCGCTAACCAGTAATTAAGAAACCGGTTCGACGTCTGGTTTGGTTTTAGGCCTTGTTTGGATTGCTTATTTAACTTTAAAAGAATATTTTGTCAAAAGTGTTTATTATCTTATGACTTTTTGAAATAAAGTTTTTAAAAGGGTTGTGTTAAATTAACACCCCATTTTTTAAAAATACACCCTTGAGATGGCCCGTACTGCCCAGTACGGCCCGTATCAGTCCTTGGTCAAACATTCTCCTGACAACCTATGACAATGATTGGGAGCAAGACGGGCCGCACTGGTCAGTACGGCCCGTCTCATTCATCGTACAAACATTACCTGAAACATAGGACAATGATTTGAAGCAAGACGGCATGTACTGACCAGTACGGCCCGTCTTGCTTTTTCAACACTGATACTGTTGACATGGAAGGACATTGATTTGACTCAATACGTGTCGTACATACCAGTACGGGCCGTATTGAACAAATTTGAAATTTCTATATAAGCTTGAATCGTTTCAAACGAAAGCATACGTTTTCGAAGATATCTCACGATAATTCAAATTTGAGTATTCATACGACACGATAGATCTGAATGCTAAACCTAACGATGATCTCGGTTTTGATAGTCAAGCATCGTATGCGCAACAAAAACGATTATAGGTTCGTGTATTCTGACAGTAAACAAAGTAACCTGGAGGAGACTTATGATGAAAAGCCGGCCGATTCAAACATTAACTGGGAAACAAAAGAGGTAACTTAAATGAAACATAAATGTTAATGATTGAATATAATGATTATTATTTATGGTATTTATTATTATTTTTATATGTCAGGAATTTATGTCCGAAGAAGCGCTGGTAGGGTGGGTGAAAAGTAGAGCACTAGACAATGGTTACATTGTAGTCAAAAGAAGAACGAAGAAATCAAAGATAACATGCAGTGTAATCAAAGTCTGGCTCATGTGTGACCGTGGTGGCGAGCATAATAGCATCGCAATCTTTAAACGGTCAGGCAGCAAGAAAATCGGTTGCCCGTTTCAGCTGATAGGGTTATACAACGAATTTCGTGAATCCTGGAAATTACAGGTGATAAACGACAATCACAATCACGAACCTGCTCAGAATCTAGAGGGTCATCCATATGTTAGAAGATTCACTCAGGAGGAACAAGATATGGTTGAGAATCTGACCGAGCAACACATGGATCCTCGTAAAATTCTTTCGAGCATAAAGAAACATAACCCTGTAAACGTGTCCATCTCTAGAGGTGTGTACAATTTACAGCAGAAAATGAAAAACAAGAAGAAATTCGGTAATACTCCGATGCAGGTTTTGAAAAACCTATTTCATAGTCAGCGTTACGTTTGTTATACCCGGGAGGATCCTGAAACAAACTTCATGGAAAACATTTTCTTCTGTCATCCAAAATCGTATTGCTGGTGGCGTGCATTTCCGCACGTACTGATGATGGACGCGACGTATAAAACGAAGCAGTACAGGCTTCCATTTATTCAAATTGTTGGTGTGACTTCCACACACCAGACATTTAGTATTCTCACGCATTCGTAAGCAGAGAGCGGGAGGAAAACTACGTCTGGGTGATGGAAATGGTTAAGAGTATGTTGAATAAATGTATGGAGCCACGTATGATCATAACAGATCGAGACGTTGCTGTTATGAGTGTGTGTCGTAAGGGATTTCCAGAAGCTGCAAAATATCTCTGCAGATGGCACATTGACGAAAATATTGCCAAACATTGCAAGGCAAGTTTTTTGGATGCAGACTGGAATAAATTCAAAGGTCGCTGGGCGAATTTTTGTAACTCTCCGACAGCAGAGTTATACGACTATAACTACAACTGTCTGTACGATAGACTTATTAAAGACAACAAAAAAAGTAAGTATCATATACCATCATTATTATCATCATATCATCATTGGTTTTGCATTTCATTTCAGGGGTTCTGGAGTATCTGACGCACACCTGGTTAAACAGTTACAGAGATATGTTTGTAACATAATAGACCAATAGAACGCGGAACTTTGGTCAACGTACAACAAACCGGGTGGAAAGTCAGCACTCAAACCTAAAAAGATACCTCATATCAACAAACAGCACGCTTGCCTCGCTTGTCGATTTCGTAAATGAAATCGTGCAATCACAGTAGGTAAAAATGAATCACGATTTTGAAACGAGCTTGATTAAAACTATGGGTCACCATAAACTACCAATATTTGATAACCTTCGAGGAAAGGTGTCACATAAAGCTCTTGATTTGTTGGTCAAGAAAAAAGATAAAATAAGAGTTATGAACGACTCAAATATCACATGTGGCCACCAGCTTTGGACGAGTTGTGGGTTGCCGTGCGCTTGTCATATATCAAAATACTTAAACACAGGTTGTGGGTTCGTAATATTAAATGTAAATCTTACATATTTCACACGTAATTACTGGTATATTATTTTTAATTATAAATTATGCAGATACAAAGATACCGCTTTCTGAGATAGATATATTTTGGAAAAAATTGAACACAACTAACCCAACACTATTAGAAGAAGAAGAAATTGATGTTATAGGACAAATGGGTTTGGACGGGAGGAGCCGGTTCGGTCACCACCACGCGAGGACCCACCGCCGCAGCATCCACCGCACGCTTACCGTGCAATGTGCCTCACCGAGCCACTCGAGGCGTTGTTGCACCGTCTTGCGGACCAGTCTGACGAGGTTTTACAGGACACTCGTCGTCGGGTCGCATGGGAGGCACGCGTCGATCGACGGCTCGATCGGGTGGAGGATATGGTCCAGTGGACCATCGACATCATGTTAGATCGTGCGCGACGGGACAGGTCACAGCTTCCACCGTTGCCGGAGCCACGCGTCTACACAGACGATGGATCCGCTGGACCATCCGGAGCTTCGTAGTTTAGTTTGTATTTTGTTTCCTTGTATGTAAAACTCATGTTGTGTATATATGTATTTTCTTTCTTTATTTGTATTGTTTCTGTTTGTGTTGTTTTGTTTAATAATTACGCGACAAACTTATAACGTTTAAATTAAATTAACATAAACAAACTAATTATAAAATAAAATATTTTAAATAAAACGATTTCTTAAATAATTAATATTATAACGTTTAAATTAAATTAACGTAAACAAAATAATTATAAAATAAAATAATTTAATTAAAACGATTTCGTAAATAATTAATAATATAATTCAAAATGATAACGTAACAAACTTATGACGTTTAATTAACATAATAAAAGTATATCGTTCAAAAGTTCACGTAATAAACGTATATCGTTAAAAAATATTTAAATACGTAAATTAAATTTAAGTAAAATACATAATTTTAAGACGGCCCTTACTAACCTGTACGGGCCGTATCAAATGACTCACACCGGTTGACACCCAAAATGGCTTGTAAAAAATAAGTCAAGGCTTGTACGGGCCGTCCTAAGGAATTTTTCACTGAATCCAAAACATTCATCTGGAATGTTTGTCTGTACTCTATACGGGCCGTACTGACCAGTATGCCCGTCTCAGACCGCTGGGGTGTTAAAATATTAAAGTGGGGTGTCTAATTAAAATGACCCTTTTAAAAACATGTTTGGATTAGCTTTTCTAAAAGGACTTCTTCAAAATGACAAAAAAGAACAATATTATATTAACACCCATTTTAAGGTTGTGGGTAGCAGTGGTGGTTGCGAAAATGGGGGTGGGTGACGATGGAGGGTGGCGGCGATGGCAGTGGGTAATGGTGGGTGATAGCTGAGGGTGGCGGCGATGACGGTGGGTAATGGTGCATGATAGTTGCGAGTGGCAGCGGGTCACGACGCTCATGCTGGGGTGGCGGCGTTCGCGATAACCAGCAACATTGGTGGTGGGTAGTGGGGGCTGGCAGTGGCGATGGGCGGCGGTGGGTGGTGACGGTGGCAGGTGGCAGGTGCCGGTGGGTGATGGATTGGGTAAAGGGTAAAAAGCGAGGATAACTTTGTAATTTTATGTTAATAAGTCATAAATTATTTTGAAAAGCCAGAATTTTTAAATTTTGAAAAACAACTCATTACCCTTTTACAAAAAGTCATTCTGAAAAGTCATTCTGAAAAGTCATTTTAGGTTTGACAAATAACTTATTAACTTATTGATATTTTGAAAAAGTTATTAAGTCATTCTGAAATGGAATGTCAAACATGCCCTTAAAAACATAGTATTAAAGCGTTTAAGTTTTTTTTTTGAATAAACGTCCGGTCACCCAGGATCACTTTGGCAAATATATCACCCTTCCACCCGAAAAACAAAACATGGTGACTTGGCCTACCTGCCTAGAAGGAACCCACAACTAAGAAAACCCAATGTCTTAACGTATAGCAATATTTGCTATAGGTGAGACATCAACTCAAAACCTTTTATAATAGAAGTCAAACGGCTACCGTTAGATTAGAAGCTCTTTGAGTATTTGGTATCAAATTTTTTAAGTGTTCCGTATCCAAAATAATAAATTTTTATTGAGAGTTAATTGCAATTTGCAACCCTGTGGTTTAACTATTAAAGCAGGTTGCAACCCTCCTTTTTTATTTTCGCAACTTACAACCCTGTGATTGTAAAACAGCAGCAACCTACACCCTTACAGTTCAAGACTCTGTTTGTTATTAAAGGGTAAAATTGTAAACTTAAAGATATTTAACAAAGACGCTTCATACATATTGTAACATCACTGTATTTCAGGTGTTTTCCTTACATATATACATATGTATTGATAGAACCTGATATGTTAATTTGATATTTTGAATATGATTGAGGATATTATCACTGGTATACATTACTGAGAACATACGATTATTACGCATAAACCATGGGAAAGTCAGTTTGAAATATAACTAGGATGAACCACAATGTTTATTGCAGTTGATTAATTATGATATGAACTAGTTTTGATTGGAATTGGCAAAGGTTATGGTTTGGCCACTAAATATAGTCAAGGACACGTGGTCATGGTTTATCGAAATGGTGGTGGGACGGTGGCTGGATATGTTGCGACCGACTCCTACGTATGCCTTATATATAAACTTATTTCTGTCTATCATGGATGTGTCAGTGATATGATTTAGTGGGGTTGAGGATTGGGAAATGAATAATTAATAAATATATTTTTTATTAAAATGATGAAAAGGATGTTGGAAAATAAGTACGTGATGGTGAGGTCACGAATATAAAATATAACGCGAATGTTATTTCGGAAATGTTAGCCTAATAATATGTTCGCGTGGGTGACGATTCACACGAATACAGTTATTAGGAATAATATTCTGAGACAACATTCCATGTACCGTAAATCAAGTTGAAATACAATACGAACGTTGTATTTATAAAGGTGACGATCTTTATAAATTCGTACCTAAGTTACACGTTTCAACGAGATAACTAAAATAATATTTTTACGATATTTAAATTAAATAAAAAGGATTTAAAACGTTTACTAGGAATAAACACCTTAAACGGATTTAAATAAAATCATTTTAATTAAACGAAATCATTTTATGAAACGTTTTGTAATTTAAAATATAATTTGCGAGAAAACCGAGAAACTTTAAATAATTAACGCGAAGATAAACGTAACCGAGCGAGCGGGATTGACCCGGAGTATAAAAGGGGAAGAACCTTCTTCTTCCCCCATTTCCAGCCCTCTCTCTCTCTAAAACACCCACACCCGTCATCTCTCTCTCTCTCTAGATTCTCTCTCTAGAGATCTCTCTCAATTCATCACCATTTTGCTTGATCTTGGTGTCAAAACACTCCTCTACTCGTCTAGATCTCAAACCCACGAAGAAAACGAGCTCTCAATCGCTTTTTGGAGGTAAATCCTTGAGTTTTGGTTCGGATTTTAGGGTTTTCTATAAACCCGAAAAAAACCGAAGTTTAACCGGTTTTAAACATCTATTTTTCGACCCATACACCTTCTAAATGAGTTTAGTCACCTAAACCCACTCAAAACGACTATATATTCGACCAAAAATAAAAATCGCCACATACCATGGCTGAAACCCGTTTTAGGCGAATGGCTCATAAAAACGAACCACTCATTCGTATGAAGTCATATGAATGAGCCACTCATTCGTACGAACTACTCATTCATGTGAGCTACTCGTTCGTGTGAGCTACTCGTTCGTGTGAGCTACTCATTTGTGAGAGCTGCTCATTCGTGTGAACTGCTCATTTGTGAGAGCTGCTCATTCGTGTGAACACTCATTAGCGTGACTCATTCTTACGAAAATCACAAGAATGAGTCATTCTCACTACACAAACTCAGTTAACAACTCTGATTAAAAAGAGAACAATCAAATAAGAAATTACAGCTCAAACATATCGTTAAATCTTAATTTGTAGGATTCGAGTAAAGTTCCGTTCCCTACGCCCGATAACTGAAGAACTAAGCAAACCGCTTAGTCAATGTGAGTTCTCATAACTCCCTTTTTAAATCTTTTGCTTTTAAACTCGGGGGTGGAACATGTATACCAAAACGAATATGATTTTGATAAACACATGGGTGAAACCTGGAATATCATTTTGATATTCTGATTATTGAGATAATTGTTGATTGAGGTGGATTATCACAACTCCGAGAATCATTGTTGGTTGAGTTTACTTCGGTCCTCCGCGATGATTGAATTACTATTTTTGAGTTGAATTCGGTCCCCTGTGGTGATTCCATTGTTGGTTGAGTTGACTGTGGTCCTCCGCAGTGCACTGTATTAACACTTATGCTTATTAGGAAGATCGTTGATTGAGTTGACTTCGGTACTCCGCGATGATTCCACTTACCGTTGATTGAGTTGACTACGGTCCTCTGCGGTACATTATATTGAGATAATTATGATGAATAATGATTAATAATGATGAATGTTGATTACCTATTTGATTATCTATTTGATGTGTGGGGTTGAGATTGATTGGATATACTTGAATGATTACTTGTTATTACTTAAATTATTTGGTTTGTGTGTTTGTTGTGTGTTGACAGAGCTGGATTATCTCACAGGTTCACATGTGTATTTTCTCAAAAACTATAAAATTTTATGAATACTTATAAACATTTTTAGAAAATGGAAAACTTATGATTACTCACCAACTACTTCGTAGTTGACACTTGATTTTCTACATGTTTCAGAGAATGAGGAGAAGTAGGTAGAGAAGGATAGCTCTACACTTTTGGACATCATCACTTAGGGTCTCGGACTTAGCTAAATTAACTGGATTACTGAAGATTAGTGTTTAGTTAATTTAGCTACATCTTTTGTGTAAATTGTTGTACTTGAATCATGATTTTTGTGTAATTATTTTAACCGATTTAATTGATATGTGATGATACATTTAGATGCCCACGAGCTTATGAACAATCTACACATCCCTCGTGGCATCCGACGTTTCCGCCATCGGTCGGGGTGTTACACATATGGATAATTCAATATCAAAAAGATGTTGCATACCAATATCAAAAAAAGTATACGAGTTTAAAAAAATAGTATACCAATATCAAAAAAAAGTATACAAGTATTATTGAATGACCCCAAATCGTATACCAGTGTCATACAAATGGATAATTCAAAAGGATAATCCTAACGTATGATTCAAATTGATAGTGGATAATTGAATTTGATGTTAAATACCTTATATAAAAAAAAAAGTATACCAGTGTCTGTAATTAAAGCAAATAAGATTTCAACTTTCAGACGTAGAGGTTCAACAAAGTTGAAAAATCAAACAACAATTGATGTTTTCAACTTTCAAATGATTTAAGAATATAAAAAAATAAATATATTTAAGATTACAATTTTACCCTTCAATAACAAGCATAGTTATGTTAAATTTAACTGTAAGGGTGTAGGTTGCACGTGTTTTATAACCATAAGGTTGCAAGTTGAGAAAATAAAAAATAAGGGTTGCAACCTGTGGTAAGGATTAAACCACAGGATTACAAATTGCAATTAACTCTTTTATTGATCTCCTATTTTAAGAACTTCTGATATAAATCCAAGAACAGTTGAATGCAATTTCCTGTTGAGTTTTTCAAGCCATAATTGTAGTGTGGTGTCAAATCACAGTTTCTTGACATCCCAAAATTGTGATCAATTGATTTTATATACTTATGTTACTTTCGTAACTTCCTTGTGCTACCATATTATGGAATGTTATATTAAAAAAAATGTTAGTCATGCAACGGAATATTTTGTGAACCGTTTCATTAATTTCATCTATAAATTTTCGGGATATATAAAACTTTCATTTATAACAAATATAAATATATGAACATTTGCATTCAATAATAATTTTCAGTATCTAGTTGTCCTTAGACAATACAATCTTTATTATTCCCAGGCATTCTTTGGACTAAGATAGCTTTTTGTATGCATGAATAAATGGTGAAATGAAATAAGTCATTACGTTGAAATGAGAAGAAACATGTTTGATTACCATATATGAATGAAAATTACTATTCTATACGGAATGTAAATCATTCCCTTTTGATGATTTTAATTCCTTGGGGTAGGTTTGTTTTTTTATTCATTCCTTCTCTTGGTGGAATGATCCGACCCATGACCCGAATCATGATTTGAACTATAACCCGACCCATAACCAAACCCATAACCTAAACAATGACTCAAAAAATTACCTGACCCATGACTCAAACAATGACCCGACCCATGAACCAAACCATGACCTCACCAATGAACCCAACCATGATCTGAACTATGATCCGCGACATGAACCAAACCATAAACCGAATGACGATCCAAACCATGACCCTATCCGCAAACCAAACCATGACCTGATCCATAAACTGCCCCATGACACGACTCATTAACAACCATGAGCTAAATAATAACAGACTAATGAACCAACTAATGGTCCGAACCATGACTCGACTTATGACACATGACCCGACGCATGACCCGACCCATAATTCAAACAACGATCAGAACCATTACTCGACCCATAAATTGTATTTATTCCTTCATCTTTTCATGTGTACCAGACAACATGAAGTAATGAATCATTTCATTACCATTGGTAACCTAACATGATGATCAAATGGTAATGATCCATTTCGTTCCCTAGTCCATTCCATTACCCTGTCCATTCCATTCCTCCGTCAATTCCATTACTTTATACCAAACAGACTAAGGGCAAGAGATCCATCTAGCACATGATTCATTCCTAGGGTTGTTGGATCGGTTTATGTAATCAACACAACGCTTTCACAAGTAATCTTCTACTGAGCTTGATAGATGCGGAATATTCTATCAACTTAACTCGCTCACACTTGTAGAACAAAATATAATACACAAATAGAGTTGATTTCCAGGTTAAAGTATATTTCATTCAAATGCAAAGTGAACAAGACTCTAAACTGAAGCACACGCTCGTGCCCTGCTCAATGTACAAGTGAACATATTTATACTAAAACCTACAGCTTTATTCTCGTAGGAATACAAGGCTGGACAAGATACTAGAAACAAATTAATGCTAAAACTAGTATACTGTTAAAGCTTGACATGCTAAGTTGTATTAATTACAATTAATACAAATATCTTCATTGACTTTTACAATAAATGCCTAAACTACAAATGACATTTAATGTATCATATCTGTGTAAGTCTGACAAATCTTTCTTGTTGCTGAATATCATCGGAATGTCTTCTGAGTTGATCTTGATGATAGAAAGCGTCTCTGAATATTTCCATAACGGTCTTGGATCATGTCAGACTAAATTCTTCTAAAGCTTTTGTATTCAGAAGCCTGTGTATTCGGAAGCCCTTATTTCTGTTGACTTATTATGAATAACAAGGTTATCTTCCAAGGGTACTTAGTCTTTTGAAGCTCTCAAGCTTCTTCCGAAGACTTAGTTCCTTCCGAAAGATAACTCTGTTCTTCCGAGGCTTGTATGGACTTCTTGTGTGGTGTCAAGGACTTAGAAGATTTGGAGAGCATAAGCCTTTATGTTCTTACAAGGGTTACACCTTTTTTTTTTAACAACAAATTTTTTCCACATTTATCCACTATGGGACCAGTACCCTCAACCTATTTTTAGGAAGGAACACTTTAACACAATTTGGTACCATTGGGACAAATGCCCTTTGGTTCCTAGGGTTACACCTATGGTCAGGGATCTTAACCCTTCACTTTATGTCCCACATTTTTCATTTATTACACATTTAGTCCCCCATATTTATCTTTTGTGCATATTGAAAGGTGCTACATCCTCCTCTCTTTTATATCAATATCATCCACAGGGATTTATTATAATAGGGTTGACTTTGATTTAAAATGGGTTGATTTCATGTTTGGTTGACCCACTAACCTGTTTTAGGTTTGAAAATTATTAGTTATATATTTTTTTCTTATTATAATTGATTGCTTAACAAAACTTTTAGTATTTATAAAGAAAACTTTAATTTCTATTTAATTAATTATACAAATAAATCTGATTTTAAATTTTGTACTTTATGGTTTTGATTTTAGTAGTTATGTGGTTAGTTATAGTGATAATAATTTTTGTTTTTGTTAAAACAATAAATTAACTATTTGTCACTCACACATATTAAACATGCTATTATTATCGTGTTTTTAAACCAAGAACCAACATAAATTAATTTGATAATTTATGTTTGGATTGACCCAATTTCATGTATATTTGGGTTAGAACTGAAAACTTTGAAACAAACATAGTCAGGTTAGGTTGAAAAGTTTTAACCCACCAATCCGTCAATGCATGAACTGTCAGTTTTTCAACCAAACAACATGATATGATTGACATTCCTAGGTGAGAGAAACAACAATTTAAGGAAGATTTTATATTTGTAGTCTATAATAACATACTAACTATTAAGCCTAAAAAAGCTATGAACTTTTGTTGATGACATGGGGTTATTACAACACCTGTCAAATTTACAAGTTTAAATATGTATAAAAGATACATCATAGGGTTGAAATTGTTAATAAAACAAAGAAAAAGGTGAAAAGTGAAAAATTATATTTCAGAGTTGGTAACTGTTATCCGAACATCGTAGTGTGTTATCCGCATTTTTTAAGAAAACAACATGCATCTAAGGTTTCTAACATGTGTCTCAAGGCTCAGCCATGATCATAGATCGTGACTAAGGTGCTGTTTGTTTTTTAAGAGGTAAAATGTCTGCAGTTTGCGGACCACATCTGCAGCAGAAGAGGTGGACTAAACGTCTGCAATCTGCAGCAAGAAGACTGTTTGTTTTTAATATCTCCAAAACACACAATCGTGAACCAGATCACCACCACACCCACGAACCCACCCCTCCATTTTTTTCCGGTGATCTCACAACTGACTTGATGAATACGCATGGGGTTCTCTTATCTTTATCCCCAAATTTCAAGCCCTTGATTTTCAATCCATCATGTATCTCTCTTTTCCACCAAAATCAGCCTTCTTCTTCCATACCCATTTGCAGGTTTGGCTATGGCAGCCTTCTCACTTCTAACTTTCTCGATTGCTTATTACATCACTTTGTACCCATCTGCAGAAGATGCGACGGCCGGCGGGAGGAGCACCGGGAGGAGCGACGGGAGGAGCGCCTGTGGGGGTAAAGGTTTGGAGGCAGATCGATGGTAGCAGATGGGGCGACGGGAACAAAAATAAGGGGCGTGAGTTTTTCTATCCTTGAAGAGGTTTGCAGATCTGAGAAGTGGGTATACCATGTCTGCAAGAAAAAGAGGTTTCGCAGATCTTTTTTAATGAAATGTCTGCGAAAAAACAAACACCCTTCATCTGCCCGTGGTCTGCAGGACGCAGACAAAAGAGGTTTAGAAGATCTTTTTGACAAAAACAAACAGCACCTAATTCTTTTTCGATCTGGAGCACCGCAAAGCAACCTAATGTTGTAACATAGCTAGTGTTTGATGTGTGGCGCTTAAGGTTGTCATAACAGGTCAGACACAACCCGTTAAAACATGACACGTTAAGAGACGAAACACGAAATGGGTATACACGAAAATTTATCGTGTCTGTTATTCCAAACACGAGCACGACCGATTTAAAACATGAAAACATGAAATGATCCATTAAGGAACATGTTAACAGATAACATTAAAAATGAGCCGTTAAATGGTACCCTAATAGTCTTCAAAATGGGAGGTCTTAGGTTCAAATCCCTTCCGCGACGAAAAAGGGGTCTGAGGGGGTCAGGGGATTTTCCAGTGGGGTTTCCACCTGGGATGGTTGTGATGGCTCATGGGAGGTACATGTAACTAGACCTTGATGACATGCTTAAAAACAGTGGGTTCACATGATTGAGACCTTCGTCGTTCAAAAAAAAACATGTTAAAACACCTATTAAGGAACCCATTAAGGAACTATACTTGATGAATTAGAAATGCCAGCCCTAGTGATGCTTGTTCACCCCACCTAGACGGTGACGAATAGAGACCAATCTATGTAGCAGTTTGCCACTGGACTAGATTCAACTATAAAGCATGTGATCAAGGTCACTCGTTCCTCACAACCAATTCTCGAATTGTTCCCCAAAATCCGTATACAACTCGCTACTCACAACCAAATATCGAATTCTCTCGAACTCAATTTGCAACTTTACTTTTAATGCTCAAATTTGACTTGTGAATACTTTTTAAGCTTAGGCTTGACTTGAGCTAATATTTATCATTAATTAATTATTTTATTTATATTTATAACTTATATGCATTAATATATATATATATAGGGGATGAAATTTTTAATAACCCTGATCTTTTGTTACAACTTATTAACTATCATCCAATGGTTACTTTAAAAAGGTAAGTGTATAGGATCGTGTTACGTGTCAATTTCATTTTTTTTAATATGAAGGGCATTTAGGACATTTGTCATTAATGTAAAGTTTACCCCCTTTATTTTTAAACATTCATAACTTTTTATACTATATTATTTTTTAAAAAAATTGCACTATTATATTCGTCTCATTTTTCTCTTTAATTTCGTTATTGTCTCGACTAGTTTTTTATTTTTTATTTTTTTGATGTTATGTATTCACATCATTGTAACGAGCTTAAAGATAACAAATTAATTAAAAAATTTTCTAACAATGGTAAATTACACTAATGTAACACAAAATGAAGTAATGTAACACAAAATGAAGTAATGTAACACAAAACGAAGTAATTTACAATGACATAATTAACGGTGACGTAACACATTATTTACAGTGATATAATTTTCTATTTAATTCCTGTTATAATGTTGACTACTTTTTTTAATATTTTTTCAGATTGTCCATTATTTAAATCGTTGTAACGAGCATAAATATAGCACATTATTTTGAATTTTTTTCTAATAATGATAAATTACAGTGATGTAATATAACACATCATTTTATTTTTTCTCTAACAATGATAAATTACAGTGATGTAATATAACACATTATTTTGATTTTTTTCTCTAACAATGATAATTATAGTGATGTAATTTATCATTGTTCGAAAAAAACTCAAACTAATTTGTTGTATTTAGGCTCGTTGCAAATTAGGGATGAGCAAAAAGCAAAAAAAAAACTGAACCGAAACCGAATAAACCGAAAAAACCGAACCGAAACCGAATTAACCGAAAAAACCGAACCGGAACCGAGTTAACCGAAAAAAACTGAAACCGAATTTTACGTCAATGTAAATTACATCACGGTAAATTACGTCCATGTAAATTACATCACTGTAATTTATCATTGTTAGAAAAATATTTCAAAAAAATTTGTTATATTTAAGCTCGTTACAATGATGTAAATATAGGGCATCTAAAAAAGTAAAAAAAATTAGTCGAAACTATAACGGAATTAAAGAGAAAAATAAGACGAATATAATGGTGCAATTTTTTTTAAAAAATATATATTATAAAAAAGTTATTAATGTTTAAAAAGAGGAGGGATGGAAAACTTATAAAAGTAAAATGACTATGATGCCCTTTTTAATATTTTAATAAAAAGCTTATATGTAATTTTAATATAGGTTGAAATGGATTATGTAGTTGTAGCAAAAAAAAAGAGTGTTATTTTTTATACCCTTTCCTATATATATATATATATAATGATGTGCAATTGAGAATCAATGTAAATTAAGAACTAAAAGAATCATTTCTATCCATAAGTTTGAAGGATATAAATGTAACTTTCCCTATTTTCAAAAGAAATTACTTTTATACTCTTTAAAATTTATGGCTATAAATGTGGTTCCTTTAGTTTCTTTACAATTTGTTGGTTCTTATTAATTAGAATGAATCCCTATATATATATATATATATAGAGAGAGAGAGAGAGGAAAGTGATCTATTGCTAACCTTAGGATTCATCAATAACCCATTAACCTCACCATATTTAATGATTAAATTACAAGATGTTTATCTAATGGTTGATATTAAATTATAATATAATAATGTAATTGATTTGAAAGAAAAGAGAATAAGGTATTAATGTAATTTGCTATATTAAATACTTTACCCCATCTTTTTTTTATACATCCATAACTTTTTTATACTATAATATTTTTTTATAAAAATTGCACCATTTTACTCGCATTTTTTTATTTTTTTCGGATGTTCGTATTTACACCAATGTAACAAGTATAAAACTAACAAATTATTTGTAACGAGTTGTAACGAATTTGGGTTTACATTGTTGTATAATAAATAGGGGTTAAGTTTAAGTGTGTAAACGAGCCAAGCCAATACTGAGCTCGTTAATTACGTTATATTCTTGACTAGGTTTTTTATTTTTTCCGGATGCTCGTTAATTACGTTATATTCTTGACTAGGTTTTTTATTTTTAATACTTAAAAAAAAATATTATAACATTTTGTTGATAAAAACCAAAATTCGTTATATCAACAAGATTGTAAATACATTTTAATACTATAAAAAAATTATATATACAAGATTGTAAATACATTTTAATACTTTAAAAAAATATATAACATTTTGTTGATAAAAACCAAAATTCGTTATATCTACTAGATTGTAAATACGTTTTAATACTTTAAAAAAATTTTATCTACAAGATTGTAAAGACATTTTAATACTTTAAAAAAAATAATATAACATTTTGTTGATAAAAACCAAAATTCGTTATATATACAAGATTGTAAATACGTTTTAATACTTTAAAAAAATTAAATCTACAAGATTGTAAATATATTTTAATACTTTAAAAAAATACTATAACATTTTGTTGATAAAAACCAAAATTCGTTATATCTACAAGATTGTAAATACATTTTAATACTTTAAAAAAATACTATAACATTTTGTTGATAAAACCAAAATTTGTTATATCTACTAGATTGTAATACGTTTTAATACTTTAAAAAAATACTATAACATTTTGTTGATAAAACCAAAATTCATTATATCTACAATATTGTAAATAGATTTTCATATTTTAAAAATTATATTTACAAGATTGTAAATACATTTTAATACTTTAAAAACCAAAATTCGTTACAAAATCAAGAATATAACGTAATTAACGAGCATCCGAAAAAATAAGAAACTTAGTCAAAATATAATGTAATTAACGAGCTCAGGATATGCCTGTCTCGTTTACACACTTAAACTTAACTCTTATTTATTATACAACAATGTAAACCCAAATTCGTTACAACTCGTTACAAATAATTTGTTAGTTTTATACTTGTTACATTAGTGTAAATACGAACATCCGAAAAAAATAAAAAAGCCTAGTCAAGACTATAACGGAATTAAAGAGAAAAAAAGACAAGTAAAATGATGCAGTTTTTATAAAAAGATATTATAGTATAAAAAAGTTATGAATGTATAAAAAAAGATAGGGTAAAGTATTTAATATAACAAATTATATTAATACCCTTATTCCCTTTTCTTTCAAATCAATTACATTATTATATTATAATTTAATATCAACCATTAGATATGCATCTTGTAATTTGATCATTAAATATGGTGAGGTTAATGAGTTATTGTTCTATCATAAGGTTAGCAATAAATCACTTCCATATATATATATATATATATCATTTAAAATCAATGTAACACGTACATTTTGAAACAAATAACCCAAAAAATGAAAGTCGCAAATGACCTGTAACCGAAATGTATTGTGTAATATCACTGTAACAAGGTAAAATTTGAAGCATATATGATTGTTTAAATTTCGGATACGAAAATTTAATGTAACACATTTCATTTTGCATTATATAAAACATATTATTCAAACAAAATAAATACCTAAAAAATAAAACAAAACAATAAAGTATTATAGAAAATTACATTAAAAAAATCAAAAGAGTACAATAGTAAAATTAATATAATGTTTTGCATTAAAAATTATAAAATAATTTATCACATGTAATATAAACTAATTAAAAATAAAATACAACAACATAGACATCAGTATAACATATATGTAACAAGTTTTAGCTTGCAAGATATGAAAAACAAAACAAAGTAAAAAACGTAACATTAGTGTAACACATTTTATGTTACAAGAATTAAAGATAATATTAATAGAGAATAGACAATCTTATGTGTAACATATATTAATGTAATAACTTAATTATATCATATACATTGAATTTCTGAAAGAATAATTTAAAATATTAAGCTTATATATATAAAAAATAATTCATCTAATTTTAAAATTGTATATAATATAATTTTAAAATGTATAATAGTACACAAGTATAGTACCATATAGATTAGATCAAATGCATTTGAGATGTTTTAACTAATTTTTTAACATATAGTACACAAGTACCATATAAAAATATGATTATATACTTAGGAAAAAAAGTAAGCATTAAATGCCTAATGTACTATATCAAAAATGCCACACTATTAAAATTTTTAAACTACAATCAAGAGGGAAACTAATGTTTAAAATAAAAATTCGTTAACATTTTTAAGTGCTGATTGAAATATTTTTTATTGCATTCTTGTGTAACAATAACATAACAATATAGTATGTTAGTTTTTTATTAATTAAAATATAATATATGTAATCTTATTAGAAGGTAACATTGATGTAACGCTTATTTGTCAGGATGTAATATTCGGGAAATAAACCTAGTTATACATCAACAAACGCGTAACCAAGGAGCCGGAATAGTTTCCAGAGCCAGGTGTATTAACAAATTTTGTAAAATCAGAAGTAGGGAGCTACCGGAACAGTAAAATCTAGCTGGAGGAATAATCAGACATTATTGGCTAGATAACCGGATTATTGCCGGAGGTGTTAACGTATATAATAAAACCGGATCAGGTTAACTTAATCAAATAGATATGTAGTTAGAAAGTCAACTTTCTCGACTTTTACATGGCAATATATCTTGAGCAATATAATCATCAAATTTGTAATTCAGAACCCATTTATCATCAAACGGACCGTAATCAAATAGATATGTAGATGGAAAGTCAACTTTCTCAACTTTTACCGAAGATGTTGGATCATTATGGGACATTTTATGTTTTAAAAATTGGCTCCAAACATGCAAAACTAGAGCTTTAGCTCCCATTAGTTAAATGAAGCTAGCTCAAATTTCAAAGGTTAAAAAGCTATACAAAAAAATAAAAAAATAAAAATAAACGTAACTAGAACCGGAAAAAAATTGTTAGAATATTTTTGTCAATATTTTTCCAAATTGTAAATAATAAACGTGTGTAGAAAATAAAAATATGTTAGATTTTTTATGTTTAAATTCTCTCATAACACTTCCACATGGTTACATATTTAGACAACTGAAACAAATAAAATAATTATAGATAAAAAAATATAAATGTATATATTGTTTCTAAAAGTTTATCTATTTACAACTGTGGTACTAACAGAAATAACGAGTTGTAAATTAAACCCTCAACTTTTTATAACTGTATCTACTATTACATCAATTGTACTCGGCAACCGATCTCTCTCATGGCTTACCCGATCAAGATCCCGTTCTGACTCGAGTCGAACCGCCACGTCTTCAACTGAAGACGGTAAGTATCCCACAAGTTTGCGAACGCTCGGGACCAGAACCTGTTCCGCCCAGTCCTCTAAACTTGTTCTCCCAGACCATAGCCCGCTTGCAATGATGTCAAGGGTTGCTTCATCGACCTCAAAGGATAGTTTCTCGTCGAATAAGGTCGAAAATGTGTTTTTGACTGTTTTCTCGATTTCACGACGGATCAGGCCGGATTGAACTGGTTTGAACATGACCACCACGTCACTCAAGCCAACAAGCTCGTTCGGTACCAAAACCAATGTACTTGCACAATGAGGATTTTCGTTTTCATCTCCTTGCTCGATAGTGAGATCGCTTGTGTCGGTCCGTTCTTCCTCAGCATCCACAGCAAGATTAAGATCAAGTGAGAGGCCTGATCCAACTTTCTTCTGTTGTTTAGGAGACACGTTTACCTCCGAAAGCCAATCGGCTCGTCGTTTTGGTCGTTTCTCACAAATTGTTAGGTTTAACCGCCAGCCACCGGTTGAAGACGAATGCAACCACGTCTTGTCAACCGTTTCATCAATGTCATCTGTCGTCGACCAATTCCCGGTTAACACAAAGATATTGTTCCCGAGTCTAATCTCACGACCGTGAGAATCCGTGAGCCGGCCCGTCTCCATTGCTTCTTTTAAACTCCCACGAACAAGCATATCCGCATCATCAATATCTAAAAGCATGATAACAGAAAACGGGTTGTTACGAACCGCATCAACAATCCGATCCATCACTGTTTTACCACGAAACCCACAACCCATTTCATCCTCGTCACGCCTCGACCCAAGCCGTATCGTGATCGGGTCCGCCCCACATACATGTTCAGCAAGAACCGATGCCATCTTTGTTTTCCCGACCTGATCAGGGCCAGCAAACAACAACCACAAACTACCCCTCGAACATCGCCCCACGCTTGTCACGATGGTGGATGCTGCCTCGGGTTGCCACCAGGCAACTTTCATCAGATCTTTGAGAAGTTTCTTGAACGAGCCCGCATCCACAGAATTAACAAATTTAGCCTTTGGAGAGCTGTTTTTGGCTCGGTGTTCAGATGTGATGCACCCAAAATAGTCCTTAACCGGTAAGTCCTCATGAACCACCTTCAGTCCAAGTACTAGATCCGTATGAACCGGGCTCGGAGGAGCCACTTGCGGTTGACCCGTTTGACACAGAACCATGTTCGGTTTAAAAGTTGGTACAAAACCCTCACCGATTCTACTAAAGCTCGGGATTTGATTATGGTTCGGATGGATTCGTGAGCATATATCACTCCATTTTTTCATCAATTCTGGATCATTAACCTAAAAAAACAGCAAAATGAAACCAAATTTCACAAAAAATGTAGCAAACAGTCGATCAAACATATGTGAACCAAAATTTAGAACCTGAAATCGATTCGCTTCAATTTCACATTTCTGCGCTTTCGCACTCTGCAACCAATGCGGCAGATCGCTCTTAACCTCCATAGACGATTCAGCAAGCTCTTGTTCATAATCATTCAAACATTTGGGGCAGCATGATGATTGCATTTGAGCTGAATTCCCTAAATTAGCATTTGTCACAAACCTATATATTTCATAATCACTTGATCATACAACACGTAAATTTATACAATTTATAAAAATTTTTAATAAAATTGAATGTTTACCTGCAGGATAAAGGTGATCTTGATGAAATGGGTGTTGCTTGTAAATCCCAGTCGGTTTCCATGGATGGGTGATAAACTTGGCACCTCAAATAAGTCTCACATGTGGCGGTTCCGATCAACCAAACATAACTGTTCTCCGTCCTGAATTTGCGCACTAATTTCGCCATCTCCGCCACCGATTCACTACCGACGTCGGAAAATACCGCCGTGGGTTTTTCCCCGAACAGCCATTTCAAATCACCTAAATCTATTATAATGCTTCTGTTACCATCATTATTTCCGGTCTCGATTAAGTCGGTAAGCTCCTTGATCTTGGCTGGAATGTTTGATTTTTCCGGTGGGAAATCAATGGAGATCACTTCAGCATTATTGAATTCGTTTTGTTCACCATTTTGAATTCTCGTCAAGATTTCCTTCTTGATTGATTCTGGCTCCGATTCCCCTACTAAAATCGGGTTGTTTTTCTTCGATTTGGACATTATTTCGATAACCCTTTTTATATCATCGGTTCTTGCATTCCCAGATAGATATGAACTCAAATTCCCCTGTTTTTGTTGCTGTAATATTGGATTCAGATACGGATTCGTCGGAGACGATGAAGATACTGATGTTGTTTCATCAAATTTCTGTAGTCTTGGGTTATAATACAGATTCCGGTTAATGGGAATCGGAATTGGGTTCGTATGCGACGAAGATGGCCGGAATATACCACCGGAAATATTGGTATTCAACGACTGTTCGATTGTGGCTTTCACGGCTGGGCTCGAAAAGCTGGCTTCGCGCATGACCCGACTCACACTCGGGTCATCGAGAATGGATATAATAAGCTGTTCAAGCTCCACCTTCACTGCTAAAAGTGGCTGCTGCTGCTGCTCCGGGCACCCACGCCGTTGATGGGCTTGCGACCGCTTCAAAGCCGCCATCAGCGCGTTGGAAACCGGAGGCTCGGTGACCGCCGGACTCGACGTAGCCGACGGGAGCCGTTCTAACGCCACGCTAAAACAGAGCTCCAGTGCTCTGCACTGAAGCGGGTGGGACGAATTTGGGTGAGACCGGATGCATGCTTGCCTGAGAAACCCCGTCGGAGCGGCGAGAAGCGTGGCCGCGACGTGAAGCGGTGTCGTCTGGTTGTGATTCCGGCGGCCAGCTTCCGCTATTGAATGGTTTAACACACTGGCGGCTTCCGGCGTTAGGGTTTGTAGAATCGTACTCAATCCTGACCTCATAGCAACAAATTATGGGATGAAAATCAAGATTCGATCCAATTAAACGAACCCCAGAAAGAAAATTTGGTTGGAATGGCGTAAAAGATGGATCAAATTGTTTGAATGAAAAGGAAAACAGCAACGCAAATGATGCTTTTTGGCTTGTTTGTAGACATGAAAGATGGATGATGAAAGCTAGTTTTCCATGAAGGAATGAAGATGGAAATAAAAACAAAAGAAGCTTTTTGTAGAGGTTTATCCAATGGAATTATCCGTGGTTAAATTTTCAAATTTTTGCATGTTTTTATAAATGAATTCTTGAAGAAAGAGAGAATTTATGGAAGATGGAGTTTCGGTTGCAAGTATTTTCGGTGCGTAATTCCGTATTTGTATATTTAGTAGTTTTATTTTAAAGTAAATTACAAAAACGCCCTTTACGTATATATATCAACTTTCATATTTTAGCCTTAAATTTTAATAATTACACAAATCATCCTTTATTTTTATATTTTGTAACCACTAAATACTTTTTCACTAACAAAAGAAACATAAAAAAACTATTGTCTTAAGGACAAAAGAAACATACAAAAATTACCAGAAACTAATAAATTTGTAATTGTTGAATTCCTCCACATTTATAACAAAACTATATTACTAATTCTAATTCTTGAATTCCTTCAAATAATTTTGAATATTTTAAAAGTTTCATAAAAAATGATTTTTTTAATTAAAAAAAATAGATTTTTTTCGAGTTAACCAAAATATTTTTGAAATTTTATGAATTAAAATTTAACTAATAGCTTAAAATTGAATTTCCAATAGCAATATATTTAGTTAACCTAGTTATCAGTTGAAATGATACTAGCTTATTTTATATTTCTATCACTTATAAATTATAAATCATAGCTAAAAAATTTATAATAAATTGCTAATTAAATTGTAAAAAGTATAATTATAAATGAGAACAAAATAATATAAAAACTAAGTAAACAGGATTATGTATGTAGTAATATATATATATATTATATATATATATATATATATATATATATATATATATAGGGGAGGGTTCCTAAGAAAACCATCGTTTTGGAGAAAACTAAGAAAACTAATCACAATCATTACCAATTATTTTTTTTTTCATTTTTTCTTTTCTATTTCCTTTTTATTATAAGATAAGAAATGTAAAAAAAGAAAAAAAAAATAGAAAAAAATATATATTTTAGGTTATTACATATATGTAATCACTATGTTACACATACTGATTACATATATGTAACTTGATAAGTGACACACGAAACTTTTTGAGTTACATATATGTAATTTCATGATTTACATATTTTTTTCAAAAAATTTTTGCGTATTATAACATTTCTATCCTTATAATAAAAAATTATGAAATTTTTTATTAAAAAATTTATTGGTTAGTATGAGTTTTCTTGGTTTTCTTCAAAATAAGGAGTTTTCTCATGAACCTTCCTCTATATATATATATATATATATATATATATATATATATGGGTTATTAAGTATGTAGTAATATATATATATAGGATTGGGATCAAATAATAACCCATTGATAGAGCAATAACCCATTAACTCAAATCTAATGGTTAATCAAAAAGTTGAGTGTATAAGATTGTGTCACGTGTTATGTTTCATATTTAAATACAGAAGGATATGTTAGTCATTTGCACCATTTTAAAAATCTGGAATTAATTTGGTGGTGCCATGTGTCACCTTCTAATATATTATAATATATCTACTTTTCTATTTAAATTTTACCTCCTCTTTTTTTATATATCAATAACTTTTTTATCCTATAATATTTTTTTTATAAAAATTGCACCATTTTACTCGTCTTATTTTTCTCTTTAATTACGTTATAATCTTGACTATGTTTATTTAATTTTTTTCGGATGTTCTTATTTACAGCAATGTAACGAATTGTAACTAATTTTGGTTAACATTTTCGTAAATTAAATACGGGTTACATTTAGGGTGTAAACGAGCCGATCCAATTCCGAGCTCATTAAGGCTTGAGCTCAGCTCGTTTAAATAAAATAGCTCGTTAACACCCCTATTTATGTTGTATCATTTATTTATTTACAGTGATGTAACAAATATGGTTACATTGTATCAATTATTTAATTACAGTAATGTAACAAATATGTTAGGCTCACTTTAATTTACATCGTAAACGTAGTTCATTTTTAATTTACAACAACGTAAACCAAAATTCGTAACAATTAGTTATAAACAATGTTATAAACAATGTGTTATGTTTATACTTGTTACATTGATGTAAATACGAACATCCGGGAAAAAAAACTATTCAAGAATATAACGTAATTAATGAGCTCGGGATCGGCTTGGCTCGTTTACATTCCTAAACGTAATTCCTATTTAATCTACAATAAAATGTAAACCCAAATTCGTTACAACTCGTTACATTGGTGTAAATACGAACATCAAAAATAATAAAAAAAACCTAGTCAAGACTATAACGGAATTAAAGAGAAAAACAAGACGAGTAAAATGGTGCAATTTTTACAAAAAAAAATATTATAGGATAAAAAAGTTATTGATGCATAAAAAAAGAGGTGGTAAAGTTTAAATAAAAAAGTAAATGTCTATACTCTATAATAAAAGAGTAACAAATTTGCCACTTGTCACATTCTTACACTACTAATGTCTCATGTCACCTTCTTACACTACAATTGCCACTTGTCAACACCTTATAATTCTACTTAATTCTCTCTCCTATTAAATAATTATATTCTCTCTCTTATTAAATAAATAATTATAATATTAATAACTAACATATTATTTATATTATTATTATAAAGCACACTTTAATTTTTTTTTATAAAATATGAAATTTTCTAAAATCAAAACTTTTAAAGTAAGAAATATTTTATTCTCAAAAAAAATTATGTAAAAAACAAGTTATTTTAAAAAATGTTTTTTTTAAAATAAAATATATTATAAAAGGATTTTTTAAACAATGAGATTTTTATCATCCAATGACGTTTTTTAATTTTATATTTTATATTAAATCCGTGTAATACACGGGTTTATAACGTAGTGCAACATATACAAGTATTTTAAAAGCATAATATTTTATTTATTTCACCCGTGTAACACACGGGATTTAACCTAGTATTATAATATATTAGAAGCTGACACATGTCACCATCAAATTAAATCCAGCTTTTTAATATGGTGCAAATAACTAAAATACCATTCTTTATTTAAATAAGAAAGATGTCATATGTCACAATCCTATACACCCAACTTTTTGATTAGCCATTGGATTTGGGTTAATGCGTTATTGCTCTATCAACGTGTTATCATTTGAACACTTATATATATATATATATATATATATATAATTTTTTAATAATAAAATAAATAAACTAATAAACTTATTACTAATTTTAAAAAAATTATAAATTTTTAAAAATAATTAAATGTCAAAGAAAAAAGAAAAGCCAAAGAAAAAAAGAAGATTACAAGAATTATTAAAATTAGTAAACTACAGAAAAAGTCCTTTAACTTTAGATATATTTACATATTTCATCCTTTACTATTAAAGGCAAAATAGTTATTTGAGTAAATTATTGATTGTATCATTTAAAAATGTAGCAATTTGCTGGTTTCGTCATTTAAATTCAAAAATTAGTAGGGTGTCCATATTTGAAAATTTTTGCCTTGGTTATGCCGTTTGTCACTAACCCTGTTAAAAGATTCTGTTAAAAGACTCATGCCCCATCCACATGATGGGTAAATTCGTCAAATTCATCTCCTCTCTCTCCTTCCTTACCTAGGGTTTCCAGTTTTGAAATTGAAGCCAGAGGCAGACGTTAACATTCAGAGTGAGAACATATGTGAACGTTCCAACCTCGCCGGAGTGCCGGCAAGGCCGTCGGTGTGAAATCGTGCAGTTTGAACATATGTAAATTTTTCCAAATCTGAAATCGTCCCTTGTTAGTCTGCTCTTCAATCCTACAATGAAACATACATCAAATTAACTTCAACAAATGGGGCTCTCATGACGTAGCAGAATTTTCTGCAGCGGAGATTGATCGGAAGAAGGGTATACAATCAGACGGTGGAGAGAGTCGGAAATTTCTCCTCCGCAACCCATCTGACGTATCGTCATGGCTTGGATCAATGATATGCGAACTTAACCCCATCGTTCAACAACCGATTGTGGTTGATTCGTGTGCGGCTCGTGTTGACGATCTACAAGCAATTGCCGGAAACACGATTTAAACCCCGACGGCGAAAAAACCAAAAACGTCATCGCCACCGAAAACGCGATATACCCTCCGATTGTGGCTGATTGTTCAAGTTGATTCACAGGAAAAAGGGATCCGTCTGGTTCACACGCTAATGGTGTGTGCGGAAGCTGTTCCAAACGACAACCTGAGGAAACTAGTCGATCCCTTAGTGAAACAAGCTGGAATTTTAGCTGTTTCTCAGGGGGGATGAAAATGACGAATTTACCCATCATGTGGATGGGGCATGAGACTTTTAACGAATCTTTTAACAGGGTTAGTGACAAAGGAAATAGCCAGTGCAAAATTTTCAAAACAGGGACACCCTATTAATTATTGAATTTAAAGAACGAAACCAGCAAGTTGTTATATTTTTAAAGGACACAATCAGTTATTTACTCTAGTTATTTTATAAAAATTAATAGAAAAGTTAACTTTAATTAGTTGAAAAGGACTCAAGTGTAATAAAACATGAAGATAAAGGATGGCTAACGTAATTATTAAAATTTAAGGATGAAATCGGAAATTTGATACATACATGAAAGACTTTATTGTAATTTACTCTTAATTTTATTTATTAACTGGATTATTATCCAATGTGTTACACGGATTTAATACAATATATTAAATAGTAAGTAATAAATTTTATGAGTTATAAAACAATATTTTGATAAAAAAATTATTAAATTGCGTATTAAGAAGTACTTTAAGTGCTAAAATAATAATAAAAAATTTTTGTTTTAAAATAAATTATTTTTTAAAAATTTAATGCTAAAAACATCATTTATTTATAAAAAGCTTCTCTTCCAAACCTATGTTTTATAGTCTATTTATTTGTTAAAAAGCTTTTGTTTTTTTGGAAAACATGTTTTTTAGAAATATTTTTCTAAAAATGCCAATTAAAATATTTTATATATCTAAAAAATATTGATTTTTAGAAAAAATTCATACCTTAGAACATTTTAAAAGTGTGTTTTTCAATAAAAAATTATTTTGAAATTTATTATAAAACTTTTTGATATTAAAAAGGTAAATAATATCATTAATATTATAATTCTTAAATAGAAGAGATAATATAATTATATATTAGAAAAGAGAATTAAATGAGACGCTAAGAAGAAGTCAAGTGACAATTAACCTAAAATTTTGACAAATATCAAAAAGTATTTTTATTTATTCGATAAGAGACAAAGTCGATGTCAAAATAGCTGTAATTTCACACTTGAGTTTTTCCCTTCGAAGAGTACCACAACTCTATTCCCGACTTGAAATTCATAACAGACTTTAAGAGAGGATTAGCATCCCCGTTCTATAGGTAGCACTTTTTCATAATAACTTTTGTTAACTCAAGTTTTACGTTAGGATAATTTTTAGCGGCTTTCTCATTAATTATGTTATTTATCATTTTTAAACATTTGAATTAACTGTATTCACATAGTTTTACGTTACCCATCCGAACCCGTATTATGTTAAATAGTTACTCATTTCATGTTATAATTTAACTCCTATCACCCCATTATATAATAATTATTTATCAAAACCTACCCATTTGTTTTGATTTAAGTGAAGCTTGCCACCTCTAATATATAGTAGTGCGAACAATCTTATAAAATTTAGGAATTAGGTTTTCAGGAATCAATAATATAATTTGATTGTTATTAAAAAAAGGTTCTATAGATTAAAGAAACAGAAGAATATACAGAGAAAAAGAAGCTTGGTTTTTTGTTTAATTAAAGTAATCAATTCGTTTTATTTTTAGGGTATGGATATTGGTGCATAGATAACAACACTTTTTGTATTTTTTTAATATAAAAACTATTTAAAAAATATGTATGAGTAAATATTATGTGAGTATGATATGATTGATTTGAGTATGGTGTATAAAGGAGGGGGTGATGTATGAACGTTAGGACCCTGTTCTTGATGGGATTACTTGAAAGTGATCATATACCATAGGGTTTTGTTATTCACACATCCACCCCACCTATTCTACACCCCTTATATGTCTCGTATATGTCTATACGAGGCGTACAAGGGGAATTATTGTGTGTCATAATATGTTTGTGTTAATGATTGGGCTTCTATACGAGACGTATAGACCTATATGCGTTGTATAGGTCATATACACGGCTCTATACATGACCAATCATTGGGTGTCAGTGTCAATGATTGGACTTATATACTAGTAGTATAGACCTATACGTGAGGTTATACGCCGCGTATAGACCTATAATGGACGTATGGTGGGTGAGGTGTTAAGTTAAAAAAATGAGGTGTGTGAATAACCAGTCCCATACCATATCTCCTATGTTAAAAACAAATAATATTTTATATAATATAATGCTAAAATTGTATAATAAATAATATCCAAAAAATGAAATGTAAGTTAAAAATATTAAATATCAAAAAAGATAAAATTATAAATAAGTCTTTAAGAAATACCTTGGTTTTTTTTAATGAGGTTGAGATTAGTAAATGATAAATTGTTTATTTTCTGAACCATTAAATCAAGCATCATTTAGAAAACAAACAATTTGAAATAACCATTCATGAGAAAAATCACAATAAAAAACCTTTGGATTATTTAAAAGCAATGCCTCTCATGAAAATATTTAAGAAGATATCAGTAGGGGTAGACTATAAGCATTTTAACGTGTATAATTTTACCCATAAATGTTCTAAATGAATATCTTGTACGTTGCGAAAACTAATACAGCTTATTTTGAAGATTTGAATTAAAAAATAATAATAATAATAATAACTCTTCTATAATTCTATTATTAATTAATTAATTTTAAAAATGGAGTTTGAGAGAGAAACTACTTTTTTGGGGATGAAAGAGATTCATGGGTGAATATATGACTTTACCATTAGTCTTTTGCTTTTTCGAATAATATTCTATAAATGTGACTAAACATTGACCGCCTTTTTAAGCTTCCGCACTATCAAACTTTTCCACGCGCTTGCTTTAAACTAATTCATGTCAACGCGCTCTAGCTAGGCATTTGTAGGGGTACCAAAAAGGCATAATAACGTGACGGTATCATGACAGTGAGATAAAACTCAGGAACCATATAGTATTAGACTGACCACAATGGTCGTCCCGCCCGGCTAGCGGCCCCCTCCCCCGCCGCGGGGTCAAGCGGGAACACCGCCCCCTAGCCAGCGGCCCCCGCCCAAGAAGCCTCCACGGCTCCCGCTCCCCGTTGCCAATCCCTCCATCTCATTGGTTGGTTTCAAAATGGTGGGCCCCAACTCCTTTTTAATTGTTGATGATGTGGAATAGTGGGGAAGGGTTTTCAGTGGGGTGACCACTGTGGGGTTTTGTGGTTTTGAGTGGGGTGATGACGTGGCAGAAAATTTCAGTGGGGAAGGGTTTTCAGTGGGGTGACCGCTGTGGATAGTCTTATGTTCGAATCTAACAAGAGATATTCTCAATTATATAATATATTAAAATATAATTTTATAATTCTTAAATTTTAATTATTCGTCATTTATTATTTTATTAACAATTATTTTTATCAAACATACAAATTTTCATAAAAAAACTATTTATAACATATTAGATTTGTTTAACCCATGTAATACATGAGTTTAACCTAGTATATAATATAGAAAAACATTAAAAAATAAGTTTAATAAGCCTAATGATTTAAAGAAATCGTTCATTTGAATAAGATAAAGGTTTTAAAAAAATGCATTTGAACCCAAACGGCTAAAAAACCAATGGTTTTAAAAAAAGCCGTTTAAAAAACGAATGGTTTAATAAACGTATAAAATAAAAATCTTAGAAAATTAAAAATCTTAGAAAAAATCTTTGAAATATAAACTATAAAATGAAAATAAAATTGCACACATATCACTCTTTGATGTCTTATAATTTTTATTTTTCTCTCTCTTTTTGTTATTAAATAACTATATTAAATTACAATTTATATTTTCTATCATATTAAATAACTAGGTTTGAAACTCGTGTATCACACGGGTTGTAAAAAGAAAAAAATATAAAATACTTGTTAATAAAAACTTAAAAATTATTAAATGATTGAATAGTCTGAATGATAAATAAATTTAAAATATTTCTTTTAATATTAAACATATATCATTATCTAAATTTATGCTAAATTTTAATTTGAGTATTATTTTAATAAAAATTTATTTAATATAAGAGAGAAACAAAAAAATAAAACTGATGATGAATCAAAGAGTGAGATGTGTCCTATAATAACTAGGAGAGATAGACTGGAAAAATAGGCTGAGTTTAAACCATACAGTGACATATGCACAATAACTACTCTTTTATTAGATAAAGATAATTATATTAAAAATTATATTTTGAGAAATTAAATTCTAATTTGTTATTATTTTTTTTAATATGTACTTTATAGATATTTCAGTTTAATTATATTCCTTATTTCGCTTATGCTAACAGTTTATTATTTTATTAACATATTAATTTATAATACACGAGTTTATAACTTTAAATCAAATATATATAATAATAATAGTAACGAAAAAGATCGTTAATAATAATGATAAACACACTTTTGATCCATGTAGTTATTAGAATAATGTTTTAGGTTAAGGACATTTTAGTTATTTTATTAGAATTTAACATTATAACCCAACTATGTTATTATTAAAATTTAACTATGGTAGTGTTAGTTTTATGTTTGATAAATTAAGTTTTTTAATACGTATTAATGTTTTTATTGATTCCACACCGCTTTAAAATTTTCATTCATTCTATCCCTTCCTCTAAACCTGTCCACGCTTCGTCATTATCGTTTGCACATATACATGATAATACGAAAGCTATTAATCTTACCAAATTTTATTTATCAAAATTTAAATCATGATGTGTTAATCTTACCCCGTTTATTTGATACGATAGTGTTAGTTTTCGTTAGATAAATTAAGTTTTTTAATACATATTAATATAGATATTAATAATACACCCGCTTTTCGTTCATTCTATCCCTTCCTCTAAACCTATTCGAGCTTTGTCATTATCATTTACACATATACATGATGATACCAAAGCTATTAATCTTACCAACTTTTATTTATCAAAATGTAAATCATGATGTATTATCAGTGGCGAAGCTTGAAAACTTTGTCTGAGGAGGCCGAAAGTAATGGGGCAAAATTTTTTTCTTTATAGCTATGTTTTAGGCTAAAACTCGGGTCGACACATGATTATCCGGGTCGGGACAAACAATTTAAAGTTTAAAATATCAAATATTTGTTCCACTCAAAAAATATATATATGTTTGTATCAAACAAGATATAAAATGTTTAAAACGAAAAGGTGAGTACCCGGAAAAAGAATCACAATTCAACGCGACGACCTTTAAGCTCTTTAAACTCATTGATTATACACTCCGAACCAAACTTCTCAGCAATTTCCTTTACGAAGACGATTATTGAAATATGTAATGTTGAATAGCTAAGGCTCATTTTAATTTTTAAGGCCCAAAACAAGATTTAAACACAAGATTGACTAATGAACGAGATAACAACCGATACTGTGAACCCTTAAAGGTAATGTTAAAATTTACAATATTAGTTCAACTTTGTTATTTTTTAAATTCAAGAGGGGCCAAGGAATTTTATGAAGAGAAACCAAAGGGGCCGAGCTCAATACCTATAAAAATTTTCGACCGAAAACTATTATATCGAGACTTATAGCCAGAAAAACGGCAGGGACCGGGGCACCCTCGGGCCCCTTAAAACCTCCGCCAATGTGTATTATATCAACGTTAACATACGAAAACAATAGTTTTTATAACTTTAAAATTTAAAAGCAATGTTGAGCAACATCTAAAAATAATCTAAAGTTGATATCATAGTCTAAATTAACGAGGCTTTATTTATAACTTTATGTTACAAAATCGTATTATACATTATTTTAAGAAACATTTTTTACTTTTAATACCATTTAATTTTATGCTTTTTTAATAATAAACAATTGTCAATGCAATTAAACTAAAAGGTTATTGCTCTGTGAGTTTGGTGATAGTTATTTAATATTACCATTGATAGAATAGATATTATAGATAATAAATAATTTATTAAACTACATTTGAAATTAATATAAAAATTAATATTGAAAGGTATTTATTTAATCAAGATAACAGAAAAAAAGATCTAATAATTGAATTGATAGAGGGATTGTGTTGGCTTTTTAAAACCAGTACTTTGGCTTTTCACACGCAAAATCTGCCTTTGCACGACTCTCATCTTTTCAGCTCTCTCATGCTTTTAACTTTTCGCAAAATCATCATTAAATTTTTAACTATTTTAATAAAACATCTAACTGTTGTCGCATCAAAAACCAATAAAGTTAAAAACTATATTTATTATTTATAAAATGATTGCCGTAATTTTGATTTAATTTTAATTTAATGATGTTCAATTTAAAAATTAAAACTAAGAGGGTGTTTGTTTTTCTCAAAAACATCTTTCTGACCTCTTTTGTCTGCGTTACGCAGACCACGGGCAGAGATTGGAGAATACAGATTGTTTGTTTTTCAAAATACGTTTCATTAAAAAACATCTTTCAAACCTCTTTTTCACGCAGATGTGGACATACATTTTCCCCTCCTCTTCTTACCTCTTCCCATGTTTATTCGTTACCCAGCTTTCATAGATGTGGAATACACGGCCTCAACTCCACCACCGCACGCCTCAACCACCGCCAACCTCCACCGCCTTCACGAACGGCGCCCACCTCCACCGCCTTCACGAACGGCGCCCACCTCCACCGCCTTCACGACCGACGCCCACATCCACAGCAGCGAGCTCCTTCGCCCCTTACTCCACAGCAGCAGTAGCGAGCTCCACACCGCGGCATCCGCCGGTTCACCACGGCCACGAGTTCCACACCCCAGCCCCTTCACCAATCGCACCTCAATCGAAGATAAAAACCCTCCGCTGGTTAGGCAATTTCTCCAATCGCACCTCAATCGAAGATAAAAACCCTCAATCGCACCTCTGTGACGTCGATGTTCGCCGTTATCGTCTTCCAATCGCACCTCTGTGACGTCGATCTCCACTTTCGGTGGTCCGCAGGGGTTTGGCGACTATGGGGAGTGTGACGGTGGGGAAGAGTGATGGCGATGAAGAGGTTGACGGTGAAGAGGTTAAAAACAAACTCTCTTTTTACAGGGGTTTGGTCCACCTCTTCTACAAAAGAGATCTGCGACGTGGTCTGCAGACTGCAGATGTTCTGTCTCTGAAAAAACAAACACCACCTAATAAAACATGTAAATGCACAACTGTGATGTCATAAATAGAGTTTCCAACTTGAAATCAATTTATTCATGTATTAAAAAGGCATAATTTAACCAATGATCCTCAGCTCAAGTGGTTGAGGGGAGGTACTTTGTGGCTTCAATATTGAGAAGGTCACGGGTTCAAGTCCTGGCATGGATAAAATAAGGGTTCCATGCTAGGCTAGAGGGTTTTCTCTCACATATAGTGGGTTTCCTTCTATTGGGTGTAGATATGATCGGGTGGATCTATGATCCGTCAGTGATCCAAATTACCGTTCAAAAAAAGGCATAATTTATACAAGTCAAAACCATAACACTTTCTTCCCCATCAGAAATACCCACACATCACGTATTAAGCAATTTTTACATTTTAAACATGTTATTTTGTTTATTGTTTTTCTATATTTATTAACATGACTAAAATATAAGATAAATACAAATCTTACCTCTACTCAAATATAGTAGAGATGATGCTTCGTGAGAGACCCCCGACTATTATTAAAATGTGAATATCACTATGTAGTATTTATATTTTTTTTTAGAAAATCTACTTTAATTTCAACATAACTTAAACCCATATATACAGAAACATATATATATTTTTTTGTAACGAATAGATTAAAAAAAAGACTTAACGAGGAGATCTCCTTAAGTCAAGTGTTGATGTTAAAAAGTGACAACTATTGACTCAACAAAACAAAGGAAGTCAATTAACAAGCATTCCAAGTTGACATACATGACATGCTCAAAGATTTGCGTTTAGGTGGCATCCGGCAAGAGAGATTTTAAGATGAAGGAAATAACATTTGTAGAGAAGGAAAATTTGGAAGGAGTATACACATAAATATAGAGATGTTAAACACCTCGTGTTTTTGGGTTTGTGGGTCAACATGACACAAATTTGAAAATTTAATACGAAGTTAAACATGAACTAAGCCTGGAAATCATGTAATACATAAGAACACTAACAAGACATGAATATACGGAGGTTGACACGCACACGAATCATTTGCCCTATAAGTTTTTGTTTTTTACTTTTTAATTTTTATAAATAAAACATATTAATTTATATAAAAATATGACATTTAAATAAAAAATTATTATTTTTTAATTATAGTTGAAAATATACAACAAGTTACCATAAAAACATTTAAAAATAATAAAATAAAAAACAAATGAGTTAGACAAATCAACTACCTCCAAAGCCCAATACTCCAAAGAAAATTAAATGAAATACCTAATATTCAAAGTATAAAAAGTATCTATAACTTTCCTACAAAGATCTACAATCCAACCTAGAGTAGCTAGGTTGGAACACCGTTTCAAACATGTTTTGAAAAGATCAGAAGTGAATAAAGATGTTTTTTGTCATAAAAGAAAAAGAAAATGAAAACGAGGTGTGTATAGTGACGTTTGTTTTCGTCACATTTTCGTGGATGAGGATAAACCATGAATGGGTTTTCATCCAAACTTTGAATTGAGTGTTATTGTAGCAAGAATATGTTGGTTTGATATTGTAATCATGTTTTAAATAGTCAAACATGTGATTCTTACAGAAAGAACCAATAGGTAAGGATTTGGGTGTTGGTAAATCATGTGGGTTTGGGTTTATATATGAGCTTGGCAAAATTAATTATAAGTTAATGTTATGCTAACATTTTAGAAGCAAAGGTTTTGTCAAAACTCAACACACATATTAGCTCATGATTCTGTTGAACTTGAACATATGATGGAATTGGGGTAATTTGAAATTGACCAAGAACACGTGTAGGTGAAATCTTGCTCATGATAAAATGCCTCAAGGAGGTTTTGATTAAGCATGAAGTGTAAAATGGTATGAATGATAAATAAACTAGCTATATGATTAATTGATATAAACTTTTGATTAGTTGGGTGAATTAGAAGTAAAACGGGTCAAATAAAATGGTTTATTTAAATATATAACACAAGTTGTGTATTGATGTTGTTAAATCTTGTTATATATGGATATATAATAGGAAGTGGAAATGAGACTCTTACCAAATGACCCGAAAAGGAGTTGGTGATAGATGACAATACTCTAAATCAAAGTAAGTTGCCCATCTTTGTTGGATTGTAATTGTAGGATTGATTGAGTCTACAGTACAAGAAATTGTGCATTTAAGCATATACGTGATTTTATGTTTTATTAAACTTGATGTTAAAAGTCATGTTTATCATGGCTATTGTAATTGGATGGTTCACATAGGTGTGAACATTAAATTAGTTTCATGGGTTAAATTCGATTCACAATAGTGTAAACAAATCACTATAATGTAGGAGTCATGATCTATAAAAGTGTAGACACTTATTTTGCTATGTTCAAGTTTTAATTTACAATAGTGTAAACATAAGACTTGCAAAGCTAATGTTATAGATTTACAAAAGTGTGGACAAGAGATGATCTACAAGAGTGTAGACATGTAATTTGTAAAGTCAAAACGGTTACGCTAGACTTTTAGGAAATTTGACGCACAATTGTTTTTAGTGTGCACATAAATGTTGTGTTGATATATTATGATTATGTATGTTAACAATCCATATGATATGTATATGGATGGGTTAAATAAGTTTTAGAATGGTCGAAATGATAATTGCTTGTTTGTGCAATTTTTGACTCGTTTAATAAATTTGAACTATGTTTGAAATGCTTGGCATATGTTTGAATGTATGATTTGATTATCAAGACCTGTTTGATATCAAGTATAACATGTTTGAACTCATTCATTTGATTAGTAAGACTTGCATGAAATCAAATATAAGGTGATTGAATGATTATGGGTAATTCTGAAAGTAGAGTCTGGGATGCCAATAGGACGCCACCAAAAAACGCAAAATGGAGTCGGGGATGCCATTAGGTCTCTGTATACGCCACCGATAAACGCCACAGTGGAGTCCAGTACGCCACTAAGATTCCATGGACGCCCCTAGGACTCCATTTGCAAATTTTACATCGAGATTTGGATTTTTATCAAAATTGACCATTTTGGTCAAATATGCTTGAGGAGCGAGCAAGGGAACTTACTTAGTCTTTATAGACTAATGTGTGATATTTCTATGATGTTTACGTGTACAAAATAGTCGTGTGAACGTGATGGTGATCCAATTGGAACATGGAGGCTAGGTTGGTGTTTTTAAAGTTAACAAGCAAACATTTTGTTGAATGTTGTTTTAGTGAACATGTTTTGTATATATATATATATATATATATATATATATATATATATATATAACCTTAAATGTGGTTTTAATAGTAATGGAATGTAAATGTGTTTTCAAATAATAAACACAAAAATTTTTACTGGTTCCTAAACGTAAATTTATAAATATTAATTTTAAATGTCCGGATGGGACATATAGTAACTGGTGTTACACTATCTAATAAAACGCTACCTTTATGTGTAGGATGTGGCTCATCCTGCTTGATCAGTTGTCTCCATCGTCACTCTATAGTTACTTGTCTACTTCCTACCCACGGGAATTATTACCCCCTGCACATGTTAGTTTCATCCTCCACTTCGAGAGTTGACAATCTAACTTAGTTTCATACAAATGTTACATTATTATTATTATTATTATTATTTTTATTATTATTATTATTATTATTATTATTATTATTATTATTATTATTATTATTATTATTATTATTATTATTACATGTTTAACCTTATTAACACTTTATACTACTTTAATTTTCCTTATACTACTTGCCTCATATTAGATTTTGTGAAAATTTTACTCAAAGTTTATAATACTAATAAAAGCAATCAAGTAATGGAATCTTGACTTTAGTTCATTAAAAGCATTGATGAAAAATAGTTGCATATTGTATGAATTTTTTAATAATTTTATTAGCTTTTTTCTTAACTCAATATAACAAAACAATACCTATTATCACTATGATTTGTCTTGGAGTGCTTTTTTTGAATTATTGGTACTGATGTTGTCCACAAATAATGTATCCTATGATAAAGTAATCTCATAGTCTAACATCTGATTATGGGTCCAAATCATTTGCACACATCAACTAGAGGCTCCAACATACCTTGCCTCTGTACTGTTGTTGAAGTAGATAAACATGTGTTACTTGTATTGGCATGAAACTTATTTTTCTCCCAAAAGTGACAACCACAAGAAGTAAAATTCTTGTTGTGATTGCATCCCTCGATCCTTATGGTCATTGTCTATGCATAGAGGTTGAAGTTTGAATTATTAGAATATCATAAACCTAAATTTGGTTAAAAACATGCAAAAAGACATAACGCAAATATAATATCTGACCTATTTATAGCTAGATACAAAAGAGAACCTATCATATCTCAGTATTAGAGTTTGATACCGTGAGATATGTGTAGGTGTATTCTTGCAATATGTGAAATCAAATCTATCTAATATATCCTTGGCATGCTTAGATTTATTAATAAAGATACTATCATAAACTTGCTTGACTTGTAGACCAAGAGAGAAGTTGAGTTTCCTCATTGAACTTGTTTCAAACTTTGCATGCATCAATGTCTCAAAGTCTTTACAAAGTTGCTTGCTTGTAAATTTAAAGATAGTATCATCAACAAAGATCTATACCAACAACATGTCTTCCCTACTTTCTTGATGAAGAGGATCTTGTCAATTGTCCTCTAGATATGATATACTAACAGAAAGCTAGAGAGTTTCATATCATGCTCACACTACTTGATGCAAATAGAAAGCTATACATAGTTTGTACACTTTGAGGATGAAAAGGATCCTTAAAGCATGGAGATTGACAAATATAAACCTCTACACTAATTTTACATTTATGAAAGCATTTTTCTTATCAATCGCATGACCATTTATATTTCTTAAAGCAGCATAAGCCAAAAGTATTCTAATAGCTTCTAGTCTTGTAATAATTTGGCCAAAAACCTCGTCATAGGCATACCTCTTTCTTGAGTATAATCTTGTTCTAATAACTTTGCATTGTTTTTCACCGCTATTCTTCTCTTATTATTTTTATTTTTAAATAATCATGTACCAACACTACTAGAAAACACGTCTGTTTCTTACCAAATTTCGACAAAATATATCAGCTACAAAAAACCTGGTTGGAAAAATATTTCCGCCGTGAAAATTTTGCGAGAACTTTCCGACGACACTATTTCCGACCATCTTTCGATAACTTTTCTAACAAAAAAAAATTAGGATTAATTTTTTTTTGTCTATTCCGACTTGTTTCCGACAAAACTTATTTTTAAAATTTTTTATTTCCAACTGATTTTTGAACAAATATTTTATTTATTTATGATCTTTTATTATGTTTCTAGCAAATTTCTGACCACCAACTTTATTTATTTATTCATTTTTTTGTATTTACAACAAAGTTCCAACAAACATTTTCTATTTTTTTTTATCTTATTCGTCCCTACCGGTTTCCTATAAAAACGTTTCAAAAGAAAACCTACCCTAAACCCTTTATTTCCTGCTTTAAATGCATAATTATAAATGGCACAAGGTAACAAACATAGATAAATATTTTATTTTATTTATTTTATTTTTAAACTTTTGGTCGGAATTTCGTCGGTATCTACCGAGAACTTTCCGACCACTACATTTGTTGTCAATAAATTGTCGAAATTTTATCACTAAAAACAAGGGGTATTTTTGTCGAAAGATTTCGTTGTAAAATTTCAGTTTTCTAGTAGTGGAATGACCGGTTGCCCTCTTGGTAGCTCTATGGTTTATATTGAAACAACAAGAAAGCATAAAGACACTTATTTGATGAGTAGGTTTTTTTTGTTACAAGAATTCATGTAGGACTAGCCTACTTGGTTGAGGATTGCCTCTTAGAACGGAAGATCACGAGTTCAATCAATGCAATGGTGTAATTATTGTGTAATTTAGGTGGTGAATAAGATTAGCCGTTCAAAAAAAATAAAACAAGGATCCAAGGATCCACGTGGGTGCATTAGGTTGATTCTCACTATCTTGGTTTGCTCATAATGTTCTAAACAAAAAATAAATAAAAAGGAAATCAATATCTAGTAATTATCGAATTATCTATTAAACTAATTAGTATCTATAATTTTATGTTAGAAAATGAAAATAAGGTGATAATAATAGAATTAGAAAAAAGTTTCAAAAAGTGAACTTTATACCTTTCCATAAACTTCACCTTTACTTTATACTTTGTACACATTATAATAAGTTAAAAAAAAGTTGTTTTCTGTTTCTATCACAAACTACGTCTTCATAAGTTAGATGACGAAAAAGTAGGACAAATGACGAGCAAATTCTTTAGCTTTTAATCAATTTTAACTTATTTAACATTAAAATTATATAAATTATTCTCCAAACTACCCTTTGTTCTTTAACCGTCCGTCACAATGCGTGGCTAGACAGACGTACAGCTACTACTTAGCTAATACTTTTGTATTTTTTTTGAACGGCGAATGTGTAAATCGTGTGAACTCACTCTTTTCAGGCCATGTCACCAAGGTCTAATTACCTGAACCTCTCATGAACCTTCACAGCCACCTCAAGAGGAAACATCACAGGAAAACCCCTGACCCTCACATACCCCTTTTTTACTGCGAGAGGGTTTAGAACCCGAGACCTCCCCTTTTTTACTCGTTGGTTCATACTTTTGTATAATCAATAATAATCACAATAAAGAAAAACACTTCTTAGGTTTTCTAAAAAATTAATGTATGAATATACATACACACGTACATGTAGCGAGTGGATCAGATACTGTCTCGATTTACTCCGAGTTAATAAGGACCTTAGTCGAATTCAAAATCACCTTCATATGATCATATCCATATTTACATCATTTTTAATCATTTATATGAAAGCATGTTAAAGCACCTTAGGGGAAAAAAAACAAAAACATCTCGTAGGAATTTTGTGCAATTTATATGAAGAAATATTAACCATCAATGCTTGAACTAGGGGTGATAATTATTAGGCTTGTCCAAAAAGTTTCTCTCAAAACTCGTTCGACGCTAGTTGGGAAAAACTCGTTTGAATTTCGATTGGTTAAACGAGCCAAGCACGAGCCAAGCACGAGCCAAGGTGTAAGCTAGCTTGGATTGTTGCTCGCTTTGGCTCATTAAGTATAACTCAATCATGTGTGTACACATGTATTTAAACTATTACAATTTATTTTTGTATTTAAATTAATATTGTTTACCCACCAAATTATTACAGAAGTTAAATATACTATCATGTCCATGAAACACATCATATCTAGACATATCATAATATTTTGATTATAGAATCAATAAATTAATTTATATTCTAAATTTTATATTTATTTATGATAATATTATAATATTATTATATTAATGACCATAAGATACATAAATATATAATGATTACATAAATATTTGTTAACCTTAAGTCCTTCACCCACAATCTCAACCTCTCATCAAAAAATGGCAGACCCCTTGGTCTTTCACCTAAAATCTTAGCCTCTCATTGACAGTCAGCACAACACCTATTCCTCATCGGCAATTGACATAGCCCCATCCCTTCATCTGCAGTCAGCACAACGCGAACCCTCATCAGCAGGCGACACATTCGAATGTTCTAAACAATTTAATCGATATATTATAGCTTTAAGAAAAGTATTCTCTTTGTTTTAAAACAGATGCAATTAAAACATTAACATGAGTAAACACAAAAAAAAAGCATATAAAATTATCCTAGTTTGGTTCTTTTATGCCTCACACAATACAATACAAATATAATTTAATTTCAAAACGAAAAATTTGTAGAAAAAATCAATAATAAAGAAAATAAATTAATGTTGAGAAACAAAGCAAAATCATAAAAAGAAAATGAAAGGAAATAAACCTCAAAAAAAAAAGAAAAAAAAAACACGGGCAAGGCTCGAACTCAGGTTGAAACTGGAAACATTGGGGGACGAAGCGCGTAAATAAGAAACATATAAATTCCAGTATATCAGTCACAAAGATTGTAACATATACAAAAAACATTATTATATCTCATACATTACCCGATACATGAATTTTAGAAAAGTTAAGACAAAGAAATTAAAAAACCAAAAAAAAAAAAAAGGATATAGGCCAAGGGAACAGAACCGGTAATAAAGAAATCCAAATTTAGGTGGTGTTTGTTTTTGAAGAGGTAAAACGTCTGCAGTCTGCGGACCACGTCTGCAAACCTCTTTTACAGAAGAGGTGGACCAAACCTCTGCAAGAAGAGGTTTTGAGGGTGTTTGTTTTTCAAAAACCTCTTCAAACAAAAACCTCTTCAAGCTTTCCCAACCCCAACCCCACCGTCGACCAGCCACCACCGTCCACCACTGGCTTCCTCTCCAATCGTCCTCCTCCGCCTACCGTTGAGCCACCACCGTCCACCACTGGCTTCCTCTCCGATCTCCGACCACCCCTTTCCTCCGATCGAACCAGGAGTCGATTGAACCAGGAGGGGTGAGGGCGAACAACATTTTCGTAACCCTAGATGCGACGGTGGAGGTGGGCGTCGTTCGTGAAGGTGGTGGGAGGCAACGACGAACCCTAGATGCGACGGTGGAGGGGGCGCGACACAGTGAAAGGGGCGAACCCTAGATGCGACGGTGGGGGGCGCGACACAGTGAAAGGGGCGAACCCTAGATGCGACGGTGGGGGGGCGCGACTTTGAAGGGTGACGGCGGTGGGGAGGCTCGGCGGTGGGGGAAGCGGCTGTGGAGGAGGCCATCTGTGGAGGTGGCGACGGTGGAGGCCGGCTGTGGAGGTGGCGGTGGAGAGCTTGGGTTGAAGAAAAGTGAGAAGAAGTTGGGAAGAGGTTAGAAGATGTTGGTCCACGTCTGCGCCAAGAAGAGGCTGGGCAGACGTTTTTTAATGAAATGTCTTCGAGAAAACAAACAGTCTAACCTCTTCCCGCGTCTGCGCGGCGCAGACATAAGAGGTTAGAAGAGGTTAGAAGAGGTTTTTTTGAAAAATCAAACACCCCCTTAGATTTCTAGCCACAAAATTAAGTTGTCATTTGTGTCTTACAGTGGAAGAGTTTAACATAAATCAAAGTGAGGGTCGCAAAAAGGGACAAAAAAAAAGAAAAAAAAAAGGTTTTATGGCACAAGAATGAAACCCGTGACCAACAATTAAAACCTAAAAGCTTTAAGTACTACTGTACTAAACAATAATATGTATTTTATAATAGAATAAAATCATATTTAACTAAGTTGTGGTGTTAGAGATGAGTATATATATACTAATAAGTAAAAGTAGGTAATTGAGTTGACACATATCATTTTATAGTATTTTATTTAGCTTTTCTTCATGGTTTTTTTTATCATTGACACACATTATTATTTAATTTTCTAATTATCTTGTTTCTCTCTAATACTAAATAATAATAATATTAAAACAATATATTTTATATATTTAATAAAAATTTAATTATAAATATTTATTATATCATTAACTAATATATTATAAATTATTATCTAATTTCTTTTATTTAACCCATATAAAGATACAAATTTTCTACTAGCATACTATATACACCTTATACGAAAAAGAAATGGTCACCGATGAGAAGAAATCCATCATCATCTTTTTCTATCAAATGCAATTATTTATGTTTTTTATTTGCAAAATAATGATGGTAAAACAATAGCCTTTTGCTAGTGCACGCCCTCTCTTCTCTTTCACTTTACGCATTTTCATATCGATAAAAAAAAGCTCCATCAAGTATAAAGCAAAGAGAATACTTTTTTCAAAGTCATAATTGATAAAAACAGTATTTTTATTTTTCTATCATATTCTTACTTAACTAATGCTATGAATAAAAAATAAACTATTTTATAATTAATATTGTTATTGTTATATTCATATATTCATCTGCTTTCCTTTCTTGTTCAAGCTAATTCTTAAATTTAGGGGATGTTAGGTTGGGTCTGAATCATTAAGTGCTGAATAGTTAAAATGTCTGAATAGTTAAAATGGTCTGAATCATTTAGTGTTAAACTGATTAAGACTGTTTGGTTGCACATCTGAATGTTGAATGATAAGTGTGGTATTTGTGCTGAATGGTTAAGTGTGGTATTGGTGCTGAATGGTTAAGTGCTGAACTAAATCATTAAGATGTTAATTTTTTTCAAACCAAACGCGCTGAATGGTTAAGTGCTGAATGATTCTATTAAAAGGTAAACAAACAACCCCTTAGCCCAATTAGAAGAAATTTTTTCAATCGTTGCTATCACTTGAGATGTATTATAGAGGGTCTTCTCGTTTGCATAGATGTTAACTCTTAGACTTTTCTTATCACCATCTTGGTATCAATCATTTTATAGTTCTAGAATTGGTCCACTAACAAATTTCTTTGTCCTTGCATCCTTTGTTTTATACTTGCGGTCTAAAAACTCCCATATATATGGCGGTTTTTATCAAGTCATTCACATTATACAACACATCCACTAGGTTGTTCAACATGTCATTACATCATGAGAATCATGAGTGTTCCCATGCCTCTATCGCTCTCACCATTTGAGCATCGGCCTCCCCAACTATTAGTTGAGGATAGAATTCTACGTGGAAAGCTTGCAAGGTTTAAATTGATCAAGTAGACTAACAACTTTTATTATCGCCTTTTGAAGTACACACTAGTAATCTTACCTAGTTTTTTTAGCGCGATTCGTAATAATGTTTGATGTAACATCTATACTAACATATAATTTGATAATTATAAACCTTCCAACTTAAATTTAGAAAACTAATTTAACTTTATGAAAACAAAAAATTGTGCAATTTTTAATCAAGCAACACTTAAAAATGTGTTTTTTTTTAAACTAGTAATGTTAATAAAAACAATCATGTTTTTATGAAAATTGCATGCTAAAAATGGTAATAACAACTATTTAATAAACAATAAGGCTATCCAATATGGTGCAACAATCCTCACTATCACAACGTAGGACCCGTGGAACCCAATGTCGTTATTCGCGTGAGGGAGGGGCATGAGCCTTCTCATGGCGTCTATCTTCCTCAAAAAATTAAAATGTTCAACAACCAAATAAATTTAAAAATCAACTAAATAAAGCTCACAACCTCACATACACTTTCAAACATGTACATATTATTTTCAAAAATGCTTTCTTCATCTGACTTGACTGACAAAATATTCTTATGTTCGCAACCACAACCCGTAGGTGGCTACAATCAACCCCTTGTTACAACCAGCAACCTGAAGAACATGTCTCTAGTTTTAATAACTACCTAGCTAACAGAAATCTACAAGATTATTTTATTGAAAATCTAATGTAACCCTTGACATGCTTAGGCATCATGTTAGAATAAACCAAGAACTATTTTTATGAATAGTACAAGATTTGGATAGTACGGTGACATGGTTCCAGCAACCCGGAAGATGCGAGAAATAGATTTGGATTTATGTATTGCAAAAGTGTGCCGATGCTGTTTGTCAATAAGAATCGAAACCACTAGTGATATGTTCATCGAATCCTTAAAGATTACTAAGGGCAAAGAAATTTGTAAAGCTATCATTTAATATATTACCAGAGACACTTACAGAAACTTATGAGTGATTCAACAAATATACGAGGCACTAAAGGTAGACATGACTTTTCTATGGGATGTTAGGTAGCCTTGAATGCACGTATTAAGAGTGACAAACTGTCCTAATACATGAAAATGTCAGTTTGTACAAGAGGTGTTGTCTTTACCCAAGATATGTACACCAAACCAAAGTAGCCTGAACTCGATTAAGATAGAACTCAAACTCGAAGACAATATTTGGTTTGGTAATTGGGTTATAAAAAGTTTAATCATGTTAACCCCATTAACTCGAAATTACATAAGAAAAATATTAATTACACATATACAAACATAATAAAAAAAATTCTAATTTTTCTCTCACATGTTATGTTTTTCTTATGAACATGATGTTTTGTTTCTTTATTGATATTAGTACGATATATGTAATTTAGTGTTTTCATTTTAGTTTATATAAATGTTTCATACTATATGGTTTTGTGCAAATTTTATTTGACATTTTTATTTAATATATGCGTTTACTACATGCATTTGACAAAGATTATATATAATGTTCTTATTTGATAGTTTGTACATATTATTTAATGAATATCATTTTAAGTTAAATTGTAAGGTATGCATTTTAAGTAAAATTGTAATTTTTTAGTTAATATATGTGTTTACTACATGTATTTGACAAAAGATTATATGTAAAGCTTTTATTTGATAGTTTGTAATATTATTTAATGAATATTATTTTAAGTTAAATTGTAAGGTACGCATTGTAACTTGTACTAGAAAACCCTAATATTGATTAACGCGCCCTGAAAAAACACAAAACCAAATAACTCGAATCTTATCTGGGTCGGTGGACGAGTGATGTGTATCCTATTTTGTACATAATCGAGTCCATATTTGTATATATATTTTACATTTTGAGTCGTTTTTCGTTCATTTTTACAGTTCTTGTTTTTATAGCAGAATTATGTCCCGGGGAAGCAGAAACGAAGGCAAACGGGCATCGGGATCAAGTGTGATTGATCAAGTGAAGAAAATAAAGAAGAAATTGAAGATTTTGATCCAGGCGGTACGCCCCATACCAGGCTTCCATTCCAAGCGTTGCGCCCAGAAACATTCCCTGACGAAACCCTAATTTTCGCGCGTACCGCCTAGTCAGGATACATGGCCGTAGGCGATGCGCCTGTCAGTCTCAACCGCCCGACTAAATTGTCCCGCGCGTACCGGCCCATATCACTCACCCGCACTAGGCGGTGCGCCCCACACCAAAATCAGCCCTAAACCCTAATTTCATAATTCTCTATAAATCGGAAGCGATTTGAGCCGATTGAGAGAGTCTATCTTCACCTCAGAACCCTAATTCTGCCCCCTAGGAGCTGTTGGAGGGCTTAACCCTTGGAGTTTGGGGCTTGGAATGAGCTTTTGAAGTGAAGAATCAAGGAATAACTTGAGTAATTGTCTTCTTTCTTTATTTTTATCTTTTAATCAGTAGTTTAGTATGTTATCAGACCATATTTACTTTTGTTTTGGTACTGTTATGATGATTGTTGGCTAGCTCTTTGGTTATGCCTAGGTTAAAGATGATAAAGTTGTGATTTTTATGATGATTTAGACTTGATTTGTGTTTATTGATGATAATATGCTTTGTATCCAGTTGTATTGTTGATCTTTGATGAATTTTGCATGTTTGAATGATGATTCTTGATGATTGTTAGATCCACATGTGTCTAGGAATGTCTTTCTATCATTAGATTGCATGTTAGGCTTATTACCTTGTGTTTTAGGCTAGTTTATGAATTGGTGATCACTTTTCATATGATTTGACATCATTGAGGATTGTTATTCTTATGTGTGACCTAGCCTAGAAATCAAGGAGGTGATAGGTTAGTCGGTTGGTCTATTTCACTATGGTTATTTGGGTTAAATGACCCGCGAGGGCGTTGTCTTAGATTTTCTTAGTGTTTGTGTCAATCCGTGACAAAGTAGTCAACTTTACAACTCTCTAGTGTCTTAGGATACATGTGGGTGGAAAAATACGGGAGGTGATCCACCCGTTTGAGTGCAATTGCATATCGGGAAAATTCGGAAGGTAACCCGGTAGACTAGTGCATACATTACATTCTTAGGCTTTCCATGGTGACACCCGGTACTTGATCTGGGATCCATTAGGTCATTCTAGGTTTGCCTATTAAGATTCTAGTCTTCATCATTCACAAGTCAGTCCAATTCATCACTTATCACACTTTTGATTCTCAAGATCTTAGGTCGTTTTATTGGTGGCCGGGTATGAAGAAAGATGTTGCCACTTATGTTGGCAAATGCTTAACATGTGCCAAGGTGAAGGCTGAACATCAGAAACCTTCGGGTTTGCTGGAACAACCGGAGATACCACAATGGAATTGGGAACAAATAGCTATGGATTTCATTACCAAGCTACCCCGCACTTCCAGCGGACACGATTCGATTTGGGTCATCATTGATAGATTGACCAAGTCCGCTCACTTCTTGCCGATCAGAGAAACTTACAAGATGGAAAAGCTAGCAAGACTCTATGTCAATGAAATAGTAGTACGGCACGGTGTGCCATTGTCTATTATTTCAGACCGGGACAGTCGATTTACTTCGCGGTTCTGGCAATCATTGCAAAAATCCTTAGGGACAAGTGTCAACTTGAGCACCGCTTATCATCCACAAATGGATGGACAAAGCGAGTGAACCATTCAAATCCTAGAGGATATGTTGAGGACATGCATCCTAGACTTCGGTGGAAGTTGGGATAAACATTTACCACTCATTGAGTTCTCCTACAACAACAGCTACCACAGCGGATGTGCTCCGTTCGAAGCACTATATGGTAGAAACTGTCGGTCTCCAATTTGTTGGACCGAAGTGGGAGACAACAGAATCACTGGGCCTGAACTTATTCAGGAAACTACTGATAAGATTGCCCATATACAATAGAGACTACAAGCAACACGTAGCCGCCAAAAGAGTTACGCAGACTACAAGCAACATGTGCTCCGAGTTATGTTGAAAGTGTCCCCATGGAAAGGCGTAGTTCGTTTTGGGGCTAAAGGCAAACTAGCACCTAGGTATGTCGGACCGTTTGAGATTACTCAACGCATAGGTCCTGTGGCATACAGACTCAAACTCCCTGATGAACTCAGCGGAGTACACGATGTGTTTCACGTATCAAATCTCAAGAGGTGTCTAGCTGACGAATCATTGATCATACCGTTGGAAGAGATACAAATTAATGAGCAATTTCATTTCATTGACGAACCTGTAGATATTATGGAACGTGAAGTTAAGAGACTGAAACGAAGCCGTATCCAAATTGTAAAGGTTTGATGGAACTCTAAGCATGGACCATAATTTACCTGGGAGCGCGAGGACAACAAGAAGACAACGTATCCCCACCTGTTCGAGAATTAGAGCCCGACTTTGATGCTTAAATTTCGGGACGAAATTTCTTTAACAAGGGGAGACTGTGACATCTAGTACCAGATCGTCCGGCAAGTCCGTACGGTATGTGTACTTTCACCATTTACTATGTGTAAATACATGTTTGTGAATAGTGCTTGTATTAACATAATTCAAAATACAAGAAACAGTTGTATGTATTTATGTGTAAACTTAAATACTGTAAGTACAACGATCACGATAAACAATAGTTGTTAGTATTTAGGTGAAAACCTAAGTACAGATAATACAACGAAACAAGAGAAACAACAGTGTTCAAGTAAATAACAAGAACATGTCGGTTGCGATCTGATATCTATAAATGACAGGAATCAGATGGCCGATAAATCAATACGAAAACAATGTGAAAACAGGACGTTTAGTTGAGTCCGTCAGTGAGGAAACACAATTGAAACACAATTGCAGTGTTATTTCAGAATAACAAACTGACCGTGTGTTTGCGTGGGTGACGATTCACACAAACATATATGTGAGTTTAGCATTCTGAAATAATGACTGAAAGGTAGAAAACAAAAGTCGTAAAGCAAAACCATCGTCGTGTTCGTTCGGGTGACGATTCGAACGAATACGCGCGAAGGTGACGCGTTCTGACGAAACGAAAACGACACGAACGAAAATAATTTAAGAAAATAAAATGTTTTATATTTTACAATTTTGAAACTCATCAAAATTTACTTAAAACAACTATTTTTATTTAAACTACGTAAAATACACGTGACGTTCCGGAAACGCAACGAATACGCGAGCCGAGCAACAAAAACGAACCCGAAACCTCTCGGGGTATAAATACCCTAAATGAGGGTATTTCCCTCATTTCTTTCTTCTCCCTCACTCTCTCAAAACCCTAATCCCGGTTTGTGCCTCCCACCACCATTTTCCACCTTCAAACCTCCATATCTCACTCATTTCTCCACCAAATCACCTCATTCTTGAACCTAAACGAAGATCTCATCACCCTCTACACGAAAGTACAACCGATCTAGAGCCAAACCCATCTGGAATCGAGGTACGAGGCTGTGAACATCACGAAAATTAGGGTTTTTAACCCTTTTGTCACACCCCCACCCCTCGTCACCTCGTGTCTAGCCTGATGTCACTGAACCGGTTGCGGAAGCATAGTGGTGATGTCTACGAGGTGAGGGGTGACTTACTTGATCCGATATCATAAGCACACAGATTAACTTAAAGTAAATACATTACAAGGGTGTCGCAATCACAGCCACATTACAGCTACGTTTATTTAATTAAAATACTAATTATTAAAGTGCAAATGTCCCAAAAGTGCATCCTCACCGGCTATTACTGTTTACCTGCAAAAAGGTTTGAGTTTGAAACGTCAGCACAAAGCTGGTGAGTTCGACAGTTCAATTTAAAACAATATGATATGATAAGCACGTTCTCAAAAGTTCAGTTCCGGATAATCATGGGACCCGTATCTAGTTCCTTTCGGACGTCTAGTTCAGTTCTCAAGATATTACCCGTCGGTACATATCTTATTGCCTCATTATCTTAATGTCTATCATACCATTAAGAAGTTCAGGAAACAGATAACAAACATTCACACAAGGGGAGATGCAACCCTCCCAGCGAATGGGGTGTCAACCAATAGTACTATCAATGTTTTCTGTTCGGCCACACATGGGTTCACTAGATACAGTTCAAGAATGAGGACTTTCAGTTCCATGATAGAGTTCAGTTCAACCGGCAAAATCCCATGAAATCCCACAAAAGTCAAATGAAATCACACAGATATCATTGATGCATATCATATGTTCAGACAACAATTTACAGAGTTACCCCGATGTTTATAAAATAGTAAAGAGAAAAGGGGTTGTACGAAACTCACTTGGTAATATAGGTGTAGCAGAGTATCACCAAACTGATAGTACAGAGATGATTCTGCATTTAGTTATATTTAATAAGTTATTTATGTTCTAGTTTACTGATTAGATCTTTCTGAACGTTCAATGTCAAAGACACTGCTTAGTAAATCATGAACTCGATACTAATTTAATGTTATATCATACAATGTATGATAATGTAGGAACCTACATTGCATTAGATTCCTAATACAAAGTTGATGACACTCTTGATTAATCAGAATAATCCCTGATTAACCAGATAGTTAATGTTGTTGATTAGGATACTGTAACAGTTTCTAGATAATTTAATGGCTTAGGAATGATCAACCCTTGTTATTGATTACCCAAATATCATGAGATATCACAATGTAGTATCATAATAGGTGTAATAACCAGGTTTAACATACTAATCTGACTGTTATCATAAACATCAGATAATCATTCCAATAAGTATGTTAATGATCGTGATTAGTTTGAAACACTTGGATTTAACCTTGCATTTCAAGGATTAATCCAACTAATCACCTACATTGTTATAATCAAATGGATTAAACCATTATAATCATGGGTATGGTTTCATGCAAACCGGGCATTACAACGGATCAAAACAAGGATTTAACCGTTAAAACTTCGTGTTCTTTGTTTAAAATCAATCCTAGCCATCATCTAGGTAATAATCAACAATCCTAACTATGTCATTACGTTCAAAAACAAGATTTAATCAATCAAAATCAAACTAGAAGGTTTAAACGGATCATTACCTAATCAGACGGAGTTTTGCGGGTAAAATGACGATCAGAACTTGTTAAGATGATCCCTGGTGCGATCCTTGACTTCTTGTGGCTTCAGATATAAATTCAGATGGTGAAAGTGTGTGTTTTCTTCGTTTGAAGGTAGAACAGACGCAAGAAGAAGAAGAATAATCTTCTTGCATGAAATCTGATGAAATAGATCAGATTGTTGCACCGCCACATCCGTCGCGTACCGCGACCAGAAGCCCAAAAAGGCTTCGCGTACCGCGAAGTTTTTCGGGAATCTCAGATATTTTACATTCATCGCGTACCGCGGAGGATTCTCAATTCCTCCATCGCGTACCGCGATGGGTCCAGTCGACCAACACTTAGTGATTTTTCTTCATTTTTCGATTTCGGGCAATCCAGGACTCCGTTTTGTGCACGGTTTTCGCCCACGTTCATCATTTCTTTCCTGCTATCAATCTGTAACAATTACAAGTACTAGAACAATATGGATTTCTAGAACGATCAAATGTACCTACGTCATTAATGACGTAATTCTCGTATGCAACTGTCACAGTCTCCTCCTGTTAGAGAAATTTCGTCCCGAAATTTAGTGAAGACTTACATTATGACAATCGTTTTTGAGAATAGATGTGGATATTTTAACTTCATTTGATCTTCACGTTCCCAAGTATACTCGGGTCCACGTTGCGAATTCCAACGCACTTTAACGATTGGTATGCGACTACGTTTTAACACTTTCATTTCTCGATCCATTACCTCTATTGGTTCTTCACTGATCTGAAGTTTTTCATCAATATGAATCTCTTCTAGAGGTACGATCAATGATTCATCAGTTAAGCATTTCTTCAGATTAGATACATGAAAGACATCGTGAATGTTACTGAGTTCAAGAGGTAATTCAAGTCTGTAGGCTACTGGTCCAATTCGTTCAAGAATTTTAAACGGCCCTACAAATCTTGGTGAAAGTTTACCTCTCTTTCCGAATCTGAATATGCCTTTCCAAGGTGACACGTTCAACATTACCCGATCACCTACTTGAAATTCGAGTGGTCTACGACGATTATCAGCATAACTCTTTTGACGATCGCGAGCAGCTTTGATTCGTTCCTGAATGAGTGCGATCTTATCAGTTGTTTCTTGAATAAATTCTGGGCCGATGATTTGGTTTTCACCTACCTCTGACCAACAGATAGGTGATCTACACTTGCGTCCATAAAGTGCTTCGAATGGAACGCATTGAATACTGGTATGGTAGCTGTTATTGTATGAGAATTCAACAAGTGGAAGATGAATATCCCAGCTACCTCCAAAATCAATCACACAGCTTCTGAGCATGCCTTCAAGAGTTTGATTTGTTCGTTCAGTCTGCCCGTCTGTTTGAGGATGATAAGCTGTGCTCATATTGATTTGCGTGCCCAGAGCATTCTGAAGAGTTTGCCAAAATCGTGACATAAATCGACTATCTCTGTCAGAAATGATAGAGATTGGTACTCCATGTCGAGACACAATCTCATTAACATAGAGTTTAGCGAGTCGATCCATAGAATAATCCTCTCGGATGGGTAAGAAATGCGCAGATTTAGTAAGGCGATCAACGATAACCCATATAGAGTCATGATTACGTGATGTTCTGGGTAATTTAGTAATGAAATCCATAGATATCTGATCCCATTTCCACATGGGAATCTCAGGTTGTTGTAATAACCCAGAAGGTCGTTGATGTTCAGCCTTAACTTTGAGACATGTTAGACATCGATCCACGTATTCAGCTACGTGTTTCTTCATTCCAGGCCACCGGTAAAAGTCTTTAAGATCTTTATACATTTTATCAGCACCTGGATGAATAGAATACCTGGATTTGTGCGCCTCATCCAAGATAATTGTTCGAGAGTTACCGAATAGAGGAACCCACATTCGGTTCTTGAAATACAACAGTCCATCGTCCTTGGTATCGAGTTTCTTATCTAATCCTCTCAATCCTTCAGCAACATAGTTTGTAGCTTGTAAAGCTTGTTGCTGAGCTTCTTTAATTTGAGAAATTAGACTAGTTTGAATAGTCATACCTAATGCTTTCACACGTAAAGGTTTGACTCGTTCCTTGCGACTTAAGGCATCGGCTACAACATTCACCTTACCTGGGTGATAACGAATTTCACAGTCATAGTCGTTCAAGAGTTCGACCCATCGCCTCTGTCGCATGTTCAACATTTTCTGATCTAGAATGTGTTGGAGGCTTTTGTGATCAGTGTATATAATACACTTAGTTCCGTACAAATAATGTCTCCAAATCTTGAGTGCAAACACCACTGCACCAAGTTCCAGATCATGTGTGGTATAGTTCTTCTCGTGTACTTTCAACTGTCGAGAAGCATAAGCAATTACCTTATCGTTCTGCATTAAAACACACCCAAGACCTTGACGTGAAGCATCACAATACACTGTGAAGTTATCAGTACCTTCCGGTAGTGCCAAGATAGGTGCCTTGCAGAGTTTGTGTTTCAACAGTTGGAACGCCTCCTCCTGTTGAGAACCCCATATAAACGGTTGATTTTTCTGTGTCAATGTGGTCAGTGGCAAGGCTATCTTTGAAAAGTTCTTGATAAACCGACGATAATAACCTGCCAAACCCAAGAATTGACGTATTTCAGTCGGGGTTCGTGGTGTCTCCCATTGTTTTACCGCCTGAATCTTACTGGGATCAACTTGAATACCGTTTTCGTTTACAACATGCCCGAGAAATTGAACTTCTCGTAACCAGAACTCACACTTGGAGAACTTGGCATATAATTTTTCACGTGCCAAAAGTTCTAAAATTAATTTCAAGTGTTGAGCATGTTCTTGTTGATTGCGAGAATAAATAAGAATATCATCAATAAACACAATCACAAACTTATCCAAATAAGGTCTACATACTCGATTCATCAGATCCATGAAAACTGCTGGTGCATTGGTTAAACCAAACGGCATTACTAGAAATTCGTAATGTCCGTATCGGGTTCGGAAAGCAGTTTTTGGAACGTCATCATCATGAATACGCAACTGATGATATCCAGATCTTAAATCGATTTTTGAAAAGTAAGTAGCACCTTGTAGTTGATCAAACAGATCATCGATACGAGGTAGTGGATAACGGTTCTTGATTATCAGTTTATTGAGTTCCCTGTAGTCAATACACATCCTGAATGAACCATCCTTCTTTTTCACAAAAAGAATAGATGCTCCCCAGGGTGAGAAACTAGGTCTGATAAAACCTTTGTCTAACAGTTCTTGTAATTGACCTGAAAGTTCTTGCATTTCGGATGGTGCAAGCCGATACGGGGCTTTAGCAACAGGTGCTGCACCTGGAATCAAGTCAATTCGAAATTCAACTTGTCTCACTGGGGGTAATCCTGATATGTCCTCAGGAAAAACTTCCGGAAAATTCTTGACTACTGGAATGTCTGTAATTTGTTTGGGTGAAGAATTGTGCTCAGTCACATGTGCCAGGAAGGCATAACAGCCCTTCCTTAAGAATTTCTGAGCTCGCATACAAGATATGATACCAAGTTTTCTACCAGCTCGTTCTCCTTGAACTACCAGTGTATTACCGTTAGGTAATGGAATACGGATCATCTTGTTTTGTCACATAACTTCCGCTTGGTTATCAGAAAGCCAGTCCATACCAACAACGACATCAAAGCTCCCAAGCTCAATAGGAAGTAAATTGATATTAAAAAGATGATCATTCAAATTCAAGGAACATCCTTGAAAAACACTGTTAGTTTTGATCAACTTGCCGTTAGCAAGTTCGATAACATAAGGAGTTTCTAGATCTACTGTAGGCAATGAAATTAATGATGCAAATTCAGGAGAGATAAAGCTCTTATCTGCTCCTGTATCAAACAGAACTGATGCGTAAAGATTATTGAGAAGAAACGTACCAGTGACAATATTTGCATCATGTCTCGCCTCAGTCGCACCAATCTGAAAAGCTCTCCCCCTAGCTTCAGTTCCCGGATTGGCGTTATTGTTTGGACAGTTTCGTATGAAATGATCAGGGCTTCCACATTTGTAACATGACCGGTTGATTTGAGTGGTTTGTCGTGGTGCTTGATTTTGTGGTTGAGCAGGAAAGTTGCAATATTTAGCATAATGTCCAACTCGGTTACAGTTCAGACAAACAGGACATGGTCCCGTGTGATGGAGTGGACACTTATTGCATTTGGGCGCCTGCCCAGTATAAACTTTCCTCTCAGGAATAGCAGCACCATAATTTTTCACAGTTGGCTTGCTCTGGGTGATCTCAGCCGGAGCCTTCGCCTTGGTTTTGCCAAACCACTTTCGTTTGGTTCCTTTTGACACATTCGAGGTACCGACATCACTACGACTATGAGCCGTCTGAGGTTTCAAAGACAAAGTACCACTCCTTACCGCCTCATTGGTAAGCTTAGTGGTCAAAAGAATCGTATGTTTCAGAGTTGTAGGTTCAGCAGCAGTCACCATTCCCCGAATCTGGGGAATCAAACCCTTAATGTACTTCTCGATCAAGGCCGCTTCCGTAGGAAACATATCGGGAAGTAAACAAGTAAGTTCATGAAACCGATCGGTGTAAGCCAAACAATCAGCACCAATCATAGAGTGATTCCAGAATTCCTCCTGGAGTTTTTGAATTTCAGTGATTGGGCAGTACTCTGATCTAATCAGAGTTTTGAAATCATTCCAGCCCATCGAGTCAACTGTGGCTGAACCCAAAGTCTTGGCCTGAGTATTCCACCAGGTCAAAGCTGAGTCTTTCAGAGAACAGGCAGCATAAGACACCTTATGCTCCTCCAAACACTGACTGATTTTAAGTTTAGTTTCCATCTCCTCGATCCACTTTAAAAGACCAGCCGCTCCTTCTTTGCCAGTAAAAGTAGGAGGGTAACATGAAGCAAAATACTTGTAAGTACATCCCTGTCGAGGTGGATCGGGAATAATGGTAGTTGTACCAGTGGTGGTATGAGTTTCAACGTGACCACCAGTAGCATTATGTTCAACATGATCGTGTTCCCCACCAGAACCTGCGGTGATATGTGGTTGGTGTTGTGTCAGCACACCACAAGCAGATAGTTGTTCACGTACAATTCGAGCTATCATAGCTTCATTTGTTTCAGATCCGCTTGTACCAGCAGGTGGAACAATGCCTGCTCCAGGGTTCACTGGTGGAGTAGTATTTGTTTCCAAGTTCCCAGGTGGAACTACGTTCACTTCCGGATTGATACGTGGTTCCGGATTTGATTCAACATTCCCAGGTGGAATTTGATTCGGTCCAGGGTTTGTAATGTTCTTAGCAGCTTTCTTAGCTGGTCGACCTCTTTTAGGAGCCATTAATCTGCTCCCAAGCAGACAAATTCAGGTCAGTTTAAGAACATTAAAGATATAACCCGCTTTATCACATAATTTCAATCATATTCAGTTACCCTGAATATTTATATTGAAATGTGATATAAGAATACAGTATAACTACATGAATTTAGTCCAGACATGTACTCGATACACACAGATCACACAAATGTTCGTAGTTATACCTAGTCCTGTTATTTCAATAACATGTTAGAGTCTTACCCAGCTCATTGCATTGCAACACATGTTTTTAAAGATATGTTCATACAGGACTAGAATATGTTCTCACACAAGTACTTTGATATACTTCCAGTTCATGCACTAAGTGTTCATACAACCAGTATATATGTTCTCGTACAGTATGGCTCTCGTACTGTACTTAAGTAACAGCTATGTTCACAATTAGATATGTTCACAATTCAGACATGTTCTCGTACAGTATGGCTCTCGTACTGTACTTTAGTTACAGACACATTCACAATTAGACACGTTCACAATTCAGACATGTTCTCGTACAGTATGGCTCTCGTACTGTACTTAAGTAACACATATATTTGGATACAGTATTGCTCCCGTACTGTATTTCAGCAAAATACATATTTTTCAGTTCGATATATTCGCATACAGTATTGCTCCCATACTGTATTTCAGCGAAATATATATTTTAGTTCGACATGTTCTCATCTTGATATGATCATATACAGTTATGTTCTCACACAGAATTGTTCTTACACAGAATTGTTCTCACACAGAATTGTTCATAGTTCACACAAGGTTATTAGAAAAACATAATTCACACAACACCCAAATAGCACATTACACAGATCGATACATAAAACACCCATTTTATTACATTACTATCATTATTTGTTTTATACAGATTACCGAAACAACACAAGACACTACAACCAAGAAAGAAAAGAACAGAAAAGAGAACTCCCCCATCTACACACTGCTGATCTGAAGATCCCAGAATGATCTTCTGTACATACTCATCGCATAAAGTATGATAAGAAAGAAAGTATCATGGCCACCATTGCCATGACTACTGCCAGGATCATCATCCTGGTCTCGATACTCACCACTCCAAACCATGCCAAAAACTCTGTCGCTCTCTCTCTCTCACCCACATCCATCGCTCGGTCACCAATGCCACTTGCCGCCAAAATGCAGCAAGCATAATCTGTACCCATGTCATCCTCAATCTATCATCAATCGCGGTCCTCCACGCTCTAGTGTCGGTGTCCAAAGCCTTCACTTGATCCATCAAGGTCAAGTGAGAAGTGAGGATCTCTAATATGGTCATACGCGTATCCTCAACCGTAGCCTGGCACTGCTGCAAGCTCTGCTGTGTCCCCTGCAAGTTCTGAGTAACTTGCTGCAACTGTGCTCTCAGCTCTGCCTGATGGGAAGATTCTCCCACCTCGTGTATAGTGTCGGGCTCATCTCTAGGCGCCATCTGACGTCTAGGAGGAAGACCTGTCGTCTTGCGAGCTTGACCTCGCATTCGCCTCAACCCGTCCCAGACGGGAATCCTAGGAGGAGAAACACTCTGCCTCCTATCAACAGGAACATTCTCAGCAGGTAACTGAGAATGTCTAGAGAAAACGGGTGATACCGGTAATGGTGGTGTAACTGGCACAGGTGGTGGTGGTAATACTGGTGATGGTGGTGGTGGAGTAACAGGTCTGGGGTCTGACGGTGTATGTGGTCCAGCAGGGGTCGCCTGTGAGGCTGCAGATAATGCCTCACTAGGACCTGAATCTGATCCTGTACTAGAGCTAGGTGTGTCATCCAACCTCAAATAAGGGAACCTCTGATAAATATACTGCTCAGCTGGATCGGCCATCGCTGTACAATCAAAATTTCTAATCAGTATCATGACATAAATATTAAATAACAATATTTAATATGAACATGATATGATGCTTTCTCCTATTTCAGAACAACTATACGATCCTTATAGTTATCAATGTTCCGCTTGAATCAAATCAAACTAGAATGCACACGTGTTGCGAGTTTCAGTTATGCTGGCCACTCATAACTGAGATCCGTACCACCTGATTATTCTGGCTTTATTCAAAACAAGTTTTGTTCGTTAAACATGTTCGGTGCTCTCTGTGTTACTATTCGAGCCTATGGTTATAGTCTAGGTCTCTAAGTCAACCTAATTCTCTATAACCTGTGGCTTTGATACCACCCTGTCACACCCCCACCCCTCGTCACCTCGTGTCTAGCCTGATGTCAATGAACCGGTTGCGGAAGCATAGTGGTGATGTCTACGAGGTAAGGGGTGACTTACCTGATCCGATATCATAAGCACACAGATTAACTTAAAGTAAAAACATTACAAGGGTGTCGCAATCACAACCACATTACAGCTACGTTTATTTAATTAAAATACTAATTATTAAAGTGCAAATGTCCCAAAAGTGCATCCTCACCGGCTATTACTGTTTACCTGCAAAAAGGTTTGAGTTTGAAACGTCAGCACAAAGCTGGTGAGTTCGACAGTTCAATTTAAAACAATATGATATGATAAGCACGTTCTCAAAAGTTCAGTTCCGGATAATCATGGGACCCGTATCTAGTTCCTTTCGGACGTCTAGTTCAGTTCTCAAGATATTACCCGTCGGTACATATCTTATTGCCTCATTATCTTAATGTCTATCATACCATTAAGAAGTTCAGGAAACAGATAACAAACATTCACACAAGGGGAGATGCAACCCTCCCAGCGAATGGGGTGTCAACCAATAGTACTATCAATGTTTTCTGTTCGGCCACACATGGGTTCACTAGATACAGTTCAAGAATGAGGACTTTCAGTTCCATGATAGAGTTCAGTTCAACCGGAAAAATCCAATGAAATCCCACAAAAGTCAAATGAAATCACACAGATATCATTGATGCATATCATATGTTCAGACAACAATTTACAGAGTTACCCCGATGTTTATAAAATAGTAAAGAGAAAAGGGGTTGTACGAAACTCACTTGGTAATATAGGTGTAGCAGAGTATCACCAAACTGATAGTACAGAGATGATTCTGCATTTAGTTATATTTAATAAGTTATTTATGTTCTAGTTTACTGATTAGATCTTTCTGAACGTTCAATGTCAAAGACACTGCTTAGTAAATCATGAACTCGATACTAATTTAATGTTATATCATACAATGTATGATAATGTAGGAACCTACATTGCATTAGATTCCTAATACAAAGTTGATGACACTCTTGATTAATCAGAATAATCCCTGATTAACCAGATAGTTAATGTTGTTGATTATGATACTGTAACAGTTTCTAGATAATTTAATGGCTTAGGAATGATCAACCCTTGTTATTGATTACCCAAATATCATGAGATATCACAATGTAGTATCATAATAGGTGTAATAACCAGGTTTAACATACTAATCTGACTGTTATCATAAACATCAGATAATCATTCCAATAAGTATGTTAATGATCGTGATTAGTTTGAAACACTTGGATTTAACCTTGCATTTCAAGGATTAATCCAACTAATCACCTACATTGTTATAATCAAATGGATTAAACCATTATAATCATGGGTATGGTTTCATGCAAACCGGGCATTACAACGGATCAAAACAAGGATTTAACCGTTAAAACTTCGTGTTCTTTGTTTAAAATCAATCCTAGCCATCATCTAGGCAATAATCAACAATCCTAACTATGTCATTACGTTCAAAAACAAGATTTAATCAATCAAAATCAAACTAGAAGGTTTAAACGGATCATTACCTAATCAGACGGAGTTTTGCGGGTAAAATGACGATCAGAACTTGTTAAGATGATCCCTGGTGCGATCCTTGACTTCTTGTGGCTTCAGATATAAATTCAGATGGTGAAAGTGTGTGTTTTCTTCGTTTGAAGGTAGAACAGACGCAAGAAGAAGAAGAATAATCTTCTTGCATGAAATCTGATGAAATAGATCAGATTGTTGCACCGCCACATCCGTCGCGTACCGCGACCAGAAGCCCAAAAAGGCTTCGCATACCGCGAAGTTTTTCGGGAATCTTAGATATTTTACATTCATCGCGTACCGCGGAGGATTCTCAATTCCTCCATCGCGTACCTCGATGGGTCCAGTCGACCAACACTTAGTGATTTTTCTTCATTTTTCGATTTCGGGCAATCCAGGACTCCGTTTTGTGCACGGTTTTCGCCCACGTTCATCATTTCTTGCCTGCTATCAATCTGTAACAATTACAAGTACTAGAACAATATGGATTTCTAGAACGATCAAATGTACCTACGTCATTGATGACGTAATTCTCGTATGCAACTGTCACACCTTTGTTCAACCACCACCTTTAAAAACCGGTCGAAAGCCTTTTCCTCAAACTCTAGTCACCTGAAAAATGATTCTTGTGTACACCGACACCTCAAACCATTAAGGACCATGGCTAGGAGTTCATTTGAGCACCCATGGTCGATCAAGGATCTCAGGCTGTCGAATGGCCTTATTCGGCCGAATGGCCTAGGGTTGGCCGACCGAACCATCACCTTCGGCTACCTCCTTCGCCCCTCATACTTCCACTCTCATTCGACCACCACCACCCTCCTTCGGCTGTTATCTTTCGGCCACCGTCTCAGAAGGAGCCTCATTCGGCAACCACTTTATTCGACCGGCCATAGCCACTTCTTCGGACACCTGCTTCTTCGGCCATCAACAAAGAACCAAATTCAACCAGTGGGCTTAGGTGACTGGCCGGCCCAAACACAGCCCATTCAGTCTACACTGTTCAGGCCCAACAGTGTCACAAGCCACCTATTCGGCCCAAACCTCTCAGTCGACCCATGGCCACTGATTTGGCCCAACTCCAAATGGTTCAGCCCATTTTAATTAAATAGCCCAATAGTGGTCCACGCACACATGTATGGCCCACACACCCATACGGCCCAAGTGCTGCTTGCGGCCCAATTGATTGGTTTAGTCCACTTAACATTCGGCCCACATAACTTCGAATGAGATCAACACACGAAACCGAAATATCAAGGATAAAATGCATGGAATAATGATCAAGTTACTACAAAGGTGGTAATGGTTATGGTTTCAATGAACTTCATAAAACCGTGTCTTTCAAAAATGTTAACAAAGGATTTCAAAAGTAATGTGTCAAGTTCGATACAAGAACCTAAGTTATACTTATGAACTACTTTGAGTTACTAACTTACACAATTTGTTATGATCAAAGCAAGCGAAACATAAAATCAATAACACTACACATTAAGTTTAACTTAAAGTAATGGAGTGTTAGTATAATTGAGAATAAGAGAAACAAGGGCCGAATGACGACCGAGACTTCCGTGTGTTAGCCAACTCTAGGGCTAACACCTACACACACTCAAGCACGAACAAATTATACTTACAAATTGTAAACAACGTGAAATCAATACAGGATCGTGAACACAACAACAAGTACAATCAAGAGCGCGTGTATTCTCGTTTAGGCTAAGTCAACTACAACAGCTAAAAGGTGAGTTCATATGCCCCCTTTTATTTAATCTTAACTGATTTTAAACTCTCGGGGCTGAGAAACATGCTTAACTTTTATTTATTTAAAATTTTTATGTTTTACATATTGCTTATACTATGATTAGATAATATTGCTTGCTTTATTATCATTTATCATTGTATGCATGCTTGTATGATCATGATATGACAGGAACAACTAAGATGAATATGATAATATAATTTCATAACTCATCAACACAATAGAATAACATAGTTATAAGATTATACCTTATAACACTTAGTTATTCTTACAGGAACGAACATGGAGATAATCACAAGTAAACATGATGACAAGAAAAAAACACATGAATGATACGAAGATAACACATCTTCTTAATATCATTTAACACATGAGTTAAGTAAGTGTCATAAGACAAGTTCTTATAACACTTAGTTTACAACTCGATACATATTACAAGAGAACATGGAACAAGAATCATCCACCACCTGAGTCGACTAAGGGTAGTAAGACTAGTTCTTACCACAGCTTAGTGACAACATGGTGACTATATGGAATAACAAGGAATGATAATCATGATAATGTAACTTCATGATAACAACATCATTCACACAATAATTAACATTAGGTAATAAGACAAGTTCTTATTTAACTTTGTTAATAACAACGAGAACATATAACATCGACGAACACGCAATACAATTGATTACTATTGAGCTGTCTGCATTATATCATTTCAATCATGTGCCATGTACTTAAGTTTGATCAATGTAAGCCCCTTATAATTCGCTGACCAGTTAGTTTGACGTGACTAAATGATGTGTTGTGAAACACATCTGTTTTTCTATTTGTTTTTATTTAATTTCTGCACAGTTTTATTCGTTTTTAGAGTCGATTGATGCTGGTTGACCCGACTAATTTGTCGGGTAGAGATAAGCCTCGCGTAGCGCGAGGGGTTTTAGTATGGGTGTCGCGGTACGCGACGGATTCAAAAACGCAGAAATTCGTGATTTTTCAATAAAAACGGCTGGAGACGGGATTTTTAGGGTTACACTCGATATCAGACGATTGGGGGGAGAAGTTCTGGACGGCTAGAGACGATTAGAAGCGGTTGGGAGGCTCTTGAAGCGAGAGATCGAAGGATTGAAGCCCCAGGATTGTGTTTTCAGGTGTTAACCATTCAGTTTACTCATTTTTTGTTTCATTCCTGATTACTATGTGTTTCAAGCTTTGTAAACTTGTTATGATTTCTGTTTTGACAATGTTTCTTTGCTAAACATTTAGAACTACCTAGGTTTGATGATTATACATGATTGATTTTGATTTATTTCGGTTTTGGAACAATATGATGTGTTGAAACTTATTATTTAAAGATTTCGGTTTGAATAATGGATGTGAACGCGTGTTTATAACTGTTTAATGATTGATATTATACTCCTCGTGTGTCTTGGTGATTGTCTGTCACATAATAGGTGCATGCTAGATCAATTACTGTCTGTCTTTGATTATTGGGTGAATTACTGTGGCCAAGTAATTCATAGGAATGTTTTATCAGGATTTAGATGGTTTAGGTGTGCAACCGACTTCAATATCTGTGAAGTGAGAAGTCGTCGATAAGTCTTGGGTGTTAGATTGCTAATTAGAGCCTTTGTGAGAAGATCATCCTAGTTCATCTATCATTTCATGTTTACTGAGTCCAATAGAAAAAACCCAAGTTATCCATACCATTTAAGTGAACTGTGACTTTCGCGCCGTGAGGTAGAGTTTTTAACAGTTATTTCTTAGGTGTTTTGAGATTATCGTACTGTGAGGTAGATAATTTAGCGGATATTTCATAAGCAGTTGGATGACTTGTGAGGGAAATCCATTCAACCGATGGTTTAACGGCTTTTAGGACTTTTAGTTGACTATCCTTGAGAAGGGTCGAGGGTGCTCTAAATTTCCTTTGAGTTTAGTATCATAAGATCCCGGTGTCACATCAGTTCCATTACCGATAGAACCTTGTCAAGAATGTATATGATTCGAGCCTAGGTAGTGCTTTTCCTCCTCTGATTTAGTCTTTGTTTGCTCGTCTGTTTTTTTTCGAGAATTGTTCTTTATAGGTATTCCTAGATTGTTAGCAAAACCCCCTTTTCAATATTAATTTAAGTTACATACATTTGTATAGATAAGTAATTGAGTCTTAGTTAGCGTAATCTGTAGAAGTCTTTGGGTTCGATATCCAGACTTACTTTAGCTTTACTATTCTCGATAGGTACACTTGCCTGTCGGTAGCTTAGGTTTTAGAGAGTCTAGATTTATTACTTTGTGTCTATTTTAGAGTCGGTTTTTAGTTAGTTTTATAGCTAAGCTCCGTCAACATCAAGTTTTTGGCCCCGTTGCCTGGGACTTCTTAGTCGATTGTGCTTACTAGTTCTTGTTCTTATCTGTGAATATTTATTTTGCCCAACCGCAGCTGGTAAAACCACATTTCCTCCTCGACCTCGGTCGAGTGTCTTACATTTCATCCTCGACATCAGTCGAGTGTCTTACATTTCATTCTCGACATCGGTCGAGTGTCTTATACAAAAATAATCATTTCTTTCTCAACCGCAGTTGAGACTTTAAAAACATTCGTTATATCTCAGCTGAGACTCTTAAAATCATTCACTTCTCAACCATCGTTGAGACTTAAAACATTCTTTGCTTTAAAACATTCTTTACTTGAAAACATTCTTTACTTGAAAACATTCTTTATCTAAAAACATTCTTTACCTGATCTTAATCAGGTTAAAATCATTTTCATACGATAACTTTAACACATTCTTTTATCTGACCGTAGTCAGGTAAATCAATCACCTTCATACAATAACCTATTAAACGTAACCAATGCAGAAATACAAGTTATTAGCAATTCCTAAAGCCGAGGCTAATTGGGAATTTATTGTAAGTCGAGCTTTGAATTAAGGTGAGTTCTATGAGCCCTCTTTTACTGTTTTAACGTTTTAGGTCTGATGTGCATGCATGATAAATATCTTTGAAATGATTGTGAGTTCTTTATAGCCCTGTTTTAAATGTTTTACCATTTGGGCTGATATGCATGTTATAAAGTTATTTTATGAAATGATTGTTTTACCTGACTACGGTCGGATAAAAGAATATGTATGTCGGATTAATCAAATAGTTAATGTTGTTGATTATAATGCTAAAACGGGTTCCTAGACAGATCCATGGCTTAGAAATGATCAATCCTTGTTATTGATTAATTAAGTGTGTTATCAACCTAATATTGGCTTGATGACTTTCAAGGCAATGTCTTTGACATTGGAAGTTCAGAAAGATTTAATCAGTAAATTAAAACATAAATAACCTATTAAATGTAACCAATGCAGAAATACAAGTTATTAGCAATTCCTAAAGCCGAGGCTAATTGGGAATTTATTGTAAGTTGAGCTTTGAATTAAGGTGAGTTCTATGAGCCCTCTTTTACTGTTTTAACGTTTTAGGGCTGATGTGCATGCATGATAAATATCTTTGAAATGATTGTGAGTTCTTTATAGCCCTGTTTTAAATGTTTTACCATTTGGGCTGATATGCATGTTATAAAGTTATTTTATGAAATGATTGTTTTACCTGACTACGGTCGGATAAAAGAATATGTATGTTATAAGGTTATTGTATGAAGGTGATTGATTTACCTGACTACGGTCAGATAAAAGAATGTGTTAAAGTTATCGTATGAAAATGATTTTAACCTGATTAAGGTCAGGTAAAGAATGTTTTTAGATAAAGAATGTTTTCAAGTAAAGAATGTTTTCAAGTAAAGAATGTTTTAAAGTAAAGAATGTTTTAAGTCACAACAACGGTTGAGAAGTGAATGATTTTAAGAGTCTCAGCTGAGATATAACGAATGTTTTTAAAGTCTCAACTGCGGTTGAGAAAGAAATGATTATTTTTGTATAAGACACTCGACCGATGTCGAGAATGAAATGTAAGACACTCGACTGATGTCGAGGATGAAATGTAAGACACTCGACCGAGGTCGAGGAGGAAATGTGGTTTTACCAGTTGCGGTTGGGCAAAACATGAGCACTGCGGTGAAAGGAGCCGCTTATGTGTATGATGGTTTAAATGATTTAAACCATGTTATGATGTATGTTAAGAAGTCTTGTACCGGTATGAGCCGTCAATTTCGGTTGATGGTTAAAGAGTCATGTGGAAACATAGGCCTGCCGACTGTGTGTCGCCAGTTCAGTTAAAGAAATCTTAGGCATGCTTGAGTTATCAGCTGCGCGTTGATAGTGTTAAAGAAATCTTATACATGTATGAGTTATCAGCTGCGGGTTGATAGTGTTAAAGAAATCTTATGCATGCATGAGTTATCAGCTGCGGGTTGGTAGTTTAAGAGCCTTGTGCTGCACAAGCCTGTTTGACTTCAGAGTCAGCAGTTGACGGTGAAGTTCCTTCACCGTATGAATGATATTATGATGATATATATGTTGTGTAATTATGTTATGATGCTATGTATGTTATGAAACTATGATATGAGAACAGGTATGCAACGTATTTAAACTATGTCATGTGATGACATGAATGAATAAAGATTTTTTTCTAAGAAATGAACTTAAAACTCACCAGCATAAAGCTGACTTGTTTTACATGCATGTCAGGTTGAGCAGGTTATGATACGGATATGATGGCTCGTGGCAAGACATGAGGACTACCTACTCAAAAACTGGCATTCCTATTAAGGATAATGTTATGTAATGATTTCCGCTGCTATAGTATACGACTATTGTACGGTTTAAGAACTATGCTTTTGATGTTTAACCAACCGAGGGACTTCCGGGGGAACGGGGCCTCTCAAGTTGGTGTTTATTTTGATTTTCAATTTTATTTTATTTTATTTCTTTTTGATTAATTTTTTTTGTTTATTTGCAGGTTTGGTAGTGTATGCCACACTTACGTTCACACGGACCGCCATCTGAGCTTTGTTTGCCATCAAGGAGCGATTCGCGAGACTTTTCTGAAGGTTCTACGAGCTAGGTAAGTGCATCCACTTCCATTTCTGCTAATTTTTCTGAGCATACACCACTTTCTTCTTCTTCTTCTTCTTCTTCTTCTTCTGTTGCTTCTCCTCATTCCAGTCCACGCTTGCCTTTTAATCCACAAATGGCAGCGCGTCGCACTGTTCACCAGCAGGCCACTACGGGTTTCATGGGGCTTAACAACCCCATTACTGTGCCAAACATAACGAATGAAAATTCGTGGCAGATTCCTTCTTACATCATGACAGCCATTAACAATTCTCAGTTTAATGGACGTGATGATGAAGATGCTCCCGCACACCTTGCTAGGCTCACTCGCATCTGTGGTACCTTCAATCTTCAAGGTGCTACTAATGATGCGATTTTTCTACAGCTTTTTCCTTTCTCACTTGCGGGAAGAGCAGCTACTTGGCTTGATTCTCATCCGCCAGGCACTTTTACCACTTGGGCTAGCCTTCGGGATGCTTTTCTTAAAAAATACTTCCCACCTGCTAAGGCCACCCGCCTGAGAGATGAGATCCATTCGTTCCGAATGGCCCCTGATGAGCCCTACTACCTTGCTTGGGAGAGGTTTCAAAACATTCTAAGCCGATGCTCCCAGCATGGTTTGTCTGAATGGGCCCTTGTAGAGAAATTCTACAATGGGCTCACATATGAGACTCGTGCCAGATTTGACACTTCTGCAGGAGGCCACCTCATGGGTAAGAGGGATGTGGCTGAATGCAATGACCTTTTTGAGAGTTTTGCTCAGGCCGAGTATGAGCAGCGGTCTGCAAATAGGAATTCAACTCCTATCACTAGTTCTTCCTCGTCAATGAGGGGTGTTCATCATGTGAACACGGACACTAGTGTTGCTGCTTCTCTTGAGTCTTTAGCTAGGGATGTTAGGGATCTGAAGATGAGAGTGGATAGATGTGAGATTTGCAGGGGTTAAACTCCCAAGTGTAGAATTTGTAGAGTTAGTAGTTGCCTAATGTTTTTGGTGTGTTTTTAGTTTTTATTTTTCGTTTTTTTGTTTTCGATTTTGTGTGTTTCAATGTGTTTTGCAGGTTTCTAAATCAATTTGATGCCATAAAGATGAATTGGAGCCACCAGGTATGTATTTCTTTGCCTTAGAATGTTTTTAGGATAATATGTTGTTTTTGGGGTGAAATTTTTTGGCTAAGGCATGAAAATTCCGGAAACTCTCTGGAAAAAAGACCCCGTCGCGTCACACGACACCCACAGGGCCATCTGTCACGCTACACTACAGATTTGGTCAAAACGTGGGTCAAACATCCGTCGCGGTACGCGACGGCCATTTGAGAATCTGTCGCGGTACGCGACGGGTCTCTGAGTTCTTCAAAATGTTTAAAAACCCTAGTTTTCAAATTTTACCCCCCAAATTACCTCTCTTACACCGCTTTCATCAAAATTTTTCAACCACTACATACCCAATCAACCATCTTTCACACCATTCCACCATTTTCATTTCCATTGGCGGGTTTAGCACAAAGGCGAGGTGTTCTAAGTCGATTTCAAGGTAAGGTGGCTTTCTAATTTCATTCTTGTCGCATTGGATTGATGTTTTTCAAATTCTTAGTTAGTTCTTAATTTTCTTTGGTTGATTTGTGTTTTTCTTTGTTCACTCTAGTAAATGGTAGGGTTGGTTTCTGTTTGGGCTTGACAGTGGATTCTCTGATTATTATCTTCTGGACGGATTGACGCTTGTTTGATATTTGTCTTTGTGTAGATCTTATGTGATTGTTAGTAGCCTGCAAAGCAAAAAAATTGTAGATTGTGGAGCTATGTGAAAAGATTGGCACTTGACAGTCTTCTCTTTAACCAGCTAAGTCATTTTCATTTTTAATTTCTTTTTCTTTTTAGTTTCTTTTGGGTTTCCTTTTTCTCTACATTGGGGACAATGTAAACTTTAAGTTTGGGGATGAGAAACTTAGTTTAATTTTAATTTTGTTTTAGTAGTTAGTTTTTTATTTTTAGTTTAGTTTACTTAAGTTCTCGAGTAAAAATTTTTGAAAATTTTTATTTTTATTTCTGTTTTTACATCTTTAGCTTAGATCTTTCTTGTTCTTGTTTTAGTTGGTTGCAAAAGCATAATGGGAAATGATAGGAAAGTTGGGTTTTGTGGTTTCATGCATGGTTAACTTGTTGGTTTGGGTTTTATGCTTTGGTTATGGGATGTGTAGGTAGGCTCAACTGATTGTATTCGTCCCGTAGGATTGGTATAATTTCACTTAAATGCATGAATTTCATGGGAAACGTCTTTGGGAGTTTGGAATTAATGAAACTGTTTTCTAGTCATAAATGAATCTTTGCATAATAACGGATTAGAGTTTTGAAAATCTGATTTTTTGTTTGGCACATAAGTACTCTTTTTATGAGAATAAATCCGAGTCTTAAGGCGCCTCCATTTCACCAAATAAGCTAAGTAAAAATGAAAAAAATAAAAAGAAAAGAAGTTGAATTAAAGACTTATGTGTCACACGCAGGGTTGCAGCCTGGTTGAAACACCACTAAGTTAAATTCACTGGATTGAAAAATAAAAGAAAAATTCTCACGCTTCCATCTGTTCTCATTATAAAAAATCATATTTGAGAGATTTCTTGTTTGTTTATATGTAAGGATGACTTGAAAGCTAGAACCCAGGTTTGATTTTATTTTAGATTTTCTAAGTGTGGGTCTAATGAAATGAAATGTAGAACATTAACATAATACACCATGACTAAGGGATTTGAATGATCAGTATGGGTTTAACAAGACAATAATACCTGCAATCTTTTCCGAAGCATTGAATTTTAAATTGACTCTGTTTAATTGTGTAGAAACCATTTTATCTAGCTATGATCCCAGATTTTTGCATAAGCCTTTTTCAGGGACGAAAAAGAGATAAGTGTGGGGATGTGATGTGTTGTGAAACACATCTGTTTTTCTATTTGTTTTTATTTAATTTCTGCACAGTTTTATTCCTTTTTAGAGTCGATTGATGCTGGTTCTTCACATTTCTATAATTTGATGTTTGCAGGTAATAAACATACCATTTTGGCACAAAAGATCAAGAAAACGAGCTACCGGGTGGAAGAGATCAGACCCAAGAATAAAAGAAGAAAAATCTGGAAATATGGAGTTATCGCGTATCGCGAAGGTTTTCTCAAACCCTGTCGCGTAGCGCGACAGGTGGAAATTACATTATTGCCCTTTTTAATGATTGCGGGTTGACCCGACTAATTTGTCGGGTAGCGATAAGCCTCGCGTAGCGCGAGGGGTTTTAGTATGGGTGTCACGGTACGCGACGGATTCAAAAACGCAGAGATTCGTGATTTTTCAATAAAAACGGCTGGAGACGGGATTTTTAGGGTTACACTCGATATCAGACGATTGGGGGGAGAAGTTCTGGACGGCTAGAGACGATTAGAAGCGGTTGGGAGGCTCTTGAAGCGAGAGATCGAAGGATTGAAGCCCCGGGATTGTGTTTTCGGGTGTTAACCATTCGGTTTACTCATTCTTTGTTTCATTCCTGATTACTATGTGTTTCAAGCTTTGTAAACTTGTTATGATTTCTGTTTTGACAATGTTTCTTGGCTAAACATTTAAAACTACCTAGGTTTGATGATTATACATGATTGATTTTGATTTATTTCGGTTTTGGAACAATATGATGTGTTGAAACTTATTATTTAAAGATTTCGGTTTGAATAATGGATGTGAACGCGTGTTTATAACTGTTTAATGATTGATATTATACTCCTCGTGTGTCTTGGTGATTGTCTGTCACATAATAGGTGCATGCTAGATCAATTACTGTCTGTCTTTGATTATTGGGTGAATTACTGTGGCCAAGTAATTCATACGAGTGTTTTATCAGGATTTAGATGGTTTAGGTGTGCAACCGACTTCAATATCTGTGAAGTGAGAAGTCGTTGATAAGTCTTGGGTGTTAGATTGCTAATTAGAGCCTTTGTGAGAAGATCCTCCTAGTTCATCTATCATTTCATGTTTATTGAGTCCAATAGAAAAAACCCAAGTTATCCATAGCATTTAAGTGAACTGTGACTTTCGCGCCGTGAGGTAGAGTTTTTAACAGTTATTTCTTAGGTGTTTTGAGATTATCGTACTGTGAGGTAGATAATTTAGCGGATATTTCATAAGCAGTTGGATGACTTGTGAGGGAAATCCATTCAACCGATGGTTTAACGGCTTTTAGGACTTTTAGTTGACTATCCTTGAGAAGGGTCGAGGGTGCTCTAAATTTCCTTTGAGTTTAGTATCATAAGATCCCGGTGTCATATCAGTTCCATTACCGATAGAACCTTGTCAAGAATGTATATGATTCGAGCCTAGGTAGTGCTTTTCCTCCTCTGATTTAGTCTTTGTTTGCTCGTCTGTTTTTGTTCGAGAATTGTTCTGTATAGGTATTCCTAGATTGTTAGCAAAACCCCCTTTTCAATATTAATTTAAGTTACATACATTTGTATAGATAAGTAATTGAGTCTTAGTTAGCGTAATCTGTAGAAGTCTTTGGGTTCGATATCCGGACTTACTTTAGCTTTACTATTCTCGATAGGTACACTTGCCTGTCGGTAGCTTAGGTTTTAGAGAGTATAGATTTATTACTTTGTGTCTATTTTAGAGTCGGTTTTTAGTTAGTTTTATAGCTAAGCTCCATCAACATCACTAAACCGACGATAGCATAGTGGTACCATAGGTTTGACAAACCTCTAGCTTGTAGGGCTAGTATGTTGATCGTATTGATACATTGGTCGGTAACGTATGAACGGTGACAGGGCGACTCAAGTCAGGTTCTGGTAAGCGACACATGGTGATATAAATCTACAGTTATAATTGTAATTAATCCATCGTTACTTGTTGACTGGTAGACTGAGGAATTTATTCTCTCAAGTCATAATACTAGTAACCGTTTCGATGAGGTCTATGGTTACACAAAGTGGTAGGGGTAAATCGGATGCATTGTAATCTGATTACGTAAGGATTGCAATGGATTCCTTTTAGGCTTTATGCGCTACAAGTTGAGAACAAATAACAATTGGTTAACTAACACTCTTAATATTTAAAAGTGATTAACAGTTAACCCCACACGTAATAGAATAATACAAGGATCAGATTAAATTAATCTAATATCCTTAATACATAAAAGGGTTATCAATACTTCGGTTTGATAACTAAAACCCTATTGTTATATTATTCTACACATGATTTGACAGGTGATTAACAAACGAGATGAACAGGTGAAATGGAAATGGATATCGATAGTTGTATTGCAAGTAGTGCGGAGTTCTAGTAGTTATGTGGTGGGATGTTGGCTAGGGCTTGGTTCCCTTACAAATGCCCTATATATAAGCATAACTACTAGGATGATATATTACTTGTGAATATAACTATTGAGAAGCCATTGGGTGAATGGGTGAAACAAACAACATACAAGTAACAGAAATTACATTGTGATTGTGCATGTGAACAAATCAAGGTTTTCAAGTACCATATTTATGAACTCACCAACCTAGTGTTGACTTTGTTTAAATGCATGTTTTCTCAGGTGACGAACAGGTGTAGTTACTCATATGCAAGAACTAAGCTAGTGGACTTTTAGAAGACCTAGCTTCATTTTGTGTGGCATACTTTTGAGATGACAAAACAGTGAATCATATTTTGTATATCTTGTACAGTTACAAGATAGAAGCCACAGTGATTCTTTTGGTAGAATTACTTAGTTAAATTATGAACATGACTATGTAATTTAACTTTGTAATTCTGTATTGATGTCATGTTAGCATTTCTCATTTATATCTCATGTGCTATGTAAACAATCTGATCATTTCGATTATCACAAACGATATTGCGCCCCGAGAATCTTCCGCCCGGCGGGAAAGTCGATCCTGGCCGCCGGTTCGGGGTGTGACATATGGTGTCAAACCATGAAGAGTTTATGTTAATAGTGTTGATGCTAGTTGATTAACTAAATTACCTAAAATTGAAAATGCAAACTTGAAATGGGAATTGCCCATTTTAAATGGAAAAACCGAATGAGATTATTGAAGCAACTAAAATTAAATGATTTGTAATCCAAAAGTAAAAGCGAATCGCACCCGTTTTTTAGTTGAGTAAAGAATTAAGTAATCTTACGTTTTGACCCGTTAAGAAATCACATAGACATGATTTGTTTAGATTTCATGAAAATGGGTCATTGCAAATCAAATTTTTGATTTTGTAAATTAATTGATCTAAAGCAACTAATGATAAATCCTAGATTCCCGTTTACAGTTACCAATTGGACTTAGTAATCCAATCAACATTCATCATTTCACAATATGAAACTGAAAAATGATGAATCTTCAATTGAATAATTAACACAAATCGTTCAACCCACTAAAAAGGCAAATGTACAAACATAAATGGATCCAAAATTTATTAATGTGTAACACCCCGACTGATGGCGGAAACATCGAGGTGACACAAAGTGTAGATTGTTGATAGCACAAGGTATAAAGTTGTAAATAACTCAAACATCTATTACATTGCTTCAAATTCTCAAACCCTAATTGTTACATCATTTCAATTCTAATACATTAAATACAAATTAAATGTAAACTAATCCAAGCCTGTTAATATAGCTAACTTGTCATTTCCACTCGAAACATGTTTAAAATCAAGTGTCAACTACAATAGTTGGTGACTTTCATAGCTTTGAATACTCACACCAAAATATGTTTACAAAAATGTTATAAATGACGTCATATGTGAACACAAAGCATAATGAACATAGTAAAATGAATTAGCAAGTAAAGCAAATCAACTAATGTTAACAAATAATGTTTGACCTATGTTTAGCATAAAAATGCTTAAGTAGTAAACTATCACCGCGAGCCTCCCCCGAAGGTTAATCAAACATCGATGGGATGGTCAGTCCAATAGATCTATCATAGTCACTAAATGTGTGTGATCAATGCCTATTCTTAACTAAAGTTCACAAACCATAAGGTCATTAGCTAAGTTCACATGAAAATGCTTGTTAAGATACATGTTTCACCCCAAAAATAAAGACAATAAAAGAGGGGCTATGAAGTAGACTCACCTCAATGTATGAGGTAATCTTTGTAATGTGTGTCAAGTATAACTCAATGTATATCCAACGAGCTCAAAGTTCACCTAAATAGTCTATTAGACATAATGTTAACATAACTATATCTTGCTATGGATTTATCTAAGGTCTAAATGAATCAACAAGTTCGTATTGTTTTACAAATTATAATCCATTATGATTTATTTGTTAATGAGAATCATGATGATGTTGTATAGTGTTTTAAATTTATAAATGTTGACTTAAAAATACTAATTTAAAAGTTTAAAATTATTATGTGTTTACTCAAGAATTATTAAAGTTCTTGTTTTGTGTTTCTAATATTAAGTTAACATTTTAAAAAAAAATTCAATTAAAAAAAATATAAATAAGAAAATAAGTTATAAAACTTGAAATAAAATCTTTAAACTTATTTGGATGCAAACTTATATTTTATAAAGTTTGTAATATGTACATAACGTAATTTATAAAAATAGTTTCATAAACATTTTCTATAATAAAAATATTTATATTATAAAATGCATAAAATTGTATATAAAATATTAATAACATTTTAAGTATTTAATTTACTTAAATATAATTATTTACTAAAGAAATAATATATATATATATATATATATATATATATATATATATATATTTGCTACAATGACATTTATATATTTTTATTAAAAATGGTAGGGTTTAAATAAAAAAAATTTCTCTAAAAACAGAATTTAAAAATAAGTTTTAAAATAAAAGTTACGAACAAAAAGGAAAAAAATGGTTCAAACCGTCCAAGAGTAGGTTCGAACCCGGGACCACTTAAACCACCAACATATGCATTAACCGGTTGTTCTAGAGCACTGCTTGCGACAAACAACCGGATTAAAATGTTTTAACCTAACCCACACATACATCCTATTTCAGATTATAAACCGTAAACCCTAGTTCATCCATCGATCGAATTGGCTTGATTTTGAACCCGATCGATTACAAATCGTTAGGGCTTTGATTTGTTATCCAGAAATGAGTACAATGGTGTAAGAATTACTTATTGGCGTTCAAGATTCAATAGCTTTCCATTGTGGAACAGATGACGACCGACCGAGGTTTTTAAACGGCTTGATTCGTGATTTTTTGAGATTGTAAATACGTTTTAGGTGCACAGAAAGTTTCGTGATGATGGATGGGTTGTTTTGGTCGATTTAATTTAGTTTTTATACACGTTTGGTGAGGATTTAAATAACCGGTCGTGTGTTCTTGATTTTGGAAACAATTCTTGATTGATATAGCTGTAAATTCGATTAATTATTGATTAGTATTAGTTAACGCGTCTGTAACATCTGTGCCGGAATCGTTACCGTAACAGTAAGTTGCACAGTAACTCAAGTACAAACTACATGAACTATGTATATACTATTGACACATGATGCTAAACACTAAACTATTATGCTATGGTTCTGAAATCTGAATTAAACCTCATGGTTTAACGGTCAGGAACACATCAGACAACACTGAACAGGTACACACATACTTGATTTGATACTATTAGGTATAAATGTGTGTGAGGATAAACAGAACAAAACCATAACAGTTGTTGTTACAGAATGCTAAACCGACGAATTATTCGTATAGGTGACGATCTGTACGAATATATCTGAAAGTGTAACGATCTGAAATGATGACTAACGAGTAGAAAACAGAATCAGAAAGTGGAACGTATGATCGTGTTCGTACAGTTAGCGCTCTGTACGAAAACGCGCGTAAGTGACGTTTTCTGATGAAACGGAAAACGAAAAACGAACGATAATAAATTAAGGAAATATAATATTTAACGTTTTACAATTTTGAAACTCATCAGACTTTAATCAAAGAAACTTTTATCTAAAACACGTAAATAACGCGAGTTATCGAAACGTTCAAAATAATTAGTTACGATAAATAATTTAAGACAAATAAATTTTTAAGATTTATTTGGAATCACAACCTTGAAAACGTAAACTAAACCCAATTTTTATTTAAAATAACTAATCGCGCGCGCGTACGTTCTGGAAACGCAACGGAAACGAAAGACGAGCAACCGAAACGAAAGACGAGCAACCGAAACGAACCCGAATACCCTCGGGGTATTTAAAGCCAAAATAAGGCTTTTACCTCATTTTCTATCATCTTCCTCTCTCTCTAAACTCATCCAAGCCGTCACTCTCTCTCTCTCTAAAATTCACACCTTCCAATCACCATAACTCCTCCAATTCTTGGTGAAATCTTGTGTCTTTGGTGTCCACGCGAAGATCTCGAGCTCCTCTACGTGGAACTACAACCGATCGGAGCATCTAGCCGCTGAAACTCGAGGTATGAAGGCTTGAATGTTTGAGAAAGTAGGGTTTTCATTAGCTTTGATCGACCCACACACATAACCGGTGTGGAACCCTTGTACACACGCATCCTACACATCGCAAAGTTGATACTCGCACCACAACACCATAGGAACCACCAAATCAGGGCTTAACAGCTCGATGATGAGGTTGAGATGCAGGGTTCGTGAGTTACACAGGCGGCGAACTAGTTGGCTGGGACGAAGGTTGGCCGAACCTACACACTTTGGCCGAACCCTTGTGGCTACGAACCTCCATTGAACGAACCGGCTGTGAGCCACGAACCTCCAAGCTCGACGAACCTTGCATGTGACATGGGTGAACCTATCATCAACACCGAACCACCAGCTTGCCGAACCCGCGATTCCACGAACCTTCCCTCTGCCGAACTAAAGTCACCAGCTGCAAACCTCCTAGCCGAACCCTCTGGCCATACTTTCAGCCTCACGAACCCATTGGGACTAAACCTAGCCGAACATGTTGCATGTTTAAGCATGCATGGAGCCGAATCCACCTTGTTTCCCAGCCGAGATCAATTATAGCCCAATTAACACCAACTCGGCCCAAGGGAAATTGAGTCGGCCCACACATTAAGGCCAAGGCCATTAATTTGGCCGGACAGGATGGTCCACACAGCTCATGCGGCCCCAAGGACCGATTTAGCCCATTTTATCACAGGCCCAACACTGTTATTCGAAGCTGGGCCATACTTGCGGCCCACAACATACCTAAACGACCCATGAGGCTTAACTGGCCCAAAATACTATGGTTTAGCCCACCCTTATTTGATCTAGTAAACTCTCGGCCCAATTAACAAACGCTTAACCCATAACATTCGGCCCAAGACTTATTGATCGGCCCAATTGGGTTAAAATGCAATCTAGTATTCGAATTAAAGTGTAAGAATGACATACATGGGAAATGGGATTGGTAATCTCATGTCTTATGACAAAGGTGGCACATTATGACACCCAATCAAGATTTAACCTTAAATCAATGATGAAGTGTTCTAAATCTTAACCTAATTAAAGTAATTGTTACTAAAGCCAATAACAAATAAACGGGGCCGAATGATGACCGAGACTCACAAGTGTTAGCCAACTTTAGGGCTAACACTTACACACATACACATCGACTATAACTTACACTGATAAGTTACAAACAACATGAAATCAATACAGGATCGTGAATATTACCACAGACACAACAACGAGTGCTCGCATTCTAATTTAAGCTAAGTCAACCACTTCAAACACAAGGTGAGTTCATTTGTCCCTTTTCAAACATATTTGTTTTTACCTCGGGACTGAGAAGCATGTTATACATTTTAAACAATTATTGAAATGTTTAATAAATGCTTTTATACTTATTCACGATGCTTATGCTATAAACTCAATGCTTAAACTACATGCTCGATGCTTATGCTATAAACTCTATGCATAAACTATACGCTTGATGCTTACGCTATAAACTCTATGCTTAAACTATACGCTCGATGCTTATGCTATAAACTCTATGCTTAACCTATATGCTCGATGCTAAGGCTTTGAACACTCACGCTAAATGCTAATACTTGATACACTCGTGCTAAAGGCTAACACTGTATACACTTACTCTAATTTCTAATACTTTATACACTTATTTTAAAAAAAAAAGTTAATATCTTATACTCTTAGTCTTAATGCTAATGATGTTTACACTTATAATTATTTGCTTAAAACTCTCGAAACTTTTAAATGCATAAGAAAGACAAATACTAAAACTAGGAATGCTTTTGAAAACTGTACTTATGTAAGCTTGAAAACTTAAACTCAGAAAGACTCACTTGCTCAAAAGGCTATAAAGACTGAAATACTTGAAATACTTGAAACACTTGAATGCTCGATGTGCTTGGAATGCTTGAAACACTTGAATGCTCGATGTGCTTGAAATGCTTGAAACACTTGAATGCTCGATGTGCTTGAAATACTTGAAACACTTGAATGTTCGATGTGCTTGAAATACTTGAAACACTTGAATGCTCGATGTGCTTGGAATGCTTGAAACACTTGAATGCTCAATGTGCTTGGAATGCTTGAAACACTTTAATGCTCGATGTGCTTGAAATACTTGAAACACTTGAATGCTCGATGTGCTTGGAATGCTTGAAACACTTGAATGCTCGATGTGCTTGAAATACTTGAAACACTTGAATGCTTGATAAACTTGGAATGCTCAGACAACAGGTTGATTGACCGCCGCGTGTTGACCTATGTGTCAACCCCTACTAGTCATCAGTAAAACTATGGGAATGCTCTAAACTTGTATGCTTAAGCTATCGGACATCGTAAGACAGACTGATTGGCCGCCGCGTCTTGACATTGGTCAAGCCCTACTAGTCAACAGTGCTCTTCTTTGTCAGAATCATGTAAGACAGACTGATTGGCCGCCGCGTCTGGACAGTGGTCAAGCCCTACTAGTCATTCAGTGTTCTTCTTGATTCATCCATGGTTATGACGAGTGACTAGGATGATTTTGGTTTCTTCTAGCTGACTTTGTGTCATCTTGAAGACTCCCTTATCAAAACACCGATGTCGCGAGTCATATTCAGTTCCGTTATGGATGGATGCTGAATTCCTTAGGGTGTTCAACTGTCCATAATGGTAACTCTCAAAACTTGATACTCAAATACTACTTTGTGCGTGTTGAAACTCATAATCAGAACACTTAAAGCTATGATGGGATTTGATGGTAGGTAAGACTCTTAATTATCATTAACAACAGTGTCATATGTGGATTAGTATGTGGTGGGATGGCGTCTGGGCGGGTTGTAGGCTCGACCCTTTCGTATGCCCTATATATAAGCATACCGAGTTGGATGAAACAGGTGATGTTAATGAGGTTAAGGTTTTACCGAAAAGGTTTGCAAAAGCTGTTTTTCAAATACTAAAATCATATGAACTCACCAACCATTGTGTTGACTTTGTTTTCTTACATGCTTTCTCAGGTGACGAACAGGATTAAGCTAAGGCTAAGGAATGCATACTAGGATGCCCAGTTAGAGGACCTAGTATATTTTGAAAAGCACATATTTTGATGAACGCTGTGAAGCTATTTTGATATCTTGTACCGATACAAGATAGAAAACACCTGATTCTTTTGATAGGTTTACTTAGTTAAATTATCAAACATCGATATTGTAATTTAACTTTGTAATCCTAGTTTAATATTGTATTGTGCTTTAGTTATTCTCAATGTTGATGCTATGTAAACAATCTGATCATCACGATTATCACTCACGATATCGCGCCCCGAGAACCTTCCGTCCGACGGGAAAGTCGATCAGTTTCCACCGGCTCGGGGTGTGACAGCGTTAAAATCCTTTCCTTTTTGATCTCCATTGAGCTGTAATCACGATTGGACAAGCTGGATTTGAATTAGGGCCAAAGCTGGGTCATGTATAAGGTAGATAGAACCATGGGTGAAGATGGTGATAAGTTTGGGAGATTGACATAACAGCCCCCTCTAGTTTTCTTCTACTTAATAGTTCTAAAGTTGACAGAATTAACTCTTAAGTTTAATAAACAATGTTTTTAAATTGTTATAAAAAAATTTATAATTTACTTAAATTCCTTAAGCTAATATAACTAGTTTAGTTACGTTTTTATGACATTTTTAAATTTTATATAGTTAAAACAAAGTTATTTATAATATTTACTTAAAGTTTATGATTAAGGTCTTTAAATCTTTATAAAGGTTTTATTTATTTAACCGAAATGTTTTTGTGATTAAAATTTTATAATAAAAATTTATTTGTTTGTTTGAGTTATTTATTTACAAATAAGTTTCTAAATTTTATAAAACTTATTATATGTTGATAAATATCTTTAAAAATATGTAATTACTTTTCCATTTATGACTTGCGAAATTTTAATTTAATTACATACATACATATACATACCTATGTATATATATATAGATATGTTTATTAAAGATGTTCAAATTTGTTTTCTCATTGGTGTATATATAACTATACATATGTAAATTTCAAATGACGTCGTAATTTATTAAATATAATTGTTTATTGCAAATTTCAGGAATGTTACATAATGTGTGCATCCACTCATAGATAAAGCGATAAGAAAACCTAACCCAAACTAATTGTTCAGTTAGGTGTGATTACATGTGATTTGGTCTTAAATCTGCATTCTAGATTGATTTGATCTAGATTCAGGAATCTCTGATGTGAATAAATGGTTAATTTGTGATTTCCTAAGCCCTTGAACTCCCCAATGTCATAAAAAGTCGTCCCAAAGGTTGATTATTCGAAAACCTAGGTTTTAAGGCTTAAATAGGTGGCAAAATGGAAAAAAATTCGCGAAACCCGCAGGCCCCAGCGTATCATACGCGGCCCAACGTATGATACGCCAACCTTTGCTTCTCTACCTCATTTTCTCTGTTGTATGCGACCAATATGACAAACTTATACGTCACTTCAAGAAAAACTCTGTTTTCTTCTATTTTGAGCTTCCATACTTTCCTTTTTACGTATCCTTTAATCCTTGATGTTCCAAATCACCTAAACATTATCTGAAAATCTGGAATCACAAAAGTATAACAAAAATCATTGTATTCCATCCAATTATCTAATAAAAACACACGATTACGCATATAAAATGCATGAAATTACCCAAACCATCATGTATGATTTTCTGTAAAGTTAAAGGACAATGATTTGCCACATACTCCTCATATTGATTTATACATGATGTACAAGTATGAGGTTCCGACATCTTGTAGTTTTGAATGACCAAAAGTAAAGGTAAATGACCCGTATAGATTTGTACGTCACGTATAGGGTTTTCCTAAATGTGACGTATAAATCTATATGGGTCTTTTAATCATTAACACATGTATCACGAGACGTTTTATTCTTTAAAAATATTAATAAATAAGTTCGTTTGTTTACGACTCATTTGAGCAAAGTTTTCATATATTTTGTTAGAATTCGAACGATAAACTTTATTATTTTGCTAACATTCATTCCATTAAAAGGATGTTATTTTGAGACGAGAACTTTCTTCTTAATCAATTTGCTGATGTTTAACGGGTGATAGAAATCTATTGGTTTTTGAGGAGGAGCCTGGTGTGTAATCGTGTCATACTTTAAGTTGAGCAAGTTTGCTAGATCTGAACAAAGTGTAAATAGAAAAATATATAATTAATAAAATATGAAGTAATTAAACGAACCTAGTGATAGCGTGAAACGACATTTTAGAGATTGAAGAAGGGGTGCGTATACACAATAATATATAAAAATATATTATGGTTGCACCCAAAAAATTCCACTTTTTTTAATATATAATACGGGCCATGTTGTCCTATACGGATCTTATAGGGTTTCAATTAGGAAACCGGGTTATCCCACCTCAAAATAATATTATGCCCCGTGCCGTACCCATTGTCAAGCAAACAAATGTAAGTGGAATTTAGATTGTTGTCCTATGCTTTTCGTATTGTCCATACAAGACATAAATACTGATGTAGTGTTAAAATATGTTTTTGATTTCTTGGAGGTCACCGGCTCGGTTGTTTATGGCCGCGCTTTACCTGTTCTTCTAGGTTAGTCGGGTATTGAGCATGGGCGTAGGTACTTTTTAGGGACTGATGTCCCCTAACAACATCGATTTTTATGCGTATATGAACATTTAGGAATGGTGTATTTTAGTGACATCATCGGTTTTGGACTAGTGACAGCACTGGTTGCAACGACTCGTGTTGAAAGAATTTTTTTTCTTAAATGAAGCACGTGAAAAAAGATTGTGTGAGAAGATAAGAGATGGGTATCTTAATGATTCTAACGTTTTTTATATTAAAAAATGGTTATTCCAACAAGATTCTGTTCGAATATGTAATGCAACGTTTTTAAAAGATGAAAGCTAATAAGTAGCAACTCTAAATATTTTTTTTTGTTAATTTATAAAGACTATCGAACTTATATTATATGTTTTTTTAATTTTTATTAATGATTTTTATTTGATCGCCTTTTAATATGTGATGTGCATTATCCGGCACAAACAGTATAACCGACCTGAAAAATTTAAGTCTGGTAGTATAAAATTAAAACATACAAATATAGTGACATTATTGAAAAAAATCCTGGTATTGAAGAATTCAAGGATTTACCACGCAAATCAGATAGCTAGCCTCACTTTAAAAAAATTGATTTGTGAAAAAATAAGAAAAATAAAATACGAATGAAAAGAAATAATAAAAGAATGAAAAGGTAACGTAAGAGCTTTCCTTTTCTGGAGTCAGAGAAAGAGTCTTTAGTTTCAGCTTTTCGTAATAAATGCCTCCGGCAAAACCTGCTTGTACTTTCTGATGTCCAGTTGTTACCCATACTTCAAATGACAATAATACCCTTCTTTTCCATCTCTCTCTGTTTTTTTTTCTGATCGTCGTAACATTTGTTTACTGGTGCACGGTAGTAAAATAATCGTATTTATCGGTCCTAATATCATTGGGTTTATAGCCTAGTGGTACTTCTTGACCACCAGCAATGTAGGTCTTGGGTTCGAGTCTCGCCTAGAGCAAAAAATGTTCTAGGTGAGCTACGGGGTTTTCTCAGTGTGAGTTTCTCCTAGATGGTGTTGTTGTTCCTTGATTCGGCACTCGCCAATGCCCGGCTTTAAATGTTTACTGGGTTTGTAGCGGTCTGTGGTCGCAGCGCGTGGGTTGTTGGGCCCGAGGACTCGTTTAGCTGTTCAAAAAAAAAAAGTATCGGTCCTAATATTCATACATTAGTTCTCTTTTTTATAAACAATACTTAAATTAAATCAATCATATTATATTTACATAATTTTTATTTATAAATATTTTTTAATATTAAAAAAAATACAAAAGTGTTGTTTTTCATATACAGATGTACCAATATGCATACCGTTAAGTATTATCTAATTTTCTTTTCTGATTATTTTATTATATTTTTCTTCACATGTGTAATAAATTGGTTACCAAACCTAGTAATATATAAATGAAAGTTGTAATTATGTTTTTAATCATTTTCATTGTCAAACAATGAAGTTTATTTTACATCAATTGTTAATGTTTTATTTTAACTGTAATTCAAAATATAATTATTGAGTACTTGAGTTTATTAAATTTCATTTATTTTATAATAATTGGGAAAGATTTATTTTTTAAACAGCTAACGCTAAGTACTACTGTTTAAATGGCACATTGACACCACCATTTAAGAAAAAATCCACACTGAAGACACCCTAGCTTAACCAAGAGCATTTTTTTGCTACATGTTATACTCGAACCCAACACCTTTCATTCAGGACGTCAAGAGGTACCATTAGGCTATAACCCTTTAGTAGGGAAAGATTTAGAGTTAAGTGTCATTTTAGTCCTTGTGGTTTAACAACTTTTGTCATTTTCGTCCCTGTGGTTTGAATTTTGCCATTTTGGTCACTATGGTTTCATTTTATTGCCATTTTCATCTCTATAGTTTGATAAATTTTTCCATTTTAGTTCAAAATTTTAAATTTAATTAGACTAAAATGACAATAAAATGGAAACCATAGGGATGAAAATGGCAATAAAATGAAACCATAGTGACCAAAATGACAAAATTCAAACCACAGGGACTAAAATGGCAAAAGTAGTCAAACCATAAGGATTAAAATGACATTTAACTCGAAAGATTTATTTGCCTATGACTTTTAATATTTTAATTTTATAAATTAAGTTCATATTAACTGTCTAACATGCAATCCTTGTGTTTGGTCGTTACACGTGTAAGTTAATACTTTTACATGTTTTAAGATATTTTGAAATTATAATAATAATAATAATTATTATTATTATTATTATTATTATAATTTTTTTTATTTTAATTTTGTTTGAATGTCGACGATCATACATACCATGTATGTTGTCTTAATAGGCTCACTGAGTAGAGGTAAGACGCGGCCATACCAGATGCGCGAGAACCCCCGGAATGGGTAAACCATCGCCTCTAATTGGTTCAGAACCCAAGATTAATCTTAAGATTTATTACTCACCGGGATGTACTTTAAATCAACCTCTCGGTCATAATTATAAATATTATTGAAAAAATAATATTGTTTTCAAAATAATAGTTATTGTTACAAATTCTTTTGTCCGAGATAGATGTAAATATAATATGTTTCAAAATTTTATCTAGATACAATTTAATGTAAAAGAATTTTATGTAAATAAATAAAGAAACTTAATCCAAAGAAATATCGTTTAAAAAACTTTGTAATCACAAATTTGATATTAAATTTCAAGAAATTTGATTATCGAAATGATATAATATTTTGTTAAAATCAAGCTGAAATTGATAGAAAGAGAACAAAGATTATAAATGATACAAAATTAATTAAAATTAATATTTAACTTATATAATAAAAGTTTAATAATTATTACATGTGATTTAGAAAGAAAACCTAAGAAGGAAAAGAAATGTGATGTGATCCAAAATTTTAACAAAAGTCAATGCAAGTTAAAACATAATTTAAAAAAAAACATATTTTAGTTAATGGAGGGGATTTAATATTAAGATTTTATGCTAATTAATGAGATTTAATGTTAATGGATCGGTCATATGTGTCTTATGTGGTGATTGTAATCAATCTATTTCTCATATATTCACCTCTTGCTTCTTTGCATCTATGATATGGTCAGGTATCTCAAGTTGGTGCAAATTGCAGCTGCCAATCTTCGTTTTTTCGGTAGAAGATCTATTAGATATGCACCTAATGGCCGGGTAACCGGAATGTTTGGAAAAAAGAAGCTTTTAACGCTATCATTTTTACATCCTTTTGGTGCATTTGGAAGGAAAGAAATGAGGCAATTTTCATGGGGAGGAGACGCTCATATCGTAGTTTGATTGAGGAGACTAAAGCGACAAGTTACTTATGGGTAAATAATCATGCAAGGTGGGGTTCAATCTCCTGGGAGGAATGGAATAGTTTTGTCTTTTAATTTTATGTTTGTTGTTTAGTGAATATATGTATTTGGTGTACTTTGAGCTTTATCATCTTGCTGGCTCGTTTTTTGGGTGTTTAATTGAAAGTCGCCGTCCAAAATAAATAAATAAGTAGTCTATCTTTGATGTTTCACCTTTAAATAATTGATCTCTCTCCAAGATGAGCGCACATTTATTTTTTTTTCCTTTTTTAAATAGCAACGATGAACGGATTGAATAAAACTTGACGGTTAGCAGGAAATTAGCCCCTAAAATAAAACAATATTGGTTACGTACACCAAGAAAAAGAACCACAATCAAAACATGCAAATGGAACCACGAATATGGCGTAAACAAACAGACTTGAACACATACGCATATACACATGATACATATGTGCATACTATGTCAAAATCATGTGTATTTTACGAGTTGAAAAACTAATATATTATGTTTACATATTTGGTAACAAAAAGTTACGTAACTAAAAAACATGCAAATTGCACAATAAATTTTAATCAAAATCATGTAACTAAAATATAATATAATTTAATAATGCAACATGTTTTCAAAATATGTTTAAAAAAATTTCATGTATAATTATAAATTACGTTTTAATTTTTAAATTTTTTTCAAATATGTGTTATCATTTTTATGTAATTTAATTAATAAATTTTAGTTAAAATAAAGAATAGTTATTCTTCTTTAAAACACTAAAATTAATTTGACTTAAAATTTATATTAAAACATACAACATAGATTTTTAAAATTACTTACTTTTTATTATTTCAATATAGTGTATTTTTATCATTCAAATCATACAAGCATATTAAATGCTTAAAAACTTTTAAAATCACTCATAAAAAACAATTAGTATCATTAATTTTTTTTTTTTTGAATATTTCAAGAAATATAAGTTGATGACACTTAAAAGAATTAAATAAAAGTTGTTACATAAAAATATAAGTTTATTTAAAAGCTACATAATTAATTTCATTTTAAATACAATTAATTAATAATATATTAATTATTATACATATTATAATTCATTATATTTAATTCGTAACTGTATAATAAATATAGATAATTAAAGAGGAGAAAGAAGCGAGAAAACAAAAATTTAGATGTTATAAAATGATGACAAATGATCACAATTATTTTTATGTATTATTATTAATAGATGTGTTTTTTTTCTATTATATATACCTTTACAACTTTATAATTTAATTATTAAACATTATTAACTATCTTAATTAAGTCACTGGATTTTTTTTGTCTTGATTTTGTTATTAAACTTATTAATGTAAATAACATGAATAAGTGCCACCCGTAAGAGAATATCGATTAGTTTGGAAATTTATTTTGTTATTTGTTTGGAAATTCTTAGATTTATCGTAATATTTGAAAGAATTTTAATCTTTGTCAAAAGAATTGGAGTTTTGACGATGATGTTTTGATGATTGTGTTTGACATTAGAATAACTAGTTTAGGAGTAAGAATTCATCTTTTCCAACCAATGTATTAACGTTTGACTTTCGAAAATTTTTATATTTTTCGCATAACATGCGTAAATGTTGATGATTTTAGATAATTTTTAATTTAATATTTTTTTATAAAATAAAAATATCACCACTTAATATATAAAATAAATTAAATATGTAGAAAATTAATGACCTAATCGAGACAAAAAGATTCAATAACTTAACTGAAACAGTTATAAAAGTTGGTTATTTGTATAAATTTATCTCTCTCTCTCTCTCGATATATATATATATATCTTATCTTATCTTATCTTATCTTACTATTATAATAAATAAAAATATTTTTTGCCACATGTCACATTTTTAAATTAACATTGCCAAATGTCATCTTTTTATCACTTAACTCATTATCTCTCCTATTTAATAATTAAATTATCTCTCTTATTAGTAATTATAATATTAATGATATTATTTAATTTTTTTAATACTAAAAATAGTTTTTAAGCTAATTAAAAATCAAATTTTTTTAATAAAAAACACCTTAAAAAAGTTTCTAAAATGTGAAAATTTTCTAAAAATTAAAATTTAAAAATCATAAATTATAAAAACAAATTTTAAAAAATTGAAATAAACTATAAGACATAGATTTTAAAGAACATGATTTTTAAAAATAAATGACATTTTTTTAACCGAAATGCCTAAAAATAATATCTTTAAAAACCAAAAGTTACAAAAATGATAGGAAATATTACAATTTTAATCTATTATGTTTCACGATATTTTCAAATTAAATCATGTAACTTTAAAGATTAAAAATTAGTACCTTATCTTCTTGTTATTGCAACATACATATTTCTGACAAAATAAAAAACTGAAGGTTTTAAAATCAGTTAGTTTAAAACTTCAGTCATAACACATCAAGGAGTTCGGGTACTATTTATTAAAGTTTTTATTTATTATTTTATTACTTAAGTAAATATTAATATGTATTTATTCATTTATCTCAAAATATCGTTGTATAATTTTTAACTTTTTATTATTAATTACTTAATATTTTATATTAAATTCGTGTAACACACGGGGTCATAATCTAGTATATATATATATATATATATATATATCTACTATACCTACTCTAATAAAAGAGTATTTTTAGGAGACACGTGTTACCTCCTAATGAAACTTGAAAACTATTTTTCCAGCCTCTTTTTTCTAAAAATATTAATACTTTTTATTAATTAAATTATACAAGTAAATATTAATAATTATAAATCTTCTTATTATAAAAATTTACTTATTCACTAAAATTAATTAAGTATAATAAAATTTTAATTATATCTTATATGAATGTATAATATTATAATTATTAAATACTTATTATTATTTGTTATTTATAATTTTTAAATATTTATATTTCTTATTTAATTAACAGTTGATAAATATAACATAAAAATCTTTTTATAAACATTGTTTATAACATATTATTAATGTTCAACCCATGTAATACATGAGTATTTAGGCTACTATATATATATATTAAAATGAGAACTAATAAATTGTTATAAATAATTTATAATGGCATTTTAAAAGAAAATAAAAGTCATTTTACTTTTATTTTAAAGTAAAAAATTTGTGAATATAAATAGTTATTTTAGTTCTTAACTATTAGTTATTAATTTAACATCTAGTGTGTGTACAAGGGAGAGTTTAAAAGAAAACTCTTTATTTTCAAGAAAACCAAGAAAACTATTATGAGCCAATCAAAATATTTCCTTTTAGTTATTTCTATTTAAATAAAAAAGGTTATTTAGTAATTTTGGTAACTTTTAATTTTGGTAATTATCCTTTTACTTTTAAATTTCCTTAAATTGATAATTATCTTTCAATCCTAAGTTGATTAATATTGATCCTTATCGAATTGAATGATCTATATTTTACGTCAAATTGCTGCAAAATATTGACATGATTTTGTTGGATTTTTTTTTGTATTATTCGATTACAGATTTCTAGATAGGACATTTGCAAATAATCAATTCAATCCTAAATTGATTGATGCACTGTTAGTTTAGCCTTTTTTTTAAATAAAAATCATTGTCTTACAAATCCACACACATTCTGATTTGCACAATCTGTTTGAAAAAGAAGTATAAATACAATATGGATATAATCTATAACCATAGAAGACACAATAGTTCTACTAAATTATCTACACATACTATTGCGTCCAATTACACACTATGGTCTAGTTTGTCATATTTCAAATGAGTTATTACTCCCTGGCACATAAATTAAATAGACATATTGGAAATTATCCCTTTGTAAGACATAGAAAATGAGTGTTTATTTATGTGTCAATCAAACATAAACTGGTATAACAAAATAAATCATATATGTTTATATATATATGTATATTAGTAAATCAGGTCTAATTGTTATATTAAGTAAATTATCAAATTTATATACACATTCAACATAACTTGCTACATGAGATAATTCCTTAATTTTATTCATATATGTATAAAAGTTATTGATTGTTAACTAGTTATATGATTAAATGTATGTAATCAGGTATATAAATGTAGCCAGGTAAATAATTGCATATATGTAATAAATGTAACCAGATATATGATTACATATATGTTACCAGTTATATATGAAATCAGTTACAAGATTACATATATGTAATCAGGTTTATATGAAACCATTTATATAATTATATATATGTAATAAGCTATATATGAAACTAGACATATAATTACATATATGTAATTTTTTAATTACATATATATAATTACACTAGGTTATAAACCCGTGCATTACACGGATTTAAAAAAAATTATGTGATTTTATAACTATGTTTTCATATATTTACATAGTTACTAAAACTAATAATACTTGTTATACATTTTTATATTAATAAACTTTAAAAATAATTTATAAAAGAATGTTCTTAATATATATATATATATATATATATATAGGGGAGAGATATTCTACAAAGGGATAAAAGCTTAAAAAGTGTAGGAAGCCACAAAATGTTGACACGTGGAAAAGGAGGCAAAGGGTAAACATGTCAAAACCAAAAATGAACCTACACATGCAATTTTCACTCATTTTTTTAAACGTTCGTAAATTTTGTATACGTTAATATTTTCTAAAAAAAATTACACCATAAAATCAAGCGTTTTTTATCTTTCTAATGAGTATAATATTAATATATTTTTAAAAAAAAAATTAAAATAGCGTCTTAATTTTTATGGCGTTTTTTTCGAATATTATTCAAACTAGACTTTTATGGTGTTTTTTTAAGACGCATCTGTACGTTTTATGGTGTTCACGTTTTATGGTGTTTTTTGAGATATATTATGGTGTTAATATTTTATGGTGTTTATGGTGTTCGGGCATTAATGAAACTCAAACAGGGCATTTTATGGTGCTTTTAAAAAACTAAAAACACCGTAAACACTTAAATGTGTATACTGTGTTTTTAACTTAGTTTTATGGTGTTTTTTTGAGATGTTTTATTGTGTTTATAGTGTTCACGTTTTATGGTGTTTTTTCAAGTTATTTTATTGTGTTTATGGTGTTAACATTTTATGGTGTTTTTCAATTTATTTATGGTGTCAACATTTATGGTGTTTATGATGTTCAGAAGTTAACGAACTAAAACAAGGCGTCTTATAGTTTTTTTGAACACCATAAACATCTTTATGGTGTTTTTTTTTTGTAACGTATATATACATTTTATGGTATTTTTTGAATTATTTTATTGTGTTAGCATTTTATGGTGTTAATGATTTCCAGGTGTTAAAGAAAATAAAACAGGTCATTTTATGGTGTTTTTTAACTTAATTTTATGGTGTTTACTTTTCATGGTGTTTTTTCGAGCTATTTTATAATGTTTATGGCGTTAACATTTTGTGGTGTTTATGTTGATCGAATATTCATGAGATCGAAGCTAAACATTTTATGATGTTTTTTGTGTTCAGTGATATGACCATCCCAAAAACACCATAAAAACGCAACATTCATATACACCAATTTAGGTCGTTTTTTTTATATAACAATATTATACTCGTTGAAAAGATAAAAAAACGCTGTATTTTATGGTGTAATTTTTTTTAAAAAATAATTACGTACAAAAAAGTTATAAACGTTTAAAAAAAGTAGGGGAAGTTGTTAAAAAGTCAACAATGGCTACAATACCCATTATACCCCTCCAACCACTTAAACTCCCCCTTAATTCTCTCAAATGAGGTGACACCCTTACAACCATTCATCTTAAAAATCAATGACTAAGATTTCTTCCTACACTTTTTAAGGTTTTAACCCTTTTTAGCCTAACCCTATACTATATATATATATATATATATATATATATATATATAACATTAGGCATTGATGTTATTCATTATTATATTATTAATTATTAGTATTAATTTAGTTTATTTATGTAAACAATGTATATTACTAATAACACCAATGGTGACTTTTTATATTTAAAAAAATTATTTTTGAAATAATAAGAGGATGCCACGTGGCATTTTCTTGGAATCGATTATTATATAGGAAGATATGTATCATAAATTTTATATTTTGTTAAAAATATTCAGTTTTTAGAATGAAAAAAAATCAAATTTCTTTGATTCAATTTTTTGAGTAAAAAAATCTAATTTTTTTTTTCAATTAATTTTTTACATAAATTTAAAAAAAGAAGAGAGGAGAGAGAAAGAGTAATTTTAGAAACTTATTAAATATAGAAAAGAGAGAAAAAATGTGCTTTTACTATTATACCCTTATGGTTTACAATTAAATTCTTTAATTATCACTTAATTACAATATTACCAACATATGATCGTAACAGTAGATTGTTTAGATCAATGGTGGATATATGGTTTTCTTAGTTTTTTAGAAAAGGGAAGTTTTCTTAGAAACCCTCCCCTATACATATACTAGTCTAGTACCCACGCGTTGCAACGGAAAACACAACACTAAAGTTGGATATTTTAAATGTTTGCATGGTTCGTTCTTGAGTCATAACCATAACAAAAATAATTTTTTTAACTTGGTAGTTAACTAAAGCTGACTTTAACTACTAACATAAAAGACCAAATGCACCAAAAATGTCAAGAATTGATTAATTTGTTTTGAAGTGTTTTCTTTTATAACCACTCTATCTCACTTAAATTTTTAAAATCTACAAATGTGTGACAAAGTGAAAACACAAACAAAGATCTAGATTATAATTAAAAAGTTGTACCATATGGTATAAGAGTTGTAAACTCTTAATTTTAAGATATTTAAACAAATTACTATTTTGTCCTTTTAATCTTCCTATATAATAATTGATTCCAAAAAATGTCACATGGCATCCTCTTATTAATCCAAAAATAAATCTTTATTCTTATATTTAAATTAAATATAAACCCACAATTAATGTTATTAATAATATACATTGTTTGCATAAAATACACTAATAATTAATAACACAATAATAAATAGCATCTATGTTTAATGTAATACACACAAACATATTAAGAGCATTTTTTATAATTTTTTTTTTAAATTTTCTAATAGTAAAAACGTATAACTAATATTATTATTTTAATTAAGTAAATTTAAGAAGACATAATTAAAAAATACACAATTTTTATCTACAAACTCGTGTAATACACATGTCTATAGCCTAGTATGTATTATATAGTAGTATAAATATATATTTTTAAGCTCCTGTTCTAATCCTACACTACTCCATCATAATTTTATTTCACATCTTAAGTAAGGTTTATACATAACACCTCTTTAGCAACAGATACAAGACAGTCCTAAGCCCGCGATTGTCATATATACGTATGTATTTATCACACCAACAAACAGGAATTGAAGGCACCAACATGTTACATATATCTGGGAGATGTCTTACTTTGAAGTAGGGTTTCTTCCTAAGAGATAAGTTAATAGCCCCACTAAGACGCACAAGCCTTTTTCATATCATAACCCTATATCCCATGCCCCCACCCACATCAATATCACAAGAAAAGGCAATGATTCAAAGTACCCTTAATTCTTCTTTTCCTTCACATAAAGATTGCTTTGGTTGAATCCATTCAAATATATATAGATTCCTCTTGTTATCGCTCATCTAACATTATGCATCTTTCCAAGACAATAAATTAAAACTCTTATAACCTTTTGAATTGGTAAACTTGTGTTAAAATTAAGTGTCTAATTAAATAAAAAATTTTCCATGTCGTATGATTAGGCGTTCACAAGAAAATTAAACACAAACTTGATCATGACGTGAACCCAAAATTATTGCCATAACCCAAACACAACACGAATATTCTTGGGTTGACTAAGTATGATTCTATTGACCCAAAATTTTTAAGTTTTAAATTTTAATTAGGATATCAATACTTTAAATATGATGACATATTTAGTTCAACCTGGAAATAATTGACCCTATCATATATGATTTGCCCAAACTCGTGAATTTCATGTAGGTTTGTCGTGTTTCAATCTAAAATTGTGTTCAACCATAAATTAATCTTAACCCTATTATATATGATTTACCCAAACTTGTGAATTTCATGTAGGTTAGTCGTGTTTTCATGCCAGTTAGAAATTCACACCCACCTTTACGTACAATGGGTTTATTACAGAAAATGAAAGTTTTTAGGGTTTCGAGATGGATTATGGTTAAATTCTTTATAGCTTAATTAAGGCAAAAAAAAAAAGAATCCCTTAAAAGGTTCTAATAAAGGTTTAGCTTATTGGTGGAACATGATTAGAAAATGGTCCCTTTTCCCTAGTGCAAGCCAACCCTACTTTACTTTCTACAAATATTGGGGGAATGGTGGTTTGATTAAATATGTCATCAAAAGTCAAAGATGAAACAAAGAGACATCAACAAAATGATCAGGTGTGTGGTTTTGAGTATGGAATTTGACAATGGTCCTATTCTAAAAAGGGGGTTTGACGGTACTTCTACTCAAAGCAACTTCCTTCAAAACATCTTTCCTTCTTTTAAACTCCCTTTGCTTTTAAGATTACAAAAGGGAAAGTGCTTTCACTATTTGACCAGAATTAATTTATTACATCATTCACGTATTACTTGGGTTAAATAAATATAATATGTTATAAACAATATTTTTCATAAATGTTTGTACGTTTGACATCATGAAATGTTTATATAAATTATGAATTTTTAAAAATAATAAATTACAAATAATGAGAATTTAAGAATTATAAAACTATATTTTAAGATATTATATAATTGAATTTTTCTTAAGATTTGTTAACTTTTAATGATTTTAATAATAAAAAGAACCACATGTTTTATATAAGGTGTTGGTGAAATTTAAGATCATCACACATGTTTAGAGACAGTGATACATTATATGCCTTGTATTAGCTTATATGTCCACATTAAACAACATTTTTGTTATTTAAACCTAATTTTTTATTCAGGTTTAATGTAGATCACAAATGTATTTTCAAGATTCTAAATTAATGGTTCAGATAGGGTTAAGAGTTTCTCTCTAAGATTGAGTTTTCACATGATATAATCATGTATGTATGTATGTATGTATGTATGTATGTATGTATGTATGTATGGTAAATATCCATTGTTAACATACCTTAATTGCGAAAACCCATCAACCGTGGCTAGGATCAAACCAAATCTTTGAGTTTTTTTTCGTGACATTTATTATACATGTATAAGATTATGTTATTTTATGTGTTTTGGCACATTCATCACCGTTTAATATTTAAAGCATGTGTAATTTTGCGTTACATGCACTGCAAAGATTTATTTACTGTAACGCGACTTACATTGACGTAAGATCCTAAACGATGATGAATTTGCCAAACACATAAAATAACATATTCCCGTACATATATAATAAAGATCATGAAAAACCTAAAGATTTGCCTTGATCTTGGCCGTTGTTGGCGGGTTTCCAGATCTCAATCCTATATATGTGTGTGTTTTTGATTAGATATTAATATAAAAGAGAATCTATTTCTATATGTTATTTGTTGCAACGACATATTAAGATATATCTTCTAGAAAGATTGGACGTCAATAAGCCATGGCTGCTTTGAAACAGTTAGTGAATTTTTTAATCGCCAACTCTTTATTTTCTGACAAGTTTCTAAGTTATGTTCAAAAGTATCTTATCTTTGACTTTATAGACGCATTTCGTCGTGGAGAGCATGATTTCTCTCTTTCTTTCTTTTTTTAACGTAGATTAGTCTACTTTACTGGTTTGAGAAATTACACTCCATAAATAGATCGTAGAATCTCCCCTAAGTGTTGAAAAGAAAATATACAAGGAACATTTCTAAAATAAGGCGCGGCTCAATGATTTTTAAGGTCTTAAGCGAACTTAAAACTTGAGGCTCTGTTGATATTAAACTATTGGTGTGGTTCAAAAATACTTATAGGTTCGTTTTTGATTTTAATATTTGAAAGTTCATCAATATTTATATGTTCGTCAACATTTTTAGGTTCATCGAAATTTAAATATTCACTAAAGAATACGGTTTGAATGTTCATCAAAATTTAAAGGTCTATCTAGAATAAGATTCATTAAGGTTTGTATGTTTATCAAGATTACGAGTTCTTACTTTTTCAGCAATTTCATTATCAACCGAATTTTACCAAAACTGAACTATAACCGGTAATTAACTGATCAATTGGTTATGGTTATCGACATAAATTTAGAATTAAGCGAAATAGCGGTTTTGGTTACGTAAATTTACATAACCGCATTGAACCGAACAATGCTCCCCACTACATATATAATTTCTTTATAAAATAGGGGCACTAATTCACCTTATTCTAAAAAGAATACAAGTCATAAAAACACAAAATAAATGAAACACGATAAAATACAAATGTTCTTTAGAGTTGATATGGGGATCCCATAGTTATTTCGTGTTTTCGGCATTCACACCTAGAGGTGGTCAAACCGGGTTTTTTTCTGGAACTGGTTCCGGTCAACAAAGTCAATAACCGGTTCCGGTTCTCCCCGTTTCGGTTCTGGTTCCGGTTCCGGTTCCAACTTCTCTAAAAACCCAGAAGCGCCCCGACGGTTCGGGTACGACCGGTTCCGGTTCGGTTCCTCGGTTCCGGTTCCGGTTCCGGGTACGTTGGCCACCTCTATTCACACCTACTCGGGATGTTTGCATTTATGAATTTCTATATGTTCTCTCCTTTACTAGTATTTCGGTTGTCTTAAAAACCAACTAGGGGATGAGATTATCTTATTCTGGTAGGCAAATTAACCGTTTTAAAGTCTAAAGTAAATTAAAAAAATTAAGATATTTTTCAAAAATCATGTTATAAATCATTCTTTTTTATTTGAGCTTAGACCCGATGGTTGACTAAATTATTTTGTAATTCTAAAAGGAACATAAAATCGGGTTCAATTTTAAATGTAGGGTCAGTCATCAATTAATATGTTGAATGGTTTGGTTTTTGGTATTTGGTTTTGAATAATTTTAATTAGGTCTATTTGTTAACCAAACCGATTAATATTATGAATTTGTCTAAGTGAATTAAATTTAACCACATAAATCAAATTCAATATAAAGAAATTAAACTAAATTTAACATATATAATTATCACTTCTTCTCTTTACAAAAAAAACCTAATTAAAAAAACGTTATATTCGTAAACCGAAACTAAATCGGAATTTACAATACAAAGACGGTTAGGAAACACATTAAAAAACGAATTAACAACCTGGTCATGTTTTACAGCTATGGATATTGTTTTTTTTTTTTGTCACCCGTATCATTATAGTGATAGACAAAGTAATAAGGTTATCGACTTAACAACTATTGTTTTGATGCGCTACTACTATAAGTTCTTAGCATTAGCAGTTAGGATTTATTTAACTTAGCTGTGCCTGTCTGACCTTCTATAGAATCGATTGGCTTGAATCTCTTTAGAGGTCAACTAGAAAAGAAGGGAAAGAGGGTCCTTACTTCCCAAAGCAAAGGTTTTTTTTAGGTTGACTTTGGAAAGGCGCAAGCAAGGCGAGAAGCGATTCTCTTAGCCGCTTGGGAGTACCTATTGATGGAAGAGGGGCTCTAAGCGATCACGAGCGAAGACGTGTCGAAGCGAATAAAAGGCCGTTGAGCGTGTTGGTAGATCTTTTTGGAGTTTTCTTCTAAAAGATGCTTTTTGCTTACGCTTCTTCGTCAAGCTTTCAAGCAGAATATCAATACCTTTCTTTTAGTAGTGAATGAGATGCTTGACAATAATACTAAATCCAGACATTTAAGGAAGCAAGTTCCTTTATTTCTTTTTTCAAAGGCAGTGGCCTGGACCCTTTCCGACTTTCCGTGCCTCTGAGGAGAGATTCTCGCTACTCAAGAAATTGAGTATGTGAAGTTCTCCTATCAGCTTAATGAAATTAATATAATAAGTTAATTAATTAATTAAATCTTAAATATAAAATATTCTTTAAAATCAGTAATCATGACCTATGCCTTTTATTATATTAATAAGTTATAAAGATTTTTAATTAAATTATTTAATATGTTACTCCTAAAAAATTAATCTTAATAAAGCGTATGTTATAAGCTTTAAACTTAAAACCTTAAGTAAAAAAAAAACAATTCTAAACCAATTGATTTACGTTATCATTATAATCAATTATATTATAATTATAAAATAGTATGTAAATATTATTATGTTTTCTAGAGAATTGAAGCATAAAAATTTGAGAATCCTAAATTTCACCTATATAACTTTATTTACAAAGCTTATTTAATTTTAAAGAATATTTTTGTGTATTAAAAAATTTCATTGTTTATTTCATTCAATCCTTCAAGTTATTAATTAAGTGGCCGGTTCGATCAACATCTGGTTTGCATTGACCATAAGATTAGAGCTATTTCCATCTCTCTTTTTTACCAATCCAAAAACCAATTTTTCGATGGCAATCCCGGTGTTGGATTCTCCTTGCTCTCATAAATTAGTCCTATGTCGTATTTGGAAAGAAGTGAGAAAATACTTCCATGAGGTCATGATGATTAATATTTTTTAAACTGTCATATGTAAACACAAATTATATATATTTCATTTTCCTCGCTATATATTGTATATTCAAGATGTTTAATCTGTCTTTTTTTTTTTTGTATCAGTAGCTCATTTTAGTCTTTTTAATATATGTTCACATGGCTTTATATGTAGCCTGCATGAGGGTAGGAGTGGCACCTCATCATGGGTTCAAAAGGGTTAATTAAGTAGGTTGGTAATCAGACTTGCAATTGAAGAAAAATAAGAAATGATTTGTGTGATAAACTTGTAGAGATAAATTTGTTCTTGCATTCATATATATGTTCTTATCAAATACATCTTGGGTTTATATAATCCTTAATCCTAATTAACTTTAACTTGATAATATACTAACCTCTTGACTTTTTACATATACATATATAATTTTAAATATAAACTTTCTTATATATACATAATAGACCCATACTTTAATATTTAGTTTATATTTTAAAGACTCTCCTTTAAACTAAATATCGTTTATCGAAAATCTTCAACTTTCTTAACTTGCTTCTTACAAAAGAGTCCGTTCTTTATCGTAGATGATATTGGATTCTTCTGACCTTTCTTTCTCCTTGTTCTTCCATTTGATGCAATTATTTGAAAAATGATCAAATTCACCACAATCATAACATCTAAACTTGCTTATATCTTTACTTCCTTGTCACAAGCCTCTTCCATATGCATTATCTTATTTGTTAAAGTTTTTACCTCGTCCTTGTTTGCTTGAACTTACTAATAGAATTTTTCCTTAGGTTCATCTTGGCTTTTGAGTCACTCTTCAAATGTTGTTATTCTTCCAATGACTTCTTCAAATGACATTATATCAATTTCTTGATATTGCTCAATAGATGTCACGATTAGCCAACACTTCTTTGGAACTGATTTAAGCAGTTTTGTTCATAAAGTACCTTATCTTCAAAATACTACCAATACTTTTAAACTTGGCATCTATATGCTTAATTTTCCTGCCATGTCAGTACTTGCTATATTGGTTGGTTTCATTTTCATGGATTCAAGTTCACTTCTCAGAGTTTGTAATTAAATATGCTTTATGAACTAGATTAGTCCAAGATATTTGACTTTGATTGAGTCATGAACTTCCTTTGCAGTCAAGTATTGTGCAACTTCAATTAATACATCCTCAGGAAATGTTTGAAACATCATAATCTTGGTTGTATGCACTTTATTTTCATCAACTTCTTCATTAACTTCAGTCGTTTCCCAATGTACATAAGCCTTCAATAATGTTTTTGTTATTAGCGTCGAAGTGGTACAATTTGTTTCAATTAACATAGGAGATTGAAGTCGAACATTCCATTAATCATAAATTGGAGAATTTTGTTTGATGGCTTCTATTTGATGGCTACGCTTGTTTGCTTTCATGTTTTTTTTTTTTGTGTTATCTATGTTATAGCACTTGCTAACTTGTGTAGCAATATATATTTGTGTAAAATATATATTTGTGTTGAGATTATTGACATTAACTTTCTTGATTTTTTTTTCCAGTGGTTTTGATCAAATATTGTCCAACCTAGCTGCTTGCTAATTGGACAATGCTAACCTTGCTTGTTGTTGCTAATTAGACAATGTTAACAAACAATCCTTTTTAGATTGTTAACTGATCTTCACATTACCCTGGTGTATATGGCTTCGTTTTTTTAAGAGACATAAACAAAAACAATACGTCTTTTTTTCTTTGATTTTTTGGATCAAAAACAACCCCTTACCAACACTTCCTATTGGTTTCTATCTTCAACAAAAATGTCACAGGATACAGCAATAATTTTCTAGTTGTTGATTAATTGAACATGTGTTCAATTTGAATTTTGTGACAAAAATTAAAATAATTAACAACCTTATTACATTAAAATATACCAGATATTTTTGCCTTTGATTTCAATTCTGATTCATGATCTTTTGTCTCTATAGAGAAACAAACAGAATATCACATTCTTCATTTCACCTCCAAACCAAGAAGGTTGGGTGAAAAACGAACAAGCCATGTGTGCAAGGATAAACGTTTGCGAAACTATATTTTAAGAGAATTGTGAAACTATATTTTAAGTCTAGAAAATTATTAACTCTAGATAATTTTTTATATGTTTTTGGGATTTGAGAGAATCTTGTGTCTGTTAAAAAAATATGGTTACAATTTACCAAACACGTCTTAGAATCAAATAGGATATATTATCAAAAAAATTACACTTTTGTTGGATTTGATTATTTAAAAGACATGTTTAGATTAAACATCAGCGTTTCCATTGCTATTATACAAGTCTATTTGCGTGGCTAGATATAGTAATAACATAAACAAAACTTGTTTATGGCACACAACTATAAAAGATTATTAGATATGTCTAGTTGAGTTTAATGAATAATGAAAAGCTTAAAATATGCATGTTGACTATAATTACAACATAACCTTTTAAAATATTAAAAGGGATTCTAAGATGCTTGAACTAATTCATAGTGACTTGTGTGATTTTTATACAACTCTGTCTATAGAAAATAAAACGTTAGTAATTACTTTAATAGATGACGCATCTATGTTTTGCTATTTATAACTTTTGTATGCTAAAGATGAGGCGTTAGATAAATTTAAAATATACAAAAATAAGATAGAGTTGTAAAGTAATAATTTAGTTAAAACGTTACGTATTTAGAGGAAGTAAATTCCCAATCTGTAGGTATTATGCATCAAACCACTAATTGTTATGCATCACCATTAAACGATGTATATAATAGAGAGAAGAAGGGTATGATTTTTCATGTTGTCCACATCACAGGGCTAAATGAAGGGCATTGAGATGAGGCTAACAACCTATTATCTACTAAATGTTGTTCGTAAGACCATGGGGTATGCCCCTTTGCCTAGTGGTAACGTAAAGGCATGAGGGAAGTGATAGAAGACTCAGGTCATGGGTTCGATTCTTGATTCCACCCGTTTTACCGCCTTCCACCGTCGTGCCTTTGGGCGGGTGCTTGGGTCGGGTTATTATTTATGGCTTTCCTATAACATATATTTAGTTGTTTTTCTTTTGATTATTTACCATACTTTAAGTGATTAAGTAACAAAATTTATATTTTTTCATCTAAAAAATGATTTTATTAATTTCATACTTTATAACTATGATTACATAATAGTATTTTTAGTTATAATAATATTAATTTTTTTGTTAAAATACTATATTAATTATTTGTTACTCATACACAACTACTAATCACGTTATTATTTATGTGTTTTCAAGCAATAACCAACTTACAATATGTAAATTAGTTTGATTTATTTATATAAACGGGTTAAACGGGTCAGGTTCGGGTTGACCCGAATTTATATCAATCCGGGTTAGGGTTGAAAACTTTGACACGAATAAATATATGAGTCAGGTTAGGGTTGCAAAATTCAACCCACCAACCCGCCAACCCGTAACCTGTTAACCCGCTAACCCACCAACCCGACACGATTGACACCCCTAGGTTTTCCCTAGGAATTGGTGGCTGGTGGGCTAGGGCTCTGTTCGTCTGGACTAGTGGCCAGCATAGGCATTCTTTAGCTATTGTGGGCCGCGTTCGGAGGATCCGGCAGTTGATTAGTTAGCCGTTTAAAAAAAAAATCTACTGAATGCAGTTCGTAAGACCATGGGGTATGCCCATTAGCCCCAACCACTCCACCTATGCTCCACGTAGGCATCCACCACAACCACTCACTCAACCATTTGTGGTGTAAATGCCAACTGGTTGATGATGATGTCATCATGATGCAATTATTTATTTTTTATTTTAAATTTCTAAATCAAGTAACTATTTTTATTATATAAATCTAGAAATAATTTATCAATAATTGTATAAAATATTTAAAAAAACATAACAATAAATATAATTAAAATTTAAGATTAAATTTCACGATTTTTCTATAAATGTTCAATCAAATCAGCTTTAAGGTTCGCATGTGTATCCTCATTACGAAGCATTTGACAGTTTGCTTGTTTTTCCACGTCGTTGATCTCCACATGCTCAACTAAATTCGGATCGTCTTCTTCATAAAATTCACATATGGCTCGACCGATATTTTCGATTATCATGTTGTGTGGTATCACACATGCGTATAACGTGTTTCGGATCCGACTTGGCTTCCAAGCTCGTGCAGGGTGTTGAATCATGTGTCACTTATGTTTAAGAACGTCGAATGCTCGTTCAACATTCTTTTTTGCCCCCTCTTGACGATTTTGGAAATATAGACGTCTATAATATTCAGTTTGTCGTGTTGTAAACGATTTCACGAGAGTAGCCCATTGCGGATAAATACCATCGACTAGATAATACCTGTATTTGTATGTCTTGTCATTGCAAATAACCTGTTGACCGGGTGACATGCCTTCAATAAGGTCGTTGAAAATCGGCGTCTGATCTAAAACATTTATATCATTGTTCGATCCCGATGCACCAAAGAAGACATGGCATATCCAAAGATCTTGCGATGCAACAGCTTCTAGCATAAAAGTTGGTCTTGGATGGTTGCCTCGTTGAAATTGACCTTGCCACGCTGTTGGGCAATTGTCTCATTCCCAATGGGCGCAGTCAAGACTACCTAACATACCGGGTAAATCATGAATCGTTTCATGAAACCTGTCAATTTGTTGGACGCCATGAGAATTTGGTTTCCTCAAGTATTTCTTCGTTTATAATCTAATTATGACTGTACGTTTTTAAACGCAAACATAAAATTTATAATTATTTAAAATTATAAAGTACAAAAATAAACATATATTTATATATAGATAAACTAGCTTATTAACCTGTGTATTACACAGAGTTGTATAAAAAATAAGCATTAAAAACAATCACTGATAGAAAAATATATATACAAATAATATAAAATTTTTAAAATATGAAAATAAAAGTATATTTTATAAATATATAAACCTTTTTAAACAATTCATATAAGAAAAAAGATTTTGAATTTTGAATTTTCAAAATTATTAATTGAAAATGGAAAGTTTGAAATGATTAGATTTTCATTATTATTTTAAAATATGAATATTAATTGTTTTTTTTTAAATTTGGAAATTTGACTTTATTGTATTAAATGAAATTAACTTTTACATTATTAAATATGCCACATGGATAGCCTATAAACATGCCACGTGGCAAATGTGATGTGTATAGGCTAAAATAACGACACATGGCGCATTGTTATTCTTTTATTATATAGTATATATAGATATAGATTTGCCTTTACAAAATTTGTAAATTCATTCCCGCCCCATTCTATCAGACATTTGTAAACACTCATCAAACGAATCGTTGCAACTTGCAAGTGTCGTGGGCTAATTGACGTATTGCAGAAGTACAATTCTGAATACCGGAAAACCCGATCTTACCTCTTCCGTCACACCTTTGTTGAAAAAAAATCAAAGTTTTGTTCCAAATCATCACACACTCGCGAAAAAAGATTCCGACTCATCCGAAAACGACGCCGAAATAAATGTTCGGGGTACTTCGAATTTTCTGAAAAATAATCGTCAAAAAAACGTGTGCGCGCTCCAAGACGATCTCGATTAATTCGTGCTCTTTTAGACAGAATGAGTCTTTCAACTTGTTGTCTGATGAGTCGAGAGTAAGTTGTGCAGCTTCGATTAAAAATCTTCGCATTCGCTAAAATCATCATCAACTGCATTTTTTAATTGATATTTTTTGTGTGATGTGAAGAAAAAGAGTGTGTGTGTGTGTGTGATGTTAATGTGTTAATTATGATTGAATATATAGTATATTTTTTTTTTGAATAAGATTTTTTTTAAAGCATTCAACGGTCAAAAGCAAACTTCCAACGGTCGAAATTGCCGTTGTTTGCCCGGCCCTCCCACGCCTGCCCACGCCCCAAGGGGGCGGTGTTCCACGCCCAAAACAAACCCACTCACGCCCCAACCAAGGGGCACACCGTGCGGTCTAATAAAAGGAGTAAAATAAACACTTATGAACTTTGGTTTGAAAAACCTCTAAACTTAAATTATTTAAGAGTGTGAGGCTGTAGAGCAGTATTAAAACTCACTAATCTGAAAAGAAAGAACTTGGACGAAAAAGGTATAAATTTTATCTTTATTGGATATGTTAAGTATCTCAGGAGATATAGGTTTTATGTAATAGAATATGTTGACTTGATGTCTATCAAGAAAATAAGAAAAGATGGGAATAGATTCTTATTTATGCCAAACGAAAATGCATGGCTTCTATTTTAAATAATTTTCAAAAAGCTAATATTGAAGATAATATACCTTTTGCTTCAACTAAACCAATAATGGGTAAGATAGCTATAATAGTCAAGATTTCTGGTTCTGATATTCAGTTTTATTCAGTTGGAGGATCTAGAAGTCAAATTTAAACTATATAAATTTTGCTATCTGGAAAGAAGGTGCAAATGTGTTTCGAAAGTTGATGTGTTTTGGAAGTAAATTTGCACTCTTAAGTATATTGAGTATATTAATCTACGAAAGTAAAGTTGGTTTTTGGAAGTTAGTCACTTACTTCTTAGGCTATGTGTTATGCACCGTGAAGAAGGCGTGAAGGGCACCGGTCACGCCCTCCCCCCATTACACAGGGGCGTGAGGGGATCACTCGTGGTAGCCCTCACGGCGTGAAAGAGGAATAAAAAGGGGAAGAAAAGGGTAAAAAAATAGGGTGATGGGGGCGTGATGAAGGGGTGATGATAACACATGTGATGATGATGTTGAGTGATACGAGAGTGATGGTGTTGGTTGATTATATAGCACCTACGTGGTGCCTACGTGAAGTGGGGTGTGATGCATAACACATAGCCTTATACTTGGAAGCAAGTTGTAGGTTGAAATTTAAAAAAAAAACAAGTTCCTAAAAGATTGTAAACGTTGTATATTTATAAGTTATGTTTTATAATAATGCTAGAATGATATGCCAGATACAACTGTTTTTAGAATCTATATATAACTGTATTCATATATATGGTTTATTTCATAAACAAAACAACAGTAAACCAACTCTAAATGGTTATAATAAATTTATGTACTATATTCTTTTTGATTTTAATATGCTATTTAGTACACCATAGAAAAACATATAGTATATATAAGAACATTCCAAAAATACTTTTATTTGACTTAAGTTTAAAGTGGTATCGACAATAAATCTCAATATAATAATTATTATATACTTCTAATTTTTATTCTTAATTTATCCTTTTACCAAAAAAAAATATTATTTTTTTTAATTCACCACTTGTGTGCATCGTTATAACTGATACTTGATAGATCCGTTGTCTATAAAAAGATTTTTAGCGAATTTGAAATTAAACTAAATACATCACAAAAAAAGAAAATCAATGGTGAATTATTGTAGCTTTATTTATCGCAATAAATGTACCCTAACTCGAAAGTTTTTATTAATAATTAAATATAAACTTATCATTGTCAAATATCATTTTCTATACAAGCTAAATAACTAATTACTTAGTCAAATGTGCTCGAGTTTTATATGAGCGAGCGCTATCTTCAACTCGAGTTCGGTTTACACATTTATATGACCCAACTCAACTTCAGTTTTTAACAAACTAAGATGTTGTTTGGTTGGTTCTGAATCATTAAGTGTTGAATGATTAAGATGTTTGTTTGATTAAGAGGGTCTGATTGGTTAAGTGGTGGTGTTTGGTTCATGCGTTTGAATAAAAAAAAACTCTGAAAACCCTCATCTCACAAACCCTACATGTCCCCCGTCATCTAGCCCCTCGTTCAGAATCGCAGTCGCCGCCTCCGCCGCCCGTCGCGGTCATGGCCCTCGTCGCCTCCTCAGCCTCTCATTGTCAACCTCGTCACCGACATCGCCATTGATCATCATCCCTTTGTGTGGTCGCCATCGACCGTCGTGGTCACCATCCCCATCCTTATTGATCATGGTTGCCATCGCCATCGACCGTCGTGGAGCTGTCCGTGTTGTGCGATTGTGGTCGACGGTAGCTGTTGCGATCGTGAACGGCGGTGGGATAGCAGGAAGACGACAGTGGTAGAGAGGAGTGGGGGAGGCGACGGGGAGGGGAGTGACCACACTCCTTTTTTCCATTCAGACTTGGTTCCATGTCTGAATGTATTAGAGCCTCATTCAGACATTTTTTTCGTTCAAACGTACGAAACAAACGGTCTTAATCTAACTGGTTCAGATTCAGACTAATTCAGATACTAGCAAACAACCTCTAACTTATATGAGTTACAATATATTTAAATTAAAAGCATATGATTTTATTACCCATATTATATTTTAGGATTTATACAAGTCATATGAGACTTGTTACAATTTCGATAACTTAGGTAAATTAAAAAGTTATTAATGAGAATTCGAAATTTCGTTCTTGTTTTCAGATACTAGCAAACAACCTCTAACTTATATGAGTTACAATATATTTAAATTAAAAGCATATGATTTTATCACCCATATTATATTTTAGGATTTATACAAGTCATATGAGACTTGTAACATTTCGATAACTTAGGTAAATTAAAAAGTTATTAATGACAATTCGAAATTTCGTTCTTGTTACAAATCATATTATATATATATATATATATATATAATATAGTACTAATAATAATACATATAAATAACAAAAATACGTATACACAATAATAATAATAATAACAGCAACAAATATAATACATTCTAAGTTATATATATACATAGATACATATTATATAAATTTATAATATGCTAAACTTTATAAACTTTAGAAGTTGTTTGTGAAAATAAATTATACAAATAATTTTGTTTATTTTTAATATATATATATATATATATATATATATTATAAAATGTTTTGAAATAATAAATAAAACATCCATAAATTTATAGATACTTTAATTATATTAGTATTTATAAAAGTATACAATTTTTTAGCAAATGTAACTTGTTGTTATAAAAGTGAGGGGCTGGAATTGGCAAAATTTAAAACTTGAAATTATAAACAAAAACTGGAGGGTCAGAATTGCTATTAACTCAAACTTGAGTTCTTTCTCACCCGTATCTCTCTATGGGTCAATCCATACCCATTCATGACCCAAATCAATCCATAGCTCGTAATAATGGATAAAACCAACCAAAGATCGAACCTTTATCAATTATGAACATTAAGGGATCGATACCAAGCTTCAATCACTCGTTTAAAATTCAAAATCATACACAAATCGTTCCTAATAGTTCGTAATCGATCGAGCACTCTAAACTCTATATAAACATGTATAATAATCAAATTTAATCAACCCAATCGATCATTCCAACCCTACGAACAAGTCTGGGCCCACAAAAAACACTCATAACCGTTAAATCTTGAAAATCAAAACCACAACCCCTTCGGCCGATCGAATTCTGAACGAGTAATCAAAATCGATTAATTCGTATTCAAAGGTTAGTGTTTTGTACATCAATGTGCTTGTTTTTCAAAGGGATACAATAGCCCCGTGGTTTTAGATTCAATCAGATGCGAATTCGATCGAATTTTATGAAATTGGGTCTAGGGTTTTGGTAAGCTTAAACTGTAATTGGGAATCTGAATGTCCTTTATGTTAAGACTATTTCGAATGGTTATGTCTCGGTTAGTCTAAACAAAGGGGTCGAGGGTTGGAGATCCAGCTGGGGCGGTTTTTACCAAATTTTTTATAACTTTCAAATAAAGACTTATTTTTAAATTCTTATTTCACCAAAATTTTTTATAAACTTAAAACTATTATTTTGAGGAAAAAAATAGATATGTATATAAAAATCATATTTAGTTTTAATATATATATATATATATATATATATATATATATATACAAACCAAAATACAAAGTGTATGTTTTAAGAATTATTGTTAAATATTTATTTTAAAAATTAAATTGTAAATATTTTATTCTTAAAATAGCATTAATTAGATTTTATTTAAATAATGAAATTTTATTTTAAATATTTAATTATAAAGTTGCTTTAAAATAATATCTATAAACTTTAAATATTAGATTTGTTATTAAGGTTACTAATTAACTTTAACTTTAATATTTATTTAAAGAAAATATTTCATCAAAGTTGTTTTAATAAACAATGATTCATTATAAACAAACATGGGCGAAGGTTAGTGAAGACCGGGGGGGGGGCGACCGCCCCCCCTGTATTTTCGTGCAGTAGTGTATATTTTTCGATACGTAGTGTAAATTTTTTTAAAAATCTTTATTTCGCCCCCCCTGAAAAGAAAAAAAAATATTTCGCCCCCCCTGAAGTTTCGGTCAAGCTCCGCCACTGTAAACAAACTAGTATACTATTAATTGATTTTAATTGTTTAAGATTTAAATTATTTAAAATAGAAACAATAAACAAATCTTTCAAATTACTAAATACAATTATAATTAATATTATTACTACTATTTTGATTCATTTATTATTATTTTAATTTAAACTTTAAATGATTTAAAGGTAGTTATATCTACAAAACCTTTTTGAACAAATCAATATGTAAACATTTGAACATGGAATACAATTATATTATTGAAATTGTGTTAGGAATTCCATAGGAAGCTAAAGCTTATACTTGTTTAAACTATATAGGATAACTTGTATTGTGTTGCACAAACTACACACTTGGCATCAGTTATTTACAAAGGCTAGCTCATTAATCAAGGTGAGTCTTCATAACAACTCTTTTATACTTTTATTTTTGGGGTGAAATATGTTACATCTATTAAACTATATCTTAAACTATTATCCATGTGAACTTAGCTTAATGGCCTTAGATGTAGTGAGCCTTAGCTATAAACTTGCATTGATCACAACTTAAACTTTTTAGTAAACAATGATAGATATATTGGCCTGGCCAGACCCACCTTTGTTTGATTTACCCTTCAGGGGAAGCCTGCGGTGATTGTTTGCTACTTCAACATTGTTAGAAATGCTAAACTTGGTCAAACATTATTTGTTAACATTATTTGATCTGTTGTACATGCTTCGTTCATTATTCTAGTTCATTCTGCTTAGTATTCACATGTAACAACTATTTATCTATACTATATCAACTATTTTTGGACTGTGCGCTTAAACCTATGAAATTCACCAACTATTTATAGTTGAAAATTTATTTTAAACATGTTTCAGGTGGGATGCTACATAAGTTTGATTAGAAGATTGGTTTAGTTATTTAGTGTTCATAATGTTTAGTTTTTGTAATTTAAGACTTTGTATTTCTTTTATGATGTAATGGATTACAAATAATTAAGGTTTATTTAAATTTTAAGCTTGAATTTCTCTTAATATATGTTTGAAGTATTTACATTAACTACCTTATATTTATAAACAATCTACACTTCGCCATTAGTCGGGGTGTTACAAAACTTTATTTTAATCTAATAAAAGGGAAAAAAAAGAAAACTTAAACATAGATCATTATATCTTATGACTAGAATTGTCACGCCAAACTTTCCACCTTGCATGAGTTTTACTTAATTGAAAAGGTATTGGCGTCTACCATCTTTTTGAACGGTTGAATTCAAAAATAAGAAGCAATAAAAAAGGGAATTTTTCAATTAAAAAAGAGACATAAGAAAGCTACTTTTCTCAATTTGTGGACTACTAAAATATGGAATTGTGGTTCACTTCATATTTAAAATAAATAAATAAATAAATAAATAAATAAAGTTCCCATGCTTTACACACAAGCATTCAACCTTATTATGTGAGAAGACGATTGATTAAAAGTTTATTTATTCTATATAAAGTTAAGGGCTTTGCTTTAAAAAGTTGAGACACGTGTGTAAAAAACCTTTTTTAAGGGGTTGTTTGGTACCTTTTGATGGATTATAGTTTTTTAATGGTTAAAAGACTATATTTTAATATTACAGCTATTCAGATTTAAAGTTATCTCTTATCATTCAGAGATAGTCTTTTACCAACAACCACTAAGTAAACCTTTGAAAACCAATGATCATCAGCTCAAGTGGTTGAGGGTAGGTACCTGTGACTTCAATATTGGAAATGTCACATGTTCAAGTACTGACATGAACAAAATAGGGGTTTCATGCTCGTCGATGGGGTTTTCTCTCAACTATGGTGGGTTTCCTCCTATTGGGTGTTGATATGATCGAGTGGTTCTATGACCCGTCAGGGATCCAAATTGCCGTTTAAAAAAAAGTAAACCTTTAAAAAGTTAAGCATATAGTTTTCTATCAAAACATGTCACAAGCTTAAAGTTTAGACACATTGTTTTTTTTTTTAATTAACTCATGTATTATACCATAATAACATTTGATAATTTAATATACGTGTTTAAGCTCGTTAATATGTACATATGTATATGTAAGATGATGATATTGTGCCGAATAATCCCACCTAAACCCTTGAATTACAAGCTTTGATTTATGGAACATAAACTATTATCTTTGATTGAGCTTGTTAAAAGATGCAAAACATTAAGATGAAGTATTGTCCTTTTTCATCCTATGCTTGAACGAGCAACAACCAAAGGAGAAATTTGATGGTCAAGAAATTCATAAAGTAGCTTTTAAATAATACACTCAAAGTGACCACAGAACATTCCCTAGGGACGTTACTTTAAACCTTTACAAAAAAAAAAAAAAAAAAAACGCTTTATTAATTGAGCTAAAATGTTGACTTTCTAAGTGAACAAATGTATGGCTGGCAATTTCAGATACGAACACGTTAACATGACACGACACGACACGACTTTAACATGTTTCGTGTCTACCCTTAACATGTTTCGTGTCTAAAACAGGTCGACATGTTAAGACCTGTTTATTTTTCGCGTCTAAATAGGTAAAACCTGCTAAGACCCGTTAAGACCCGTTAAGATTTGTTAATACCTGTTAAGATCTGTTTAAACATGTTAAGACCTGTTTAAAACTTAAAATTTATAATAAATAATATAATAAAATATGTGGGTAACCGATTAGTTTCAAAAAATTTCTAATTGTCTAAACCTAGTTCTTTAACAGGTTTCTTAACAGGTTCTTTAACGGGTTTTAACAGGTTCTTTAACCGGTTTTAACATGTTTTTTAACAGATCATTTATAATGTTAACTGTTAACAGGTTCCTTAACGGGTCATTTCGTGTTTACGGGTTTTTAATGGGTCGTGTTCGTGTCTAACCAGTTCGTGTTTCGTGTCTTAACGTGTCGTGTCTTAACGGGTCGTATCTGACCCGTTATGACAGCCTTGGCATATGCCACAATAATTTTGAATTTGGTAAATATGACCAAAACAATAAAACACTTCAAATGCCATAAATGGAGGGCACCTAAAAACGTGTAACTATAGCATCAAAGACTTTAAAGAATTAAAGGTGCTTCTTCAAGATTTTACCTTACATTCCCTACTAATTAAGATGGTATACTAGTATACTACGTAGTAATAATAGTAAGAATAAAAAATAATAAATAACATAAAATTGATAAAGTAGTTTTTATATTTGTTTTAGCAACCTTATACGTTTGTAATTAAAAGGCTAAATTATAATAAAACAATGTATTTAGATACTTTAACCAATAAAAAGTATGTGAGAGACCCTTCGTATCATATCTTAAGCGAAATCTAATATTTTTTTATGATACTCTTTGGTTTAGGGGTGTTTATAACCATTTAAATCGATTAGATAGTCTAATCAAAAACATATTGGTTGACAGTATTGTAGAAATCGCCAAGTTGGACACATTTTTTAGGCTGGTTAGAGAAAATCGAATCAGTAGCCTTTTGATTTCCGATCAATTAGCGATTAATCAGCGTATAGGTGACATTTTTACAACGTTGGTGCCAATGCTTTGAAAATGGATATACCTGTTTACTTCCCCTTTTGTGTTTTTGAAAAATTGAGTTTAATGATAGTTCATGAATATATTATTATATTTTTTTTGTGTTTAAAAAACTCAAAATAAACTTTTTAAACTTTGAATGTTTGTAGCCACAAAATTAGAAGTTGAGTAAGAGTGAATCTAAAATGGCTCAACAGCCATAAAAATCTATTAATACGGGTATTTTAATTACTACTCACAAGTCACAACATTGAACATAGATAAGGACAAAATATCGTTACTAGACCTGGGCCACCTGGCGGGCTTGGATTAGACTTGGGCATATGTATTAGCTCGAAAAAAGGCCCAATTGCTAGCCATGTGACTTAAAAAAAAACACACCCCTAATTATAGATGGCCAGGTGCCCAGATGGCAAACCGGGTTTTTTCAAACATGTTTTAAATAGGAACCGGTTTTGGTTTTGTCAAAAAGTCAAGAACTGGGTAAAGAAGGAACATGTTCCGCTTATGTTCAGGTTTTTGACCATGTTTTGACGGTTCTAGTTTCAGATAGGGTAGTCGAGCCAGGTTTCAAAACCGGTTTTTTGTCCCCCTCTACGCCTCAATAAAATTAGAAAGAGCTTGCAAATGGGGTTGTTAACATTTTTGGGCCAACATTAATAACAATAAAATAGAAAGAGCTTGCAAATAGAGATGGGCAAAAAAACCGGTTCCTAACCCGAACCCGATTTTCAACCCGGAACCGGAACCGGTTCCAACCCGGTCCGTACTAGACCCGGTTCCAACCCGATTGAACCCGGCGGTTCCTAACCGGTTCCATATTTAAATTTTTCAGGCGGGTCCAAACCGGTTCCAACCCGAACCGGTTCCAACCCGATAGATCGAACCCGGTTTCAACCCGGTTTTGACCGTTTTAACCAAAAAGTCGAGTTCTAGCCGTTGAACTAGCCGTTTGGACCGATTTCTAGCCGTTTTTTTGATGTTTTTTGGTCTAAAACTTAGTATAAATTGTTGTGGCTTGGTTTAGTTTGATTACACACTTGAAAACGAACAATCTAAGCAAAAAACGCTCTCGTTTCGTACACCCGACTGCTTTACTCTCTTTGTTTCGCGATCCATTTTTATTACATTCGTATTTTAAACAAGTATAACCTTGTTAACGCAATGGCTCAATCTACATCTTCTGTCGGTTAAGGTTCTAACGCCGAAGTTACAGTTGTCCGTGTTCTTACGCATAGTAGGAACATGGAAATATGGTGTAACTGGGATTTAGTTGAGATGAGTGATGGGTCTCAAAAGGCTCGTTGCAAGTATTGTGGTATGCTTCTTGCAAAAGAATCAAACACGAGTTTGAAAAAACATATTACCAAACCATTTTGCAAGGCGTTGAAGAATGATCCAGAAAGTCAACAAACACAAATCAGTAATGATGGTGGAATTTTTCACTACAACGTAGACGAGGTTCGTGATAGAATGGCGAAGTTCGTGATTCAAGAGGCGTTGCCGTTTGGACATTTCGACAACCATCGTTTAACAAACATGATTCGTGATACGCTTCAGCCTCGTTATAATCATGTAAGTCGAAGGACGCTAAGGCGTCATTGTTTAAAAATGTGGAACAACGCAAAAAAAGATTTGATCTTATTTTTTGAAAAACTAAACACTGGTGTAAACTTAACTACAGACGTTTGGTCTGCACCACATGGTTTACCGGAATCATATATTTGCGTCACCGCCCATTGGGTGGATCCCGTTTCGTGGCAAATGATGAAACGTACGATTGCGTTTGAACTTTTCCCGTATCCACATACGGCTGAATATTTGTTTCAACTATTAGATTTCGTAATAACACAATTTAATTTGGAAAAGAAACTATTTTCAATAGCATTTGATAATGCTTCAAACAACACTGCTGCAGTGGAAAAATTAAAATTAAAATACACACCATTTTGCAACGGTATATTTTTCCACAGTCGATGTGTAGCACATATTATTAACTTAGCGGTGCAAGACGGTCTTTCTTCACCGAATCTTGAAACTTTCAAATATGGTTTTAGAAATATGATACATGATATTTTAAAAAAAGTAGAAAAACATTTACCGATTACAAAAAATTGTGTAAAGATACGAACAGACCTTGTTATGGTCCTAATTGGGATGTACCTACTCGGTGGAACTCTACTTTTAAAATGTTTGAAAGTGCTTTAAAACAAAGAGCAACTTTACAAACATTTCATAAGAGTCTTTGTGAAGGTGGTTACGCCGAACAATTTTCGGACTTGGCTTGGGAGAATATTCAAGATTTAAGTGATTTTCTTGAAGCTTTTAAAACCGCCACTACAAAATTATCAGGGGTTTATTATCCTACTAGTCCATTGGTGTTACCAAAATTGTATTTGATGACGTCAAATTTAAAAAATTTTGAAATGAAAAACCAAATGTTTGAAGAAATGATAAGTCCAATGAAAATCAAATTCAAGAAATATTTTAAAGATTTACCACCCGTGTTTACTTGTGCCGCTGCTTTAAACCCAATTTTGAATGTTACGGGGGTTGAATGTTTGATAGACGAAATAAATGATAATTTGGATATTCATGAAGAAGATCCAAATTTTTCAAATGATGCAAAAAAAAGTTTTCAACATAGTTTAGAAAGTATGTATAAATTTTATTTAATTAAATATGGTCCTAATATAAACATACGTACGAGCACGAGCGCATCAAGCTCGAGTAGTAGACCTCGTGATCCGCTTCTTAGTTTATTTAATACCGTTCGTAATGAAACGGCAAAACGACCAAGGGGTAACACCCCTTCAAGTGAGCTCGGAAGGTATAGTGGAACAGATTTTGTTTCCACTTTTCAATCCGAGGATTATCACAATTTAGACCTTTTGTTATGGTGGAAAAGAAAGGAATCCGATTATCCGATTCTATCCACTATGGCACGTGATTTACTAACCGTCCAAGCTTCTACGGTAGCTTCGGAATCTGCGTTTTCTCTTAGTGGCAGGGTATTATATTTACGAAGAACAAGACTTACTCCGGAATCAGTAGAGATGTGTATTTGCTTAAAGGATCACTTGGACGCGATCGATCGAATTCAAAACATAACAAACCTCGAAGATGAAATCGAACTTGAAACAAGGGTACACGAAGAGGAGGTGGAGGAAGGATTATCTTCCGACATATCCGATGAAGAACTTGCACAAGAAGCTCGTGCTCGTAAACGTACGCAAACGCAACCGGGAACGAGCACGGAATAAAACGCATGTTCTCAAGTTATTGTATTTGTATTTCTCTTTTTAAGTTATGTATGTCTTTTTTTTAAATAATTAAAAAAGAAATAAATGTTAAATACAATTTTTATTTGTATGTTATGCATGTAATTTATTGTAAAATTACTAGAAATAATAATGAATTTTTTTAATATCATTATTTTTTTATTCATGTTCTTAAATCAAGTATTTTTTTTTATTATTTATGTATGTCTTTTTTTTTAAATAGTTGAAATATAAATAAATGTATTAAAAGTTATTTTTATTTTTAAGTTATGTATGTAATTTATTGTAAATTATTAGAAATAATAATGAATGTTTTTAATATTATTTTCTTTTTATTTATGTATTCACATTTATAAAAAAAAAAAAAATTAAACCGAACCCGGTTTGAACCCGGTAGGTGTACCCGGTTTTGGACCGGACCGGACCCGACCCTACCCGGTTCTAGATCTAGAATATTGAAACCGGTTCCAAACCGGTTCGGGTTCACCCCAAAACCGATTCCACCGAACCCGGTCCATTTTGAACACGGTTTTGAACCCGTTTCGGGTTTGGTTTTGAACCCGGTTTGCCCACCTCTACTTGCAAATGGGTTTTTTAACATTTGTGGGCCAACATTACCCTATATTACATTTGACAAACGTAATTATTACGGGTAGCCCACTTTTTTTTTATTTTATTCTTTTTAATTGCATTTAAATCATCGGATTATAGGATTATTGTAGGTTGCTTCTTTTCTTTTTTCTTTTTTTAATTGTATTTTAAACCTTGTAAAGTTGTAATTTATTACTTTTTTTACTAATTTAAATATTTCTTTATTTATTCTATTTTAAAATTTCTTAATTATAATTTGGTAATTCATTTTTTTATTTGTTTCCTAACTTTTCTTCATTTATGCTTAGACCTTAAAATTTTTACTATATTTTTTTAATTCGTATTCTTTCTTATTCTGTTTTCTTTTAAGTTGTTTTTATTAATATTTGTTTTTTTTATTAATTTACGTTTAATTATATTTTTTCTTTTATATAAACTCAGTATCTCTACTAATTTTTCACGGTTCTCTTTAATATATACACGTTTACGACAACTACACTTTATAATTTTACGTAAGAGTGACAACCATTGTGACATAATATTATATATGAGTTTTGATATATTGTGTCTTGTCTACGTTTTAATATTTAAAATCGTGACGTGATTCTAGCCATAACGCGTGAGCTTTTTTCTTAATTTGTTTATAAGTTTTTTTTATTAATATATGTGTATTTTTTTTCCTTTTATATAAACTAAGGCATTCTACTTAAAATTTTTATTGTTTATCGATCTCTAATCTACACATTTTTAATTCAACTATACTTTAGGGTCTTATGTAACGTAACAACTGATGTGTTTTTATATACGTAATCGTATATGCATTTTGATATTTGAAATCATGACGGGGCTTTTGCAGCAACGCGCGAAAGAGCTCACTAGTTAGTATCATGTTTCAACTTAAATTTAGACTTTACTTAGAACTTAACAAAAAAATTATGAATGAAAACATAATATCAGTATATCATAATTCATATATATATAATTCATTTATTATTATATTTTATTATTTTATTTATCAATTACTAGTCTTGTGTCTCAAATAAATAAATAAATCAAAATGAAGCAAACATTTATATCTTTTTGTAAATCCATGTTGAAAATATAATGTATATTTTATAAACGATACCTTAATGGTGAAGTAATATATAGATTGATTTTCAAAGAGAGAGATTGGGGGAGAGAATGAAAAGTTGAACTCAGCCTTTTTAAAGATAACATAACTTAAAGTGAAATAGAATACAATGTGAATTATATTGGTGAGCATTATTTTTTGCTTTTTATTAACAACAAATTACAAATCTGGGCTGCTACTTGTAAAATTTAGGGACGCCGGACCTGCCGGTGATGCCCATTTTCCTATGTGAGAAAACTTCGATGTCAAACAGTCAAAGACTCAAAGTGAGTCACGGTTGGTTTCATCTGTGTTTACAGCCATAGGGTTCGAGTCGCCACCCTCTCCGGCTCCTGCTACTTACCGCATTACTCATCTCCGACATCTCACTACGCGTGCTTATTGGCTATTGCTACCATCAACATCGCACTGTACATCTCTAGCGGCACCTCATACGCGCTTGCTAACCGTAAAGTAGAAATTGAAGAACTTATAGCTACCATCGGCGATCCAGCCCGATCATAAGAGATCCGGACAAATCGAATTTCGATTGGTTCCAGGCCGTGGTTACTTGCTTGATCCTTCTATTTCATTTCACTAAGTGAGTTTATTTATTTGCGACAGGTTTAAAATCATACCTTTTCTTTTAAATGATATTTTGGTACCAAATTTAGGGTTCACGGTTGTTATAGTCCTACGATCTCTTCATTCATGGTTTCCGATTACTTATGTTGGGTTTTGCTTGATGTGTGAATAGAAAGAATCAATTCACCCCGTACAGCTATATGTAGAATCATTGACTTAGGTTTTATCATTAATTTTGGTTAAGAAAACATGCAAGTAGCATAATTTCATACAAAAGATGTAACTCAAAATGAGAAATTACTTTATAAAACAAAGATATGAATGAGTTTACTCTACTATAAATTTTTTGTAGGAGTTGGTTGCATAAAAGCAAAACATAATGAAGTAAGTTTATCCTTTCTTTCTTTATTATTGATGTAAAAAAAAATTTTATATCTCATAACTGTGTTTATTTTAATCACACATATATGCTGGCTTAGTAGGGAAATTTGTTTTTCTTTTTTAGAATTTATAGTCTGGAGTGATGCGACTAAGTTATTGAGTTGTTTAGTTATTAAAATGTAATAGTATTTGAGTTTGAATGCTTCACTTGAGAATGGTTTTATGCATGGAGGTCATTGTTTTTTTTTCTTATTACCAACATTGTTGTAAACATCGAAATTAGTCGGCGATTAATCGCTAGTCGGCCCTATACTGATTAAGTTTAACCTAGTCGGATCAAAAACCGGTAGTCGGAGTTAGTTGGGGAAGTCGGATTAATCGGTCCAAGGGCAAAAAATCGGCACCAAGTAAAAAGTGCGGTCAACAGGGCAAGAAAATCGGTCAACAGGCCAATAATTTTATGTCTAAACCAAAGAATTCCAGGTAAAAAACCGTGGTTATGAAGGTTACCTTTCTAGAAAAACTTGAATTGCTATACTTAAGTGCTTGGACGCTATTTGCTAGTAACATACATTTAAATGTTTAAATTTTAACAAATTTAATCATTTAATAAATAATTAAATAGAGTTAAGACTTAATTAAGTATCATCTTATGGTAGTGTGTATCTATTTATTTGATACGAAATATGTTTACCACAAATTAAATATGTCGAATTTCGAGTCGTGATACGATGTTAATAACTCGTGCTAGAAATTCTACCTCAAATGATGCATTTCTAAATAAGGAATACTTTTATAGTTTTTTTTTTTGAACAGCAAACGCCCGGTCACCCGGGATCACCCTGGCAAATAGATCACCCTTCCGCCCGAATAACAGAGCGTGGTGACCTGACCCACCTGTCCAAGAGGAAACCTACAACTAGGAAAACCCCCTGGCTCACCCAGAACAATATTTGCTCTAGGTGAGACTCCAACCCAAGACCTCTCATAAGAGAAGTCAATGGGCTTAACATTAGGCTAGAAGCCCTTTGGTGAATACTTTTATAGTAATGATGATAATTAAATGTGTTATATTTTGAATTATTTAATAAACAGTACGTGTGTAACTAACGCCTCTTCATTTTCCCAACAACTAGTTTAAATAGCTTTAATAAATCTCACAATACAGTACTTATATACAGTTCTATTTTCTTGTTTAGTAAACTTTTACATTCATGGCTCCTAATGCCTCCCAATCCAAATTCTCCCTGAAACTGATGGTGCACAAAAAAGAACAGCGAGTGATATTTGCTGAAGCTGACAGCAACTTTGTTGACACACTCTTTAGCATTATGACATTGCCATTGGCCACAATTGTCAGACTTTTACGTAAAGTTCCTGATGAAAAGCTTAAGCCCATTGGGAGTTTAAACAACTTGTACCAAAGTCTACTTAATCTTTCAACAAATTGTCTTTCATCTGAAGAAAACAAATGGCTGATGCTGTATCCCAAAACTTCATCACATGATGCATGTAGAAAGCTTAGACTCAACATAAATGACGAAGAGCCCACAGAATACTATATATGCGAAGATATCGATTGCAGCCGACGGTATGGTACGCCTTTTAGCACTTGTAACCTTGCTAGATGCAAATACTGTGGCAAGATGATGAATAAAAGAATCAAATATGAGGATACAACTGTGGTAGATAATGGTTGTAGTGGTGTGTTTGCTTCTGATTTGACAAGTTTTATGGTCACAGATGATCTTCGTGTGACTTCAAACAGTCCAGGCTCTATGGTTCAGTTACTTTGTGAACTTGGGATCCCTGCTGTTACCTTTTTAGATGAAATGACATTTGATGTTGGTCTTGATCAGGTAATCTATTATATAATTTGTTCAATACATAATGTCTTAAAACATTTTCTTCAGTTCTGATGTACAGAGTTTTATTTTCAGATCCTTAATCTTTTAAAAGGAGCGATGTTATTCAAGAATCCATTGACCTACATGGTTTTTCCCAGTTCACCTTCTATTCTTGATTTGGTAAAACCCGGAAAAGAAATTTTGTTGAAGCATTTGACAGCAGAAACTTCAAAGAGTTTAACTTTAACAGTTACCGCGCAAAAATCATCATCTAAATGCCTTTTTGCAGACGCAAATTCTGATTTTGTTGAGTGTCTTTTTGGGTTTCTTGAAATTCCTTTGGGTTATATGATTGGAGAACTGATGAACGGCTCTAGTTCTTTTGAGAGTTTGAACAACTTGTATTCAAGCATTTCAAGTATGGCTACTGGAGAATACATAAAGTCATTTGATCTGAAAAATATGCTTCTGCATCCTAAGTTGATGCACACAAAATTATCAAAAAAACAGATCTTTCCTCTTAGTGTTTTCCATGATTCCAATTATTGCCATACTTATTTGGAATGTGGAATTTTTTCGGCATATATGACTCCTTGTTATTGCCCTAAAGGTCATGAAAAAGAGATGCTTTCTTCATGTTATCTTAAAGATTCAAGAGTTGATGGAAGATATTTGAAAGAATCCGCAAAGTTTATGGTGACAGATGATCTTGTTATAACTCCATTATCATTACTTTCTTCAACTACTATGCTGAGTAAGTTGAATGTTCCTCTTAATGATGTGGAGGTACACAAAGTGAGCATTGGCATTGAAGAGGTATAAGCCAAAATAGATGTTTTTTTTTCTTTTTTTTTTTGAAAATTGCTTCTTTTTTTACATGATTTTATTGTTACTTATTAAACTTAATAACTTACATTTGCAGGGTTTGGAAATCTTGGATGCTTCGTTGAAGTCTTTCTCAACTTTTACAGATTCCATTCTGAAGAAAATTACTCTAACTAGATAAGAACTGGTTTTAAGTTTTTTGTTTTATATTTTATTTACCCGAATTGGTTGGTTAATGCATTATCTCTATTTTGGTCCAGACAAATTTGAAAGTAACTTTCTCTTATATATATGACATGCTTTTGGTTAAAGCCCACTAGAAATGTTGTAATAAACAAGTTACATTTTCTATTACGAACAATCGATTATAGACTTTATGTATTTAACTATAAAAATTTTGTAAATGTTACATAAGAAACCGTAAATAGCTAAGTTTGTCTATAGAGAAATTGAAGGATTGAGATCAGTAATTGTAGGATCGAGACATCCCCACTACCATGTGCGATGTCTTTTTTTTTTCCTTCGTTTGAACATGATGAGAACTTTTTTTTCCTTCGTTTGAACATGATGAGGTGCCAAAGCTATATAGGATGTCGCCACTGATATTGGCGAGATCTGACAAAATTAGCAAACTAATTTTTTTAATTAGCAATTGTTGCCATTGACACTAGCGAGGAACCCATTTTTGTCAAAAAAAAAATTTGAACCCCACTTGTGATGTTCTCTTAAAAAAACTTATTTAAAAAAAAAATTCAATCACTGCTACATTATTTGCACTTAGATGTATCAGCTTTTGATGGTCATCCTCTTAACATGCATGGGCCACAATGTATCAGGAGTCAAATGTCTAGAATACTTACATCAGTAACAAAATCAATCCAATTGTAACAAAACATGTTAAATTGACACCAATGATCACATGTAAAAGTTTACTATTGTTTAAATGACGAGTTAGGATGCTCCGAATAGAGTATCCCCTCCACAGCTGGTAGTACCTGTAACCACAAACCGTTAGTCTCATCGCACAGAGGAGTCCCTGCGATCAGCCTCTGACGTGAGAATAAGTATACGTTTTGTGTAAAGTAAATGTGTGAATGTATGACTGAACGTGTCTCAATTCGTGGTTTAAGGCAGATATTTATAGGCAAGATGAGGATAGTGGTTCTTGGCTTTCCCCAACGTTTATTTCATTTTTAGGAAAGGGTGACCTTCTTTAACCAAACCTTCTCCTTCTATTCTATTTCTTCTCTTCTATTTCTGTCCACCGACGGACCTTTTTCCTTTTCACAGAGTTGACTCCTATCACCTTTTTGTTGATTGAACCATATGTAAGCTTTTTGCCATCAAATCCGGACTCGAGGGTCGATGCTTAGCTTGAAAAGAAAGCTGGGGACCAATAATGGTCCAATCATAACATCCTGGTCATGTTAAATTTGAGCCTTTTGTGGGTAGGATACATTATTCCGTCTATAATGATCCTACCTCTTTCATCAACTAAGGGTGTTCATCGGTTCGGTTAACGGTTTTTCGGTTTATTTGGTTCGGTTTAATCAGTTTTCAAATCTTTTTCTCCATAACCGTTAACCGAACCGAATTCGGGAAATGGTTATCCGAACCGAATTCAATTCGTTTCGGTTTCGGTTATAACCGAACAAACCAAATTCAACCGAACAAATTGATTAAAAACCAAATAAACCGGTTTAAAACCGAATAAACCGAATTCAACCTTATATTATTAATAAAAATAATAAATTTAATTATGAATTAGGTTAACCGAATAAACCGAATTCAAAAAAAATATTAACTGTTAGCCGAACCGAAAACCGAATTTGGAATTTGGATACGGTTAGGAACCAAACCGAAAATCGCATTCAAATTCGGTTCGGTTTTTTTAGGTTACGGATACGGTTCGATATCGGTTTTAAACAGTTTTCGGTTTTTCTGAACACCCCTATCATCAACTATTTTATAAAATGATTACTTGGACCTTAAGAAGAAATAGGTGGTGTTTGTGTTTTCATAGGCAAAACATCTTTTGTCTGCGGACCACATTACAGACCTCTTTTGCAGATGAGGTGGACCAAACCTCAGCTTATGAAAGGCTAGGTGGTGTTTGTTTTTTAGAAGAGCTCACCATTATCACCTGCGAGCACCATCCTATCTCCTTAATGCAGTGAGTTGGAGGAGAACCTAATCCCTAATTTTAGACGCTATCTTAAAAGTCAATTGCTAAAATTGATTTGATTATTGTCCAGAAATTCGAACCCTAATCCCTAAAATTGTTGGGTATCCATGTCAAAACTGAAAAAAAATAAAGATCTCATGAATAGATAAAATCAAATAGAATAGCCGACGGGGGGAGATGGATGGCCGAGATGGTTACGAACGACATACCTGTTCGCGAGATGGATGACGACGATGTGAAGCTTCAGCCACTGATGGGAACCTGTGGACTGACAGATGGCGAAGAGCGTGGGGCGGAGGACAGCGACGGGTAGCGATGCCGGACGACAACAGATGCAGAGATGGATGGCCAACGGGTGGAGAACGGAGATGGCTGGAGGACAGCGGCGAGAGGTGGCAGGTGGGGCGCTGATCGGGAAGGGGAAGTGCGGCTGCTGGGGCATTGATTGGGAAGGAGAAGGGGGTGTGGGGCTAGAAGTTCTTGGTCCATGACTGCTTCAAAAAGAGGACGAGAATACGTTTTTAAGTGTAATATCTTCCAAATAAAACAAACAGACTGTAGACCTTAACCTCTTCCCATAGTCTGCGTGACGTAAACATAACAGGTGAGGAAGATTTTTTAAAAAGCAACAAACACACCCTTAGTGTAAATTGCCTCTATATTTATAGTTTTATATAAGAGCAATATTGTTCATCTAAATGTTGCCATTGAGAGACTATAACACAATTATTAATACATTAATAATTGCATCTACTTATACATAATTGTTTTAATTAGGGGTGTGCATGAAACTGAAAAATCCATACTGAAATAACCGAACCCAAATATAAATCGACGGTTTGGTGTAAGTTATTTATAAAAATATGAAAGCTTGGTTTGGTTTTACCTAAAATAAAAACTAAAAAAACCGAATTCATGTATACATATATTAACTTTCAAAAGTTTCAATAATTTTTAAACCGTCAATCTTTATTTTCTTGATATCAAAAGTCATATAAAAATGGTATATTTTATTATTTTTAGTCCTATAGTACCAAAAACACATATTATTTTTACTAAATTTAAAGATTTTTATATATAAAATAAAATGTTAAGTATTTTAGTGCTTCAAATACTTTTAGTACAAATACAATATTTGGTTTATTTGTTATAAGCATAATTTAGGCTTAAGTAAAAAAATTGAAAAAATTAAATCAAAACCCAACCGAACCCAAATTGGGTTTTAAAAAGATTAAAACTGAACCCAAATGGGTTTAAAAATTTAAAAAACCCGAAATTTTGGTTTTGGGTTTGGACTAAGTAAAAAGCCTACCCAAACTGTCCGATACACACCTTAGTGCTTATTGGTTAATTATCAAAATTTTATAATAAATTAAGTTATCAAGTAGTCATTACGAATGAATACTTACTCAGATGTTCTATTATAATACAATCTAATTTATTTGGTGATAAATTGTTCCAATCATGAATTTGAACCCATTTAATGTCATTGATTCGTCAATTTTATGTTGGAATTTATTGCATAATATTACCTTGTAACTATTTTATAACTTAGTTTATTATTAATTTTTGATAATTAACTAATAAACCAAGTTGATGCAATTATCAACTTATTGATAATTGCCTTATAGTCCGTCCGTCTAAGGCAACATTTTGATGGACAATATTGCCCTTACATTAAACTATTAATATGAAGGCATACTAAACTATTTCTTTTTAATGTCCAAATAATCATTTCACTTACATACATAATCTTTTCTCTAATCAAAACTAGGAGAAGTAAGGAAGAACACCATACGTATGAATTATCCATGATAACTTGAACATGAAAGATAATTATAGAATCACTACAATGATAATATCATCAAGAACATGTTTATATCTTCAAACTAGTGAGTATCTTTATGTTATTGATTGATGTTTATTTATGTTAATTTGATTGAATTGATTAATAATTCGCTTATCATGTTGAAATAATCAACATTTACGGTCAATAATAAAAAAATTCATCACAAATAAATCTTACATGATGCCATTTATGTAATTCGATGGCTATCCAAATAGCGGCAAAATGATTTACAATCATAAGTTGGTTAATGAAAAATATAACTCGCTCTTTGAATCAGTGGCGGAGCTTGGTCGACATAAGAGGGGGGCGGAAATTTTTGAAACCCATAATACATGTTAATTTTTTGAAGTGAGGGAGGCGAAACCCCTATTTTTAACTAAAAATAGCATTTCGGCCGAAAAATTAACACTACAGACGGAAAAAGAGGAGGGCGGTCGCCCCCTCCAGCCCCAAAGAAGCTACGTCCCTAATGTGCATGACCTTTTTTTTGGTTTGTGATTTTCGTTATTTATGGTTCAAAGATATATTATGTATATAGCATCAACACAAACCTGGATGATGGTTTATTGGCATGCGAATTTCATTATGTGATGACTTGATATGTTTGTGGATTTCCACGGCTTACCGACAATTAAATTTATTATATGAATTGTCACCTAATAATAATAATAAATATATGTATTTTGTATAAGTTTAATGATTGAACCAACGATATATCACTTGAATTATATGAAATGACTCAAAAATGTATCGTTATTATTTTATTTTGTCAATTGATAAAGTAAACAACAAATTGATTGACATTAACACAACTTATTTTGATCTGTATATTTACTACATTTAGTCAACGGTGATGTATGCGTGTTTAATTATACTCATATTTATCTCAAGTCTCATTGATAACAAATATCAACGGAAAGTTATCAATATAGTAAAGACTCAATATTAACATTGTAAGTGGTGGCATAGTGTAGTAAATATATATGCTTAACATTACTAATATTTAATCTAAGTCTTATTGACAACAAGTATCAACGAAAAGTTATCAATATATTAAAGACTAATTCATAAGATTGTAAGTAGTAACGTTTAATAATTATGAGTTATTTTACTCATGCTTATTTTAAGTCTTATTGATTATGAGTACCAACGGAAAGTTATCAATTTTACAAGACTTATTACTAACCTATTATTTTTGGTGTTCATAATAGGCTCCTTATTTGCTATCCCATTTAATTTCTTTAACTTGATTTCTTATAATTGAATTTTTAGCATGAGCTTTTAACTATTAATTAAAAATACCTCAATATGAGTGGGAGTATTCATGTATGCACATAAATGAAACCTATAAGTTATCAGCTATTATGATTTTAGTCTTTGTAAACTATAAAGATGATTAGAAATCAACATGGGAATACCATCTCATTTTAGAAAACGGTCTTATATTTCAAAGGACTTATAAGCAAAATTTAAAAGACGATATTAACCAATATGGTTGAATTTGTGGCATGATATTATTTTATTTGCTAAATAATGCTACTAAAAGGCTACTTAATAGACTCAAATTATAAACTCCATCTCAAGGCTATTAAATTTCATATCAACACAGTTATCTTTTATGCGAGAAATATTCAAGACAAAATGCTTGTATAGAGTATATAGATACATCCAAAAGTTAGTCGATCCTCTTACGAAAGGTGTATAAGGAAGACCTAAGGTAGGTTATAGAAAAGAAAGAACATAAAAGAAGGATAAATAAAGTAAAGGAATTTTTGATTGGTCCGGGAATCCAATCTTGGATTCGGTATGGATAAAAGATGTTCGTTTGTTATACTATTAAATTCTCAACGACGAATTAATTTAATAGCTCAGATATTGTTATTCATTATACGATCTTTGGGGTTTCTTTTTCCAATAAACATTGGTTACATTTCTTTATGTTATTTGTATTAGCAACGGGTTTATGGATGAGCGCTATTGGAGTAGTCGGTTTGGCCATGAACCTACAAGCCTATGACTTCATTTCTCAAGAAATTCGCAAGGAATATATATAAAGAATATCTTTTTTTATACTTCTTACTATTAGATAGTATCCACAAATCTCATAATAGGTCCCCAAAGATTCATAGTGAATTTCGATAGGAGCTTCTCTTGCCGCAATATATTTAGCTTGTATTATAATACCTTGTTTTGACGGTATCGCACTATGTATATTTATAACCCTCAAAATCCTCTACCTTTCATTTAATTAGAATTTCAAAAGGATAAATTCCAAAGCTATTTAGGGCTAGATAGATCTCACTACTTCTAATATCCACTTATCTTTCAGGAGTATATTTATCAATTTATGTACTTGCTCATGATCATGGTTGAAATAGGAATTCGTGTTATCAAATTATTTTCTGCGATTCTTTCTAGTATGGAATAAGTCAATCATCCACATTGTATCTTATTATAACAATCGGCACAAATTCAGGTCCTTACTTACATATCTTATTCGAGTGAATCAGTCATGGTCTATAATTGTAAAAAAATGGCAATAAATTAATGACAAAACAGTGTGATGAATTAAATTTAATGAACCAATTTTATGGGTTATATATCTAAATACATACACGCACACATAAACCCTCACCTGCACCCTCACTAATATATGAACACCCAATCGTGGGTAACAAAAGCAATAAACTTTTATAAACACATCTTATAGGGTTTTAAAAATTAAAACTCACTCAAAGAAACCGACCTAAATCTTGGTCGACCATCCCTCTTGATATCTAAATAAAATCATGTGTATTATACGAGTTGAAAAAATAATATATTATGTTTACATGTTTGGTAACAAAAAGTTATGTAACTAAAAAAATGCAAATAGCATAATAAATTTTAATCAGAAACATGTAACTAAAATATAATATAATTCATTAATGCAACTGGTTTTCAAAATATGTTTAAAAAAAATTCATGTATAATTATAAATTACGTTTTAATTTCTAAATTTTCTTCAAATATGTGTTATCATTTTTGTGTAATGTAATTAATAAATTTTAATTACAATAAAGAATACTTGTTCTTCTTTAAAACACTAAAATTAATTTGACTTAAAATTTATATTAAAACATATAACATAGATTTTTAAAATTACTGACTTATTATTACTTCAATATAGTGTATTTTTATCATTCAAATCATACAAGCATATTAAATGGTTAAAATTTTTTTTTAAAATCACTCATAAAAAACAATTAGTATCATCAATGTTTTTTTATTTTGAATATTTCAAGAAATATAAGTTGATGACACTTAAAAGAATTAAATAGAAGTTGTTACATAAAAATATAAGTTTATTTAAAAGCTACATAATTAATTTCATTTTAAATACAATTAATTAATAATATATTAATTATTATACATATTATAATTCATTATATTTAATTCCTAACTATATAATAAATATAGACAATTAAAGAGGAGAAATAAACGAGAAAACAAAAATTTAGATGTTATAAAATGACGACAAATGTTCACAATTATTTTTATGTATTATTATTAATAGATGTGTTTTTTCTATTATATATACCCTTGCAACTTTATAATTTAATTATTAAACATTATTAAATATCTTAATTAAGTCACTAGATTTTTTTTTGTCTTGATTACATTATTAAACTTATTAATGTAAATAACATGAATAAGTGCCACCCGTAAGAGAATCTCGATTAGTTTGGAAATTCTTAGATTTATCATAATATTTGAAAGAATTTTATTCTTTATCAAAATAATTGGAGTTTTGACGATGATGTTTTGATGATTATGTTTGACATTAGAATAACTAGTTTAGGAGTAAAAATTTAATTTTTCCAACCAATGTGTTAACATTTGACATTGGAAAAATTTTATATTTTTCGTATAACATGCGTAAATGTTGATGATTTTAGATAATTTTTAATTTAATATTTTTCTTATAAAATTAAAATATCACCACTTAATATATTAAATAAATTAAATATGCAGAAAATTAATGACCTAATCAAGACAAAAATGTTTAATAACTTAATTGAAACAGTTATAAAAGTTGGTTATGTTTGTATAAATTTATCTTTCTTTCTCTCTCTCTCTCTCTCTATATATATATATATATATATATATATATTAAAATGAGAACTAATAAATTGTTATAAATAAAAAACTATTTATTATGACATTTTAAAAGAGCATAAAAGTCATTTTACTTTAATTTTAAAGTAAAAAATTAGTGAATATAAATAGTTATTTTAGTTCTTAACTAATATTAATTATTAATTTAACATCTAATGTGTGTGTGTGTGTGTGTGTATATATCTATTCTATTATATATAATAAATAAAACTATTTGGGCGACACTTGGCATCATTCTAGGCCATCTGCATTTTTGTTTCCCTCCCTAAAAATTTAACCCGAAAAACTAAACACGCGGATTTTTTTCAGATTCTTTTATTTAATTTTTTAAACAGTTCTATTTCATTTACTAACTTTCTATAATTAAAATTAATAATTTATTATGACATATTTTATTAAATTACGTATAAAAATCCTTTCCAATTTCCGATTGTTTAATTACATCTAAATCAATTCCAACTAACACTAAATTGATTGTGTAATCCCTTAGGTTTTTCAGCTATAGATTAAAATTTTAATAGTGTCAAATTTCAAATAAACAAAAGTTTGGGGGAAAAGTATATACTTATATAAATATCAACTACATACATCCATACATAAATTTACGCATATAAAATACAAATTCTATAAAGATTTGGCTTGATAAATAAAAGTTAACTAAATCTTAAAAAAATAAAACAAATTAGAGAAAGTTTATAATAATCACTTGATTCAATAGATTTATGAAACTTTGGAAACATTATTCTATCAAAATAAAAGAAAATTTAAAACCAAATAAATCTACAACTTTAAAGGAATAACTATAATACTTTGTTAAAATAATTTTATAAAAATTATACTTTAAAGTTGTGTGTGTGGAAACGTAATAATATGATAAACATCTTAAGGATTCAAATATAATTATTATTTTATTTCATAAGAATAATAGTTGAGTACGAATCTTAAAACTTATATAGTTTTATAAAAAACATAGATAAACATATAATAAAAGGTTTTATAAGTATTTTAGCATAACATAGTAATAATATAAATAGGAGGAATCATGTGCGTGAACTGCCAAACTGAGATTGTGAGGGAATAAACAATTAAAACCAATGTTTTAAAAACCGGTTCGAACCGGCCGGTTCTTCCGGTTCAACCGCTTGCCGGTTAGTAATTCGGCACGAAACCTTCCGGTATTATGTAGGTTCTTTCGATCGATCGTGCCGGCGGTTTAATCCGGTTTTTTCCGGTATTTCCGGTTTCAAAAAAATCACAAAATTTCGGCTTTTAAGCTATCGTGAACTTGATGCGTCACGCCAATGTCATAATCCTATTATGCACTTTTATTTAAAAAAAATATTATAATTTGAGTACTTTTAGATTGTTTTGGATGAATTTGAGTACTTTTTGAATTGATTTTGGATAAATTTGTATACTTTTTGGAAACTTATTTGAGTATAAGTTGTATTTCTATAGAATTATATGGTTAGTTAGTGTGTCCGGTTGAACCATTCGGTACAACCCGGTTGAACCATTTTTTAGCCAAATCCGGTACACCTAAAATACCGGTTTTTAAAACATTGATTAAAACAAGAATGAAACAAATAAGAAGGAAAAAAAAAAAAAGTGCTGATCTTGCCAAAAAGACCAAACAGCCATCTCCCCAACCCGTTTTTTAGCCCATACCCGAACCATGTTTCTCTGCGACCCGTTCTTGCATTGCAGCTCAATCAACGCGTTTACAGCTCGACACTATACGGTTGTAAACAGCTAAGAATCGAGCAAACATTTCCAAAATATACATCAATCATAATAACATCGTATCAATCAACAAATCATACCAAAAATAAGGACTTTGACTCTAAATTTGAATTCTCATTTAAAATCTATAAAATCCAAATCATAATAACAATCGAGGCTCTTTAGATCCCCACAAAACGTTCTGTGAAGATTAAACATACTCACAAACAGGATGGATTGCGTAATCGGACCTGTAAAGACTTCCGACTACTCGTCTCGGTCGCTACTTCGAAAACCATCTTACACCAAACGATTGTAAGTGATCCATATCTCCAATAACTGTTAGAAATCTCATATATTTGAATCAAACAAATAGAAATCAAACCTGAAACTTGAATCTTCATAAACACAACTTACTTGAATCTACATAAACACAACTTGGATTAATCTCTGAATCGTGAATCACTATCAGATACACCTATTTGTGGGTTACACACAATAGTTTATCGGATTAGACAGAGATTTCTGTTGTTGGAATTGGATTTTTATGTTTCTGTTGATGAAATCAATTTAACGATGATGTGTGTGATGTGAGACTAAATATTTACAATATGGCCCTCATGATTATTTAATTAAATAAGATCAATTACTTAAATACCCCTAACAGATAGATAATTATTTGATGGACGTAATTATCCTTATTTATCCTAATTAGGGTTTCTCCTTGGGTGTATATAAAAAGAGATTAAGGCTCCTAATCAAAGGTGACTCACTTTTACAACATCACACACGATTTCTCCTCACCCTAAGAGAAATCGTGACCCCATAACCGAGCCTCTCTTCTCATCTCCATCCTCACCATACACCCTAAACGGGAACCCGATCGGATCATCATCTCTCAGGAACGATGTCTGGAATCAACAACGCATTCACTGGATTCACAGGTTTCATCTAATTTCTATTTCATTATTGTTTTTCGTATACATGTCTAGATCTGAAACAAAGGAATCGATCCAACATGTGGCATCAGAGAAATATGTTGTTTAATCGATTCCTAATCACGAAATTGATTCAAAATCCAAAAACGTTTTACAAAAACGAGTATGAACAGTGGGTCGTTTTTCGAAAAAACATAAAATTGGTTCGTTTTTCGTAAAAACGTGAATCTGGTGCATTTTTCGTAAACCTAAAAATTTTCGGACTTAAACGTATTCGAAATTAATGTACACGTTTTTAAGAGTATTCGAAATTTGATGTACTCGAATTTGATGTACTCGAAATTCTATGTACTCGAAATTTGAGTATTCGAAATTGAACTTACTCGAAATTATTTTTAGTGTACTCGAAATTCTGAAGTTCACGAAATAAGGTACTCGAAAAGCTGTACTTGAAAATCTAACAGTACTCGAAATCTAGGTGTACTCGAAAATTTAAAAGTACTCGAAATTTCGAGTACATAACCATTTTCGAGTACAATAATCATTTTCGAGTACATAACTATTTTCGAATACATAACTATTTTCGAGAACATTACTAACTTCGTGAATAGTAAATTTCGTGTACGAACACTTAACCGCGGAGTTCGATCCGCGAATCAGGGGGCTAAGAGATAAAATAAATAGTTTTGTTAAAACCTTAAACTATTATGTTTTACAAAACCTCAATATACAAAAATCAGCTTAAACTCAGTAACAAGTGTTTCACTTCTGCCCAAAGGTGATGTGTTACATCTTATTATTTGAGTCTTATTAAACACCGTCACTTACTTGTGTATATCCTTAAACATTAGATATTCACATGACATTATTTTGCCTTAAAGCATGTATGTTTCACTTCTGCCCAAAGGTGATGTGTTACATATATGTTTGCAAACTTAACATGTGCATAATGCTTACAATGTCTCACTTCTGCCCAAAGGTGATGTGTTACATTCCTAATGCACATTTTACTTTCTAACTAAATTGTTCCTAATGCTTAAATGAATGGTTATTAACCAAAGTGAAACCCATTTGTTTAAATAGAACTTTATCTAGTCTATTAATTTGATGTTATAGTAGATTCTTTATCACAGCTTCATTACTATAATGGTCCTTAACATGTCTGCCTTAGATCTAAGTTACCCCATAAGATCACTCTAAGTTCTTCTATAGCCTAAGTATATTACTCTTTCTCATCTAATATAATCCACAGCTCCCAATATGGGAATTGAAACCCTTACTGGTGCAAACTACTCTGCTTGGAAAGATTCGCTGATGCTGACTCTTGGGATCACGGAGTTCGACTACGCACTGAGAGAGCCTGCACCTCCTGTCCTCACTGATAAGAGCACTGCTGAAGCTAAGTTGCTGTATGAGAAATGGGAGAAGGCTAATCGGATGGCTCTCATGTTTATCAAGAACTCAATTAGCCCAATCATCAGAGGAGCAATTCCTGATTTGGCTAATGCTAAAGCTTACCTTACTACTGTGGAGGAGCAATTCAAAGGAACCTTAAAGGCACATGCTAGCACCCTGATTATGAAACTGGTGTCTACAAAATATGACGGAGTCAGTGGCATTCTTGAGCACATCATGATGATGAACGACATGGCCCGTAAACTTAAGGGATTAGACATGGAGATCAGTGATGGTTTCTTAGTCCACTTCATCATGACTTCTCTTCCTGCATCTTATGAGGCTTTCAAGATCAACTACAACACTCAGAAAGAGAAGTGGTTGATGAATGAGTTGATTGCCATGTGCGTACAAGAGGAAGAGCGTCAGAAGCTGGAAAAACCTGATGTTGCTTACCTGATGGCTACTGGTTCGAAGAAAAGGAAGAACAATACTCACAAGGATGCTTCTAAAGTCCCTAAGTCCAATGCAGGTGCTTCTTCCAGCCCTAACAATTCCAAAGGCAATCCCTATTGCAACTTCTGCCGAAAGGTAGGACATAAGCAGAAGAATTGCCCTAACTTCAAGGAATGGCTGGTTAAGAGAGGTAATCATCTTAATATGATAATTGAGTCCTTTAATTTAAATGTTCCAACTAATACTTGGTGGTTTGACTCTGGTTCTATGGTTCATGTGACTAATTCTACTCAGGGATTCCTTACAATCCGGAGGCTGGAAAGAAACCAAAGAACACTTAAGCTTGGGGATGGAAAGGAACTATCTGTTGCTGCCGTGGGAACCTTAGAATTAATAATGAAAACCGGTCTATGTATTAAACTTTATGATACCTTATATATTCCTGAAATTTCTAGGAATCTTGTATCAGGACCAAAGTTAGATATGGATGGTTTTTATGTTTCTCATGGTAATGGCAGACTTACTATTAGTTCTAATTCTCAAGTATTTGGTACTGGTCTTTTGGATGGTGGTCTCTATAAGTTAGAACTAGATGATGATTTCTCTAAGTCTTTGTTGTCATATAACATTAATGAGAACTCAACAAAGACTAAAAGAAAAAGAGACTTAGAAACTTCATCCATGTTGTGGCATCAACGTTTAGGCCACATCTCACGGGATCGCTTATCTCGACTCGTGAAGGATGAAGTTTTACCTTCTCTTGATTTCACTGATTTTGGAACATGTGTCAAATGCCTTAAAGGAAAAATGACAATAGCATCTAAGAAAGGTGCCACTCGGAGTTCTAATTTATTAGAAATTATTCACACCGATATTAGTGGCCCTTACACCATTGCTGGAATAACTGGACATACTTCATTTATCACTTTCATTGATGATTATTCTCGCTACATGTACTTGTATCTAATCAAGGACAAATCTGAATCGCTTACAACTTTTAAAGATTATAAAACTGAAGTTGAAAATCAACTAGATCTTAAAATAAAAGTTGTGAGATCAGATAGAGGAGGTGAATATTATGGTAGACATACTGATATGGGTCAGGCTCCTGGTCCATTTTATGAGTTTTGTAAAGGCCAGGGGATCGTGAACCAATACACCATGCCCGGTACTCCTCAACAAAATGGTGTTGCTGAAAGGAGAAATAGAACTCTAATGAACATGGTGCGCAGTATGTTAGCCAACTCAGATTTACCCTCATTCCTCTGGACCGAGGCCTTAAAGACAGCAGTTCATATACTCAATAGAGTTCCTTCGAAATCTGTCCCTAAAACTCCTTATGAACTCTGGACAGGAAGGAAACCGAGTCTTAGATATATGAAAGTATGGGGTTGTCTTGCCGAAGTTAAACTCTATAATCCCTTCTTAAAGAAGCTTGACATGAAAACTGTTACATGTTACTTCATCGGGTATCCCGATCACTCAAAGGGTTATAGATTTTATTGTCCTTCCCATGTCACACGAATTGTAGAAACAAAGCATGCTCATTTCCTTGAGGATTCTAAGGTCAGTGGGAGCAGCGAAAATCCTGACTCTGATTTGCAAGAAGTACAAGACGCGGGGGGAGACACTCGTCGACTAACTTACCTCCGATTACTCCTCTTGTACACCATGCTACTCCGAACTTCACTGCACCTACTCCGACACAATCAGGACTCACTACTGCTCCAAACGTTACCGAGAATGAAGGCACCTCATTTGATCAACATCAACACAATACCAGCCATGCTGAACCCGCTAATCAGCTCAGGAGGTCATCTAGGCCTAAAGTGCCTACTAACTTTGATGATTATGTAACCTACCTGACTGAAGCTGAAATGGATGCCGGAAAGTTTATTGATCCTACCTCTTATCATGAAGCCATTATTAGTGATCAGTCTTCTGAATGGAGGATGGCTATGACTGATGAGCTTGATTCCATGAAGAAAAACGATGTTTGGGATTTGGTAGAACTACCCAACGGAGTAAAACCCGTAGGATGTAAATGGGTTCAAAACAAAACTGGATCCGAATGGGAACATTGAACGCTTCAAAGCAAGATTGGTTGCAAAAGGTTTCACTCAGAAAGAGGGAATTGATTATCAAGAGACCTTCTCTCCTGTCTCTCGTAAAGATTCCTTAAGGATCGTGATGGCCCTCGTAGCTCATTTTGATTTAGAGTTACATCAGATGGACGTCAAAACTGCTTTCCTAAACGGCGACTTGTATGAAGACGTGTTCATGAAACAGCCTGAGGGTTTCATGCCTGAAGGTCAAGAGCATTTAGTCTGCAAGCTAAAGAAATCCATTTACGGGTTGAAGCAAGCCTCACGCCAATGGTATCTAAAGTTTAATGAAGTGATGAAAAAGCACGGTTTCCTGAAAAATCAAGAGGACCAATGCACGTACCTCAAGATGAGTGGGAGCAACTTTACTATACTTGTCCTTTATGTCGATGACATTCTTTTGGCAAGTAATAGCTTAGATATGTTGCATGAGTCGAAGCGCTTACTTTCGCATAATTTCGACATGAAGGATCTCGGAGAGGCCTCTTACGTTATTGGCATCGAAATACACCGAGATAGAGTCAATGGACTTTTGGGTTTATCTCAGAAGGTTTACATTGATCGGGTCCTCTGACGCTACAACATGCAACACTGCTCTCCCTCTGTAGCTCTAGTAGTTAAAGGAGATGTCTTCGGTTCCTTTCAGTGTCCGAAGACTGAGGCTGAAAAGGCGCAAATGAAAATGATACCTTATGCATCAGTAGTCGGGAGCCTTATGTATGCTCAAGTCTGTACTCGTCCTGATATCGCTTACATTGCTGGAATGTTTGGTCGTTATTGTAACAACCAACAATAAATCAGGTATTAAACTCCTTGATGTTTATTTATATTTGTTTGATCAATGGTTATTAAAACAAGATATAAAAATCATACTAAAATAAACCAACTTCGGTCCTTGAACTCAAAACCATACCCAACACATCATAATTAACTCAATAAAAACAGCCCAAAACACGCGTTACAAGTCACCAATCATGACCGACCTGCACCTTCTTTTCATAATTCATGAAATATGTTAACAAAAATATTACCATATTAACATCTACAACACAACCAGGTACATATAAAGGAACATGAATCAAAGAGTAGACATATTCACTTAACTAAATTTTTCCTCATTAACTAAGCAAATTAGAAGCTACACAGAATAAAAGATTATCTAACATCATTATATTTAGTATAATGCTCCATATTTTATCCTAGGAGTACTTGTCCTAGAAAACCATGTCAAAGATGTGATCATCTTTCTCATACCCACATGAACTACAAACCATCACCTTTAGTTTCTTTTCTTTTCCTTCCTTCGACAGCCACCTTGTATTCCACCAAGGGTTTCTCAAACCTAGTGCTAACCTACAAAAATTGCCCCTTTTCTTGATCTATTCGGCTGCAAGGAAACAAGGTGTCACACCCCAGGCTCTCGGCGGCCCGGGCGCTGCGACCCGAATTGGTTTCATGGATATGTCTCGGTCAGAGTTTATTATTCTTTTTAATCAGCGGAAGCGTTGTTTCATTAATTCATAATTTTGTAAATAGTTCACATGCATAGATGTGAAAACCATATGTTTCATGATTTATAAAAAGTTCATACGCATAGGTATGAAAATCATCATTTCATATTATTGTAAACCGGATTTTCACAAACTCACAATTTCTAATCATTTTATAATATCCGGTTTATACATGACTTGGAGGCATAGCTCCAATAGCTCCATGGTCTCACCACAAGATCCTATTCAAGGCATCATAGGCCAAGAATCTCTAATCTTGCTTTTCTTTTACATTTCATTATTACCTGAAAAGTTTTTGAAAATAAAACGTCAACATAACGTTGGTGAATACAAATAACAGACTCGATATGTAAGCATAGCATATTCGGTACTTTAACCATAATTATTAGTGGCAATACTACACATTTAGCAGGTTATTTCACTGATCGATACAACCACTGCATACCCTAGCTTGTACTGTCACTGGTTAGGAACAACAGCGGAGTGCGTCTTACAATTGTTCCCTCCAGCCCACAGCCCGTCACTGGTTAGATTGCCTGCGGAGTGCGTCTTACGTATAACCTTCCAGCCCACGTTACCAGCCACGTATGGGAATTTCACCCATAGCGGATACAATTTGCAAATCGTACGTATACTAATGGCCTAAATGCTGGTCTAATAGTATCCCTTTATGCGTCAAAGTTAAACATACATGCTCATAAAAATGCATTTATATATTTAAAAACAAGTTAGATGTATTCACCTGAATTTTTGGTTGGCAGAGTGACAGCTTAAACTTGTCAATATAAATTTGGGCAGCGTTTCTGCTTAATATATGCTTATAACTGTTCTGCAAAGAATATTTACTTATTTATTTAGTATTATTATTAATAATAATATTATTATTATTATTATGATTTTTATTATTATTATTATTATTATTATTATTTTTATTATTATATTATTATTATTACGATGATAACCAATATTATTATTGTTATTTAAGTAAACTAAAATTTTTAATATATACATAGAGTCGGATTTTAACCCTAACCCTATAAGTTAATATTATATTAAATTCTTAAATTTATAAGTTTAACTTAAGAAATTAGATAATATACCTATACGAACCGACTCCTTAATCTTGACTTGTATTTTGATCAGCTCCTCCTAGCATCCAGATCTTTTATATTCTTTCTCAATGCGTGTGTATATATGTTTTTATGTATGTGTGATTTCAGCTTGTGATGAATTTTGTGAGTTTATATAGATGAATTTATACTTGGTGCCGAAGGAAACTTTAGACATAGGCTTTCTACGTGTGCTTCTGTTGAATCGTATGAATCATAACAAGAAGAATTTGAATTCTAAATTTCTTACACGTAGCTTCTGTTCAATTCTTTCAATTCACATTTGAATATAAAATTTATATTATTTTATTATTATAATTAATTTAGCTCATATTTCGTTTTTCTCGTATAACTTTTAAAATATAACGTTTTATAAAATTTTAAAAATACTGCTGGGATCAGCTTATTTTTCTCTACGTTTCGACCTAAGTTTCGTTAAAAACGGAGAAAGTTTAATTATAATATATTTTATTAGTTTTGAGCGGTCTCCTATAACATTAACTGACCGAATAAGTGTGTCAAAACTTTCTAATAATTATTTTACTCGTTACTTACTAGTATGTAAGTGTCATATATGTGTATATGATAACTAGATATTTAAAATTATAATATTAAACAATACATTTTATATATATAAAAAATATACATGTGTTACATCCTCCCCACCTTTGTTTCAATCTCGTCCTCGAGATTATTGAAATAGGTGTGGATATTTCTTTCTCATTTCTGACTCCAATTCCCATGTATATTCAGGACTACGTCTGGAGTTCCACTTAACCAACTAAAACTAATTTATTTTTTTTTTTTTTTTTTTTTACGCTTGAGTCTCTTTTCACTTCGGTCTTCAATTTGAAGTGGTTGTTCTACCAATTTTAGTTTCTCGTTTACTTCAACATCTTGAAGAAGCATTAACAATGACTCATCCTCTAACCATTTTTATTTACTAAATTAAACTAATCCTTTCCATGAAGAAACTTTAAGTACACTTTGTCATCAACATTGAATTATAGTGGGGTTTTTTTTTTTTTTTTTTTTTTTTTTCTTCTACATAACTCTTTTGACGATCTCATGTTACTTTCAAGCTTTCTCTAATTTGAAAGACCATGTCAGTGTTTCTTGCACTATTTTTTTGCCCTATATAATTAATTTTCTCCAATTTCAGACCAATATGCTAGCTTTTGATATTTTCTTTCATAAAGAGCTGCAAACAATGTAGTCTGAATACTTCAGTGATAATTATTATCGTAGGTTAATTTCATAAGAGGTAAGAGATCATCCCAGCTTCCTCCATTGTCTACCGCACAATCCTAAATCATATCTTTTTTCCAGAATTGTGATGTAAAACGACTATCCTTATCTAACACAATGGATAATGACACACCGTGTAGAGATAAAATCTTATTAACGTACAATTGTGCTCATTTATCTATAGAATAAGTTTATTTTATTTGTAGGAAATGAGCAAACTTATTCAATCTCTCAATGATAACCTAAATCATACCATTCCCCTGACTGGTTCGAGGAAGTGTGGTTATAAAATCCATGGTTATCATTTCTCAATTCCAACGTGTAATTCTAGTTGTAGCAACATACCAGAAGATCTATAATGTTCAACTTTTACTTGAAAACAAGCTAAACATTTTGCAACATATGCTGCTATATTTTTCTTGATGTCAATCCACCAATAGTTTTATTGATATTTTTATACATTTTATTACTTCCTGGGTACATCTATCTTTGGATCTATATGTTTTCTTATAATATTCTTTCTCTTAAATTGTCTGTGACTAGCACCCAGATTCTTGCATTCATTCGAATAATTTCATTGTCTCCTTTGATCAATTATTCGAACATGCCATTCATTTCCCTCTATAATATAATTTATCAAATCAACTTGTATTTCAAGCCTTTAAGCACATACTTTTTTTTTTATGTTCCCTTTGCCTCATTTCGATTAAAGGCATCTACTACCACATTCGTATTTCTTTTGTGATAAAGAGTTTCACATTCATAATCGTTTTATGTCTCCATTCTACTTTGTTGTAGCATATTTAATTCTTTTAGGATTTGGATTCAAAATTTGTTATGATTGTGTCCATTGTCCCTTACAGCAGGATTCACATGTACTGTAAACTATCGTTCCGTGTGCACCCGTAACGGTAATTTACCTTGCATGATTACCCTATTTCATGAACGTGGCACACAAATGAGTTAATTTTTCTTACATTTTTTTTTTAAATGTTTGGTTTAAATAACCTCACTCAAGTAGATTGAAGAAGTCCGTTTCGTAAAAACCGTAAACTTTGATTCGTTTAGCATTTGCAGGAAAATGGGTTAGTTTTCGTATTTATATGGCGCTTTAAGCGACAAGCTTTAACCTGTTGGGTTATTGTAAGTCCGTAACATTCTTCTGACCAAAGATATGTTTTAAACTCTTATGATCAGTATAAAGTGTGAAATGAGCTCCACACAAATAATGTATCCATAATTTCTATGTGAAGGTCATGACGTTTAATTCTAAATCATGAGTTGCATAATTCTTTTCTTGATTCTTCAGTTGACGTGATGCATAAGCAATCACCTTGTTTTGTTACATCAATACACATCCTAATCTTGTGTGAGAAGCTCACAATAGATAACAACGTATTCAACACTTTCAGGATATCTTTAAGTATTTTGAAAGCTTCGTTTTGTTTAGGATTCTTTCAAATTTTTCTGATTTTCTAGTCAATAAGGTGAGAGGAACGACTATTTAGGAGAAATTCTTAATAAATCTACGATAATAACCGTTTTAAGCTTAGGAAACTACGCACCTCTGTCGGTGACTTAAGGTTCTCCCATTTGTTAATAGCCTCTATGTTAGATGGGTCCACTTGAATACCTTGAGCATTAATAACATATCCTAGAAATTGTACTTCAGTGAGCTAAAACTCATATTTAGAGAATTTACCTATAATTTCTCATGTCTTAATTCAAGTAGAGTTCTAAGATGTATAACATGATCCTCAGGTGTTTTTGAACAAATAAGAATATCATCAATGAATACAATGATGAATTTGTCCACCTAAGGTTTGCATATTCAATTCATCAGGTCCATAAAGGCAGCTAGAGCATTAATAAGTCCAAAAGGCATAACAATGAACTCATAATGCCCATACATTGTACGAAAAGCAGTTTTAGGAACATGTTTTTCCTAAACTTTCAATTGATGATATCCTGATCGAAAATAAATTTTAAAAAAATTACAAGTTCCTTAAAGTTGATCAAATAAATCGTCACCTTACTTAGCTCTCTATAATCAATGCACATCCACATCGACCCATATTTATTCTCAATGAATAAAATTGGAGCTCCCCAAGGTGATGAACTAGTTCGAATAAAACCTTTAAGCCAATAGCTCATCTAATTGTTTCTTAAACTATTTCATCTTAGTCGGTGCCAACCTATAAGGAGATTTAGCAAACAGAGTTGTACCCGGTACGAGATTGATATTGAATTCTACTTTTCGTTCTTGTGGTAAACCAGGCAACTTATCTGAAAATACTACATCAGGAAAATCAGCTACAATAGGCACGTCTTCAAGTTTCTTCTTTTCTTACTCATTACTAGTGATTGAGATTAGGTGAGCTAAACAATCTTTATTCAGAGACTTAGTAGCTTTGATCGTAAAAATGATTCTAACGTAATTCGTTGACTTATCACCCTTAGTGATCCATTTTCCTACTTTCGGAACACAGACTTCAATGAATTTTGTATCGCACAAGACACATGCTTCGTTTGTATCTAACCAATCTATTCCAATCACCACATTAAAACCGGCTAACATATTGTGCTTAAAGAGTGTGATCTTACCATTTACTAATGCTTCATTTATTTTGACTACATCACCATTAGTGGTTTATCTAGTTTCATTAGCGGTTCATTTAGAAGCTTACAGAATTCATAATCAATAACACTTTGGTTTGCTCCTGAATCAAACAAAACTTTTGCATAAACATCATTGATACGAAACGTACCGGTAATGACATCCGACATATATGCAGCTTCTTTAGCATTAACAACAAAAGCTCTAGTTGTCTTCTTTACATTTTGATTAGTTTTTTTTTCTTCTGAATCACCGGCACCGCTAGTTCCACTCGCTTTATTCAATTTAGGGCACTCATCTGGGTAGTGTCCCTGTTCGTTGTCTTCGAAGTACGTCACCATTTTCTTTCTTCGGTATTCATTCATTGAATGACCCGCCAATTACATAGCTAAATTGATGACTTAAGGCATCATCACCCTAACTATATTACGAATTTCACTTTTACCAGTCCCTAGATATAGCGACTGAAAATGTTTGATTATTGTGTCACAAGGAGTGGCACCAATCAAAGCATAATCAAAAATATTTAAAAGTTTAATCCCGATGCCCTGCACCGACCATGCGATGGTTATGAAATTTTCGTTTGATGCGTTCATTTTTGTTCATTGGGCAAAATTTTCGAATTACTAAATCATGAAAACTTTCTCAAGTCATATAATACACATTGGTTCTTCCTTTGGTTTGAATAATAGAATTCCACCATTCCATAGCTTCGTAATTAAATGAACTCAAGGCGTACAAAATCATACCTACTTCGCCACATTAGCTAATAGCAAGTACCGCCTCAATCTTTTCAATCCATCTTGATGTTACGACAGTTCCTTTCGTTCCAATGAACTCAGGAGGTTTACAAGATTGGATTGTTTTATACTAACATTCATTAGTTTTGGATTGCTTTAAACTAAAAGCTTCATAATTTTCATTGTTCATTTAAGATACATCGTTTTTTTTGTTATTGTATTCGTGAGATTCGAATTTTCATTTGTTTTTTTTTTTTAGCGATCATTGACAGAATCGCATCTTTTATTCTTTCTACAATCATTGATTGTATCTCAGTAGTATTCTGAGTCACGGTTTCAATAATATCCGTGTTTTCTCTTTCGCCCATATGTATTTGTAGAAGGTTTGCTATTGTTTAGATTTCTAGACATTGTCATAAGATATTTGACAAGGTCTAATAAAATTCATCATAATTTAGCTTATAGATTATCATCAAGATTCACTATGTTATTTCAGTCATTCATAGTATTTTAAAATAATATTCTACCTATTCCTTTAATAGGCACTTATCTCAATTTGGTTAAAGCTTAGATACAATCTTTAGTACCTATTTCGCTAAAACCAGGAGCTCTGATACCAACCTGTCACACCCCAGGCTCTCGGCGGCCCGGGCGCTGCGACCCGAATTGGTTTCATGGATATGTCTCGGTCAGAGTTTATTATTCTTTTTAATCAGCGGAAGCGTTGTTTCATTAATTCATAATTTTGTAAATAGTTCACATGCATAGATGTGAAAACCATATGTTTCATGATTTATAAAAAGTTCATACGCATAGGTATGAAAATCATCATTTCATATTATTGTAAACCGGATTTTCACAAACTCACAATTTCTAATCATTTTATAATATCCGGTTTATACATGACTTGGAGGCATAGCTCCAATAGCTCCATGGTCTCACCACAAGATCCTATTCAAGGCATCATAGGCCAAGAATCTCTAATCTTGCTTTTCTTTTACATTTCATTATTACCTGAAAAGTTTTTGAAAATAAAACGTCAACATAACGTTGGTGAATACAAATAACAGACTCGATATGTAAGCATAGCATATTCGGTACTTTAACCATAATTATTAGTGGCAATACTACACATTTAGCAGGTTATTTCACTGATCGATACAACCACTGCATACCCTAGCTTGTACTGTCACTGGTTAGGAACAACAGCGGAGTGCGTCTTACAATTGTTCCCTCCAGCCCACAGCCCGTCACTGGTTAGATTGCCTGCGGAGTGCGTCTTACGTATAACCTTCCAGCCCACGTTACCAGCCACGTATGGGAATTTCACCCATAGCGGATACAATTTGCAAATCGTACGTATACTAATGGCCTAAATGCTGGTCTAATAGTATCCCTTTATGCGTCAAAGTTAAACATACATGCTCATAAAAATGCATTTATATATTTAAAAACAAGTTAGATGTATTCACCTGAATTTTTGGTTGGCAGAGTGACAGCTTAAACTTGTCAATATAAATTTGGGCAGCGTTTCTGCTTAATATATGCTTATAACTGTTCTGCAAAGAATATTTACTTATTTATTTAGTATTATTATTAATAATAATATTATTATTATTATTATGATTTTTATTATTATTATTATTATTATTATTATTTTTATTATTATATTATTATTATTACGATGATAACCAATATTATTATTGTTATTTAAGTAAACTAAAATTTTTAATATATACATAGAGTCGGATTTTAACCCTAACCCTATAAGTTAATATTATATTAAATTCTTAAATTTATAAGTTTAACTTAAGAAATTAGATAATATACCTATACGAACCGACTCCTTAATCTTGACTTGTATTTTGATCAGCTCCTCCTAGCATCCAGATCTTTTATATTCTTTCTCAATGCGTGTGTATATATGTTTTTATGTATGTGTGATTTCAGCTTGTGATGAATTTTGTGAGTTTATATAGATGAATTTATACTTGGTGCCGAAGGAAACTTTAGACATAGGCTTTCTACGTGTGCTTCTGTTGAATCGTATGAATCATAACAAGAAGAATTTGAATTCTAAATTTCTTACACGTAGCTTCTGTTCAATTCTTTCAATTCACATTTGAATATAAAATTTATATTATTTTATTATTATAATTAATTTAGCTCATATTTCGTTTTTCTCGTATAACTTTTAAAATATAACGTTTTATAAAATTTTAAAAATACTGCTGGGATCAGCTTATTTTTCTCTACGTTTCGACCTAAGTTTCGTTAAAAACGGAGAAAGTTTAATTATAATATATTTTATTAGTTTTGAGCGGTCTCCTATAACATTAACTGACCGAATAAGTGTGTCAAAACTTTCTAATAATTATTTTACTCGTTACTTACTAGTATGTAAGTGTCATATATGTGTATATGATAACTAGATATTTAAAATTATAATATTAAACAATACATTTTATATATATAAAAAATATACATGTGTTACACAAGGGGAATAAGCAACCAAGTACCACTATCACATCCAAGAGCATGGGTACTAGAAATCTCCTAAGTGATGTGATAAGAACTTGCAAAGATAAGACCCATGGCTGACTAAAACCTGCGACCAGCCACTCTACAACCTAGGAACCATCTTGTCTTGAGTAACTAAGCTTCAAAGATCCTTCCCAAACCAACCCAACCGGTTTCCCCCCTCATTACCACCCCCAAACCATGAAAAATCTCCTATAAATACCATATGTTGCAGCCATGAAACACACACCAAATTCACCATTTCTTACCTTTCAAACTCCTTGTTCTTCTCGGTGGAAATTCCCTTGAAACCCACCTGGATACTCACAATCGAGCAGCCTCCAACCATCCACCCCCTCGCCTAGCAGCAACAGTCGAGTAACCTTTGACCAAGCAACCTAACCGAGCAGCATTGCGTGATCTAGCAGCACTCGAGCAATCAACGGTGATCCAGCATACCAGCCTCCAATCAGCAGACCTTCCAGCCTTCTTCCCTGCTTGCTATACGTAAGTCCCTCCCTGTAGATATGTATAAACAGTACACACATCGTATATATATGCATATCAGAACGCATGCAAGGGCTAAAACAAATTATCGAGCATGTAAAGTTAAACTCACCATCCTTGGTTACTCGGTCGAAGGCAACCAGCAATAAAAGCTGGCCAAGCTTCATCTCACCACCCAAACTCAACCCCCATCTCTTTGGTTGACCAGCCACTAGCCCCACTATTTACCCAAGAACCCCTTTAGCCACCTTGAAATCTACCAGATTTCCGACTTCCAAAATCAGCTCACGGTTTCTACCCATGACAAGCTAGTCACCATTAATCCTTGCCCAAGACAAGTCATTCTTGCCACCAGAAATCCTTGCTATCTTCAATCTTTCTACTTTAAATCCTTGCTTGCGTAAAGAAAGCCCATCTCAAAGTTATGTCCATCACAAATTATTAACTTACTAGAATCTTTAGGTAAAAAGTTTTCACAAACAAACATTTGTAAAATCTGGACAGAAACTGGGTCGACTTTAACAACCCATAACTCAGTCATAACAGCTCGAAACTTAACAAAATCCAACACCATAGTTTAGGTCATTGAATTAGCTTTCCAAGCACTACTTACACGCCTTCTAACTCAGCCAAATGATCCCTCAAACAACCTCTACAAAATCAGTGCGCAAAATTGGACCTTCTGATTTACATGACTGTTTTGACCCATTTCATAGCCATATTACAAAATCTCTTCTAAACGAAAGTTGTTCGGGACACATTAAAGTACCGGACTGTAGATTTTCGTAATTTTATAAAATGATTTGCTATTTTAAAAGTTTACTTAAAGATGTTAAACAGAATCAGTCCATATATATATATGAAAGATGTGGATTTCCCTTAGAAAGTTAATCGAATGCATGTACATATATGTGAAGAATAATAACAACAATAATATAATAATTATAATAACACTAATATATATATATATATATGAATAGGTAAAATAAAATAAAGGTTGCCTACTATAACACTGGGCGATGTCGTAAGTCCCCTGTTGGCACTTGGACAGATTAGTAAGTCCCCATCAATTTAACTATAGATAAAACGAACAAAAAAAAATAAATTAACAAACATTAAGATGTATGTCGATATTATAAGGGTTATTCCATGAATCTCATAGAGCGCCATACTTTTGTAGGGCCCAAGAAGGACACTGAACCCTAAACTCGCGGTTACTTGGTACCTCCTGATCACTACTCAGGGTGAGTTTCGTAGCCCCCTTTTATTTAAATATTTATACTCTTCGGGGTGAAATACTTGCTATCTTACTTATCCATACGGATTTATTAAAATGATACTTGTTTGAATGTTTATTGCATGAGTACTTATTTCAAAGTCCCCATTGATATATATGTATGAATGTATGTATTATATCGGTAATTCCACAACTATTTAGCTCAATTGACGAGCCGTGAATTAATATGGATAGTGCTATCGGGCTGACGACCCCATTCATTTTGAGATTTGGTCGCACCAAGTCGTTCCCAAGTGCCTGGGCTAAAATGAATGTATATTTCCATTTACTATATATTTGATTGATTGTTGGCATTATGGGGCGAAAAGTCATAGGTTTGGTTGTGGGCTCATAGTTAAGTAATCATTCACTTGTGCTAATTTTAATTTAAACATTATATGGATAATTTTTATAAATACTTTCCTTCAACATTTTATCGAGTCGTAAACCTACGGACTCACCAACTATTTTAGTTGACCCTTTTATGCATGTATTTCAGGAAATAACTAAGCTTGGATTATGCATACTCTTTTGTGATACAACCGAAGATTCGGACAATATTGTTTTCATAGTTAGGCAATATGAAGAATCTTTATATGTTGTATTTATTTTGGAATATTGTAACTGACATTATGTATCGTTTATGGACCATGAATGCATGCTAGTAGTTTCTTTAAACACAATGCGTTCAGAGATCCGATTTCGTGACACCCTCGTGTTTCCGCTCTAGCGGGGGTGTGACAGTTATCAGACTAATCCTGGCCTTGATCACTGGAAAGCAGCTAAGAAAGTGCTTCGATATCTCCAAGGGACAAAAGACTTCAAGCTGACTTATAGAAGAAGTGAAAATTTGGAAGTGGTTGGTTACTCTGATTCTGACTTTGCTAAATGCAAAGATGACCAGAAATCCACTTCGGGGTACATCTTCATGTTAGCAAGCGGACCGATCTCATGGAAGAGTCATAAGCAGCAGCTGACAACAACCTCAACTATGATGGCTGAATATGTTGCAGTGTACAATGCAACCTGTCATGGAATGTTGTTGAGAAACCTTATCGCTGGACTCAAAGTCGTTAACTCTATCTCTAGACCATTGAAGCTGTACTGTGATAACTCAGCAGTCGTTAACTTCTCGAACAGTAACAGTTCGACCGGTGCTGGTTTATATCTTGATACAAAGTACTTGTTCGTTCGTTCGCGAGTTGAGGAAAATAACCTTTGTATTGATTATATAAGTACTAAAGTTATGCTTGCAGTTCCGATGACTAAAGGTCTCCCTCCTAAGATATTCGAAGAACATGTTTCGAAGATGGGCTTATGTAAAGACCTTATTGCATAATGTACTTACTTATGATTAATGAAATTTCCTCACTTATTTGATTTGTTTGTCTCTAAATATATGTTTACGCATGCCTAATGACATATAGACACTAATAATACAAATCATTCGTTAAAGGGCTTACTTGTTAATTGATCCTAACTTAAGTTTTAAATTTGTATTGTAGTATGATTAATGGGGGTCTTGAATTGAATAACTGATTCAATGACTGTATTTCTCTGCTATGATTACAATTTAGAACTAAAATGAGCATTATCAATCTGCAGACTTATTTAATGCTCATAATAAATAATCACTTGGCCAAGTGGGAGAATGTGAGACTAAATATTTACAATATGGCCCTCATGATTATTTAATTAAATAAGATCAATTACTTAAATACCCCTAACAGATAGATAATTATTTGATGGACGTAATTATCCTTATTTATCCTAATTAGGGTTTCCCCTTGGGTGTATATAAAAAGAGATTAAGGCTCCTAATCAAAGGTGACTCACTTTTACAACATCACACACGATTTCTCCTCACCCTAAGAGAAATCGTGACCCCATAACCGAGCCTCTCTTCTCATCTCCATCCTCACCATACACCCTAAACGGGAACCCGATCGGATCGTCATCTCTCAGGAACGATGTCTGGAATCAACAACGCATTCACTGGATTCACATGTTTCATATAATCTCTATTTCATTATTGTTTTTCGTATACATGTCTAGATCTGAAACAAAGGAATCGATCCAACATGTGAATGTCTTCCATGGAAACAAAGGAATCAGAGAACTTTTGAAAGCATACATCCATCGATGGTAACTTCCATAACATTTTGTATATATTCCAATATATATATATGTCCCAAGTTCCATTTAATGGAACCGCCAAAACCGGCACTTAAATTTCAACATATATATACATACATAACATATATATATATATATATATATATATATTAAATAATACTATATAACATTAATTCATTGAAATTAATTATATACAATCTTATTCACTACAACCGAATCCGAACTCCTACATCTCCTAACTCGATTGATTGCTAGTAAGATAAATCTCATCGACAAGTTAAATCTGATATCCTTATTCAGTTGATAACACTAAAATTACCAACAATCCTCCCCCATTTTAGTGATATCCATGATTAACTTAATCATCCTCACATAAACACAAACGTATGCATAAATGAAAATGTCCTATGGATTGAATTTTCATCTTAGAAAATTACACGTTTCAAATGCTCGAATATCAGGGTGTCTCTATGGATTGAACCCTTGCTATCCATGGTGAACACTTGAAGGTAAAATACACATAAGTTTAATAAATCCAAATTCCACTGACACAATGTTTTACTAGCCTGTGTCCTAATCCTTCAAAGAATATATCAAAGCTCAAGTCCAAAGCTTCTTGAAGCGGCTAAACTTCATATTCTTATAGGTAGTTCATTACTCTTGCACCTGCACTGCAATTTATCAATGAACTATTAAGAAGTTATGCTTCAACCTCCTTTAACTTGCAGTTTGAACACATACCTTGGGATGATTATGTTAATGTGTTCCAATATCTTTCTGACAAGCTTACCTCATTGAATTCAGCATCTAACGTTGTATTAGATAGGAATTGGGCGTCTTGACAATAGATATTAAAGCATATGGACTTTAAACCCATCCCTATGACTGACTTATTCACGAGATCTCTTCCTAACACTTAAGTTAGTTAATCAGTCAAAATCACTAAGATCTTACAAATTCAACAGATACCACAATATGCGTAACGAGCTCATTAATTATTATATGTATAAAACAAAACTGTCTAGACTTTCCATTCTACACCTAACTATAATCCTTAGTCAACACTATCTCACTTGATAGATATTTGTGATATCAGTTTTGACCATAATTGAACCTTAAAGATCAAATTCCTTACCCGTTCAGCTTCTTTACCAACGGCTGCTAAAGCCACAAATTCAGATTCCATTATTGAATTGACAATGCAAGTTTGTTTCTTTGATGTCTATGCAATTGCACGACTACCAAGTAGGAATAATCACCCACTTGTAGAAAAGTGATTTTCCATATTTGTTATCTAACTTGCATCAGAATATCCTTCAATGACTGAAGGAAAACCAGAATAAAACAAACCATAGTTCATGGTTCCTATCAAATATATAAACAACATATTCACAGCTTGCTAATGATATGTGCTTGGATTACTAGTATACATACTTCGTATTCCTACATCATAAGCGGCATCAGGTCTTGTGCCAATCATAGCATACATCATAAATTCAATTGCTAAGAATACTCCAATTGTAAAATTAGAATAACCAAATTAGGCATAAGTCTGATGTTAGAATCTATAGGGGTACTAACAGGAGAACAATTAAAACAATTGAATTTGTTCAATACTTCTCAACGTAGTAAGAATGAGTCATGACTACACCATTGTTACTCCTTTTGATCCTAATCTCAAGGAGCACATCTACCTCCCCTATATCCTTCATTTCAAAGTTAGAATATAATAAGTTCTTTGTTTTATCAACCGATCTTGGTCCGTACCAAAGATCAACATGTCATATATAGACAAATAATCACTCCTTTGCCAGAAGAATTAAATTCACTATAGACACATTTGTCTACTTGGTTTAAAAGAAACCCATGACATAAAATTATCTCATCAAACTTTCTTAACTAAGCAAACTTGCTAATAAAAACTATAAAACTTAAATATAAAACTTTATTAGTAACATATAATCCTTTATTGAATATTTCAAAACAGAGGCTAAGTTTCAATGAAACTTAGAATAACTCTAGGCATCAAATCATTTTTTTTTCTTTTTCGAATTAAGTAATATCATAGTATATTGAAATATCATAGACCAAAGGTAATTTCAAGAAACCATTTTGATAAAATATGTTCTAGTACACTCTTGAAATTTTCAATGAACAATTAGAAAATAAAATTAATTTATCTTCGTTTCATTAATTTCTACAAACCCAATTTGCCAATTGCAGATGAAAATTTTCAATTGTTCATCATTTCTTAAATCAATATATATATATATATATATATATATATATATATATATATATATGCAAATTTGTAAATACTCACAAAACCCAATAATCATTGCCACAACAAATTGGTTGTAAACGTGTTGGCAAAATAAGTAAAAATTGCCACCACCAACTTGTTTGTATACACACTTTGATGTGAAGATAAACAACAAAACAATTTGATAATATATATAGCCAGTTAGCCACCGCCAAAGATAATGTAAATTCTAGTTACAAAATTCCGATTGCAATTGATTTTGAAATCAAAATCCAATTCGGTAAATCAATTCGGTTTCCAAAGTCTATTGCCACTTACGAAAATCACTGTCAAATTTGTGAATTCCAATGATTTATTTTCCAAGCCAAATTCGTGAATTCCAATCCTGGATTAATATATAATTTCGAATTCTATTTCTGTTTCGCAAATTTATTTTTCCAAAACATATAGGTTTATCTTTGTTAGAAATCTCATATATTTGAATCAGACAAATAGAAATCAAACCTGAAACTTGAATCTTCATGAACACAACTTACTTGAATCTACATAAACACAACTTGGATTAATCTCTGAATCGTGAATCACTATCAGATAAACCTATTTGTGGGTTACACACAATAGTTTATCGGATTAGACAGAGATTTCTGTTGTTGGAATTGGATTTTTATGTTTCTGTTGATGAAATCAATTTAACGATGATGTGTGTGAATGTCTTCCATGGAAACAAAGGAACCAGAGAACTTTTGAAAGCATACATCCATCGATGGTAACTTCCAGAACATTTTGTATATATTCCAATATATATATATATATATTATATATATATATATATATATATATATATATATATATATGTCCCAAGTTCCATTTAATGGAACCGCCAAAACCGGCACTTAAATTTCAACATATATATATATATATATATATATATATATTAAATAATACTATATAACATTAATTCATTGAAATTAATTATATACAATCTTATTCACTACAACCGAGTCCGTACTCCTACATCTCATAACTCGATTGATTGCTAGTAAGATAAATCTCATCAACAAGTTAAATCTGATATCCTTATTCAGTTGATAACACTAAAATTACCAACAATAACTCGTTTTTCATCCCTAAACAAAAGCCCCACGATTGCCCTAACATTCGTTTTCATAGTTGAACGAATTCGAATGAACTCAAACTAGGGTTCCTGCTCATAAACCGAGTTGGGGGTGGGTTTGTTATGTATTTTTTTTTTCGGAACTCAGTCAATCATAAGGCCCAGTCAAAGGTGGTTTTCAAATATATATCTTTTAGAATGAAAAAAAATAATACATAGTAATTGTTTTATAAATGATATATTATCATTTTTATTTAAAACATATATATACTGATGATAATAAACTAATGTTTAAATCAAGTATTTAATTATGATTTAAGTTTTCTTTTCAAATCATTAAAACTTTATAAAATGTGTACAACTAACATTTAAACTTTATATACGTTTATGTCATATAAATATTTATTTAATTAGGATTTAAGATTTTAAAGTTCTTATTTAATAAATATATCTCATAAAACATTTAAACATTTATGTTAAACTATTTATTCATTTAGACTTAAATTCATATTTATCATAAACTTGTATAATAAATTAAACTACGATTTTATGACAACATATGCCTATTATATAATTTTGAATAATAATAATAATAATAATAATAATAATAATAATAATAATAATAATAATAATAATAATAATATGAAGTGTTTTCAAAACATATAATCATTATTTTATCAAAACCCAAAGTCTATGATCTCAAAGAAAAGAAAAAAAAAAACAAATCTCATAAACCATGTCAAACTCAACTAGCTCACACTCATTTAATTACTTAGGATTGATCGTGAAATATTGGATATTGCATGCGCTACGATATAACCTCTTGTGCAAAAGCTATTAAATCAATAATGTGAGTTAATTCTTACTCTCTTTTTACATTTTGTAATTTTTTTGGGATGTTACATATGTCTTATAGAAAAACATATTTTTAGAGTCAAAAACATATACATGATGCAAACTCTTAAGCTTAGTAGACATGATTTAGATGATATGTGAACTTATGTGCTAATTGCTATGTGGGATTTAGGTTAGAAGACGTTTCATACAAAAACAAAACAGTATCTAGTAGCCTAAGAATGTAGGGACGTTCTTCGCATTGACTTGTGTCTTGTGTGAAAAAGGTGAAAAATACACATACATAAACATTATGATTTACAATGTTTAAGTTAGGACATAGCTAGTCTTGATTTAAACTTTGTAAGATCATTTATTTGGATTCTTGCTTTGAGCTACTTGCAAATTTACATATGCTTTAAATCTATTCTATTTAGTTTAATAGCTTTGCATCCTTTTTATACGTATTATATTAAACTGTTTTGAATTGCTCACCAACTATGCAAATAGTTGACCCTTTATTTTACATATGTAACAGGTTAAGTTGAAGACACATGATGAAGACATAGATTAGGTTTAGATGACCTAGTTAATTAAAACAATGTTTAGAATATCATTTGTAATTTGTTTTGAACACTTATATGTTATTTAATGACATTGAATGTTTTTTGTTTGACTAAATTAATGTGGATGTTTTAAATATTGAAACTTTAACATAGTACCATGAGCTTTTGAGCATTCACAATCGCGCCCCGACGTATTCCGCCGTCGGTCGGGGTGTGACAGATTGTTCCTTTCCATCTCTAAAACGTAAGTAACTTAATATATATAGATCAAACCTTCAAGTATTATTTTTACATCAACTTTCTCTTCATTGTTAATATTACATTCATGAATCTTTCAAGTAAATGTATTGACAACACTGTCATATGTAAACACAAATTATATATATTTCATTTTCCTCGCTATATATTGTATATTCAAGATGTTTAATCTGTCTTTTTTTTGTATCAGTAGCTCATTTTAATTTTTTTAATATATGTTCACATGGCTTTATATGTAGCCTGCATGAGGGTAGGAGTGGCACCCCATCATGGGTTCGAAAGGTTAAGTAGGTTGGTAACTAGACTTGCAATTGAAGAAAAATAAGAAAAGATTTGTGTGATAAACTTGTAGAGATAAATTTGTTCTTGCATTCATATGTTCTTATCAAATACATCTTGGGTTTATATATATAACCCTTATTCCTAATTAACTTTAACTTGATAATATACTAACCTCTTGACTTTATACATATACATATATAATTTTAAATATAAACTTTCTTATATATACATAATAGACCTATACTTTAATATTTAGTTTATATTTTAAACACTCTCCTTTAAACTAAATATTGTTTATCGAAAATCTTCAACTTTCTTAACTTGCTTTTTACAACAGAGTTCGTTCTTTATCGTAGATGATATTGGATTCTTCTGACCTTTCTTTCTCCTTGTTCTTCCATTTGATGCAATTATTTGCAAAATGATCAAAACCACCAAAATCATAACATCTAAACTTGCTTATATCTTTACTTCCTAGTCACAAGCCTCTTCCATATGCATTATCTTATTTGTTAAAGTTTTTACCTCGTCCTTGTTTGCTTGAACTTACTAATAGAATTTTTCCTTGATAATTTTCCTTAGGTTCATCTTGGCTTTTGAGTCACTCTTCAAATGTTGTTATTCTTTCAGCGACTTCTTCAAATGACATTATATCAATTTCTTGATATTGCTCAATATATGTCAAGATTAGTAAACACTTCTTTGGAACTGATTTATGCAGTTTGTTCATAAAGTACATTATCTTCAAAATACTACTAATACTTTTAAACTTGGCATCTATATGCTGAATTTTCCTGCCATGTCACTACTTACTATATTGGTTAATTGGTTTCATTTTCATGAGTTAAAGTTCACTATTCAAAGTTTGTAAATATGCTTTATGAACTAGATTAGCTCCAAGATATTTGACTTTGATTGAGTCATGAACTTCCTTTGCTCTCAAGTATTGTCCAACTTCAATTAATACATCCTCAGGAAATGTTTGAAACATTATAATCTTGGTTGTGTGCACTTTATTTTCATCAACTTCTTCATTAACTTTAGTCATTTCCCAATGTACATAAGCCTTCAATATTGTTTCTGTTATTAGTGTCGAAGTGCTACAATTTGTTTCAGTTAACTTAGGAGATTGAAGTCGAACATTCCATTAATCATAAATTGGAGAATTTTGTTTGATGGCTTCTATTTGATAGCTACGCTTGTTTGCTTTCATGTTTTTTTTGTGTTATCTATGTTATAGCACTTGCTAACTTGTGTAGCAATATATATTTGTGTAAAATATATATTTGTGTTAAGATTATTGACATTAACTTTCTTGATTTTTTTTTCCAGTGGTTTTGATCAAATATTGTCCAACCTAGCTGCTTGCTAATTGGACAATGCTAACCTTGCTTGTTGTTGCTAATTAGACAATGTTAACAAACAATCCTTTTTAGATTGTTAACTGATCTTCACATTACCCTTATACACCTTTATGGCTTCGTTTTTTTAAGAGACATAAACAAAAACAATACGTCTTTTTTTCTTTGATTTTTTGGATCAAAAACAACCCCTTACCAACACTTCCTATTGGTTTCTATCTTCAACAAAAATGTCACAGGATACAGCAATAATTTTCTAGTTGTTGATTAATTGAACATGTGTTCAATTTGAATTTTGTGACAAAAATTAAAATAATTGACAACCTTATTACATTAAAATATACCAGATATTTTTGCCTTTGATTTCAATTCTGATTCATGATCTTTTGTCTCTATAGAGAAACAAACAGAATATCACATTCTTCATTTCACCTCCAAACCAAGAAGGTTGGGTGAAAAACGAACAAGCCATGTGTGCAAGGATAAACGTTTGCGAAACTATATTTTAAGAGAATTGTGAAACTATATTTTAAGTCTAGAAAATTATTAACTCTAGATAATTTTTTATATGTTTTTGGGATTTGAGAGAATCTTGTGTCTGTTAAAAAAATATGGTTACAATTTACCAAACACGTCTTAGAATCAAATAGGATATATTATCAAAAAAATTACACTTTTGTTGGATTTGATTATTTAAAAGACATGTTTAGATTAAACATCAGCGTTTCCATTGCTATTATACAAGTCTATTTGCGTGGCTAGATATAGTAATAACATAAACAAAACTTGTTTATGGCACACAACTATAAAAGATTATTAGATATGTCTAGTTGAGTTTAATGAATAATGAAAAGCTTAAAATATGCATGTTGACTATAATTACAACATAACCTTTTAAAATATTAAAAGGGATTCTAAGATGCTTGAACTAATTCATAGTGACTTGTGTGATTTTTATACAACTCTGTCTATAGAAAATAAAACGTTAGTAATTACTTTAATAGATGACGCATCTATGTTTTGCTATTTATAACTTTTGTATGCTAAAGATGAGGCGTTAGATAAATTTAAAATATACAAAAATAAGATAGAGTTGTAAAGTAATAATTTAGTTAAAACGTTACGTATTTAGAGGAAGTAAATTCCCAATCTGTAGGTATTATGCATCAAACCACTAATTGTTATGCATCACCATTAAACGATGTATATAATAGAGAGAAGAAGGGTATGATTTTTCATGTTGTCCACATCACAGGGCTAAATGAAGGGCATTGAGATGAGGCTAACAACCTATTATCTACTAAATGTAGTTCGTAAGACCATGGGGTATGCCCCTTTGCCTAGTGGTAACGTAAAGGCATGAGGGAAGTGATAGAAGACTCAGGTCATGGGTTCGATTCTTGATTCCACCCGTTTTACCGCCTTCCACCGTCGTGCCTTTGGGCGGGTGCTTGGGTCGGGTTATTATTTATGGCTTTCCTATAACATATATTTAGTTGTTTTTCTTTTGATTATTTACCATACTTTAAGTGATTAAGTACAAAATTTATATTTTTTCATCTAAAAAATGATTTTATTAATTTCATACTTTATAACTATGATTACATAATAGTATTTTTAGTTATAATAATATTAATTTTTTTGTTAAAATACTATATTAATTATTTGTTACTCATACACAACTACTAATCACGTTATTATTTATGTGTTTTCAAGCAATAACCAACTTACAATGTAAATTAGTTTGATATTTATATAAACGGGTTAAACGGGTCAGGTTCGGGTTGACCCGAATTTATATCAATCCGGGTTAGGGTTGAAAACTTTGACACGAATAAATATATGAGTCAGGTTAGGGTTGCAAAATTCAACCCACCAACCCGCCAACCCGTAACCTGTTAACCCGCTAACCCACCAACCCGACACGATTGACACCCCTAGGTTTTCCCTGGGAATTGGTGGCTGGTGTGCTATGGCTCTGTTCGTCTGGACTAGTGGCCAGCATAGGCATTCTTTAGCTATTGTGGGCCGCGTTCGGAGGATCCGGCAGTTGATTAGTTAGCCGTTTAAAAAAAAAATCTACTGAATGCAGTTCGTAAGACCATGGGGTATGCCCATTAGCCCCAACCACTCCACCTATGCGCCACGTAGGCATCCACCACAACCACTCACTCAACCACTTGTAGTGTAAATGTCAACTGGTTGATGATGATGTCATCATGATGCAATTATTTATTTTTTATTTTAAATTTCTAAATCAAGTAACTATTTTTATTATATAAATCTAGAAATAATTTATCAATAATTGTATAAAATATTTAAAAAAACATAACAATAAATATAATTAAAATTTAAGATTAAATTTCACGATTTTTCCATAAATGTTCAATCAAATCAGCTTTGAGGTTCGCATTTGTATCCTCACTACGAAGCATTTGACAGTTTGCTTGTTTTTCCACGTCGCTGATCTCCACATGCTCAACTAAATTGGGATCGTCTTCTTCATAAAATTCACATATGGGTCGACCGGTATTTTCGATTATCATGTTGTGTACTATCACACATGCGTATAACGTGTTTCGGATCCGACTTGGCTTCCAAGCTCGTGCAGGGTGTTGAATCATGTGTCACTTCTATTTAAGAACGTCGAATGCTCGTTCAACATTCTTTTTTGCCCCCTCTTGACGATTTTGGAAATATAGACGTCTATCATATTCAGTTTGTCGTGTTGTAAACGATTTCACGAGAGTAGCCCATTGCGGATAAATATCATCGACTAGATAATACCCGTATTTGTATGTCTTGTCGTTGCAAATAACATGTTGACCGGGTGACATGCCTTCAATAAGGTCGTTGAAAATCGGCGTCTGATCTAATACATTTATATCATTGTTCGATCCCGATGCATCAAAGAAGACATGGCATATCCAAAGATCTTGCGATGCAACAACTTCTAGCATAAAAGTTGGTCTTGGATGGTCGCCTCGTTGGAATTGACCTCGCCACGCTATTGGACAATTGTCTCATTCCCAATGGGCGCAGTGGAGACTACCTAACATACCGGGTAAATCATGAATCGTTTCATGAAACCTGTCAATTTGTTGGACGCCATGAGAATTTGGTTTCCTCAAGTATTTCTTCGCTTATAATCTAATTACGACTGTACGTTTTTAAACGCAAACATAAAATTTATAATTATTTAAAATTATAAAGTACAAAAATAAACATATAGTTATATATAGATAAATTTACCTTTACAAAATTTGTAAATGCATTCCCGTCCCATTCTATCAGACATTTGTAAATACTCATCAAACGAATCGTTGCAACTTGCAAGTGTCGTAGGCTAATTGACGTATTGCAGAAGTACAATTCTGAATACCGGAAAACCTCGATCTTACCTCTTCCGTCACACCTTTGTTGAAAAAAATCAAAGTTTTGTTCCAATCATCACACACCTCGCGAAAAAGATTCCGACTCATCCGAAAACGACGCCGAAATAAATGTATCGGGGTACTTTGGATTTTCTGAAAAATAATCGTCAAAAAAACGTGTGCGCGCTCCAAGACGATCTCGATTAATTCGTGCTCTTATAGACAGAATGATTCTTTCAACTTGTTGTCTGATGAGTCGAGAGTAAGTTGTGCAGCTTCGATTAAAAATCTTCGCATTCGCTAAAATCATCATCAACTGCATTTTTTAATTGATATTTTTTGTGTGATGTGAAGAAAAAGAGTGTGTGTGTGTGTGATGTTAATGTGTTAATTATGATTGAATATATAGTATTTTTTTTTTGAATAAGATTTTTTTTAAAGCATTCAACGGTCAAAAGCAAACTTCCAACGGTCGAAATTGCCGTTGTTGTAGCCTTGCCCGGCCCTCCCACGCCTGCCCACGCCCCAAGGGGGCGGTGTTCCACGCCCAAAACAAACCCACTCACGCCCCAACCAGGGGCACACCCGTGCGGTCTAATAAAAGGAGTAAAATAAACACTTATGAACTTTGGTTTGAAAAAGCTCAAAACTTAAATTATTTAAGAGTGTGAGGCTGTAGAGCAGTATTAAACTCACTAATCTGAAAAGAAAGAACTTGGACGAAAAAGGTATAATTTTATCTTTATTGGATATGTTAAGTATCTCAGGAGATATAGGTTTTATGTAATAGAATATGTTGACTTGATGTCTATCAAGAAAATAAGAAGATGGGGATAGATTCTTATTTATGACAAACGAAAACATGGCTTCTATTTTAAATAATTTTCAAAAGCTAATTTGAAGATAATATACCTTTTGCTTCACTAAACCAATAATGGGTAAGATAGCTATAATAGTCAAGATTTCTGGTTCTGATATTCAGTTTTATTCGGTTGGAGGATCTAGAAGTCAATTTAAACTATATAAATTTGCTATCTGGAAAGAAGGTGCAAATGTGTTTCGAAAGTTGATGTGTTTTGGAAGTAAATTTGCACTCTTTAAGTATATTGAGTATATTAATCTACGAAAGTAAAGTTGGTTTTTGGAAGTTAGTCACTTACTTCTTAGGCTATGTGTTATGCCCTGTGAAGAAGGCGTGAAGGGCACCAGTCATGCCCTCCCCCATTACACAGGGGCGTGAGGGGATCGCTCGTGGTAGCCCTCACGGCGTGAAAGCGGAATAAAAAGGGGGAGAAAAGGGTAAAAAAATAGGGTGATGGGGGCGTGATGAAGGGGTGATGATAACACATGTGATGATGATGTTGAGTGATACAAGAGTGATGGTGTTGGTTGATTATGTAGCACCTACGTGGTACCTGCGTGAAGTGGGGTGTGATGCATAACACATAGCCTTATACTTGGAAGCAAGTTGTAGGTTGAAATTTAAAAAAAAAACAAGTTCCTAAAAGATTGTAAACGTTGTATATTTATAAGTTATGTTTTATAATAATGCTAGAATGATATGCCAGATACAACTGTTTTTAGAATCTATATATAACTGTATTCATATGGTTTATTTCATAAACAAAACAACAGTAAACCAACTCTAAATGGTTATAATAAATTTATGTACTATATTCTTTTTGATTTTAATATGCTATTTAGTACACCATAGAAAAACATATAGTATATATAAGAACATTCCAAAAATACTTTTATTTGACTTAAGTTTAAAGTGGTATAGACAATAAATCTCAATATAATAATTATTATATACTTCTAATTTTTATTCTTAATTTATCCTTTTACCAAAAAATATATATAATTTTTTTAAATTACCACTTGTGTGCATCGTCTATAACTGATACTTGATAGATCTGTTGTCTATAAAAAGATTTTTAGCGAATTTGAAATTAAACTAAATACATCACAAAAAAGAAAATCAATGGTGAATTATTGTAGCTTTATTTATCGCAATAAATGTACCCTAACTCGAAAGTTTTTATTAATAATTAAATATAAACTTATCATTGTCAAATATCATTTTCTATACAAGCTAAATAACTAATTACTTAGTCAAATGTGCTCGAGTTTTATATGAGCGAGCGCTATCTTCAACTCGAGTTCGGTTTACACATTTATACGGCCCAACTCAACTTCAGTTTTTAACAAACTAAGATGTTGTTGGTTGGTTCTGAATCATTAAGTGTTGAATGATTAAGATGTCTGTTTGATTAAGAGGGTCTGATTGGTTAAGTGGTGGTGTTTGGTTCATACGTTTGAATAAAAAAAAACTCTGAAAACCCTCATCTCACAAACCCTACCCGTCCCCCGTCATCGAGCCCCTCGTTCAGAATCGCGGTCGCCGCCTCCGCCGCCCGTCGCGGTCATGGCCCTCGTCGCCTCCTTAGCCTCTCGTTGTCAACCTCGTCACCGACATCTCCATTGATCATCATCCCTTTGCGTGGTCGCCATCGACCGTCGTGGTCACCATCCCCATCCTTATTGATCATGGTTGCCATCGCCATCGACCGTCGTGGAGCTGTCCGTGTTGTGCGATTGTGGTCGACGGTAGCTGTTGCGATCGTGAACGGCGGTGGGATAGCAGGAAGACGACAGTGGTAGAGAGGAGTGGGGGAGGCGACGGGAAGGGGAGTGACCACACTCCTTTTTTCCATTCAGACTTGGTTCCATGTCTGAATGTATTAGAGCCTCATTCAGACATTTTTTTCGTTCAAACGTACGAAACAAACGGTCTTAATCTAATTGGTTTAGATTCAGACTCATTCAGATACTAGCAAACAACCTCTAACTTATATGAGTTACAATATATTTAAATTAAAAGCATATGATTTTATTACCCATGTTATATTTTAGGATTTATACAAGTCATATGAGACTTGTAACATTTCGATAACTTAGGTAAATTAAAAAGTTATAAATGAGAATTCGAAATTTCGTTCTTGTTTTCAGATACTACCAAACAACCTCTAACTTATATGAGTTAAAATATATTTAAATTAAAAGCATATGATTTTATTACCCATATTATATTTTAGGATTTATTCAAGTCATATGAGACTTGTAACATTTCGATAACTTAGGTAAATTAAAAAGTTATTAATGAGAATTCGAAATTTCGTTCTTGTTACAAATCATATTATATATATATATATATAATATAGTACTAATAATAATACATATAAATAACAAAAATATGTATACACAATAATAATAATAACAGCAACAAATATAATACATTCTAAGTTATATATATACATAGATACATATTATATAAATTTATAATATGCTAAACTTTATAAAATTTAGAAGTTGTTTGTGAAAATAAATTATACAAATAATTTTGTTTATTTTTAATATATATATATATTATAAAATGTTTTGAAATAATAAATAAAACATCCATAAATTTATAGATACTTGAATTATATTAGTATTTATAAAAGTATACAATTTTTCAGCAAATGTAACTTGTTGTTATAAAAGTGAGGGGCTGGAATTGGCAAAATTTAAAACTTGAAATTATAAACAAAAACTGGAGGTCAGAATTGCTATTAACTCAAACTTGAGTTCTTTCTCACCCGTATCTCTCTATGGGTGGGTCAATCCATACCCATTCGTGACCCAATTCAATCCATAGCTCGTAATAATGGATAAAACCAACCAAAGATCAAACCTTTATCAATTATGAACATTAAGGGATCGATACCAAGCTTCAATCACTCGTTTAAAATTCAAAATCATACACAAATCGTTCCTAATAGTTCGTAATCGATCGAGCACACTAAACTCTATATAAACATGTATAATATCAATTTAATCACCCATCGATCATTCCACCCTATGAACAAGTCTGGGCCCACAAAAAACACTCATAACCGTTAAATCTTGCAAATCAAAACCACAACCCCTTCGGCTGATCGAATTCTGAATGAGTAATCAAAATCGATTAATTCGTATTCAAAGGTTAGTGTTTTGTACATCAATGTGCTTGTTTTTCAAAGGGATACAATAGCCCTGTGGTTTTAGATTCAATCAGATGCGAATTCGATTGAATTTTATGAAATTGGGTCTAGGGTTTTGGTAAGCTTAAACTGTAATTGGGAATCTAAATGTCCTTTATGTTAAGACTATTTCGAATGGAGTCATAACGTGACTAAGGCCCTAGATCAGCCGGTTATGTCTCGGTTAGTCTAAACAAAGGGGTCGAGGGTTGGAGATCCAGCTGGGGCGGTTTTTACCAAATTTTTTATAACTTTCAAATAAAGACTTATTTTTAAATTCTTATTTCACCAAAATTTTTTATAAACTTAAAACTATTATTTTGAGGAAAAAAATAGATATATATATAAAAATAATATTTAGTTTTAATATATATATACAAACCAAAATACAAAGTGTATGTTTTAAGAATTATTGTTAAATATTTATTTTAAAAATTAAATTGTAAATATTTTTATTCTTAAAATAGCATTAATTAGATTTTATTTTAATAATGAAATTTTATTTTAAATATTATTTATAAAGTTGCTTAAAATAATATCTATAAACTTTAAATATTAGATTGTTATTAGAGGTTACTAATTAACTTTAACTTTATATTTATTTAAAGAATATTTCATCAAAGTTGTTTTAATAAACAATGATTCATTATAAACACTAGTATACTATTAATATTGATTTTAATTGTTTAAGATTTAAAATTATTTAAAATAGAAACATAAACAATATTTCAAATTACTAAATACAATTATAATTAATATTATTACTACTATTTTGATTCATTATTATTATTTTAATTTAAAATTTACAATGATTTAAAGGTAGTTATATCTACAAAACTTTTTGAACAAATCATATGTAAACAGTTTGAACATGGAATACAATTATATTATTGAAATTGTGTTAGAAATTCCATAGGAAGCTAAAGCTTATACTTGTTTAAACTATATAGGATAACTTGTATTGTGTTGCACAAACTACACACTTGGCATCAGTTATTTACAAAGGCTAGCTCATTAATCAAGGTGAGTCTTCATAGCCACTCTTTTATACTTTTATTTTTGGGGTGTGTAACAGCCGAAAATTTAGCACATTTGAACGTGCTTGAAATCCGCGATGATTTGATAAATGAAATTATTACAGCATGATAGTACGCGAGAAATGGTGAACGTGGGCGAAAACCGTGCGCGAAACGGAGTTACGGATTGTCCGGAATCGCGAAACGAAGATAAAATCGAAAAGTGACAAATCTGGCTACCATGGGTCCGCGCGGTATGCCCCAGGTCGAAGCCTGGCCTGGGGCGATGCGCCTAAGGTGTCTGGACGGGATTTTTGCTAAAAAAGTCAAGATTTTCATCCATATCTCAAACCTCTATCTTCTTGTCGACGACACCAGCATCTTTCATGAAAATTTCACCCTTTCAACCATCAAATCTCTATTTTGAAGGTTTCTGATCACGGGGATTGCGTACAGAAGCGTTAAAACAAGTTCTGATCATCATTTTACAAGCAAAACTCCGTCTGGATAGGTAATGGTCACTTAAACCTTCTAGATTGATAATGATTGATTAAATCTTGTTTCTGAACGTAATGATATAGTTAGGGTTGTTGATTATTGCCTAGATGATGGCTAGGATTGATTATAAATGACAAACTCGAATTGTTAACGGGTAAATCCTTGTTTTGAGTCGTTGTAATGCCCAGTTTGCATGGAATCATAACAATGGTTATAATGATTTAAACCATTTGATTATAACAACGTAGGTGATTAGTTTGAGTAATCTTTGACATGCAACGTGAAACCCAGGTGTTTCAAACTAATCACAACCATTAACATACTCATTGGAATGGTTATCTGATGTTTATGATAACATGCAGATTAGTATGTTAAATATGGTTGTTAAACCTATTCTAATGCTATGTTGTGATATTTCATGATATCTGGGTAATCGATAACAAGGATTGGTCATTTCTAAGCCATTAATATGTCTAGGAACCTGTTTTAGCAGTTTAATTAACAACATTAACTATTTGATTAATCCAAGATTATTCTGACTAATCAAGTGTGTTATCAACCTAATATCGGGTTGATGGCTATTAAGGCAATGTCTTTGACATTGAACGTTCAGAAAAGATTTAATCTGTAAGTTAAAGTATAGATAGCTAATTGAACGCAACCCATGCAGAGTTATACTGTTAGTACCAGTTACGAGGGATCTTGCTACAGTAAGACATCAGTGAGTTCTTATAGCCTGTTTTAAATGTTTTACCATTTTGGGCTGATATGCATGTTGTAAAGTTAGTGTATGAAAGTGATCTTAACCTGATTATGATCAGGTAAGGAATGTTTTCAGGAAAAGAATGTTTTCAGTAAGAAATGTTTTAAAATGTAAAGAATATTTTAAGTTCTCAACTGTAGTTGAGAAGTAAATGATTTTAAAGAGTCTCTTAGGAGACGTAACGAATGTTTGAATTCTCAACCGAGGTTGAAAAAGGAAATGATTTTTTAAAGACATCGACGAGGTCGAGAAGGAAATGTGATATTGAAGTCCCGGCTGCGGTTGGGCAAGACCTGAGCACTGCGGTGCGAAAGACCGTGTATGATATGATGGTTTAAAATGATTTAAACCATGTTATGTATGAATGATGATGTTTAAGAAGTCTTGTACCGGTATGAGGCAGTCAATTTCGGTTGATGGTTTAAGAAGTCCTGTGCAAGAACAGGCCTGCTGACTGTGTGTCGCCAGTTGAGGAAATCTTATGCATGTATAAGGTATCGACTTCGGTTGATAGTTTAAGAAGTCTTGTGCAAGCATGTTGACCTCGGTCAACAGGACATGCTACGTTTATGCACTGTGTGATTGATTTTATGATGTCATGTATGCCTATGTATATGAAATGATATATGTTCAGCATGATAAGACTGTTGACTTTGGTCAACAGTGAATGCTGATGATTTACGTACTGTAAAGATTTTATTTTTATGAAAAGTTAACTTAAAACTCACCAGCGAAAGCTGACTTGTTTTAGCATGCATGTCAGGTTGAATGGTATTGAGGAAGAATTGCAGTAAGGCTCGTGGCATATCCTGAGGACTACCCTAGCATAATTGGCTATGTTATAGAACTATAGAGACGTGGGTTATGTGAAAATGTTTGTTTAGATTTGTATAATATTTCATGTTGTCACCTTATCTTCCGCTGTTAAAATAATGTAATCATGGTTAAGGACTATGGGTTTTGATGTTTGCCAACCGAGGGGACTCCCGGGATTCGGGGCCTCACAGGGTGAAATATGTTACATCTATTAAACTATATCTTAAACTATTATCCATGTGAACTTAGCTTAATGGCCTTAGATGTAGTGAGCCTTAGCTATGCACTTGCATTGATCACAACTTAAACTTTTTAGTAAACAATGATAGATATATTGGCCTGGCCAGACCCACCTTTGTTTGATTTACCCTTCGGGGGAAGCCTGCGGTGATTGTTTGCTACTTCAACATTGTTAGAAATGCTAAACTTGGTCAAACATTATTTGTTAACATTATTTGATCTGTTGTACATGCTTCGTTTTATTCTAGTTCATTCTGCTTAGTATTCACATGTAACAACTATTTATCTATACTATATCAACTATTTTTGGACTGTGCGCTTAAACCTATGAAATTCACCAACTATTTATAGTTGACAATTTATTTTAAACATGTTTTAGGTGGGATGCTACATAAGTTTGATTAGAAGATTGGTTTAGTTATTTAGTGTTCATAATGTTTAGTTTTTGTAATTTAAGACTTTGTATTTCTTTTATGATGTAATGAATTATTAATAATTAAGGTTTATTTAAATTTTAAGCTTGAATTTCTCTTAATGTATGTTTGAAGTATTTACATTAACTACCTTATACTTATGAACAATCTACACTTCGTCATTGGTCGGGGTGTTACAAAACTTTATTTTAATCTAATGAAAGGGAAAAAAAGAAAATTTAAACATAGATCATTATATCTTATGACTAGAATTGTCACGCCAAACTTTCCACCTTGCATGAGTTTTACTTAATTGAAAAGGTATCGGCGTCTACCATCTTTTTGAACGGTTGAATTCAAAAACAAGAAGCAATAAAAAAGGGAAATTTTCAAATAAAAAAGAGACATAAGAAAGCTACTTTTCTCAATTTGTGGACTACTAAAATATGGAATTGTGGTTCACTTCATATTTAAAATAAATAAATAAATAAAGTTCCCATGCTTTACACACAAGCATTCAACCTTTTTATGTGAGAAGACGATTGATTAAAAGTTTATTTATTCTATATAAAGTTAAGGGCTTTGCTTTAAAAAGTTGAGACACGTGTGTAAAAAACCTTTTTTAAGGGGTTGTTTGGTACCTTTTGATGGATTATAGTTTTTTTAATGGTTAAAAGACTATATTTTAATATTACAGCTATTCAGACTTAAAGTTATCTCTTATCATTCAGAGATAGTTTCTTACCAACAACCACTAAGTAAACATTTGAAAACCAATGATCATCAGCTCAAGTGGTTGAAGGTAGGTACATTGTGACTTCAATATTGAGAAGGTCACGGGTTCAAGTACTGACATGGACAAAATATGGGTTTCATGCTCGACGAGGGGGTTTTCTCTCAACTATGGTGGGTTTCCTCCTATTGGGTGTTGATATGATCGAGCGGTTCTATAACTCGTCAGTGATCCAAATTGCCGTTCAAAAAAAAAATGCAAACCTTTAAAAAGTTAAGCATACAGTTTTCTAACAAAACATGTCACAAGCTTAAAGTTTAGACACATTGTTTTTTTTTTTTTAATTAACTCATGTATTATTGTATTATACCATAATAACATTTGATAATTTAATATATATGTTTAAGCTCGTTAATATGTACAGATGTATGTGTAAGATGATGGATATTGTGCCGAATAATCCCACCTAAATCCTTGAATTACAAGCTTTGATTTATGGAACATAAACTATTATCTTTGATTGAGCTTGTTAAAAGATGCAAAATATTAAGATGAAGTATTGTCTTTTTTCATCCTAAGCTTGAACGAACAACAACCAAAGGAGAAATTTGATGGTCAAGAAATTCATAAAGTAGCTTTTAAATAATACACTCAAAGTGACCACAGAACATTCCCAAGGGACGTTACTTTAAACCTTTACACAAAAAAAAAGGGCTTTATCAATTGAGCTAAATTGTTGACTTTCTAAGTGAACATATGCCACAATAATTTTGAATTTGGTAAATATGACCAAAACAATAAAACACTTCAAATGCCATAAATGGAGGGCACCTAAAAACGTGTAACTATAGCATCAAAGACTTTAAAGAATTAAAGGTGCTTCTTCAAGATTTTACCTTACATTCCCTACTAATTAAGATGGTATACTACGTAGTAATAATAGTAACAATAACAATAATAAATAACATAAAATTAATAAACTAGTATTTATATTTGTTTTAGCAACCTTATTCGTTGGTAATTAAAAGGCTAAGGGGGTGTTTGTTTTTTGTAAAAAACCTCTTCTAACCTCTTCTAACCTCTTATGTCTGCGCCGCGCAGACGCGTGAAGAGGTTAGGCTGTTTGTTTTCTCGAAGACATTTCATTAAAAACGTCTGCGCGTCCTCTTCTTGGCGCAGACGTGAACCAACCTCTTCCCACATCTTCAAACCTCTTCCAGCCTCCTCCCCCTTTTTTTCACACCCCTTCAGCCGTCGCCTCCCTACTCCACCACCATCGCCATCGGCCGAACTCCTCCACCCCTTGCTCGTCGTCGCCTCCCTACTCCACCACCATCTTCATCAACCACCAACCCACGCAGCTCTTCCATCGCCGGCCTCCTCCCAACCTGCCTGCTACACAGCCGCACCTCCCCACCGTCGCGTCTCCCACCACCGTCGCCTCCCACCGCCGTCGCGTCTCCCACCACCGTCGCCTCCCCCATCGCCGCACCTCCCCACCGTCGCGTCTCCCCACCTTTCCGGTCGTCCTTAATCGAACGACGTTTCCCCCTTTCCGGTCGTCGTTGCATAGGGTTTTGATTCCGGTCCCGAAGGTGATGGCGAAGGAGGCAGAGCCAGACGGCGAAGGATGATGGTGACTGTGGGTATGTTACCGCCGCACCTAGGCTCGCGACCACCGCCATGGGGATGGTGATTGTGGTTCGACGATGATGGTGACAACGGTGGTACTCAGCTCGTGATGATGGTGACAGTGTTGTTCGACGATGGTGATGATGGTGACGGTCGTGATGATGGTGACGGTCGTGGGTAGGGTTGGGGAAGAGATTGGGAAAAATTTGAAAATGAAGAAGTTTTGAAAATATTGAAAAACAAACACCCGCAAAAGCTCTTCTTGCAGAGGTTTGGTCCACCTCTTCTGCAAAAGAGGTCTGCAGATGTGGTCCGCAGACCGCAGACGTTTTGCCTCTGAAAAAACAAACACCACCTAAGTTATAATAAAACAATTTATTTAGATACTTTAACCAATAAAAAGTATGCGAGAGACCTTTCGTATCATATCTTAAGTGAAATCTAATATCTTTTTTAAGATACTCTTTGGTTTAGGGGTGTTTATAACCATTTAAATCGATTAGATAGTCTAATCAAAAGCATATTGGTTGACAGTATTGTAGAAATCGCTAAACACTGTTGAATGTTATAGTACCAACTAACAACAAACAAGGATTAATTGGTATTAAGAGGGATGAAATTTTATATGATATTTTTGAAAATTATATATATTTTAACAAATTTTGACCAAAATTTGACCAATTGTCTCCATGTTGGACACATTTTTTAGGCTGGTTAGAGAAAATCGAATCAGTGGCCTTTTGATTTCCGATCAATTAGCGATTAATCAGCGCATAGGTGACATTTTTACAACGTTGGTGGCCAATGGTTTGAAAATGGATTTACCTGTTTGCTTCCCCTATTGTGTTTTTGAAAAATTGAGTTTAATGATAGTTCATGAATATATTATTACATATTTTTTTGTGTTTAAAAAAAATCAAAATAAACTTTTTAAACTTTGAATGTTTGTAGCCACAAAATTTGAAGTTGAGTAATAGTGAATCTTAAATGGCTCAACAGCCATAAAAATCTAATATGCGGGTATTTTTATAACTACTCACAAGTCACAACAATGAACATAAATAAGGACAAAACATCGTTACTAGACCTGGCGGGCTTGGATTAGACTTGGTCATAGAGGCGCCCAAATTGGGTTTTTTGGAACCGGTTCCGGTTTCAATTGGTTCCAGTTCCGGTCAATAAAGTCAATACCCGGTTCCGGTTCCGGGTTTCGACTGGTTCCGACCTGTTTTTTGACCTATTCCGGTTTTGGCCGGTTCCAGGTGGAACCGGTTTCCGTTTTCCCTTTTCCGGTTTTGGTTTAATTTGTCTAAAAAACCGGACCCGTTTGTACCCATTAGTTTAGTTATGACCGGTTCCGGGTCCGGGTCCGGTTTTTTGCCCACCTCTACTTGGGCATATGTATTAGCTCGAAACAAACGCACAATTGCTAGCCATGTGACTTGAAAAAAAAAACACCCCTCATTATAGATGGCCAGGTGGGCAAACAGGGTTTTTTTAAACATGCTTCAAATAGAAATCGGTTTTGGTTTTGTCAAAAAGTCAAGAAACGGGTATGGAAGGAACATGTTCTGGTTATGTTCTGGTTTTTGACCATGTTTTGACGGTTCCAGTTTCAGATAGGGTAGTCGAGCCAGGTTTCAAAACCGGTTTTTTGTCCCCCTCTACGCCTCAATATAATAGAAAGAGCTTGTAATTGGGTTTGTTGACATTTTTGGGCCAACATTAATAACAATAAAATAGAAAGAGCTTGCAAATGGGTTTTTTAACATTTGTGGGCCAACATTAACAACAATTTACAAATCTGGGCTGCTACTTGTAAAATTTAGTGACGCCGGACCTGCCGGTGATGCCCATTTTCCTATGTGAGAAAACTTCGATGTCAAACAGTCAAAAGTGAGACTATTGAGTCACGGTTGTTTAAAGCCACAGGGTTCGAGTCGCCACCCTCTCCGGCTCCTGCTACTTACCGCATTACTCATCTCCGACATCTCACTACGCGTGCTTATTATTGGCTATTGCTACCATCAACATCGCCTGTACATCTCTAGCGGCACCTCATACGCGCTTGCTAACCGTAAAGTAGAAATTGAAGAAATTATAGCTACCATCGGCGATCCAGCCCGATCATAAGAGATCCGGGCAAATCGAATTTCGATTGGTTCCAGGCCGTGGTTACTTGCTTGATCCTTCTATTTCATTTCACTAAGTGAGTTCATTTATTTGCGACAAGTTTTAAAATCATACTTTTCTTTTAAATGATATTATAGTACCAAATTTAGGGTTCACGGTTGTTATAGTCCTACGATCTCTTCATTCATGGTTTCCGTTTACTTATGTTGGGTTTTGCTTGATGTGTGAATAGAAAGAATCAATTCACCCCGTACAGCTATATGTAGAATCATTGACTTAGGTTTTATCATTAATTTTGGTTAAGAAAACATGCAAGTAGCATAATTTCATACAAAAGATGTAACTCAAAATGAGAAATTACTTTATAAAACAAAGATATGAATGAGTTTACTCTACTATAAATTTTTTGTAGGAGTTGGTTGCATAAAAGCAAAACATAATGAAGTAAGTTTATCCTTTCTTTCTTTATTATTGATGTAAACATTTTTTTTTATCTCATAACTGTGTTTATTTTAATCACACATATATGCTGGCTTAGCAGGGAAATTTGTTTTTCTTTTTTAGAATTTATAGTCTGGAGTGATGCGACTAAGTTATTGAGTTGTTTAGTTATTAAAATGTAATAGTATTTGAGTTTAAATGCTTCACTTGAGAATGGTTTTATGCATGGAGGTTATTGTTTTTTTTCTTATTACCAACATTGCTGTAAAAATCGAAATTAGTCGGCGATTATTCGCTGGTCGGCCCTATACCGAATTACCGATTAAGTTTAACCTAGTCGGAAAAAAAAAACCGGTAGTCGGAGCTAGTCGGGGAAGTCGGATTAATCGGTCTAAGGGCAAAAAATCGGCACCAGGTAAAAAATCGGTCAACAGGGCAAAAAAAATCGGTCTAACAGGGCAAAAAAATCGGTCAACAGGCCAATAATTTTATGTCTAAGCCAAAGAATTCCAGGTAAAAAATCGTGGTTATGAAGGTTACCTTTCTAGAAAAACTTGAATTGCTATACTTAAGTGCTGGTCTTTGTGTCTTGCTATGTATTGTGCATCAAGGGACCATCCCCTCAGCGATGCTTGGACGCTATTTACTAGTAACATACATTTAAATGTTTAAATTTTAACAAATTTAATCATTTAATAAATAATTAAATAGAGTTAAGACTTAATTAAGTATCATCTTATGGTCGTGTGTATCTGTTTATTTGATACGAAATATGTTTACCACAAATTAAATATGTCGAATTTCGAGTCATGATACGATGTTAATAACTCGTGCTAGAAATTCTACCTCAAATGATGCATTTCTAAATAAAGAATACTTTTATAGTAATGATGATAATTAAATGTGTTATATTTTGAATTATTTAATAAACAGTACGTGTGTAACTAACGCCTCTTCATTTTCCCAACTAGTTTAAATAGCTTTGATAAATCTCACAATACAGTATTTATATACAGTTCTATTTTCTTGTTTAGTAAACTTTTACATTCATGGCTCCTAATGCCTCCCAATCCAAATTCTCCCTGAAACTGATGGTGCACAAAAAAGAACAGCGAGTGATATTTGCTGAAGCTGACAGCAACTTTGTTGACACACTCTTCAGCATTATGACATTGCCATTGGCCACAATTGTCAGACTTTTACGTAAAGTTCCTGATGAAAAGCTTAAGCCCATTGGGAGTTTAAACAACTTGTACCAAAGTCTACTTGATCTTTCAACAAATTGTTTGTCATCTGAAGAAAACAAATGGCTGATGATGTATCCCAAAACTGTAGCACATGATGCATGTAGAAAGCTTAGACTCAACATAAATGACGAAGAGCCCACAGAATACTATATATGCGAAGATATCGATTGCAGCCGACGGTATGATACGCGTTTTAGCACTTGTAACCTTGCTAGATGCAAATACTGTGGCAAGATGATGAATAAAAGAATCAAATATGAGGATACAACTGTTGTAGATAATGGTTGTAGTGGTGTGTTTGCTTCTGATTTGACAAGTTTTATGGTCACAGATGATCTTCGTGTGATTTCAAACAGTCCAGGCTCTATGGTTCAGTTACTTTGTGAACTTGGGATCCCTGCTGTTAACTTTTTAGATGAAATGACATTTGATGTTGGTCTTGATCAGGTAATCTATTATATAATTTGTTCAATACATAATGTCTTAAAACATTTTCTAAAGTTCTGATGTACAAATTTTTTATTTTCAGATCCTAAATCTTTTAAAAGGAGCAATGTTATTCAAGAATCCATTGACCTACATGGTTTTTCCCAGTTCACCTTCTATTCTTGATTTGGTAAAACCCGGACAAGAAATTTTGTTGAAACATTTGACAGCAGAAACTTCAAAGAGTTTAACTTTAACAGTTACCACGCAAAAATCATCATCTAAATGCTTTTTTGCAGACGCAGATTCTGATTTTGTTGAGTTTCTTTTTGGGTTTCTTGAAATTCCTTTGGGTTATATGATTGGCAAACTAATGAACGGTTCTAGTTCTTTTGAGAGTTTGAACAACTTGTATTCAAGCATTTCAAGTATGGCTGCTGGAGGATACATAAAGTCGCAAGATCTGATGAAAATGCTTCTACTTCCTCAGTTGGTGCATAGATACCTGTCAGACAAACAGATTTTTCCTCTTAGTGCTTTCCGTGATCCCTATAATTATTGCCATAGTTATCTGGAATGTGGAATTTTTTCGGCATATATGACCCGTTCTTCACAAACTAAAGGTCATGAAAAAGAGATGTTTTGTTCATGTTATCTTAAAGATTCAAGGGTTGATGAAAGATATTTGAAAGCAACTGCAAAGTTTATGGTGACAGATGATCTTGTTATAACTCCATTATCAATACTTTCTTCAATTACTATGCTGAGTAAGTTGAACGTTCCTCTTAATGATGTGGAGGTACACAAAGTGAACATTGGCATTAAAGAGGTACAAGCCAAAAAAAAAAATTCCTATTTTTTTTTTTTTGAAAAATTGCTTCTTTCTTTTACATGATTTTATTGTTACTTGTTAAACTTAATAACTTACGTTTGCAGGGTTTAGAAATCTTGGATGCTTCGTTGAAATCTTTGTCAACTTTTACAGATTCCATTCTGAAAAAAAAAGTTACTGTAACTAGCTAAGAACTGATTTGAAGTTTTTTAAGTTTTATGTTTTGTATCGTATTTACCCCAAACTGGTTGGTTATTGCATATTATCTCCATTTTGGTCTAGACAAATGTGGAAGTAAACATTTTTTATCTATGACATGCTTCGGAGACTTTTTTATTTTTTTCTTTGCTTTCTTTAATCTGTATTTTGTTTTTGGTTAAAGACTACTAGATAAGTTGTAATAAACAAGTTACAATTTTTTTATTCCGAATATTAGATAATTGACTTTTATGTATTTAACTATAAAATTTTTGTTAATGTTACATGATTAATTAATGATGTGTCATAAAATAATGTTTTGTATATCTATGTTCATCTTTGATCATAATAACAATAATGATATCCAAACGTGACATTTTTTTTTAAAAAATGCCATGATGGAGCAAAAATAAAATAAAATAAAAATATTTCTTTTATTAACATAACTAGGTTATAAATTCATGTGATATACGGGATCACACAAAATTTAGTAATTATATATACCTTAATCACCATTCTATTTCCGTTAACATTAATATATATTTATGAAGGTTAAAATTAAATTTCTTTGAAGTACATCATTCATAATTATTAATTAGCTTTGTAGGTATAGTAATATTCTACAATTAAACATGAGAAGGCTACTCTTCAATTTTTTTTCTCTCGAGTCAGAGTCTTTGGATTTACCACAATGGGGTATAATCTATTTTTAACAGTTCTAAAAAATATTTTGCACTAATCAACCAAAGCTGAGTGAGGGTCTTTCCACCCGGTGAGTGAACAAGGAGTGAATCCACCCCTCTCCAATAGTAACAAAATCGATCCATTTGTAAAGAAACAGGCAGTGATTACATGTATTAGCTTTCTATATTTACTAATGAGTAGCTAATGGAATCATACCTTAATTTAGCTTGTTTCTTTTGCTTGCTTTAATCTCTCATTGTTTTCAAGAGTGATAATAGAGTTTAAGCATTACAACCCAAAGATCTAATAAAAAACTATCGAGACTTTGGACTATCCCGACACATAAATAATGTAATTGCATGTAGAAGCATTATGAACAGGATACGCATAACGCATTCCAATTATTAATATTAAGATATTAAAAAGAACAAACAAAAATCAAAAAACACATTAAAATGATGAATTAAAACTTAATGACCTCTCCGGTCGGTTAACGCATTAATGAAATTCATATTTTTATAAAATATGTATCTACGATGCATCCAAAACACATCTAAAATATATGCATGTAGCTACAGGTGGTCAAACCGGGTTTTTTTGGAACCGGAACCGGTTCCGGTTCCAAAACTGTTCCGGTCAACAAAGTCAAGAACCGGTTCCGGGTTTTGACCGGTTCCAACCGGTTTTTTGCCGGTTCCGGTTCGGGTTTGGCCGGTTTGAGGGTGGAACCGGTTTCGGTTTTTCCGGTTCCAGTTTCGTCTCTGAAAATCAGGAACCGCCCGTACCCACCGGTTCCGGGTCCAGCCACCACTTTGAAGTTAAAATTTTCTTTTATTATTTTCTTTTCCAAATCTAGCAACAGTATTCTTGAGGTTAAGAATATTTATCTTAAATCCGGAAGCCCAATCACTCCTATATTATTTGCACTTAGATTTATCAGCTTTTGATGGTCATCTTCTTAACATGCATGAGCCACAATATATCAGGAGTCAAATGTCTAGAATACTTACATCAGTAACAAAATCAATCCAATTGTAACAAAACATGTTAAATTGACACCAATGATCACATGTAAAAGTTTACTGTTGTTAAAACAACAAGTTAGGATGGTCCGGATAGAGTATCCCGTCCATAGCTGGTAGTACCTCTAGCCACAAACCATCACAGAGAGGAGTCCCTGCGATGAAACTCCGACATGAGAATAAGTATACGTTTTATGTAGAGTAAATGCGTGAATGTATGACTGAACAATCGTGTCTTACTTCGTAGTTTAAGGCTGATATTTATAGGCAAGATGAGGATAGTGGTTCTTGGCTTTCCCCAAAGTTTATTTCCTTTTTAGGAAAGGGTGACCTTCTTTAACCATACCTTCTCCTTCTATTCTATTTCTGTCCACCGACCGGTGACTCCTATCACCTTTTTCCTTTACACAGTGTTGACTCTTATCACCTTTTTGTTGATTGATCAATATTTAAGCGTTTTGCCATCAAATCTGGACTCAAGGCTCGATGCTTAGCTTGAAAAGAAAGTTGGGTGTCACACCTCGACCGACGGCAGAACACGTCGGGTCGCGAGCTTGACTGTTCATTAGCTCATTGTGCTATTAATAAATTTGAATAATTACAACATTCATTATTAACATTAAACCAAACATTTATTGAATACAATGAACAATTACAAACATTCAATAATTTACAATGAATAATCTATCATTTACAATTTGAAAGCCTAACAACTAACGCCTCTTCATTTTCCCAACAACTAGTTTAAATAGCTTTGATAAATCTCACAATACAGTACTTATATACAGTTCTATTTTCTTGTTTAGTAAACTTTTACATTCATGGCTCCTAATGCCTCCCAATCCAAATTCTCCCTGAAACTGATGGTGCACAAAAAAGAACAGCGAGTGATATTTGCTGAAGCTGACAGCAACTTTGTTGACACACTCTTCAGCATTATGACATTGCCATTGGCCACAATTGTCAGACTTTTACGTAAAGTTCCTAATGAAAAGCTTAAGCCCATTGGGAGTTTAAACAACTTGTACCAAAGTCTACTTGATCTTTCAACAAATTGTTTGTCATCTGAAGAAAACAAATGGCTGATGATGTATCCCAAAACTGTAGCACATGATGCATGTAGAAAGCTTAGACTCAACATAAATGACGAAGAGCCCACAGAATACTATATATGCGAAGCTATTGATTGCAGCCGACGGAAGGGTGTGGGTGTGGGTGTGCGTGTGCATTTTAGCACTTGTAACCTTGCTAGATGCAGTTACTGTGGCAAGATGATGAATAAAAGAATCAAATATGAGGACACAACTGTGGTAGATAATGGTTGTAGTGGTGTGTTTGCTTCTGATTTGACAAGTTTTATGGTCACAGATGATCTTCGTGTGACTTCAAACAGTCCAGGCTCTATGGTTCAGTTACTTTGTGAACTTGGGATCCCTGCTGTTACCTTTTTAGATGAAATGACATTTGATGTTGGTCTTGATCAGGTAATCTATAATATACTTTGTTCAATACATAATGTCTTAAAACATTTTCTTCAGTTCTGATGTACAGAGTTTTATTTTCAGATCCTTAATCTTTTAAAAGGAGCGATGTTATTCAAGAATCCATTGACCTACATGGTTTTTCCCAGTTCACCTTCTATTCTTGATTTGGTAAAACCCGGAAAAGAAATTTTGTTGAAGCATGTGACAGCAGAAACTTCAAAGAGTTTAACTTTAACAGTTACCACGCAAAAATCATCATCTAAATGCCTTTTTGCAGACGCAAATTCTGATTTTGTTGAGTTTCTTTTTGGGTTTCTTAAAATTCCTTTGGGTTATATGATTGGAGAACTGATGAACGGCTCTAGTTCTTTTGAGAGTTTGAACAACTTGTATTCAAGCATTTCAAGTATGGCTACTGGAGAATACATAAAGTCATTTGATCTGAAAAATATGCTTCTACATCCTCAGTTGATGCATACAAAATTATCAGGAAAACAGATCTTTCCTCTTAGTGTTTTCCGTGATTCCAAGTATAATTTTTGCCATACTTATTTGGAATGTGGAATTTTTTCGGCATATATGACTTGTTCTTCTGACCGTAAAGGTCATGAAAAAGAGATGCTTTGTCGATGTTATCTTAAAGATTCAAGAGTTGATGGAAGATATTTGAAAGAATCTGCAAAGTTTATGTTGACAGATGATCTTGTTATAACCCCATTATCATTACTTTCTTCAATTACTATGCTGAGTAAGTTGAATGTTCCTCTTAATGATGTGGAGGTACACAAAGTGAGCATTGGCATTGAAGAGGTATAAGCCAAAATAGATAGATATATATATATATATATTATATATATATATATATATATATAATATATATATATATATATATATATATTTGAAAAATTGCTTCTTTTTTTACATGATTTTATTGTTACTTATTAAACTTAATAACTTACATTTGCAGGGTTTGGAACTCTTGGATGCTTCGTTGAAGTCTTTCTCAACTTTTACAGATTCCATTCTGAAGAAAATTACTGTAACTAGATAAGAACTGGTTATATATTATATTTACCCCAAACTCGTTGGTTATTGCATATTATCTCTATTTTGATCTTGACAAATGTGGAAGTACACATTTTTTTTTTATGTATGACATGCTTCGGGAAGTTTTTTATTTTTTTCTTTACTTTGCTTTCTTTAATCTTTATTGTGTTTTTTGTTAAAGCCTGCTACATAAGTTGTAACAAGTTACAATATTTTTTTCCCGAACATTAGAGATAATAAACTTTATGTATTTAACAAGTTGTGACGCATTTTCAACAAAACGTAAATTAATTTAAATAAATGATACATCGTAAATGTGTCGTAAAAGAATGTTTTGTATATCTATGTTCATATTGATCATATATAATAACAATAATGATATCAAAATGTGACATTTTTTTAAAATGCTGGAGCAAAAATAAAATAAAATAAAAATACTTCTTTTATTAACATAACTATGTTATAAACTCATCTGAACATGGATCAAACAAAATTCAGTAATTAATATACATTTATGATATATAAATACATCTTATTCTATTAAAAGAATAACAACATTGACACATGTCACCACCTCATGAGCTTTATAAATTTTTTTCTCACTTATCTCTCATATTAAATTCTAATCAATTGTCTTTTATATTGAATAAATTAAATCTTAATGATTTTGAATAATTAAACTATACTATTAAATATCAAATATATAATTGTTTTTATAATAATTTTCAATTATATAATATTTTAAAATGTAATTTTATAATTCCTGAATTTTTATTATTTTAAGTATTCATCATTTATTATTTATCAACAATTATTGTTATTAAACATACAAATTTTCATAAAAAATGTTGTTTATAACATATTTGATTTATTCAACCCATGTAATTACATGTGTTTCTAACCTAGTATTATTATATATATCTACAAATACAAATTAGAAACTCTTTAAATTTTGAAGTGCAAGAGGAATATAATGTTAGATAATTTGATTCCCATCAAGGCATAATTGCCATGTGGATTTAAAAAACCTTCATATTGTTAATTTACACACTAAATTTTGCAAGAAAGAAGGAAAAAAATATGCATTTGAAAAACATACCTTCAACAAATTACATTATTTCAAGTGGTTCAAACCTAAGTCCTTTAAAACAGTTAAAGTTGAAATCAAGAACCAACAAATAAACAACAATATTGATCTTTTACCAATTCAAAGTCAAGTTTTCAACTGACTATGAAGTTTTTTTTTTTTTTTGAACTGCAACAATTTATAAAACAAACCAAACCGAGCCAGCAAGATGCTAAAGCTCAAAGTACACATGGGAAATGCAAAAGAACACCAAAAAAGACAACAACATATCTTACAAACACATTAACAAAAACTAAAAGACCTCTATTGATCCCAAGACATTGACCCCCAATTTGAACGATTATTAATCCAAAAGTAGGAGAGAGATTTAATCTCCTCCAACAGCCCGTTAATTGAACATCTCCTGCCGCGAAAGATTGCCTCATTCCTTGCTTTCCATAAACACTAGATAGGCGTTAATACAACCGCATGTAAAGCATCCTTTTTCCGAGCACTTATTTTAGAAGAACAGCGGAGGAGCAGCAAATCATTGACCGAGAAGGCAAAGATGGGTTGATTCAATCTACACCAATTAGAGATACCCCATCAAATCATAGAGGAAATATAACATGCTGTGAACAAATGAGAAATGGATTCATTGCAATCTCCGCATAATGCGCATAATGATGCCCCACAAGGAACCTCCATTTTGCCAACTCATCCTTTGTCAGAAGTCTACCCATTTGGGCTCTCCATACCAAAATGTTGACTTCTGTTGGAACATCCCTATTCCATTGCAAAACATAGCCATCTGCTGCAATGATCCTCAAGTTGCAAAGTTTACGAATTGAACTGGAAGAAAAAGACCTATTTGAGTCACCACGCCACCTCCATTGGTCCAATCCGTTAGTATAGAATCCATTTTGAATAACATTTATGCAATTGTCCAAGGCCATCCTTTCCTCCACAGATTCAATCGCAGCAACCCAATTCCAAGTAAACGTGAACAAATCACCTACCCTTGTAATTGTATCAGCCACTTTACAACCTTTATTGGTTTCAAGTCGATACAGGACCGGATAAGATTCAGCTAAAGGTTTATCTCCCACCCACGTGTCCAACCAGAAAGATATGGATCTGCTATCTCCAACTACACCTTGAAATAAATTTCTCAAATCAGTATTCATGGCCGACAAATGTGCATCAATTTTGATAATATTCCTCCACGTCCCTGTGATAATGTTTTTGCAGGGTACGAACTCAGGGATACGAATTGAGACATGAAACGCATCAACTACCCTTCTCCAAAGCTTCCCTGGCTCAGTTTTATATATCCACCACCATTTTGACAACAAAGCCATATTTATATCCTTTAAATTCCCCACACCCAGACCCCCATTTTTCTTGGGTAATTGGACAGTATCCCAGCAAACCCAGTGTATCTTCTTCCTCTCCGGAGAGCTGCCCCAAAGAAAGTTTCTTCTCAGTTTATCCAAGGCATGAATGACTTGCACATGTGCTTTAAATAAAGAAAAGAAATAGAGGGTAAGACGATTTAAAACAGAATTAATGAGAATGAGCCGCCCTCCCATAGAGAGAGTGGCAACCTTCCACAAGGAGAGTCTCTTTTGGAAGCTATCAACAACCGGTTTCCACATATTGACCCGATTCATATTCGCGCCCATGGGTACACCTAAATAAGTAAAAGGAACTTGACCCACTTTACAATGTAATGCATCTGCCAAACTGGAAGTTAAATTCTCAGCCATATTGAAGCCGAATAAGTTACATTTCCCCAAGTTAACTTTCAGTCCTGAAACATGATAGGAACACCGCAAAATTCTTGCTAGATTCGCAACATTAGAGCCTGAGCCTTTCCCCATCAGCATCACATCATCAGCAAACATTAGATGTGAGACATTCGGGCCCCTATTTGGAAATTGTAAAACATGAAATACACCAACATTAACGGCTTTGGAGAGGACAAAATTGAAAGCTTCCATTTCAATGATAAATAAGAAGGGGGATTAGGGGATCACCTTGCCTAACCCCTCTAAAACATTGAAACTCCCAAGTAGGAGAACCATTAATCAGTACTGAAGCCTGAGAGTTAGAAAGGCAGTCCTTAATCCATTTTCTCCAAATTGGGGGGAAATTTATTTAACCCATTATAGAATCTATGAAATCCCAGTATATGGAATCAAAGGCCTTATTGAAATCCAATTTAAAGAACATAGCCTCCCTTTTAGTCTTTTTAATCCAAGAATATATCTCATTCATAATTAAGGGTCCATCCAAGATATGTCTACCTGACATGAAAGCCATTTGAGATTCCGATATCACCGATTCCATGACCGTACGAATTCTTGATGTAAGGACTTTGGAAATTACTTTAGGGATACAACCCAATAAACATATTGGTCGGAAGTCATCGAATGATTGAAGGTCCCTAGTTTTTGGAATAAGATGCAAAAACGAAGAACTACAATAACTATGAATATTTCCGTGAACATAAAAGTGAATTATGATCTTAACTAAATCCGCCTTAAGAATATCCCAGTAATGTTTGATAAGTGAAAAGTTGAACCCATCCGGACCTAGGGCGTTTTCTCCTCTAATATCCCAAACCGCACCTCTAATCTTCTCCTCAGAGAAAGGCATAATAATTGTTTCAGCTTCACCGAGAGTGAGTTTCTTAATACCGTCGCAGCATATGTTCGACCTCCTAGATAATGGTTCTCTGAATTTGTTCCTAAAAAACTTCCATGCACACCATTTGATGAAATTGGGATTATCACACCACGTACCCTCAATATACATCCCGTTAATACGATTAGAATCCATAGTCGAATTCAGTCTTTCGGAGTAACAACGGATTTCATTAAAATCCCCCATAAACACCTACATTCCATCAAACTCCCTTATCAAATTAAGCAGAGAGTTCCAAAGGAGTCTTCTTTAAACCACATCTTGAGGGGCATAAACATTAACCACATTAACAGAACCATCAATACCCACAGCCGAACCAAAGACATGAAGAAAGTTATCTCCCTTTGGCACCCCAACTTTAGAGAAAGAACTAGGATCCCAAATGGATAGAATACCTCCAGACCTTCCCCTAGCATTAACATAATCAAAATCCATCTGTTTAACACCCCACAACTGTTTAACAGGAAATCTGGAAATATCAGAAAATTGAGTTTCCTGAATGCTTAAGAAGTGAATCTTCTCCTTCATTTTTAGTTTTTTAATCCATTCCACCTTAGCAGCATTCCCAATCCCCCTTATGTTAATTAAAAGAAAATCCATTGATAATATTAACAATTAGCCTCTCCACCAATTTCTTTTTCAATTTGAAAACGAAAGTCAGAAACGTTAATACCGATCATGTTACCAATCACAATTGTATCATCCACTTCCTTAGATCTCCTTTTATTATCCTCACTGAGAACATTATGAGATGCCGAAGCCATTTCCGGAGGACGTAAGATGTTTCCAGCTCCAGAGATGAATACCCCATCCTAATTCAGATTAGATTCCCCAGTCGCAATATCAGACGCCATTCCAGGTGGAGAAGATTGACTGGGACGAGCGGAAGGGTAGGGAAAGGAGGAGGAAAATTGAGATCTGGGGTAACGGTGGCAGCCCTAATGGGACAGGAGCAAAATCGACATGAGATAAATTTTCCCATGTTTCATCACACAAATCTATTCTGGGCCGCTTTTTAGGACGGGAATTGCTTGGCCCAGATCCCATACCATGATTAAAAGGCCCACAATCTTGACTTGGGCTGATGCCATTTGGCTGTGGACAGGAGCAATTATTGAATCTATCCTTCTCTCTCCCATGTAAAATAGACGAATCATGATTTTCCATTACCCCATGCACGTTGGAAACCAACACCTCATGAATATTCTCAACTATCTCCCCTTCTTCTGTCTCCTCATGATTGCCATGACCTTTTGAATTACCAGAAGAACCTCCAAGATTGAAATAAGCCATATGATGAACATGATGGTTAACTGAATTAGGGAAAATACGATCCTTCCATGCAACCTCCAAACGATCACGAATACGACCCAAGCTAGACATTAGAATCAATATTTGGACGTATTGTTGGGTTTAATCTTGAATATTTAGTCGGTTTGGGTTATTAGCGTGTCACAAGTCGGTAGGTAAATGGGTCATCAGTTAGTTACATGTTCATAGAAGGAAATGGTCTTATTTTGAACGAGTTTGGAAGAGTAAAATTTGGAAAATAAACGTTGAAGGCAACATCTATGTGGGGTCCTATTTAGTTAAATTTCGCATGAATTTTTGTTTGCATGAGTCTAGCTTGTAGGCTATAAAAGTCAAGTCATATTATGAAGTAAATATATGAAAGTTTTCTCCATTTTTTTGCTTCTGCATAATCCTATACACGTAAAGTGAGTTTGAGTGTGTGTGTGATCTTGGGCTGAACCAACACGTATGACAGATTGCAATACTCTACCGAAGTAATCGGTTGAAGAAGAACATGACCATAACGCTCCCCAGTTATACGGAAAACCCTAGAGTCCCATAATGATAACGGCATCCCATAGATACGACAAGAGGCGACTCTATCATATGATAGATCATTACCATTCCACAAATCGATAGATGAGAACCATCTTTCCAGAAGCGCAACCTTATTGTCATTAGGGGTGTGCACGGTTCGGTTTTTGGCTAAAACCGAAACCGACATAGTTGGTTTTTAGTTATTACAAACCGTTCGGTTTTCGGTTTTTTTGTCGGTTTCGGTTCGGTTTTCTTTTTTTCGGTTTTTTTTACTTTTTTTTTGTTTTTTTTTGTTCGCTCTTACGCCCAACATTGAAAATACAAACATGTTTAACAATTCATAAATTAATTGATCGAGCATCAACTAATTAAGAAACAAAATAATTACCACCATGTTCTTACATTTAAAAAAAATCAAAAGTAAATAACTAAATATGCAATAATTCCGATATTTACCTTTTAAAATGATAAATTTTATATAATCTAAATTTTTATCATCTCCAACGGTAGACTTTTTGTATGTTTTTTCCCATTAAATAAGTATGGAAATAGCAATATATATATATAAATATATATAAATATATATATATTAATTTTTAAGAAATAATAAAAATCGGTTCGGTTATGAGTACCGCTTATCATCCACAGACCGACGGTCAAAGTGAACGAACGATTCAAACGCTCGAGGATATGTTACGAGCTTGTGTAATTGATTTTGGTGATAGCTGGGAGAATCATTTACCGTTAGTGGAATTCTCTTACAACAATAGTTATCATACAAGTATTCAAGCAGCACCGTTTGAAGCTTTGTATGGTCGCAAATGTCGTTCACCAGTTTGCTGGGCTGAAATTGGTGACAGTCAGATAACAGGTCCTGAACTAGTACACGAGACGACAGAAAAGATAGTTCAAATCCGGAACCGTATGGCAGTGGCCCGGGATCGACAGAAGAGTTATGCTGACAAACGTCGTAAACCGTTGGAATTTCAAGTAGGAGACCGAGTTCTTCTAAAAGTATCACCTTGGAAAGGTGTGATACGATTCGGCAAGCGCGGAAAACTTAGTCCACGTTACGTAGGACCTTTTGAGATTCTGAAAAGGATTGTTCCGGTTGCGTATCAACTCAAACTACCGGATGAACTCAGTGGAGTTCATGATGTTTTTCACGTATCAAACTTAAAGAAATGTCTTTCTGACGAGACATTGATTGTACCATTGGAGGAAATACAGGTGGATGAACAGTTACGATTCATTGAAGAACCAGCTGAAATCATGGACCGAGACGTCAAACAACTTAAGCAAAGCAAGATTCCGATAGTCAAAGTTCGATGGAATTCAAGACGTGGTCCTGAATTCACATGGGAACGGGAAGATCAAATGATGAAGAAATATCCTCATCTATTCAAAACAGCAACTACAAACACTGAGAGCGCACGTTAAATTTCGGGACGAAATTTCCTTCAACAAGGGGATGACGTGATGCTTCACACATCAACACTGCAAATTTCAAACTGTAAGCACAAACACTCTATTCAATTGATTTGTTATAAACATTTGTGCTACATCACCTTTTATATATTTTATGTGCTACATTTCATATGTTACATGTTATGGTAGTACATACATGATTAGTTACACACATTTTGCTATGTGCGGGGTTACATAGTACAAACAGTTATAGACACTCACTATGTGTGAGGTTACACAACACAGTATGCTCAAACACAAATAGTCACAGTTAGGTGAACTAACTAGTGTACACGTAAACAGTCACATTGAACGATCACAAGTAGTTGTGATGTTACAAGCATTAGATTTTGTGTGTGAGTACACACAAGCACACAGAATGATCAAATCACACTAACACGTACGATTTAAACTCGTAAGTAGTTTCTTATCTACTCCTAACACTTACTAATTTTCGGGACGAAAATTCCTTCAACAAGGGGATGATGTGACAATCCGACTTTTCGGATTAACCTTGTTAACTGAAAACAGTTAGATTACAGGCCCAACAAGACAAGTTAGGCCCAATAAAGTCTAGTAGGCCCAATAAGGCCAATTTAGGTTCAATGAAAACAAGGAAGGTCCAATAAGGCCAAGGTAGGTCAATGAGGCCCAATAGTAGTTATGAGGCCCAATTGAATAGGAGTTAAGCCCAATGAAACCAAGGAAGGTCAATGAGGCCCAAGTAGGCCCACTAAGGCCAAAGTAGGCCCAAGGTAGGCCCAATGAGTCTAGGATAGGCCCAATTGTAAATTAAGAGGCCCAATTAGGTTAACTAAGCCCAACAATGTTCTAAGAAGCCCGATTTGTGACAATTTGGGATTTTAGGTTCAACTTTGCTAACCGAAAGGATGTGAAATCGAACAAAAACAATCTACAAGGGCTTTAATCGAACTCTATATTGTTGTAAATATCAAAAACTATAATGATTGTATTTATAACTAGTAAAAGCCCTAATTTTGACTTCTCAAGTCAAAATTCGTTTGGTTTGACATGCAAGGGTCGAATTTCACCTTAATAGTCGGTTACACTCAAATTAATTCATTACTAATCATTCCATTGATGATTATTAATCGTTCACAGGCGTTATCAGTACATTAATCAGTCGAATTTAACTTGAATGATAACTAAAGGTCGTAACCGAAAATTGTATTTATCAAAATCGATTATCTAGATCATAATTCGCAAAATAGATCATTCAGAGACTCTAGTCGGCCCTTTTAGAGTCTGTAACATTCATCAATTCGATCATTGAAGCTTCGTGTGGAAGAACTTGATTTCAAGGAGGCCGAACACCACCCTCAAGTCGAACTAGACCAATTGGACATCAAAACAGGTAAGACTCGACATCTACTACACCTAAAGTGGCCGAATAAGGTTAAACACATGCTAATTTTGGTCCTTAATATCGAATTACATGTGCACGAATTCTAGGGTTTATACTAAGAACGGTTTTGGGGGTTTCTTGTTTAAATGGATTTATAGTTGAATTAAACCACATGGAAAGTTTCTGAGTAACTCGTTTAAGGTAATACATATGCCAATTTCATCAGAAGATAACGAATTGATAGGATTAGGGTTCTTGGGTTCGTACTTAAAGTCGTTTAGGGGATTTTAGATGAAATGAATTCGAAAATGAAATTAAATGTTACATTTAGTTTCAGAAAAACCCGAGGAAGAATAGCCCTATGTTAATTAAATCTAACAACAACGAATTCTAGGAAATCGAATATGAGGATATACGGTTAGAGTTCGAACAAGAGTGTGTTCGATTAAACGAGTTATGATGTGTTATTTCTCGAATTAAAATCATAACTAGAATCGACTGGACCATAGGAACGAAAGCCCTAAGGTTTCAGCCCCGATTGGATTCGAATTGAGGTTCGATTAGAGACAATTAGGAAGTAGTGGGCTTGAAGGTATAAGAAAAGGGGAGCCGGCCCATTAGTGTTTAAAACAATTTGGAATTAGATCTGTTAACAAAAATGGGATTAGATGAGATGGTAGTGGGCGTGCATGTTGGGTTGGAGGTCGCGGGTTCGAGCCCGGCCCCCAACAGTTTTTGGGTTTTAACATATTTTTAGTAATTTGACCATATCTTAGTCGTTTCAAGTCCGATTCGACTCGTTCGAATTGCGTTGGAACCAGAATTTCATCCCGAACCAATTGGAATGATAAAAATGGTATTTCAATCCGAAAACGAAATCGCGTATAATTACGTTTATTTAAATAAAATTGTATGTGATTTTATTTAAACGATTTCAAAGTCACGCGTATTTACGTGTGCACATTTCTAACACTTTAGCATACGTGTGTTGACATGTATGTGATTTCAAGCACAAAACGACATCTCGAATAACACTAAGTTATTGTTAAACCACAGATTCTTCGTAGAGGATTTCTACGCGAGTTCACAAGTGTTTGATCATTCTGCTAAAATCAAAGGTGCGTACACGGCCCCTTTCTTATTTTAAACTGTTTCGGGGGAGAAAACATGTGCAACAAACTATTTTTAGATACATATCACTTACATGAGTTAGCTGTTTACATTATGTGACAACATAGCAATTTGAAAGTCCTTACACACCTCGAACCGTTTAGTTTGCTGTAACGCAAAGCGTGGTAGTTGGAAATAGATCTATTAGGTTTGACAAACCTCACCTGGTAGATGGGATCTACGCAGGTGTTTGACTGACCAAACACATTTTACTATTGTTGTGCTAGACAATAGTGGCAAGGCGAAAACATGCTATAGCATGGCAATCCGTCAGCTTCGGTGTCGACCACTTATGTAAATAGTTTATATGACTAGCTATCATGACTGTGCATGTGTGATTATGTTATCTACAAACTTGATATTCAAACTGCTGTTTTGAACATTGTGAATACTTAAAACCTGTGTTATGCACCAACCTTTGTGTTGACTTGATTTACATGTTTTCTCAGGACGCTAAGGCGCGCATTAAAGCTGGCATGGACTAGGAGATAGAGTCGCATGCATTTTAAACATTTTGGATATTTGAATTTGAACATTTGAGGATTTTGTTTTGTAATTTACATATTACAACTGTTATTGTTTTTTAAACGCTTCCGCAATTTTTGAAAACTCTGATGTTATGTTTTTAAGACTAAAGTATGATTTGAAATTCATATAGAGGTCTTCGTTATGTCTAATGATCTGAGATCCTGGTTTGTCACGTTCCCAAACGGTATGATTCCGTTAGTTGAAAATTGGGGGTGTGACACCCCTAATTGTCATCCAAGAATTTCTTTGCTTCGCAGTAACTTGAGAATGAAATAAGAACTGTAAGACCCCCTACATATCTTACAGTCCCACTTGTTGGGCTTAATTTTGTTTGACCCATGAGAAAACCCACAACACATAGGGTTTTAGTTGCTGCAGCTGATGGTTTTTTTGTGGTGGTGGTGCTATTCGTTCTGCAAAAAACAGAAAGAAAAGGGGAAAAGAAATTTTCGTCATTTTTGACCTAGTCACGTTTCCTGCTGATTTCCCGGCGTTTCAACCGTCGGATCGTCTTCATTTTTGGACAGCTTCTTCGTCATATCTAGGGGAGCTTATCCAACGGTGGGTTTTGTTTAATAACGTCCGGAGGTCGGGTTTTCGAGCCCCTGTTCACAGTAGACGTTTTGTGGTTATTTTCTTCCCTTTTGTCTTTGATTTGTTTCCATATGCTTGATGTTCGTGTTTCCAAGTGTATGATGGTTATTGTATGCCTCTAGTATACCTAGAGAAGACTTTGTATTGCTCTAATTTTGGTGATAGTGGATTTGAACCGGCTCTAGTAGTCCTGTGGTTTTTACTCTCATTTTGAGAGGTTTTCCACGCTAAAATTTTGGTGCTTTTTATTGTTTTAGAATTCTCTATTTGTTTGCATCCTCATAGGTTCATTTGAGTTGGGAAAGTATGGTCAAACGAAGATAATTCCGCATTTGTTGTTTACCGTTGTGACCGGGTCGCGTGTTTTTCCCATCAAAGTGGTACCAGAGCCATTGGTTCTTGATTTTGGTTATATACACTCACTTGAACGATGGAAGCTAATACAAGTAGAATGTTTAATTTGAATGGTTCTAATTATCATGTTTGGAAAGGAAAGATGGAAGACCTTCTTTATGTGAAGGATTATTATTTGCCTGTCTTTAGTACGGATAAACCTGACAACAAAACAGATGAAGAATGGAGCATTCTACATAGAAAGGTTTGCGGGTATATTCGTCAATGGGTTGATGATAATGTTTTGAACCATATTAGCGGGGAGACTCATGCTCGTACTTTATGGAACAAGCTTGAGGAATTGTATGCTTGTAAGACCGGGAACAATAAGTTGTTTTTGATTAAACAATTGATAAACTTGAAGTACCATGATGGAACTCCTATTACTGATCACTTGAATGTTTTTCAAGGTGTTATTAATCAACTTGCAGGAATGGGTATTAAGTTTGAAGACGAGATACAAGGTTTATGGCTCCTCGGTACTTTACCGGATTCTTGGGAGACTTTTAGGACATCATTGTCCAACTCTGCAGCAAATGGTATTATTACTATGGAATTGGCTAAGGGCAGTATTTTAAATGAAGAGATGAGAAGAAAGTCACAAGGTTCCTCTTCACACTCGGATGTCTTAGTCACAGAAAGCAGGGGGAGATGTCAAAGTAAAGGTCCGAGTAACAAAGGGAAGCATCGTAGCAAGTCAAGAGGAAAAAATGATGATTTTGAGTGCTATCATTGTGGCAGAAAAGGGCATACAGTCTGGTATTGCAGACAACTAAAAAGGGAGAACAAGAAGGCTAATTACAACAATCAAAAGAACAACCATAAGAAAGATGGTGGTGGTAATGACAGTGCAGAAGCAAATACTACTACCGATGAGTTCTTTATTTGTTGTGATTATGATATGGTGAACGTTGCACATGATGATTCGAGTTGGGTTGTTGACAGTGGTGCTACCTGTCATTTGACATCACAAAGGGATTTCTATACATCTTACACACCCGGTGACTTTGGGAGTGTTAAGATGGGCAATAGTGGGCTATCTAAGATCGTTGGTGTTGGAGATATTTGTTTGAAGTTTGACACTGGGATGGAGTTGGTTTTACACAATGTAAAACATGTTCCAGATATTCGACTTAATTTGATCTTTGCAGGTACACTCGATGAAGATGGTTATCATAATAGCTTTGGTGATGGTAAGTGGAAACTCACTCGTGGTTCTTTGATCGTGGCAAGAGGTAAAAGAGCTTCAAAGCTCTACACGACGCATCCAAAGATCTCTAAAGATTCAGTTCACTCATTGGTGAATACAGATATGACTGAGTTATGGCATAAGAGACTTGGTCACATGAGTGAGAAGGGGATGTCTTTATTATTGAAGAGAAATGCCTTGTCAGGTGTGCGTGATGTTCATTTGAAGAAGTGTTCTCATTGCCTTGAAGGTAAGCAAAACAGAGTTACCTTTAAGAGTCATTCTCCTTCTAGGAAGAAAAGAATACTTGATTTGGTGCATTTCGATGTATGTGGTCCTATGAAGACTAGATCACTTGGCGGCTGTTCATACTTTGTCACATTCATCGATGATCACTCAAGGAAGGTTTGGGTTTATTCTTTAAAATCTAAAGATCAAGTATTTGATGTGTTTAAGCAGTTTCATGCCCTAGTGGAAAGACAAACTGAGAAGAAGCTTAAGTGCATTAGAACGGATAATGGAGGTGAATACATCGGTCCCTTTGATGCTTATTGTAGAGAGAAGGGTATTCGACACCAAAAGAGTCCTCCGAAGACACCACAGTTGAATGGTTTAGCCGAACGGATGAACAGAACATTGGTTGAAAGAGTTAGATGTTTGCTTTCACATGCAGGATTGCCTAATTCTTTTTGGGGTGAGGCTTTAAATACAGCAGTACATGTTATTAATCTTACCCCTTGTGTTCCTTTGTCTTTTGATGTTCCAGACAGGGTTTGGAGAGGCAAGGATGTTTCTTATAATCATCTGAGAGTCTTTGGATGCAAAGCTTTTGTACACATTCCCAAAGATGAAAGATCAAAGCTTGATGTGAAGACTAAGCCATGTGTATTCCTTGGTTATGGCCAAGACGAGTTTGGGTACAGGTTATATGATCCAGTTTTGAAGAAACTTGTAAGAAGTCGAGATGCTGTGTTTATGGAAGATCAGACTTTGAAAGATATTGAGAAGGTACAAATGGTTCCTCAATATAGTGATGATCTTATTGATTTGGATCCGGTTCCTCCACAAAATTCCGAGCCACAAAGTGGAGATGAGACTCAAGTAGATCAACAACATGAAAATGGTGATATTGTTAATCCAGAGTTACCAATACCAGATATGCCTGCATTTGTCTCACTTAGGCAGTCTACCCGAGACCGTCATCCTTCCACCCGTTTTTCTGCTGATGAGTATGTCTTACTCACTGATGGGGGAGAGCCTGAATGTTATGCAGAGGCCATGGAAGATGAACACAAAAGAGAGTGGGTTGAAGCCATGCAAGATGATATGAATTCCTTGTATGAGAACAATACTTTTGAGTTGGTAAAGTTGCCTAAGGGCAAGAGAGCTTTGAAAAACAAGTGGGTCTACAAATTGAAGACTGAAGAACATACCTCACGACCTCGGTACAAGGCTAGATTGGTGGTCAAAGGGTTCAGTCAAAGAAAAGGTATTGATTTTGATAAGATTTTCTCTCCAGTCGTGAAGATGAGTTCTATTCGGGTTATTCTTGGTTTGGCTGCTAGCTTTGATCTTGAGGTTGAGCAAATGGATGTCAAGACCGCATTCCTTCACGGTGACTTGGATAAGGAAATCTACATGGAGCAACCTGAATGGTTTCAGGTTAAGGGAAAAGAAGACTATGTCTGTTAGCTTCAGAAAAGTCTTTATGGGTTGAAGCAAGCACCTAGACAGTGGTACAAGAAGTTTGAGTCAGTTATGGGGGAGCAAGGCTACCGGAAGACTACTTCAGATCACTGTGTTTTCTTTCAGAGGTTTGGTGATGATGATTTCATCATTTTATTACTTTATGTTGATGACATGTTGATTGTTGGAAAGAATGCAGATAGAATTTTACAGCTGAAGAAAGAATTGAGCAAGTCTTTTTCTATGAAAGACTTCGGGCCAGCAAAACAGATTCTGGGCATTCTGATTACTAGAGATAGAGCTTCAAGGAAGTTACACATGTCACAAGAGCAATACATTGAAAGGGTGCTTTGCAGATTCAACATGGCCAATGCTAAAGTTGTGAGTTCACCTCTTACTCCCAACTTTAAGCTAACTGATAAAGATTGTCCTTCTTCTGAGAAAGAGATTGAAGAAATGGATAGTGTTCCATATGCATCAGCAGTTGGAAGTTTGATGTATGCAATGGTGTGTACCAGGCCTGACATTACCCATGCAGTTGGTGTTGTTAGTCGGTTTCTGTCAAATCCGGGTAAGAAGCATTGGGAAGCAGTTAAGTGGATTCTTAGATATCTGCGTGGTACCTCCAAATTGGGTTTATCATTTGGGGATGGGGAGCCGATGCTTGTTGGTTATACGGATTCTGATATGGCAGGAAATAAAGACAACATGAAATCCACTTCTGGTTATTTGATGACTTATGCAGGGGGAGCCGTGTCTTGGCAATCTAGATTGCAAAAGTGTGTTGCTTTGCCTACTACAGAAGCTGAGTATTTGGCAGCAACAGAGGCATGCAAAGAACTATTGTGGTTGAAAAGATTTTTGCAAGAGCTTGGCTTCATGCAACAACGCTACGTGGTACTTTGTGACAATCAAAGTGCTATCCACCTTGCTAAGAACTCTACTTTTCACAAAAGAACAAAACATATTGATGTTAGGTATCATTGGATTAGAGATGCTCTTGAAGACAGGTTGTTTGAGCTTGATAAAGTTCATACCGATGATAACTGTTCCGATATGTTGACTAAAGCTTTAGCAAGAGAGAAGTTTAAGGTGTGTTGCTCGATCGCCGGAATGGCGAACTCTTCCTCATAGGTCAAAGGGGGAGATTTGTTGGGCTTAATTTTGTTTGGCCCATGAGAAAGCCCACAACACATAGGGTTTTAGTTGCTGCAGCTGATGGTTTTTTTGAGGTGGTGGTGCTATTCGTTCAGCAAAAAACAGAAAGAAAAGGGGAAAAGAAATTTTCGTCATTTTTGACCTAATCACGTTTCCTGCTGATTTCCCGGCGTTTCAACCGTCGGATCGTCTTCATTTTTGGACAGCTTCTTCGTCACATCCAGGGAAGCTTATCCAACGGTGGGTTTTGTTTAATAACGTCCGGCGGTCAGGTTTTCGAGCTCCTGTTCACAGCAGACGTTTTGTGGTTATTTTCTTCCCTTTTGTCTTTGATTTGTTTCCATATGCTTGATGTTAGTGTTTCCAAGTGTATGATGGTTATTGTATGCCTCTAGTATACCTAGATAAGACTTTGTATTGCTCTAATTTTGGTGATAGTGGATTTGAAGCGGCTATAGTAGTCCTGTGGTTTTTACTCTCATTTTGAGAGGTTTTCCACGCTAAAATTTTGGTGCTCTTTGTTGTTTTAGAATTCTCTATTTGTTTGCATCCTCATAGGTTCATTTGAGTTGGGAAAGTTTGGTCAAACGAAGATAATTCCGCATTTGTTGTTTACCGTTGTGACCGGGTCGCGTGTTTTTCCCATCACCACCAAACAAGCCAAAATTCTCTAGATATTCCTTAATACCATCCAGGGATTCCAGATCTTTGGTTATTCCAACAAGGGAGTAACCTTTCCACCATTTGGAAATCTCATGTTCTAACGGTGGGAGGGTACAATTCCTACTATGTATCTGACTCGCTAAAGCATCTTTGTAAGAAACTTTATGGGTATGAGAAGCAAATACCTTTGTGTTAGCATCCCCACCACGAGCATTCCTATGTGAATTAACAGAAATCCTATGCACTGGGATAGAAGAGCCATCAATTCTATTCCCCTCCTTATTGAATCTCGCAGTATTAACACCCAGCTTTGCGCCATCCAGCTTAATATTGATTAACTCAACAAACAGCTTACCTTCGTCTTTAACATCTTTGAAACGAATGAAACCAAAGATATTACTCCCTTTGTCCCGCTTCCAAGCTAGATACGAATCAACCAGCAACACATAAACCTTGAAGGTCTCCCTAAATCTGACATCAAAGATCCCTTCCGGCAAGTTAGAAACATAGAAGGTCGTCACCTTTTGTTGAAAGCAATTATCCACCCCTTGATGAAACTGATTTTCTTCTTTTTCGAACTTCCTTCCAATCGCCGCCCTCCATCCAACTGACTATGAAGTGACCACAAAAAAACATTAGCTTATTATCACACACATCATTACTAAAAAATTGACCTAATGCAACCCTCATAATATGTTGCATTAAGTCTTGAAAAGGTTGCAATAGGTCTAATGTAACATTTTAATTGGGAGTTGCATTAGAGGTAAAGCAACTTTTTGAATGCCTAATGCAAAATGTTTCCAAAGTGTTGCATTTATTGTCGAAATGCAACTTTTTAACACGTAATTTTTTGCTTATTATATTGTAACTTTTTTTACTTTGAAAATCTACTTTTTTAATACTCAAATGCAACTTTTATTATATTTTAGTTACAAAATGACAACATTTTCTACATGCAATTGCAACTATTTATATAATAAGATGCAACTTTTGCTATAATTTTTGTTACAAAATTGCAACCTTATTCTCGACTTAATGCAACCAATATTATATTTTTAGTAGGAAAACTGAAACATTTTTTTTCAATTAAATGTAAGGGTTTTACCAACTTTTGTTACAATATAAGCAAACTTTTTTACACCCAAACCCAAATGCAATTTTGAAACATAAATTCCATTGCTATTAATTACTATGCATGTAATTTTAATTTTCCAAAATAGTAAGAACACATAAGTTAAATTGTGTAGTAACATAATCGTATAATAAACACAAAGTGTCAATACATTTATAAAAAATGAAAACATTCTATTAATCTTGATCTCGAACCGGTAGTTGTTTAATAACCTTTCGCATCATAGCCTCCAAGTTTTGTCGCTCAATGTCAATATCTTCACGCATGAATTCAAACTCGGCTTTTTTTTTTCTCTCATGATCATCTTCAATCCCCTTGCGTATTTCAACCAACTGGTTTTTCTCAACATCAACACTTGCTTTGAATGATTCCATTAACCCCTCTGGAATTATGTATGACGTAGAAGCACCCTCTACTTTTTTATCAATTTATTTGTAACATCTCTACCGTAAAGTCGGGGATTGTCACACCCCCAAATTCCCACGTGTGGTGTCAGTCCACATGGGTGTGACGTGGCCAGAATCACAGCTCATGGTCATATAGAATGACTCTATATGCATTGTAAAATACAATGTTTGCCATAAACACAACCAAATGATTTATAAAATAAAGCAGCAGAAACATAACTGTTAAGCAACGGAAAATAGATTGTCCGACACTGCGATTTTGTAATACATAACATAAATGAAATTGTTTGTTCAAATGACATAAAATGAATGCATGTGGGTCCTGTTTCCCTAAGTGCATTCCTGGTTTGTATGCCATTCAGCTAGTTACCTGAGAATACATGTTTAAGAAAAAGTGTCAACACATAGGTTGGTGAGTTCACAGGTTTTGATATACATAGATAATATTCAGAAAACGTGTCATGCTGTTTATTAAAATGTTAGTCCCTAGCCCTAGGCTCCAAGTGTCAGTGCGTCACTACCGAACTAGACTTGTTAGTCCTAGCCTACGCCATGTCTCGCAATAACATGGCAATATAGGTAGAGATTTCACGTGTCCCGACCTCTGGTCAGTATTGTGCCACGTGGGGTTCGTCACACCCAAACAGATCTATTCAAACTCACCTCGTTGTTTGTACATTAACGGTAAGACTTTGTGAGGGCTTGTTACGCTTACAACACTTATGTTTGTCTAATAAACCATCATACACAAATATGTTTGTACAGTAATATTGTTTGACTTGATTCAACAAGTATTCTCCCCGTATTTGAAAAGTTTGTAAAAGAGTTAAAGAGGGGCCGTAAACTCACCTTAGTGATAATTGGAAAGTGCAAGGGTAAGCTCCTGCGTCGTAGATGTGTCGGTCACCGGCTACCTATATGTCACACCCCGAGCCGGCGGGGTTGGATCGGCGTCCCCGTCGGGCGGAAGGTTCTCGGGGCGCGATATCGTGAGTGATAATCGAAAGTGATCAGATTGTTTACATTGCACATGATATAAATGAGAAATGCTAAATATAATAGAATTACAAAGTTAAATTACATCAGTATCGTTTATAATTTAACAATGTAAATCTATTGTAAACATCATAAAATGACTATCTTGTATTTACACAAGATATACAAAATAATTTGTATAATGATGTCTTCAAAAGTATGCAGGTTCAAAATACTAAGTCTTCAATATGAAGTCCTAGTCCAAAAGAAATGATTTCTTAATTAACCTGTTCGTCACCTGAGAAGTCATGCAAAAATAAAAGTCAACACATGGTTGGTGAGTTCATATAGTTTTTTGTAATTGAAAATGATTTGAAAACCTCCTTTGGTAAAGACCCTAACCTCATTAACACCACATGTAATATCCACATCGGTATGCTTATATATAGGGCATATGTAAGGGACAAGCCCTTGCCAACATCCCACCACATACTAATATGTATATGACACTGCTGTTAATGATAATTAAGCATTTTTACCTTAACACAATCCCATAAGTTCTTCTGTTTGTTGTCCCTGTAATTACAATCATTTGAAATCCATGTTGATTTCATTGGTTCATCATACAATATGATCAACCACAGTGATTTTATAAACAGTTATAAATGCTTCATTAAATAAATAAATAAACATTTAATAAAATCTAAGTCCTAATGATTGGGGCCTTTGGTCATACTCGAGTAGACTAGTCTGTCAATCTAGGTACTTAGTAGTTAGGGAATCTGTAAATATCCTCAAACATACGACCTACAAATCAAACGGTCTAGCTAGGACTTCTTGAAATGTAGGGTTTATGTTTCGTCTGTTTTGGCGTATGTTATCTTTGATATTTCCCAGGCTTTCCCTTGAAAATGACTTATTGATTCGTCCGATTCTGTTACAAGATGTACTTGATTCGTTGATCATAGAATACTAGATTCTTTGATCAATTGTACCCTTGATTCGTTGTTCAACAAACACTTGATTTGTAGAACATCGAATATTGTCTTTGCAATGATTGTTTCGTTTGATTCCTTGAACTCACACACTTGATTTGTCAAAATGTTTTGTTTGATTCGTTGAAATCACCCATTTGATTCTTCAAAATGTTTCGTTTGATTCCTTGAACTCACACACTTGATTTGTAAAAACATAGTTACTATATGTTTTTACAAAATAAAGTTACAAAATATAGTAACTATGACAAATACTCCTCGAATAATTACCCTAAACATTCCTAATTCATTCTTTACCAAATTTCATCATAATACATCATCAATCATCATTTTATCATAACCATTTCACCTAGATCATCATCTAGTAAGATTTGAGTTACAAAAGTTACTATAAAAAGTAACTTGGTCCAAAATGACCATAAATCAATCTCAAATCAATTTCCTATGCCACATATCATCTTATTATCCCACAAATGATCTTCTCATTCACATGCATGTTCCTAACATCACCCATATTAACATGTTGTAACATAAAAGTTACTATAAATGGCAAGTATCTCAATTCACCATATTTTAACCATTTAAATCATAATAAATCATGTAACACATCACCAATATCACTAATAAATATGTATGACTATCCAAAATCATCCAATACACAGTAGATCATGCATGCATGTTGACATCTCAATCATCTATGAACAAATCAAGCATCCTACATATCCACATCATCATGGATCGTCACAACACATCATCAAACCATTATAGATCATCAATATCAGTTGCAAAATCATTAAACCCATATTCAAATCATCCAAAATTCGTGCATGTGACGTTAGCGTGTGTGTGTTTTAAGTGTGTGTAAGCTTGTAAAAACTACCTCACAAGTCTTGAACCACCACTAAAATGTTGTAGGAGCTTCAAGAACTTCTGGATGGCTTGTCTTTAGCAGAAACAAGTGGGTTATGGTGGTGTTCGAGCTCCAACAATGGCTTCCTTCGAGTTCTTGGTGATCCTCCCAAGCTTCCAAGCTTCAATATGGGTTCCAATGGCTTCAAATGGCAGAATCAGAGGAAGATAAGCTCGAATGGTGGCGTCGTAACTCAATTAAAATGATGATGGTAGAGTTAATCATGATTTTGTGGCAACCAAGAGGATTTTTCAGCGATATCCCTGTCAGGCGTACCACCTGGCCGGCGGTGTGGTGTCGGGGCGTACTGCGCGGGGTGGTTCCTATCCGGCCTGGCTCCCCTTTCTCGCACGCATCGCCAGGTGGCAGTGGTTGGGTCTGGGCGTAGCGCCTGGGCCTCTGGAGGAGTCCAATAGGCCCAATTTCATAGTTTGAGTCTGTTTTTGCCCGTTTCTCGACTATAACGCGTCGTTTTAGCATCGTTTGAACACTAATCATCAATTATTAGTCATAATCGACTCGTGAAGTGTTCGTGTGACTAATTGTTGTGACGTTCACTAACGTTCGTGATTTCTGACACGTGTGTGCGGTTTTTTGATAATTCCTCGAATTATCCTGTTGTGTGTCTGTGTTTGTACCGTGGTGCAACGTGTCACACTAAATTAACTAATTCTAGCCACGTTATGCAATTGCTAATTAAATAAACATTTAATCAAAATAGAATCTGACCTGGATTTTACGGGGTGTCATAGGGATATCCGTAGCTCTCTAGGTTCATTACAACAAGAGACATGTCTATTGTAGTGTTTTCATTTTATGTAGCCTTGTGGTTCGTCATTTGTTCCTACAATATTGTCCAAAATAATATTAAAAAAATATTGTCAAAACAATGTTATAAACTACGTATGAAATGTATAGTATTTTAGAAACTTATTTAAAAAGTAATAAAATCTAAAAATGATACAAATTAAACAATTAGAATACTAAACAAATTTATTTACTAAAAAAATGTATTGAGTTAGATATGTGTTTTACCCACATATACAAACAATGAACTCGCATTACACACAATACACTTGCATCACACACAAACTGCACATATTTTGTCGCACCCCGAGAAATCCCGTCCCTTCTGGGGCGCGAGCAACAACAGATTGTCAGGATCGCAGTCTCCGGTCACACAACAAGCGAGACCTATATGTCCGGTTTCGTACGTACATCCAATAACTTGGGTAAAACAGTTTGGTAAAAATCAGAGTTGCGGAAATAAAGTATATGTAAACAAAACAGTTGAACATTCATAGTTTGCGGAAGCGTTAATTTAAAACAATTTCACAATGATAAGTATCAATAGTTGCGAAAGCGATTAAAGTAGTTTGACAATACAAAAGTAACACGATCAATGTTTAAATATTATCGAATGGCCTAAGACACTACAGTAGATGCATGGACTCCAACCTAGCATCCTAGTCCTCGTGCGCGTGCCTTAGTTACCTGAGAACCATCATGTGATTATTTGTTAGGATTTATTATGTATGAACGTATGTGAGACTTTATAGAACAAAACACACGAATATTGTTATGTGAATGTTAAATTGACGGGTTATTCGTATAGGTGACGATCTGTACGGATATATCTGAAAGTTTAACGTTCTGAATGATATTCTATAATTAGAAAACAAGATTGAAAAGTATAGTTATCGTCGTGTTCGTACGGGTGACGATTCGAACGAATACGCGCGACAACCGCATATTTTGATTTAAACCGTAAATTAAATATTTTAATTTAATTAATAGAAGATATTAGTTAATTTATTAGGAATTACAACCTTGAATAATTAAGTGATTTCTATTTTAAAAAAAAAATCGTGTCGTTTCGTCGCGAAAACTACGCAAAACGACATTTTACGCGAAACCGAATGAGACCAAACGACCGGGTATTTTGCTAAACCTTTAATGATAGCATTTATGTCCCAACAACCTACACCAACCACCTTCCTCATTCTCAATCTCGTCACTCTCTCTCTAGCACTCTCCCTCTCTAGAAATTTCAACATCTCTCTACGATTGGGAGCTCGATTCAAGTCGGATTCAAGCAAGATTGGTGTCAAAACGATCATCACACTACAAGGATTAAGGGAGTACAAAAAAACAAGTATCTAACCGTGGAAATTGAGGTAAACACTCACTTTAGATTCGGTTTAATGGGTTTTCAAGAATTCATGTGGGTTTTGCCATTATGATCGATATTCTCAGTAGTAAACACCTAGATGACGCTAGTAATCAACGAGGACTAGGGTAGGAATTGTGTTGTAACAGATTGGAACTAGAGAAGGAAGAAGTTACAGGTTCGTGGGGCTAAGGAGCTGGTTGATGATGCAGGTTCGCTGGCCGAACCCTAAACGAGCCACATGATGCAGCCGAACCCTGCATGGTCTCTGCAACAAACCTGGCAGCTGTACTCAGCCTGTCAGCCGAACCCTAGGTCACCTGCAACGAACCCTGCCCCACCTGGTCACCGAACCCTAATGAATTTCAACGAACCCATGGTTAGCAGTCACGAACCCTTACTATGTCCGAACCTTATCCTTTAGCCGAAGCTTTAGGTCAACGAACCCTAGGATGCAGCTCACGGACCTTTACACCGAAACAGTGGACGAACCCTCATGATCTGGATGAACCGAACCCTAGCATGGCGAACCCTAGGAGCCGAACCTTAAGGGTTCGGTGGTGTATGGGCCGAACCTTATGTCTATGATAGCCGAACCTAAGGAGGCCTTCTAATAAGGTTCGCTGCCATGCATGGGTATTCGGGCCAAATTGTTATAAAACCCAAATTTGTCACGATGCATGGAGATCTTAGTACAATAGAACAAGTGTAAACGATCTAGGAATGTTAGTTGGTCATAAAACCTAAGTAGCATGAGAAGTTAAGCCCATATTGGACATGCATGGGATCAAGACAAGTAGTAGGGATAAATAATGAAACTAATGGTGGGAAAGTAGAAATTCTATAACAAAGATCATTAACTCACAATAACAACTTAATATGAGTTGTTAACATGCATATATTGGATATCTATGTTACATGGTTAAAACAATTATGATTATGGTCAAGTAAGAATCAAGTATGGTCAATTGGGCTTAAATGGGCCCAATAGGACTTGATTAAGTCCATCAAGTGTTAAACGAGTAATTAAGTTTAAAATGATGATGTTTTTAATATAGAATTGGAAGTTTGTGAATGTTTTCAATTAAAGTTAAAGTTTTTCTAAAATCTTGTTTCATTTGGAATGTAAATTATAAATGGCCTTGGTTTCTTTTAAGTTTATTTAGTTATAAAAGTTAATTGTAATGTTTGGTTTAAAGACTTATTGTGATTTAAATTGTTGGGATTTGATTATAAAGAGACATATAATTGTCTGGATTTGCTCTAAAAACAAAGGAAACTCTGTCGAAATTTCTTAAAAATTTAAAAGTAAGTTATTATAACTAACCATGGAATTGGGATCATAAGAAGGGTAATTAAGATAGATTAGATCTTAGATACACTTAGCACTAAGAAACTTAGTTGCACACACAACAAGACTCAAACCTTAGGCACAACGACTACTACGCGTACTTATTATATTCAAATTCTTATAAAATAACTCAGGAACCGAAGAAACTTAGCTTACATACAGGAGCGCGCATTTTGTGTTAGATCAAATTACATAGCAGCACAGGTGAGTTCATTGCCCCTTTTCTAACATTTTTGTTTTAAAACGCGGGGCTGAGAAGCATGCGTAAACTGTTTATTTAAATTGTTTACTTAAATGCTTTTAAATTTATATGTTTACATATTTATAAATGTTATCCTAGATCATGTCTAGGAAGATTTTATGCAGGTTTACTAACCGATTTACTTATATATTAAGTGAATAATCGAGTTAAACTAAACTTTTCAATAAGTCAAAACATTTCAAAGGAATCAAATCAAACATTTTGACAAATCAAGTGGGTGAATTCAAGGAATCAAATCAAACATTTTGACAAATCAAGTGGGTGAATTCAAGGAATCAAATCAAATATTTTGACAAAACAAGTGTGGGACTTCAAAGAAATCAAATGAGACAATCTTTGCAAAGACAACATTCAATGTTCTACAAATCAAGTGTTTGTTGAACAATGAATCAAGTGTACAACCGATCAATGAATCTTGTATTCTATGATCAACACATCAAGTACATCTTGTGACAAAATCAGACGAGTCAATAAATCATTTTCAAGGGAAAGTCTGGGAAATATCAGAGATAGCATACGCCAAAAACATGACGAAACATAAAATCCTGCATTTCAAGAAGTCCTAGCTAGACCGTTTGACTTGTAGGTCGTATGTTTGAGGATATTTACAGTTTCCCTAACTACTAAGTACCTAGATTGACAGACTAGTCTACTCGAGTATGACCACAGGCCCCAATCATTAGGACTTAGATTTTATTAAATGTTTATTTATTTAATTAATTAAGCATTTATAACTGTTTATACAATTACTATGGTTGATCATATTGTGTGATGAACTTATGAAATCAACATGGATTTCAAATGATGGTAATTGCAGGGACAACAAACAGAAGAACTTATGAGTTGTGTTAAGGGTAAAAATGCTTAATTATCATTAACAACAGTGTCATATGTATATTAGTATGTGGTGGGATGTTGGCTAGGGCTTGTCCCTTACATATGCCCTATATATAAGCATACCGATGTGGATATTACATGTGGTGTTAATGAGGTTAGGGTCTTTACCAAAGGAGGTTTTCAAATCATTTTCAATTACTGAAACTATATGAACTCACCAACCATGTGTTGACCTTTATTTTTGCATGACTTCTCAGGTGACGAACAGGTTAATTAGGAAGTCATTTCTTTTGGACTAGGCCTTCGTATAGAAGACTAGTATTTTGGACCTGCATACTTTTGAAGACATCATTATACAAATTATTTTGTATATCTTGTGTAAATACAAGATAGTCATTTATTGATGTTTTACAATAGATTTACATTGTTAAATTATAAACGATACTGCTGTAATTTAACTTTGTAATTCTATTATATTTAGCATTTCTCATTTATATCATGTGTAATGTAAACAATCTGATCACCTTGATTATCACTCACGATATCGCGCCCCGGGAACCTTCCGCCCGTCGGGGAAACCCGATCCTACCCCGCCGGCTCGGGGTGTGACAGATTGGTATCAGAGCCATGGTTATAGAGAAATATAGGTCACTTATTTAAATGGTTTGGCCTAGACTATAACCTAGGGACCCTGCATGTAGAGAACATATGACTTAAGACTTATTTGCAGATTGTCTTCTGTATTCGATCATTGCACTAACCGATAACTTTATTGGTTATGATCAGAATGCCTCCGCGAAGACAACGTCCCTTGATACAGCTACCACCTAGAGACATGGCTCCACATTCCTCCACACCGTCTCCGAATGACTCCCCACCACCACCTCCTCCACCTCCTCCTCCCCCTCCTCCGTTGATTACTCAAGCATCGGGTTCAGGCACAACACCGACTTTGGATCCCGCTACTATCGCTCTGGTGACGTTACTGAGTAGCCAGATGACGAATCAGATGAAGGAAGCTATACCGGAGATGTTCCTTCGTCTTCGTAATGAGATCCTCAATACTGGCAACACATCAGGAGAAGCCAGTGGGAATACTGGAGATTCATCTCACTACTCCTACAAGTCCTTTGTAGGATGTAAACCACCCAGTTTCAGTGGGTCTGAAGGTGCCGTTGGATTAATCCAATGGATTGAGAAGATCGAGACAACTTTGGATCTTTGCAGCTGCCCTGAACAACACAAGGTCCGTTACTCAGCTGGAACATTCAATAAACGGGCTCTGACCTGGTGGAACGGTCAGATCAATGCCCGAGGAAGAGAAGAAGCCATGGCCATGCCATGGGAAGATTTCAAGACACTGCTGCGAACAGAGTTCTGTCCGAAGAATGAGCTGCAGAAATTGGAGGTTGAATTATCTAATCATGTGATGAAGGGGGCTGATCACATGGGGTATACAACTCGTTACCACGAGTTGGTTGCTTTGGTACCTGACATGGTACCAACATTGGAGAAAAGAATAGACAGATATGTGGGTGGACTTCCCGCCTGCATTCAGGGTATGGTTGTTTCAGCCAACCCTACTACTGTTGAATCTGCAGTGAGACTGTCTGGGAAACTCACTGACCTCATGGTAGCCTCTGGAGTCCTAAAGAAAGAGGCTGAACCCAGCAAGAACAAAGCTGAATTTTCAAAGAAACCCCACCACCATCAAAAGAAGAAACAGAAGACCATCAAGAACTACACGGTGGCCACACCTCTCCAACAGGTAACAGCAGTACCACCAAACCCCAACCGCAAACCATACACTGGCACGTTTCCTCTGTGTGCCAAGTGTCAGTATCATCACCCTGCTGACACTCCCTGCAAGCATTGCACGGGATGTGGAAGAAAGGGCCATTGGGTCCAATACTGTAGGATGACACCTAACCAAGCAGTCAACATTGCTGCTTTGGCTCTTCCTCCACCAGCAAATCAGAACAATGGTGGATGCTATAATTGTGGCGAACAAGGCCACTTTGCGAAGAACTGCCCGAAGAAGGCACAACTAGCAGTTCAAGCACCACGTGGACGAGCTTTCGCTATCGGAGCACCAGCTGCACGCCAGGACCCAAATGTGGTCACTGGTACGTTTCTCTTACATGACTTTTATGCATCTGTCTTATTTGATACTGGTGCAGATCAGAGTTTTATCTCTACCGATTTTGCATGCCAACTAGATTCAGTAGAGGAACAGTTAGACTCCCCTTACATTATAGAAGTAGCTAACGGGAAACAGATTACAGTTAGTACAGTTTATAGAAATTGCCCATTGACACTTAATGGTCATACATTTGCCATCGATTTGATACCGATGGAGTTGGGTAGTTTCGACATCATTGTCGGAATGGATTGGCTTTTCTCTAACCGAGTGGAAGTCATCTGTTCTGAGAAGCTGCTTCGAATTCCATTGCCGAGTGATCGTGTATTGGAAGTTAGAGGGGATCAAGCAAAACGCAGTGTCAAAATCATCTCTTGCATAAAGGCGCGTAAGTGTCTACAGAAGCAGCGTGTGGCGTTTTTGGCTCATGTGGTGGAAAAGGAGAAGGTTAAGAAGAAAGTTCAAGATGTACCGGTAGTGAAAGAATATCCTGAAGTATTCCCCGAAGACCTACCTGGTCTCCCACCTGCGCGACCGGTAGAGTTTCGTATTGACTTAATTCCTGGAGCAACTCCTGTTGCTAAATCTCCTTACAGGTTAGCACCTTCAGAGATGCAGGAATTGTCTAATCAGTTACAGGAGTTACTTGACAAGGGTTTCATCAGACCGAGCTATTCACCTTGGGGAGCTCCGGTTTTGTTCGTGAAAAAGAAAGACGGATCGTTCAGAATGTGCATAGATTACAGGGAATTAAACAAACTAACCATCAAGAATCGGTATCCATTGCCGAGGATTGATGATTTGTTTGACCAACTACAAGGAGCACAGTACTTCTCAAAGATTGACTTGCGGTCTGGATATCATCAACTGAGAGTTCAAGACGAAGACATACCGAAACCGGCCTTCCGAACAAGATACGGGCATTACGAATTCATGGTGATGCCTTTCGGATTGACAAATGCACCCGCGGTTTTCATGGACCTCATGAACCGAGTGTGCAAGCCGTACTTGGATCAGTTTGTCATTGTTTTCATTGATGACATACTGATTTATTCCAAGACCAAAACAGAACATGAGCAACACCTTAAAAAGATCTTGGAACTGTTGAAGAAAGAACAACTCTATGCTAAATTTTCTAAATGTGAATTTTGGCTAAGAGAAGTTCAATTTCTGGGTCATGTAGTCAACAGTGAGGGGATTCTCGTAGACCCTGCCAAGATCGAGGCGATAAAGAATTGGGACACTCCGAAGACACCGACGGAGATACGGTCTTTTCTGGGATTGGCAGGTTATTACAGAAGGTTTATCTCAAACTTTTCTAAGATAGCTTTGCCTCTCACTAAGCTAAACCAGAAGAGTGAACCGTTTGTCTGGGAGCAGAAACAAGAAGATGCTTTTCAGACATTGAAACAAAAATTATGCGATGCTCCAATTCTATCTCTCCTCGAAGGCTGTGATGACTTTGTTGTATACTGTGATGCCTCCCATCAGGGACTCGGTTGTGTATTAATGCAACGGGACAAAGTCATAGCCTATGCATCAAGAAAGTTAAAGGTTCATGAGAAGAACTACACTACTCATGATCTTGAACTGGGAGCAGTAATCTTCGCCTTGAAGATTTGGAGACATTACTTATATGGCACCAAGTGTACCATATTCACTGATCACAAAAGTCTGCAGCACATCTTTGATCAGAAGGAGCTCAACATGCGACAACGCCGTTGGGTTGAACTTCTGAATGATTATGATTGTGTGATCAAATACCATCCGGGAAAGGCGAACGTTGTAGCCGATGCCTTGAGCCGGAAGGAACGGGTCAAACCCCTACGTGTTAGAGCAATGGGGATAACCGTACAGACCAGTTTAAGTGACAAGATTATCCAAGCACAACAAGAAGCACTTGACCGAGGTAATCTGAAGAGGGAACTTGATTGCGGAGCAGAGAAACAGTTTGACACGAAGCCTGATGGTATTATCTACTACAAGGAACGTATATGGATCCCTGCGGTAGATGAATTGAGAAAACTTATCTTCGATGAAGCACACAAGACTAAATACTCTGTTCATCCGGGTGCTGATAAGATGTACCAAGATCTGCGTGGATTTTATTGGTGGCCTGGAATGAAGAAAGACATAGCTGAATACGTCAGTCACTGTCTAACGTGTGCGAAGGTACAGGCGGAACACCAGAGACCGTCTGGTCTACTGGAACAGCCTGAAATTCCGCTCTGGAAGTGGGAACAAATAGCTATGGATTTCATTACCAAGCTACCCCGCACTTCCAGTGGTTATGATACAATTTGGGTGATCCTTGATCGATTAACGAAATCTGCTCATTTCTTGCCAATGCGTGAAACCTTCACGATGGATAAACTGGCAAGATTGTACATCAATGAGATAGTGGTACGCCATGGTGTGCCATCGTCAATTATTTCTGATAGAGAGCAGATTTACTTCAAGGTTCTGGCAATCATTGCAAAAATCTCTGGGAACACAGTTAAATCTGAGTACAGCTTACCATCCACAAACGGACGGTCAGAGCGAACGTACTATCCAAACCCTGGAGGATATGTTAAGAACCTGTATTTTGGATTTCGGTGGAAATTGGGATTCCCATTTGCCACTGATTGAATTCTCCTACAATAACAGTTACCACAGCAGTATCGGATGTGCACCATTCGAGGCTCTTTATGGCCGGAAATGTCGATCACCGATCTGTTGGACTGAAATCGGAGACAACCGACTAACTGGGCCAGAACTAATTCAAGAAACCACTGACAAGATAGCTCAGATTCAGAGAAGACTACAAGCAACAAGGAGCAGACAAAAGAGCTACGCCGATAAACGGCGCAAGCCGTTGGAATTCCAAATGGGAAACCGAGTCATGTTGAAGGTATCCCCATGGAAAGGCGTTGTACGCTTTGGAAAGAAAGGCAAATTAGCACCACGATACGTGGGACCGTTCGAGATCATCAAACGTATAGGTCCTGTAGCTTATCGACTGAGGTTACCAGATGAACTCAGTGGTGTGCATGACGTGTTTCACGTCTCAAACCTAAAGAAATGCCTTGCTGACGAGTATCTCGTCATTCCAATTGAAGAAATTCAAGTGGATGAACAGTTACACTTCATTGAAGAACCTTTGGAGATTATGGATCGCAAGGTTAAACAACTGAGGCGAAGCCGTATTCCTATTGTAAAGGTTCGATGGAATTCAAGACGCGGGCCCGAGTTCACTTGGGAACGTGAAGATCACATGAAGTTAAAGTACCCCCAACTGTTTGAAGAGGAAGCTGTACCAGATAACAACTCTTAAATTTCGGGACGAAATTTCTCTAACAAGGGGAGACTGTAACATCAGTGCCGGAACCGTCGCCGGAACAGTGATCTCTACAGTACATGAACAGTAAACAGGTACGAATCATATACATTTCAATATATTTCATATTTGTATCAGTTGTCATTATCAGTTTGGGTGTCATAGAACAGTTTTAGAAACATTTAACAGAAACACAGTTCAGAACAATGGTTCTTGAGTCGGATAATTATCTGGCAATACAGAACCATCATGTGATTATTTGTTAGGATTTATTATGTATGAACGTATGTGAGACTTTATAGAACAAAACACACGAATATTGTTATGTGAATGTTAAATTGACGGGTTATTCGTATAGGTGACGATCTGTACGGATATATCTGAAAGTTTAACGTTCTGAATGATATTCTATAATTAGAAAACAAGATTGAAAAGTATAGTTATCGTCGTGTTCGTACGGGTGACGATTCGAACGAATACGCGCGACAACCGCATATTTTGATTTAAACCGTAAATTAAATATTTTAATTTAATTAATAGAAGATATTAGTTAATTTATTAGGAATTACAACCTTGAATAATTAAGTGATTTCTATTTTAAAAAAAAAATCGTGTCGTTTCGTCGCGAAAACTACGCAAAACGACATTTTACGCGAAACCGAATGAGACCAAACGACCGGGTATTTTGCTAAACCTTTAATGATAGCATTTATGTCCCAACAACCTACACCAACCACCTTCCTCATTCTCAATCTCGTCACTCTCTCTCTAGCACTCTCCCTCTCTAGAAATTTCAACATCTCTCTACGATTGGGAGCTCGATTCAAGTCGGATTCAAGCAAGATTGGTGTCAAAACGATCATCACACTACAAGGATTAAGGGAGTACAAGAAAAACAAGTATCTAACCGTGGAAATTGAGGTAAACACTCACTTTAGATTCGGTTTAATGGGGTTTTCAAGAATTCATGTGGGTTTTGCCATTATGATCGATATTCTCAGTAGTAAACACCTAGATGACGCTAGTAATCAACGAGGACTAGGGTAGGAATTGTGTTGTAACAGATTGGAACTAGAGAAGGGAAGAAGTTACAGGTTCGTGGGGCTAAGGAGCTGGTTGATGATGCAGGTTCGCTGGCCGAACCCTACACGAGCCACATGATGCAGCCGAACCCTGCATGGTCTCTGCAACAAACCTGGCAGCTGTACTCAGCCTGTCAGCCGAACCCTAGGTCACCTGCAACGAACCCTGCCCCACCTGGTCACCGAACCCTAATGAATTTCAACGAACCCATGGTTAGCAGTCACGAACCCTTACTATGTCCGAACCTTATCCTTTAGCCGAAGCTTTAGGTCAACGAACCCTAGGATGCAGCTCACGGACCTTTACACCGAAACAGTGGACGAACCCTCATGATCTGGATGAACCGAACCCTAGCATGGCGAACCCTAGGAGCCGAACCTTAAGGGTTCGGTGGTGTATGGGCCGAACCTTATGTCTATGATAGCCGAACCTAAGGAGGCCTTCTAATAAGGTTCGCTGCCATGCATGGGTATTCGGGCCAAATTGTTATAAAACCCAAATTTGTCACGATGCATGGAGATCTTAGTACAATAGAACAAGTGTAAACGATCTAGGAAATGTTAGTTGGTCATAAAAACCTAAGTAGCATGAGAAGTTAAGCCCATATTGGACATGCATGGGATCAAGACAAGTAGTAGGGATAAATAATGAAACTAATGGTGGGAAAGTAGAAATTCTATAACAAAGATCATTAACTCACAATAACAACTTAATATGAGTTGTTAACATGCATATATTGGATATCTATGTTACATGGTTAAAACAATTATGATTATGGTCAAGTAAGAATCAAGTATGGTCAATTGGGCTTAAATGGGCCCAATAGGACTTGATTAAGTCCATCAAGTGTTAAACGAGTAATTAAGTTTAAAATGATGATGTTTTTAATATAGAATTGGAAGTTTGTGAATGTTTTCAATTAAAGTTAAAGTTTTTCTAAAATCTTGTTTCATTTGGAATGTAAATTATAAATGGCCTTGGTTTCTTTTAAGTTTATTTAGTTATAAAAGTTAATTGTAATGTTTGGTTTAAAGACTTATTGTGATTTAAATTGTTGGGATTTGATTATAAAGAGACAATATAATTGTCTGGATTTGCTCTAAAAACAAAGGAAACTCTGTCGAAATTTCTTAAAAATTTAAAAGTAAGTTATTATAACTAACCATGGAATTGGGATCATAAGAAGGGTAATTAAGATAGATTAGATCTTAGATACACTTAGCACTAAGACACTTAGTTGCACACACAACAAGACTCAAACCTTAGGCACAACGACTACTACGCGTACTTATTATATTCAAATTCTTATAAAATAACTCAGGAACCGAAGAAACTTAGCTTACATACAGGAGCGCGCATTTTGTGTTAGATCAAATTACATAGCAGCACAGGTGAGTTCATTGCCCCTTTTCTAACATTTTTGTTTTAAAACGCGGGGCTGAGAAGCATGCGTAAACTGTTTATTTAAATTGTTTACTTAAATGCTTTTAAATTTATATGTTTACATATTTATAAATGTTATCCTAGATCATGTCTAGGAAGATTTTATGCAGGTTTACTAACCGATTTACTTATATATTAAGTGAATAATCGAGTTAAACTAAACTTTTCAATAAGTCAAAACATTTCAAATGAATCAAATCAAACATTTTGACAAATCAAGTGGGTGAATTCAAGGAATCAAATCAAACATTTTGACAAATCAAGTGGGTGAATTCAAGGAATCAAATCAAATATTTTGACAAAACAAGTGTGGGACTTCAAAGAAATCAAATGAGACAATCTTTGCAAAGACAACATTCAATGTTCTACAAATCAAGTGTTTGTTGAACAATGAATCAAGTGTACAACCGATCAATGAATCTTGTATTCTATGATCAACACATCAAGTACATCTTGTGACAAAATCAGACGAGTCAATAAATCATTTTCAAGGGAAAGTCTGGGAAATATCAGAGATAGCATACGCCAAAAACATGACGAAACATAAAATCCTGCATTTCAAGAAGTCCTAGCTAGACCGTTTGACTTGTAGGTCGTATGTTTGAGGATATTTACAGTTTCCCTAACTACTAAGTACCTAGATTGACAGACTAGTCTACTCGAGTATGACCACAGGCCCCAATCATTAGGACTTAGATTTTATTAAATGTTTATTTATTTAATTAATTAAGCATTTATAACTGTTTATACAATTACTATGGTTGATCATATTGTGTGATGAACTTATGAAATCAACATGGATTTCAAATGATGGTAATTGCAGGGACAACAAACAGAAGAACTTATGAGTTGTGTTAAGGGTAAAAATGCTTAATTATCATTAACAACAGTGTCATATGTATATTAGTATGTGGTGGGATGTTGGCTAGGGCTTGTCCCTTACATATGCCCTATATATAAGCATACCGATGTGGATATTACATGTGGTGTTAATGAGGTTAGGGTCTTTACCAAAGGAGGTTTTCAAATCATTTTCAATTACTGAAACTATATGAACTCACCAACCATGTGTTGACCTTTATTTTTGCATGACTTCTCAGGTGACGAACAGGTTAATTAGGAAGTCATTTCTTTTGGACTAGGCCTTCGTATAGAAGACTAGTATTTTGGACCTGCATACTTTTGAAGACATCATTATACAAATTATTTTGTATATCTTGTGTAAATACAAGATAGTCATTTATTGATGTTTTACAATAGATTTACATTGTTAAATTATAAACGATACTGCTGTAATTTAACTTTGTAATTCTATTATATTTAGCATTTCTCATTTATATCATGTGTAATGTAAACAATCTGATCACCTTGATTATCACTCACGATATCGCGCCCCGGGAACCTTCCGCCCGTCGGGGAAACCCGATCCTACCCTGCCGGCTCGGGGTGTGACACAAATAGTACTATTCATAATTACCACGCTAAGCGCAACGCGCTATTAACTGTTCGAGGTGTGTTTAATGAGGACTTATCAGTTTTGTGGATGAATGCCACACATATGCATATACGATATTAGCATATACGAGAGCTAGCACCTGCTAGTATGCACCTATCACCATATAGGTGTGAGTATGTGTTTTGTGGTGTGTTGTAATCCATACAACTCCAAGTTTCAGTGTGCTCAACCGAGTGCGTGTGTGTTAACTAGTGAGACTCGACGAATCGTTGGTGACACATTTGTTGTGTTTATGTGCCTTGATGCACATAAGACACCAAAATGCATCCTATGACTCTAATCACATAAGTTACCACTTTTATAAATTTTCCAATTTAGGAAAGTGTGGTTATGAAATCCCATTTCATAAAACTAATGACTTCCAATATGTTTATAAAACACGTTTAAACTCTTAAAACATGTCGTTTGCGCATAAATCGCCATTTATGCCGTTTCGCCCAAATAAAGTTTCCTTATTTGGAAAGTATCCGTTTAAAACTCGTTTTCACAAATCAAGGTTTCCAATATGCTTAGAAATCAATTCTAAACATATTTCAGCAATCAAAGTTCATCAAAACCCTTTAAAACATCAAAAGCCCTCTTTTGATTTTATAAAGTTTCCATTTTTAGTAAGTTTCTACAAAACCATGATTTTGACAAAATCAAATATCCCAACGTGTTTCTAAACACTCAAATATACATTTAACAACATCTAGACATGTCTAACATGTCTAGATCATTACAAATCCAAGACTTGCAACATAAAAGTTTCCTCTTATGGCAAGTGCACCAAATCATTACCAAATCGACCAATAACTTAATCAAAACTCAAATCTAACATCACTAAACTATCAAATCAGTAAATCTATGATATCTAAACAACAAATCACCAACAAATTTGAGCCCAATAACCGTAAGGAGTTGCATGTGGGTTTTTACCCATTGCATGTACGATCTAACTAGAGATAAACATATAAATCTACCTTAGATGGTAAGAATCGTACTAGAACAGCCTCTGGAGGTCCTTCAAGCGGCTGGGATTCGATCTTTCGTCGTTTTGATGGATTCCAAGGCTTCCTTGTTGTTCCCACGATCTTCAATCACCAAGAAATTGCCTCAATAGTGATTCTATGGGGTTTGAATGTTGATCTCAGGGGGTTTTTGGTCGAGAATATGGGTTGTAGGTCGGAGGATATGTGAAGAAATCAAACAGAATGAATGGGATTAAGTTTTATAAAAATTTTGATCTGCATGGCCTTCGCGTACCGCGGAGGCCGATCAAAAGTTTTCATCGCGTACCGCGATAGGATTCGGGAGTTTCGAACCCCGGTTTTCTTCACGTATCGCGAAGATTTTCGCCGAAGGACCATCGCGTACCGCGATGAGTCCACTTCCTTGATTTTCGATTTCGTTGAAACGATTTCGCTCGTACTTGATTTCCAACGTTTATCCTAAACACCTAATACGTGTTTAGCACCTAATCATGTAATAACATATAAGTTTGATCACCAACGTTCGTGAGACTCGTGTGTGTTTCGATAATTCCTCGAATTATCTTTGATAGTTTGTGTTCGTGCCTTACGAAGTGTTCGCACGCTTGATTAATCCTAATCAACGTGTAATGCACAATTCAATAACTCCTCGAATTATTGTCTTGTGTTAGTGTTGTGTTTGTCACCCTTGGTTTCCAAAACCAATGTGCAATGCAATGTACGATTCGATAGTTTCTTGAACTATCGTTTCGTAGTTGTCTGTGTTCAACTCATCTAGTTAAACATAATTAAATGAAATGTAACAAGTATGAATGTGAACTGTAAAGAATATAAGAGTTGCAATTTACCTGAAATTGCCGGGTGTCACATCATCCCCTTGTTGAAAGAAATTTCGTCCCGAAATTTGATTGTTGTTGGTAGTGTTTGAGAAGCAACAGTGTTTGAAAGACAAAAATTTTCCGGTTGTCACATCATCCCCTTGTTGAAAGGAATTTCGTCCCGAAATTTATTTGTTGTTGTCGACGTTTGACGTTGTCTGCTTGAAGAGACGGGGATATTTGCGCATCATTTGATCTTCACGCTCCCACGTGAATTCAGGTCCGCGTTTCGAGTTCCATCGGACTTTGACAATAGGAATCTTACTCTGTTTTAGTTGTTTGACCTCACGGTCCATGATCTCTACCGGCTCTTCCACGAACCGTAGTTGTTCATCCACCTGGATCTCATCCAGTGGAACTATAAGTGTTTCGTCTGATAAACATTTCTTCAGGTTCGAAACATGAAATACGTTGTGAACTCCGTCGAGTTCGGCTGGTAAGTTGAGTTGGTATGCCACTGGACCAATCCTTTTCAGGATTTCGAAGGGTCCAATATATCGTGGGTTCAGTTTGCCTCGTTTTCCAAAACGAATGACGCCTTTCCAGGGTGAGACCTTCAGAAGGACTTTGTCTCCTACCTGAAATTCCAGAGGTTTCCGGCGTTTTTCGGCATAGCTCTTTTGACGATCTCGAGCTGCTGCCATGCGGTTTCTGATTTGCACGATTTTCTCCGTAGTTTCGTGTACAAGTTCCGGGCCAGTAATTTGGCTGTCGCCCACTTCCGCCCAACAAATCGGTGATCGGCATTTCCTGCCATAAAGTGTGTCACACCCCCAATTTTCAACTAACGGAATCATACCGTTTGGGAACGTGACAAACCAGGATCTCAGATCATTAGACATAACGAAGACCTCTATATGAATTTCAAAACATACTTTGGTCTAAAACTGTAACATTAAAGCTTTCAAAGATTGCGGAAGCGTTTTAAAACAATAGCAGTTGTAAACTGTAAATTACAATGCAAAGTTGTCAAATGTTCAAATCCAAATAAATGAAATGTAAAACATGCATGCGACTCGATCTCCTAGTCCATGCCTGCTTTATGGTGTACCTTAGCGTCCTGAGAAAACATGTAAATCAAGTCAACACAAAGGTTGGTGCATAACACAGGTTTAAGCATTCACAATGTTTAAAACAACAGTTTGAATATCAAGTTTGCAGATAACATATTCACACATTGCATAGTCATGATAGCTAGTCATATATACTATTTACATAAGTGATCGACACCGAAGCTGACTAGTGCATGCTATCGCATGTTTTGCCTTGCCACTATTGTCTAGCACAAACAATAGTAAATGATTGTTTGGTCAGTCAAACACCTGCGTAGATCCCATCTACCAAGTGAGGTTTGTCAAACCTAATAGATCTATTTCCAACTACCACGCTTTGCGCTACGGCAAACTAAACGGTTCGAAGTGTAAGGACTTTTAAATGCTATGTTGTCACATAATGTAAACAGCTAACTCATGCAAGTGATATGTATCCAAAATGTTTGTTGCACATGTTTTCTCCCCCAAAACAGTTTAAAATAAGAAAGGGGCCGTGTACTGACCTTTGATTGTAGCAGAATGATAAAACACACGTGAACTCGCGTAAAAGATCCTCTACGAAGAATCTGTGTTTAAACAATAACTTAGTGTTATTCGGGATGTCGTTTTGTGCTTGAAATCACATACGTGTTAACACACGTATGTTAGAGTGTTAGGAATAGGCATACGTATGTACGCGTGCCTTTGAAATCGTTTAAATAAAACCATATATGATTTTATTTAAATAAACGTAATTATACGCGATTACGTTTTCGATCTAAAATGTGAATTTTTATTTTTCAATTGTGTTCGGGATTCCGTTACGGTTCCAACGAAATTTGAACGAGTTAAATCGGAGTTCAAACAAATGAGTTATGATTAAAATATTAAAAATCAGTTTAAATCCAAAAATAGCAGAGGCAAGGGGTCGAACCCTTGACCTCCCGAACCAACCACACTAACCCTACCATCTGATCTATCCATACCTTTGCATTAGGAACTGAAATTAAATCGTTTTAACCTTTGAATTGCTCGATCCCTTTTGTTAAACCATAGCCGAAGCAAACTAGTCTCAATTGACCTACGATTCATTAGCTTTCAATCCTTAAACCTTAGGGGTTATGTTCTAATCATTCAAACGAGTCTAGTAGCGAGTTTAATCTGATGATGGATCAACATAATACCCCAATTCGTGATCTATCTAGTTTCGAATATGGTTATCCTACCCCATCATTCAAACGTGTTCAATTCGTTTAAATTTGGTTTCAAATCTTTGGGCCTTACACCGAAAAGTGATTTTTGAACTAACAGTGGTGTTTGATTTCATTTTTAAGATCATCGAAGTCGAAACCCCCAAAATCTTTAACCGACTAAACCATCGAACCTGATCTCATTCAATTCGCTGTTATGATACAAAATTAATATAGATTTCTTCTTGATCGGTCTATTCTGAAACTAACAGAAACATTCAATTTCGTTTTTGAACTAAATCTCAATCAAAACCCCAATTCATTATCCACACTAGAACCCTAGAATCGAACTCCCACAATTCGTTGTTGTTTGATCAAATTAACTTAGGGATTTCGTTTTACGGAACATCACGAAACTACCAGTATGATCTAATTTTATTCTAGTTCACATTTACTACGAATCCCCAATTCGGTTTCTAAGTATGAACCCTAGGATTAAAATCCATCAAATCGTTGTAACTAAATAAAATTGATACATGGTTTAGCTTATTCGAAACCTTCTGAAACTACCAGTAACATATAATTTCATTTTTAAACTCATTTGATATGAAACCCCCAAATGGGTTTCCATCAAGAACCCTAGAAATCAAAGTCTTACAATTCGATATTAGAAGCCGCAATTAGCATATGGTTATGCTTAGTCGCATGTTTCAGTGTGTATAGGGATCGATTGTTACCTGATTTGAGATCGAATTGGTGAAGATTGACTTTAAGCTTGAGTTCGGCCACCCCACGATCGGATTCTCCTCTCTGGAACTCTTGAGATCGAATTGCTGTGTGAGAAAGACTCTAAAGATGCCGATTTATGTTTAGGAAGGTTCAATTGCGAGAGTTTTGATCTAATCTTTCGAATTTGAGTCGATTATGGACGGTTTCGACTTTTGGCTTTCATTCAAGTTTAATTCGACTATTAAAGGTGACCATAACGCCTGATAGTTGCTACTGATCATCAAGTTAATGATTATAACTGATTAATTTTAGTTATTACATGGTTTTAATGTCCAATTCGAATTCAATTGCCACTCAAGTCCGAATTTTGACTCATAAAAGTCAAAATTTATACTTCTACTCCTTTACAAGTTAAAATCTCTTAATTTAGGTATTCTAGATATTATTTTACTTAATTCTAATCCCTTAGATCTGATTTTGTTCGATTACATAACATTTCGGTTTACAAAATTGAACCAAAAATCCCGAATCATCACTAATTGGGCCAATTGGAACGTTATTGGGCTAGGTTAACCCAATTGGGCCTTATAAATACAATTGGGCCTACCTTGGACCTCATATTTACAATTGGGCCTACCTTGGCCTCATTGGGCCTACCTTGGTCTCATTGGGCCTACCTTGGCCTTATTGCGCCTACCTTGGCCTCATTGGGCCTCATAAGATACAATTGGGCCTATGAGGGTTAACGAGGTTAATTCGAAAATATCGGATTGTCACTGTAACAGCAAGTGCCAGATCGTCCGGCAAGTCCGTACGGTATGTGTACTTTCACTTTATTCTATGTGTACATACGTAAGCTTAAACAGTACTTGTATTAACAGAATCCTAAATACAAGAAATTGTTGTACGTATTTTCGTATAAACTTAAATACATTAAGTACAACGTACATTTGAAACATTAGTTGTGTTTATTAAGTGAAAACTTAATTACAGTTAACACAACAAATCATGAGAAACAACGGAATTCAAACAATATTCAGAAACATATCGGTTGCGATCTGATGTCCACAGATGACAGGAATCAGATGACCGACAAGTCAGTACAAAAACAATGTGAAATCATGATGTATAGTTGAGTCCGACAGTGAGGAAACACATTAAAACATAACACAGTGTTATTTCAGAATGACGAACTGACAGTGTGTTTGCGTGAATGACGATTCACACAAACATATCTGTGAGTTTAGAATTCTAAAATAATGACTGAAAAGTAGAAAACAAAAGTCAGAAAGCAAAACCATCATCGTATTCGTTCGGGTGACGATTCGAACGAATTACGCGCGAAGGTTACGCGATCTGACGAAACGACAACGAAAACACGTCACGAACGAAAATAATTTAATAAAATCAAATAAATAACATTTTACAATTTTGAAACTCATCAAAATAATTAAATTAAATCCTTTTTATTAAATCCATTTAAATTACGCGTAATTTTCCGGAAAACGTACGATTTACGAACCGAGCAACGAAAACAAACCCGAACACCCTCGGGGTATAAAAACTCAAGAATGAGAGTTTTCTCTCATTCTATCACCCTCAATCTCTCTCTAAACTCAAATCCCGGTTTCACCAATTCTAGGGTTTTCTCAACTTCAAACCTCCATAACTTTCTTGTTTCTCAACCAATTCGAGTGATTCTTTCGCCCACGCGTAGCCCTCGACGTCCTCTACATGAAAGTACAACGGATCTAAAGCCAAACCTACTGAAAATCGAGGTATGAGGATGCTAAGATTTCGAAAACTAGGGTTTTCTACTCCTTGTTCACACCTTGTTCAAGAACCGGTTTTACACCTTCATGCTTTGAGTCTTACCCTCCCTAAGAACACCTCTGCTTATATCACCATGTGGGAACTCCATTAATTCCGGTTGTGAGCTGAGTTGGAACCACCCTGCGCGGCTGTCATACAGACCACCGAATGGGTCCATTCGCCGAATGGCTAGGGTCGAATGACCATCCCCTTCTCTCGGCCGAATGAGAAGACCCACCTGTCGAATGACTTCATGCGCCACTCTCATTCGCCCCTATACATTCGCTCGTCTTCATACGCAGGAAACAGCCTCCATTCGAACACAACCTCAGAATGAACCTCATTCGCCATTCTCTTATTCGCCACCCTATGCGCTGGTTCTTATCATTCGTGGGTTTCCCAATTGACAGTGGCCAACCATCTTGTTCATTCGAATGACTCCATATTCTTCGATCTGGAAGCTATTCAGCCACCCATTTCATCAACACACCTACAGTTGGGAAACCCTAGACGGCCTAAGACATGAAACCAGTAAACCATCTTGGTCCAAAAAGACTACACTGGTGGCCCATTATAGTTAGTTCGGCCCAACACAATGTATTAGTTCGGTCCACACCAGATTTGGCCCAACAGGCCTGTTGTTGCCCATCAGAGCTTGTTCGGCCCAAGGCCTGCCGCTTTAGGCCCATATTCGGCCCATGGTCTTTTATGGAGGCCCAGGTCACTTGGCCCACTGACTTCAGTCCACTTCCATTTATTCAGCAACCGGTGGGATATGGATCCAGGCCCACATTACATTTCATTCCACACAACTATCTAGAGATTTTAACAATCCAGATGGCCCATACATGGGATGAATTAGGCCACCAGTAGGCCCACTTCACCTCTCCAGGCCCAACACCTCTAAAATTGATCCATTGACTCTTGGAAGGTCCAACAAGAAGTGAATGGCCCAAGGCCCACGGTTTAGGGCTCAAGGCCCACTGCCTTTGGCCCAAGGCCACAATGTTGGCCAAAACCTCAAATTCAAGGCCCACTATTGTTTCAGTCCATGTAATCAGGGCCCAGCTTGGCCCATGAACCCTTTTGGCAAAGGCCCGAGACAAAACCCATTGGGCCCATCAAAATCCACCCGAGGCCCACAGAAAACTGATTCAAGGCCCATTTTGAGGCCCTTGTCCTCACTTTTGGAGCCATTTTGTCATTAACTTGGTCAACAACCTATTTCTGACCCGCTTTTGATTCCTACAGCCCTATATGACTCTAGGCCCAACAAATATTGCCTAGGCCCACCTTGGACCCAATAAAGTCCTTAGAGGCCCAAAACAAGGCCCACAAGGCCACTTGAACACTAGTTTTTGTAACTTTTGGCAAGGCCTTTATGATTCAACACCTAATATCATTGTCCCAACTTAAATTGTTGGCCCACATGACTAAAGAACTATTGTAACTCTTTAACTCAACACTAATAAGTATGATAACTAAGGGATTACTACCAAAACGGCAATTTTTGCAACAAAGTCTTGTAACTTATAACATGACTTCATGAAACTACAAATGGGCTTTAATACAAACTAGATAAGACAAGAATAAATCAAAGAAAGTTTATGGATTACAAGAACCCATAACAAATAAAGATGGGCCAACAGAGACCGAAGACCTTAAGTGTTGGCCAAAGCTTATGGCTAACACATACATACACATAAAATCCCTATAATTCATACTAATAAGTTCTAAACATCGTGAAATCAATACAGGATCGTGAAAATACACTCAAGTACAATCAAGAGCGCGTACATTCTTGTTTAAGCTAAGTCAAACCCAATTACTACAAGGTGAGTTCATATGCCCCTTTTACTCTAAACATTTACTGATTTTAACTCTCGGGGCTGAGAAACATGTTTACTTTTATTTATTTAAAAGTTTGCTTAACATGTTATTTATACTTTGATTTGATAATATTAAATTGTTTATTATCGTTTATCATTGTATGCATGCTTGTATGATTATGAGATAACAGGGAAACTCATATGATTATGATAAGACTATTCTTAATCATCAACACATTATAATAACTTAGTTATAAGATTAAACTTATAACACTTAGTTATTTCCACATAATCAAGTACTTAAACAATCTACACTTAACGGTAAAACAAGAATATTCCCTCATGGATACTTTGGGAATACATGGATTCAGTAAATGATGGTCATGATAACGTAACTTCATGGGATTCTTATCATTTACAGTAAATGACGGTCATGATAACGTAACTTCATGGGATTCTTGTCATTTACACATATTTAACATAACGTAATAAGACAAGTTCTTATTCGACTTTGTTAAACACACGAGAACATTCCCTCATGGATACTTTGGGAAACACATGGATTCAGTAAATGACGGTCATGATAACGTAACTTCATGGGATTCTTGTCATTTACACCCGATTATCATAACGTAATAAGACAAGTTCTTATTCGACTTTGTTAATCACATGATACAATCCCACACGGAAACTTTGGGATCACACGGCGGGATAGGAGAGAATGGAATGCATTTTAATCTGATTACGTGAGGATTAAAATGGATTCCATTCGGATTCTATACGCTACATTTGGAGACATATGATGAACAGTTAACTAATACTTTTAATTAAATTAAAAGTGTAACATAAAAGTTAACCTCACAAGTAATAGAATAATATAAGGATCAGATTTAAATAATCTAAATTCCTTAATTCAACGAGGGTTTGTCAATACTTCGGTTTGATAACTAGACCCCTCTTATTATATTATTATTCTACATATGATGACACAACGGACAATTCGGATAATTGGGAAGTGGATATCTTTAGTTGTATCGCAAGTGGTGTGGAGTTTGGTTAAGTATGTGGTGGGATAGCGTCTGGGCTTGACCCTTTCGTGATTCCCTATATATAAGCATACTTAGCTAGGCGATATACTACTTGTACATATAACTAAGGAGAGGCCAATGGGTGGAACAGGTGAACAAATATACAAGCAACAGTTAATACATTGTGAATGTGTGCATGATCAGCTCAATGGTTTTCAATTTACTTACTTATGAACTCACCAACCTAGTGTTGACTTTGTTAAATTACATGTTTTCTCAGGTGACGAACAGGTGTAAATACTTTATGCAAATGATAAGCTAGTGGACTCATAGAAGACCTAGCTTTCTTTTGGTTGCATACGTTTTGATATGACAGAACTTTGAATCACTTTTGTATATCTTGTACAGATCAAGATATAAACTCTTTGATTCTTTTTGATTAGATTTACTTAGTTAAATTATGAAGTACAATGTAATTTAACTTTGTAATTCTATTTCATGTCATGATTAGCATTTCTCATTTATATCTCATGTGCTATGTAAACAATCTGATCAATCGATTATCAACCCAATGATATCGCGCCCCGGGAACCTTCCGCCCGACGGGAAAACACGATCCGTTCCCGCCTGCCCGGGGTGTGACAGATTGGTATCAGAGCCATGGTTATAGAGAAATATAGGTCATATTGCTTGAACGGTTTGGCCTAGACTATAACCTAGGGACCCTCATGTAGAGTTCTTATGATATAGGATTCTATCTGCATATGTCTTCTGCTTCTGATCACTGCACTAACCGATTTCTTTTCGGTTATGATCAGAATGCCGCCGAGAAGACCACCAGCTTTACTACCACTGACTCAAGGTTCCGCTCCGCATTCATCGACACCATCACCATCTGACTCCCCTACACAACCGCCTCCACCTCCTCCTCCTCCACACTCGCCACCACCAGGCTCAAGCAATGCTCAAATGCTAGACCCTGCTACCATTGCACTGGCTACTTTGCTGACCAGTCAACTGAGGGATGTTATCCCCGAGATGATGAACCGCATCAACACTAACAACAGCAACAACGTCGCCAACTCATCTGGAGAAGGCAGCGGCAATACTCGCCAGCAACAGGACTATTCCTACAAGAACTTTGTAGGATGCAAGCCACCAAGTTTTAGTGGCAGTGAGGGTGCCGTTGGCTTGATTCAGTGGATTGAGAAGATGGAAACCACCCTGGACATCAGTGGCTGTCCTGACCAGCACAGGGTGAGATATGCTGCTGGATCTTTCAACAAAAGGGCGTTAACTTGGTGGAACGCTCAAGTTCAGACAAGGGGCAGGGATGCGGCTCTGTCCATGCCTTGGGAAGATTTCAAGGCACTACTGAGGGCAGAGTTTTGCCCAAGGAATGAACTAAAAAAGGTTGAGACTGAGCTACTCAACCTGGAGATGATTGGTGGTGGGCATCTGGCTTACACCACGAGATTTCATGAACTTGCTACCTTGGCACCTGATGTGGTGCCAACACTGGAGAAAAGGATCGAGCGATATGTTGGTGGACTGCCGCCCTGTATTCGAGGGCATGTGATATCTGCTCATCCTAAGACTATGGAGTTAGCTGTTACTTTGTCAGCTTCTTTGACTGACATGATGGTTGCCACTGGGGCACTCAAGAAAGAGGCTGGCTCAGCCAAAGCTGGAACTTCAAGAAAGCCGGATAAGAGGCCGGCAAAGAAACAAAAGGTGGCCAGAAACTTTGCTGCCACTACTCAAACCCCCATGCTCAATCAACCACCACCACTACAAGTCAAGAGGCCATACACTGGCACAGCACCTTTGTGCAACTCGTGTCAGTTTCATCTTCTAGAAAATGTCCCGTGCAGACACTGCACCAACTGTGGGAGATTTGGTCACACAGCAAACTACTACAGGAGTCAGAAGCCTCAAAACAGAAACAACAATGCAGCTACCACTGCAGCTGCTGATCACAGGTCTTGCTACAACTGTGGTGAACCTGGTCACTTCTCTCGGGATTGTCCCAGGAGAAATCAACAAGGGGCTCAAGCTCCGAGAGGCCGAGCTTTTCAGATAGGAGCTGCTGCAGCTAGACAAGACCCGAACGTCATTATGGGTACATATATTCTATCTGATTTCTATGCCTCTATATTATTTGATACTGGTGCGGATCAGAGTTTTATCTCATCCGATTTTGCTAGCCATCTTAATCATGTTGAGGAATCATTAGACTCCCCTTATACTATTGAGATAGCTAATGGCAAACAGATTACAGTTGACACAGTATTTAGGAATTGCCCACTAACACTTGGTGATCATACATTTTCCATCGACTTGATACCGATGGAGCTGGGCAGTTTCGATGTTATCATCGGAATGGATTGGCTATCTCTTAACCGAGTTGAGTTCATCTGTTCCGATAAACTATTACGTATTCCTATGGAGAACAATGAAGTCTTGGAGATTCGTGGAGATCAAGCGAAACGCAGTGTCAAGATAATCTCGTGCATGAAAGCTCGCAAGTGCTTACGGAAACAATGTGTTGCATTTTTAGCTCATGTGATACAGAAAGACAAGAAAGCAATCAAGATTCAAGATGTGCCAGTTGTGAGAGATTTTGCAGAAGTGTTTCCGGATGACTTACCGGGACTACCACCTGAGAGATCAGTACAGTTTCGAATCGATTTGATTCCGGGAGCAAATCCTGTAGCCAAGTCTCCTTACAGACTCGCACCATCGGAGATGCAAGAGTTGTCTAACCAGTTGCAAGAGCTTCTCGATAAAGGATTCATCCGACCGAGCTTTTCCCCATGGGGAGCTCCGGTTCTTTTTGTCAAGAAGAAGGATGGAACTTTCAGAATGTGCATAGATTATCGAGAACTCAATAAACTCACCATCAAAAATAGGTACCCGTTAACGAGGATTGATGATTTGTTTGATCAGTTACAGGGAGCACAGTACTTTTCCAAGATAGATCTGCGATCAGGCTATCATCAGCTCCGGATTCAAGAGGAAGACATACCCAAGACGGCTTTTCGTACTCGATATGGTCATTACGAATTCATGGTGATGCCATTTGGATTAACGAACGCACCGGCTGTGTTCATGGACTTAATGAACCGGGTGTGCAAGCCGTATTTAGATCAGTTTGTGATCGTCTTCATCGACGATATACTGATTTATTCAAAGAACGAGAAAGAACACGAGCAACATCTCAGGACAGTTTTGGAGCTTCTAAAAGAAGAACAACTCTATGCCAAATTCTCTAAATGTGAATTTTGGTTAAGGGAAGTTCAGTTTTTGGGTCACGTGATTAACAGTGATGGCATTCACGTGGATCCTGCCAAGATAGAAGCGATCAAGAACTGGGATGTGCCTACAACACCGACGGAGATCCGATCTTTCTTGGGATTGGCAGGTTATTACCGGAGATTCATTTCGAACTTCTCTAAGATAGCCCTGCCTCTCACTAAACTCACACAGAAGTCTGAACATTTTGTGTGGACTCATAAACAAGAAGAGGCATTCCAGACATTGAAACAAAGATTGTGCAATGCTCCAATCTTAACACTCCCAGAAGGCAGTGATGACTTTGTTGTTTATTGTGATGCTTCCCATCAGGGACTCGGATGTGTTCTGATGCAACGAGACAAAGTCATTGCTTATGCCTCACGACAACTGAAGATACACGAGAAGAATTACACAACACATGACCTTGAACTGGGAGCTGTTGTCTTTGCTTTAAAGATTTGGAGACACTACCTTTATGGTACCAAATGCACTATCTTCACAGATCACAAGAGTTTACAGCACATATTTGATCAGAAGGAGCTTAACATGAGACAGAGACGTTGGGTTGAGCTCCTGAACGATTACGATTGTGTGATCAAATACCATCCGGGCAAAGCAAATGTTGTTGCAGATGCTTTGAGTCGGAAGGAAAGAATCAAACCCTTACGCGTTCGCGCCATGGGAATGACAGTGCAAACAAGTTTGAGAGATCACATTCTACAAGCACAGCAAGAAGCAGTGGCAAGAGATAATCTGAAACGCGAGCTCGACTGTGGAGCCGAGAAACATTTTGAGACAAAACAAGATGGAGTTATCTACTATCTGGATCGTGTTTGGATTCCAGCAGTAGATGAACTTCGAATACTTATACTTGACGAGGCACACAAAACACGTTATTCAGTTCATCCTGGTGCTGATAAGATGTACCAAGATCTTAGGTCATTTTATTGGTGGCCGGGCATGAAGAAAGACATTGCCACTTATGTTGGCAAATGTCTCACATGTGCCAAAGTCAAAGCTGAACGCCAGAAACCTTCGGGTTTGCTGGAACAACCAGAGATTCCACAATGGAAGTGGGAACAAATAGCTATGGATTTCATTACCAAGCTACCCCGCACTTCCAGCGGACATGATTCTATTTGGGTCATCATTGATAGATTGACTAAGTCCGCACATTTCTTGCCGATCAGAGAAACGTACAAGATGGAGAAACTTGCAAGACTATACATAGATGAGATAGTGGTAAGGCACGGTGTGCCATTGTCTATTATCTCAGACCGGGACAGTCGATTCACTTCGCGGTTCTGGCAATCATTGCAACAATCCTTAGGGACGAGTGTTAACTTGAGCACTGCTTATCATCCACAAACGGATGGACAGAGCGAGCGCACTATTCAAACCCTAGAGGATATGTTGAGAACATGCATCCTAGACTTCGGTGGAAGTTGGGACACACATTTACCACTTATTGAATTCTCCTACAACAATAGCTACCACAGCAGCATTGGATGTGCTCCGTTTGAAGCACTTTACGGTAGAAAATGTCGGTCTCCAATTTGTTGGACCGAAGTGGGAGACAACAGAATAACTGGGCCTGAACTTATTCAGGAAACTACTGATAAGATTGCCCAGATACAACGACGATTACAAGCAACACGTAGCCGCCAAAAGAGTTACGCAGACAAACGGCGCAAGCCTTTGGAATTCGACGTGGGTGACCGGGTCATGTTGAAAGTGTCCCCATGGAAAGGCGTAGTTCGTTTTGGGGCTAAAGGCAAACTAGCACCTCGGTATGTTGGACCGTTTGAGATTACTCAACGCATAGGTCCTGTGGCATACAGACTCAGACTCCCTGATGAACTCAGCGGAGTACACGATGTGTTTCATGTATCAAATCTCAAGAGGTGTCTAGCAGATGAAACATTGATCATACCATTGGAAGAGATACAAATTGATGAACAACTACATTTCATTGAGGAACCTGTAGAGATTATGGAACGTGAAGTCAAGAGACTGAAACGAAGCCGTATCCCTATTGTAAAGGTTCGATGGAACTCCAAGCGTGGACCAGAGTTTACCTGGGAACGCGAGGACAACATGAAAGCAAAGTATCCCCATCTGTTCGAGAATTGAAACCCGACTTTGATGCTTAAATTTCGGGACGAAATTTCTTTAACAAGGGGAGACTGTAACAGCAAGTGCCAGATCGTCCGGCAAGTCCGTACGGTATGTGTACTTTCACTTTATTCTATGTGTACATACGTAAGCTTAAACAGTACTTGTATTAACAGAATCCTAAATACAAGAAATTGTTGTACGTATTTTCGTATAAACTTAAATACATTAAGTACAACGTACATTTGAAACATTAGTTGTGTTTATTAAGTGAAAACTTAATTACAGTTAACACAACAAATCATGAGAAACAACGGAATTCAAACAATATTCAGAAACATATCGGTTGCGATCTGATGTCCACAGATGACAGGAATCAGATGACCGACAAGTCAGTACAAAAACAATGTGAAATCATGATGTATAGTTGAGTCCGACAGTGAGGAAACACATTTAAAACATAACACAGTGTTATTTCAGAATGACGAACTGACAGTGTGTTTGCGTGAATGACGATTCACACAAACATATCTGTGAGTTTAGAATTCTAAAATAATGACTGAAAAGTAGAAAACAAAAGTCAGAAAGCAAAACCATCATCGTATTCGTTCGGGTGACGATTCGAACGAATTACGCGCGAAGGTTACGCGATCTGACGAAACGACAACGAAAACACGTCACGAACGAAAATAATTTAATAAAATCAAATAAATAACATTTTACAATTTTGAAACTCATCAAAATAATTAAATTAAATCCTTTTTATTAAATCCATTTAAATTACGCGTAATTTTCCGGAAAACGTACGAATTTACGAACCGAGCAACGAAAACAAACCCGAACACCCTCGGGGTATAAAAACTCAAGAATGAGAGTTTTCTCTCATTTCTATCACCCTCAATCTCTCTCTAAACTCAAATCCCGGTTTCACCAATTCTAGGGTTTTCTCAACTTCAAACCTCCATAACTTTCTTGTTTCTCAACCAATTCGAGTGATTCTTTCGCCCACGCGTAGCCCTCGACGTCCTCTACATGAAAGTACAACGGATCTAAAGCCAAACCTACTGAAAATCGAGGTATGAGGATGCTAAGATTTCGAAAACTAGGGTTTTCTACTCCCTTGTTCACACCTTGTTCAAGAACCGGTTTTACACCTTCATGCTTTGAGTCTTACCCTCCCTAAGAACACCTCTGCTTATATCACCATGTGGGAACTCCATTAATTCCGGTTGTGAGCTGAGTTGGAACCACCCTGCGCGGCTGTCATACAGACCACCGAATGGGTCCATTTGCCGAATGGCTAGGGTCGAATGATCATCCCCTTCTCTCGGCCGAATGAGAAGACCCACCTGTCGAATGACTTCATGCGCCACTCTCATTCGCCCCTATACATTCGCTCGTCTTCATACGCAGGAAACAGCCTCCATTCGAACACAACCTCAGAATGAACCTCATTCGCCATTCTCTTATTCGCCACCCTATGCGCTGGTTCTTATCATTCGTGGGTTTCCCAATCGACAGTGGCCAACCATCTTGTTCATTCGACTGACTCCATATTCTTCGATCTGGAAGCTATTCAGCCACCCATTTCATCAACACACCTACAGTTGGGAAACCCTAGACGGCCTAAGACATGAAACCAGTAAACCATCTTGGTCCAAAAAGACTACACTGGTGGCCCATTATAGTTAGTTCGGCCCAACACAATGTATTAGTTCAGTCCACACCAGATTTGGCCCAACAGGCCTGTTGTTGCCCATCAGAGCTTGTTCGGCCCAAGGCCTGCCGCTTTAGGCCCATATTCGGCCCATGGTCTTTTATGGAGGCCCAGGTCACTTGGCCCACTGACTTCAGTCCACTTCCATTTATTCAGCAACCGGTGGGATATGGATCCAGGCCCACATTACATTTCATTCCACACAACTATCTAGAGATTTTAACAATCCAGATGGCCCATACATGGGATGAATTAGGCCACCAGTAGGCCCACTTCACCTCTCCAGGCCCAACACCTCTAAAATTGATCCATTGACTCTTGGAAGGTCCAACAAGAAGTGAATGGCCCAAGGCCCACGGTTTAGGGCTCAAGGCCCACTGCCTTTGGCCCAAGGCCACAATGTTGGCCAAAACCTCAAATTCAAGGCCCACTATTGTTTCAGTCCATGTAATCAGGGCCCAGCTTGGCCCATGAACCCTTTTGGCAAAGGCCCGAGACAAAACCCATTGGGCCCATCAAAATCCACCCGAGGCCCACAGAAAACTGATTCAAGGCCCATTTTGAGGCCCTTGTCCTCACTTTTGGAGCCATTTTGTCATTAACTTGGTCAACAACCTATTTCTGACCCGCTTTTGATTCCTACAGCCCTATATGACTCTAGGCCCAACAAATATTGCCTAGGCCCACCTTGGACCCAATAAAGTCCTTAGAGGCCCAAAACAAGGCCCACAAGGCCACTTGAACACTAGTTTTTGTAACTTTTGGCAAGGCCTTTATGATTCAACACCTAATATCATTGGCCCAACTTAAATTGTTGGCCCACATGACTAAAGAACTATTGTAACTCTTTAACTCAACACTAATAAGTATGATAACTAAGGGATTACTACCAAAACGGCAATTTTTGCAACAAAGTCTTGTAACTTATAACATGACTTCATGAAACTACAAATGGGATTTAATACAAACTAGATAAGACAAGAATAAATCAAAGAAAGTTTATGGATTACAAGAACCCATAACAAATAAAGATGGGCCAACAGAGACCGAAGACCTTAAGTGTTGGCCAAAGCTTATGGCTAACACATACATACACATAAAATCCCTATAATTCATACTAATAAGTTCTAAACATCATGAAATCAATACAGGATCGTGAAAATACACTCAAGTACAATCAAGAGCGCGTACATTCTTGTTTAAGCTAAGTCAAACCCAATTACTACAAGGTGAGTTCATATGCCCCTTTTACTCTAAACATTTACTGATTTTAACTCTCGGGGCTGAGAAACATGTTTACTTTTATTTATTTAAAAGTTTGCTTAACATGTTATTTATACTTTGATTTGATAATATTAAATTGTTTATTATCGTTTATCATTGTATGCATGCTTGTATGATTATGAGATAACAGGGAAACTCATATGATTATGATAAGACTATTCTTAATCATCAACACATTATAATAACTTAGTTATAAGATTAAACTTATAACACTTAGTTATTTCCACATAATCAAGTACTTAAACAATCTACACTTAACGGTAAAACAAGAATATTCCCTCATGGATACTTTGGGAATACATGGATTCAGTAAATGATGGTCATGATAACGTAACTTCATGGGATTCTTATCATTTACAGTAAATGACGGTCATGATAACGTAACTTCATGGGATTCTTGTCATTTACACATATTTAACATAACGTAATAAGACAAGTTCTTATTCGACTTTGTTAAACACGCGAGAACATTCCCTCATGGATACTTTGGGAAACACATGGATTCAGTAAATGACGGTCATGATAACGTAACTTCATGGGATTCTTGTCATTTACACCCGATTATCATAACGTAATAAGACAAGTTCTTATTCGACTTTGTTAATCACATGATACAATCCCACACGGAAACTTTGGGATCACACGGCGGGATAGGAGAGAATGGAATGCATTTTAATCTGATTACGTGAGGATTAAAATGGATTCCATTCGGATTCTATACGCTACATTTGGAGACATATGATGAACAGTTAACTAATACTTTTAATTAAATTAAAAGTGTAACATAAAAGTTAACCTCACAAGTAATAGAATAATATAAGGATCAGATTTAAATAATCTAAATTCCTTAATTCAACGAGGGTTTGTCAATACTTCGGTTTGATAACTAGACCCCTCTTATTATATTATTATTCTACATATGATGACACAACGGACAATTCGGATAATTGGGAAGTGGATATCTTTAGTTGTATCGCAAGTGGTGTGGAGTTTGGTTAAGTATGTGGTGGGATAGCGTCTGGGCTTGACCCTTTCGTGATTCCCTATATATAAGCATACTTAGCTAGGCGATATACTACTTGTACATATAACTAAGGAGAGGCCAATGGGTGGAACAGGTGAACAAATATACAAGCAACAGTTAATACATTGTGAATGTGTGCATGATCAGCTCAATGGTTTTCAATTTACTTACTTATGAACTCACCAACCTAGTGTTGACTTTGTTAAATTTACATGTTTTCTCAGGTGACGAACATGTGTAAATACTTTATGCAAATGATAAGCTAGTGGACTCATAGAAGACCTAGCTTTCTTTTGGTTGCATACGTTTTGATATGACAGAACTTTGAATCACTTTTGTATATCTTGTACAGATCAAGATATAAACTCTTTGATTCTTTTTGATTAGATTTACTTAGTTAAATTATGAAGTACAATGTAATTTAACTTTGTAATTCTATTTCATGTCATGATTAGCATTTCTCATTTATATCTCATGTGCTATGTAAACAATCTGATCAATCGATTATCAACCCAATGATATCGCGCCCCGGGAACCTTCCGCCCGACGGGAAAACACGATCCGTTCCCGCCGGCCCGGGGTGTGACAGTCACAAAGTGCCTCAAAAGGCGCTGCCTTTATGCTCGTATGATAGCTGTTGTTGTAAGAAAACTCCACCAACGGTAAATAGGTTTCCCAGCTGTTGCCGAAGTCTACTACTCACGCTCGTAGCATATCTTCAAGAGTTTGTATCGTACGTTCGCTCTGGCCATCAGTTTGTGGGTGGTATGCTGTACTCATATCCAACCGTGTGCCAAGCGATTTTTGTAATGATTTCCAGAAGTTAGAAGTGAATCTGGCATCTCGATCTGAAATGATGGAGGTTGGCACTCCATGTCGCGAGACTACTTCCTTAACATAGATTCTGGCTAGTTTTTCCATTTTGTCGTTTTCCTTTATCGCAAGGAAATGTGCTGACTTAGTCAGTCGGTCCACAATTACCCAGATAGTGTCACATCCACTAGGAGTACGGGGTAATTTGGTGATGAAATCCATGGATATTTGTTCCCATTTCCACATGGGGATCTCAGGTTGTGTGAGTAATCCAGATGGTTTCTGGTACTCGATCTTGACTTTCGCACAAGTCAAGCATTTACCCACATAGGTGGCGATGTCGGCTTTCATATGTAGCCACCAGTAAAGTGCCTTCAGATCATGATACATCTTATCAGATCCAGGGTGAATGGAATACCGAGATTTGTGAGCCTCGTCCATCACAAGGTCTCGTAGGTTTCCGTGTCGTGGAACCCAGACACGTTCCATGAAATAATGTAAGCCATCGGCTTTGACTTCTAGTTGTTGCTCCATTCCCCTTAATGATTCGGCCACTAGGTTTTCTGCTTTTAGTGCCTCCACTGGGCACTGTGTAACTGTTTAGGGAGGTTGGGATGGATGGTGAGCTGTAAAGCTCGTACCCTCTTGGGTTTTGATGTGTTTTTCCGGCTTAGAGCATCGGCCACAACGTTGGCCTTCCCCGGGTGATACTTGATAGCACACTCATAGTCATTTAAGAGCTCGAGCCAGCGACGTTGTCGCATGTTCAGTTCCTTCTGCTCGAATATGTGTTGGAGACTCTTGTGACCAGTGTATATCGTGCACTTCGTATCGTACAGGTAGTGTCTCCAGATCTTGAGTGCAAATACCACGGCTCCAAGTTCCAAGTCGTGGGTGGTGTAGTTTTTCTCGTGGACTTTCAGCTGTCGAGAAGCATATGCGATCACCTTTTCTCGCTGCATCAGCACGCAGCCGAGTCCTTGTATTGAGGCATCGCAATATACTACGAAGTCGTCTGTTCCATCAGGAAGTGATAAGATGGGTGCACTACAGAGCTTCTGCTTGAGAAGTTGGAAAGCAGCTTCTTGCTTTTCAGTCCAGAGATATTTCTTGTCCTTGTGGGTTAGGGCTGTAAGGGGTTGTGCTATCTTTGAAAATCCTTCAATAAATCGTCGATAATAGCCTGCCAAGCCTAGGAATTGTCGCACCTCAGTCGGGGTTTTCGGTGCTTCCCAGTTCTTGATTGCCTCTATCTTAGATTTGTCCACATGGATCCCTTGTTCATTAACAACATGTCCCAAAAATTGGACTTCTCGAATCCAGAAGTCGCACTTTGAGAGTTTAGCGTACAGCTTCTCTTTCCGTAGTAGTTCAAGAGCCAATTCCAAATGCTCTTTGTGTTCCTCCTGGGTTTTGGAGTAGATGAGAATATCATCTATGAAGACAATGATGAACTTGTCGAGGTATGGTTTGCACACTCTATTCATGAGATCCATGAATACTGCAGGTGCGTTTGTCAGCCCAAACGGCATAACCAAAAACTCGTAATGGCCATACCGAGTGCGAAAAGCAGTCTTGGGTATATCTTCCTCCTGAATTCTCAACTGATGGTATCCAGATCGTAGATCGATCTTAGAATAATAACTCGATCCTTGTAGTTGATCGAACAAATCGTCAATGCGGGGTAAGGGGTAACGGTTCTTGATTGTTACTTTGTACAATTCTCGATAGTCAATGCACATACGGAAAGTTCCATCCTTCTTCTTTACGAACAAGACCGGAGCTCCCCAGGGTGAGAAGCTTGGTCTAATGAAACCTTTGTCCAACAGCTCTTGCAGTTGATTGGACAGTTCCTGCATCTCCGATGGTGCAAGTCGATAAGGTGCTCGTGCGATAGGTGCTGCTCCCGGCACAAGGTCTATACGGAACTCCACTTGTCGAGGTGGTGGAAGTCCGGGTAGATCCTCAGGGAATACGTCGAAATAGTCGCATACGACTGGGATGTCTTCTACTCTTTTCTCCTCTTCAGTCTTGTCGGTGATAAGCGCCAGAATGGCTGTGTATCCCTTTCGTAAGCATTTGTGAGCTTTCATGCACGAGATGATGTTCAGAGGAGTGTCACTCCTTTCGCCCTTGATGTCTAGAGTTTCTCCGCTAGGGAGAGGTATGCGCACAACCTTGTCGTGGCAAATGATTTCAGCCTGGTTTTCAGACAACCAATCCATGCCCACTACAACATCAAAACTGCCTAGTGTAACCGGCATGAGGTCAATCTTAAATTTATGGTCTGCTAGCTCTAAAGTGCATTCTTTCAGAATATGCTTAGTCATAATTAATTTACCATCAGCTAACTCTACTGTATATTCCACTTCTAAGGGTGTAGGGGTAATGGCAAGTATCTCACTAAAATCCTTAGATATAAAGCTTTTCTCAGCTCCAGTATCAAACAATACAGAAGCATAATTATCGTTCAAGAGATACATACCGGTTGCAAGGTTGGGATCCCTCCTGGCCTCCTTGGCCCCAATCACGAAGGCTCGTCCCCTCGTGCCATTGTTCCCATTGTTGTTCTGTTGGTTGTTGTTGTTGTTTCTCAGGTGTGGGCAGTCCTTCTTGAAATGCCCTGGTTTGCCACATTCGAAGCAACCCTTTGGTGCTTCAAGTTGTTGCTGTTGTTGTGGCTGTGGGGTCTTTGTCATTAGCTCACCCCTGCAGTCTTTGGCTGCATGTCCCCCTTTTCCGCAGCGCTGGCATTGGAAACGGCCACACTGACCCTGTGCATGATGGAAATTGCACTTGTGGCATTTGGGTTGTTTTCCTGTATAGCCCCCTTGGTTTTGAGTGGTTGGGATGGGTGGTGCATAAGCTTGGGTCGATCCAAACTTGCGCTGTTGTGGTGGTGGTTCGAGAGTGGAAGTCTTACTCAGGGTGTCATCCCATTTTCGTTTGCCCTTGTCGTTAGTTGTGGTCACAGCACCACGTGGTGGTAAGAGTCCTTGTGCAACAGTCGAGTCAGTGAGCTTGTGAGTTAGCCGCACGGCTTGTTGCATTGTGATGGGATCAGCAGAGAGTACCATGCCCTGAATTTGAGGTGGCAGTCCATCAATGTACTTCTCTATATGTTTGAAGGGTGGGTTTGCCATTTCCGGGCACAGGTTTGCCAGCTCATAAGACCTGGCAGTGTAGGCCTCAACCTCGGAACCAATCATCTTGTGGTTCCAGAATTCCGTTTCCAGTTTCTGCACCTCTCCGCGAGGGCAGTATTCGCGGTTCAACATCTGCTTAACATTATCCCAAGGCAGAGCGTTAGCTGCATCAAGCCCTAGGTTCTGGACGTTGGCATTCCACCAAGTGAGGGCAGCTCCCTCGAATGTCCCTGCAGCGAACTTGACCCTGTCTTCGTTTCTGCAGTTGCTCATAGCAAAGGCCGATTCTGCCTTTTCGATCCAGCGTAACAGTCCGACGGCTCCCTCAGTGCCGCTGAATGAGTGGGGTTTGCAATCCAGGAACATCTTGAACGTGCAGAGAGGTGGGTTAGGATTTGCTCCTGAGATATTCAAAGAGTAGAGTTGGGTTAAGTATCGGGTAAACGTGTTGAATTGGAAACGAGTGATTGTAGTGTAAGGTGAATATGAACAGATTCATCACCTTGGTTCAGTGGGTTTTGATTACGGGCAGCTTCCCGTGCAGCAAGTACCTCCTCAACCCGCTCGTTGATGAGTGCGTTCAACTCAGCTGGTGTCAGGTTGATGTTTCCACGTCCGCCCGCATTCCTGCGTCCTCCACGTCTTCCAGCCATGATCTTCATAGCGAGAATAAGTATTAGTGTTTGGCTAATGACTAATGTAGTGTGTGCGGTGGGTATTATTAAGAACATGTAGAGCTATCGATTCTCCCCATCATGGGTAGTCACATGCGGTGATGAACGTAATGCATAAAAGATGTGACATGTGTGCAAGTATCACAATACTAAGCACTAAGTGTTGTGTGGAGACTAGTGGTTATAGACTAAGTTCACTAAATGCAAACCTAATTCGCAATAACCGGAGTCTCTGATACCAATCTGTCGCACCCCGAGAAATCCCGTCCCTTCTGGGGCGCGAGCAACAACAGATTGTCAGGATCGCAGTCTCCGGTCACACAACAAGCGAGACCTATATGTCCGGTTTCGTACGTACATCCAATAACTTGGGTAAAACAGTTTGGTAAAAATCAGAGTTGCGGAAATAAAGTATATGTAAACAAAACAGTTGAACATTCATAGTTTGCGGAAGCGTTAATTTAAAACAATTTCACAATGATAAGTATCAATAGTTGCGAAAGCGATTAAAGTAGTTTGACAATACAAAACTAACACGATCAATGTTTAAATATTATCGAATGGCCTAAGACACTACAGTAGATGCATGGACTCCAACCTAGCATCCTAGTCCTCGTGCCCGTGCCTTAGTTACCTGAGAAAACATGCGAGTAAAAGGGTCAACACAAAGGTTGGTGAGAGCACAGGTTTGTAATCAGCAGTAAACATCAAAATGTTTAAAGTAAAGTTTGCAGGTCTATTTTTCAATACAATGCAATATCAATTGATAGCTAGTCAATATGTTTTATACCATATGCGGGTTCGCAACCGAAGCTAACATGCTGCCTCCCGCCATATCCATCCAAGATATGGCAAATGTTGTTTGGTCAATTTTGCACTGTTCCGACCTCCATTCGGGGTGGCCATACGGCTCGCAACAGTGGGGCTTGTCAGGCCCAAATAGTACTATTCAGAATTACCACGCTAAGCGCAACGCGCTATTAACGGTTCGAGATATGTTTAATGAGGACTTATCAGTTTTGTGGATGAATGCCACACATATGCATATACGATATTAGCATGTACAAAAGTAACCAAAAAGTGTATTGTTGTTCAAAAAAACAATTGTATGCAATGTTTTCTCCCCTAAAGGTAGAAAATGTAAAAAGGGGCCGTGAACTCACCTGATTAGCAGTTCCGGTTAATGTGGGAATGTTCGCGTCTGCGAGAGCTAGCACCTGCTAGTATGCACCTATAACCATATAGGTGTGAGTATGTGTTTTGTGGTGTGTTGTAATCCATACAACTCCAAGTGTCGGTGTGCTCAACCGAGTGCGTGTGTGTTAACTAGTGAGACTCGACGAATCGTTGGTGACACATTTGTTGTGTTTATGTGCCTTGATGCACATAAGACACCAAAATGCATCATATGACTCTAATCACATAAGTTACCATTTTTAGAAAGTTTCCAATTTAGGAAAGTGTGGTTATGAAATACAATTTCATAAAACTAATGACTTCCAATATGTTTATAAAACACGTTTAAACTCTTAAAACATGTCGTTTGCGCATAAATCGCCATTTATGCCGTTTCGCCCAAATAAAGTTTCCTTATTTGGAAAGTATCCGTTTAAAACTCGTTTTCACAAATCAAGGTTTCCAATATGCTTAGAAATCAATTCTAAACATATTTCAGCAATCAAAGTTCATCAAAACCCTTTAAAACATCAAAAGCCCTCTTTTGATTTTATAAAGTTTCCATTTTTAGTAAGTTTCTATAAAACCATGATTTTGACAAAATCAAATATCCCAATGTGTTTCTAAACACTCAAATATACATTTAACAACATCTAGACATGTCTAACATGTCTAGATCATTACAAATCCAAGACTTGCAACATAAAAGTTTCCTTTTATGGCAAGTGCACCAAATCATTACCAAATCGACCAATAACTTAATCAAAACTCAAATCTAACATCACTAAACTATCAAATCAGTAAATCTATGATATCTAAACAACAAATCACCAACAAATTTGAGCCCAATAACCGTAAGGAGTTGCATGTGGGTTTTTACCCATTGCATGTACGATCTAACTAGAGATAAACATATAAATCTACCTTAGATGGTAAGAATCGTACTAGAACAGCCTCTGGAGGTCCTTCAAGCGGCTGGGATTCGATCTTTCGTCGTTTTGATGGATTCCAAGGCTTCCTTGTTGTTCCCACAATCTTCAATCACCAAGAAATGGCCTCAATAGTGATTCTATGGGGTTTGAATGTTGATCTCAGGGGGTTTTTGGTCGAGAATATGGGTTGAAGGTCGGAGGATATGTGAAGAAATCGAACAGAATGAATGGGATTAAGTTTTATAAAAATTTTGATCTGCATGGCCTTCGCGTACCGCGGAGGCCGATCAAAAGTTTTCATCGCGTACCGCGATAGGATTCGGGAGTTTCGAACCCCGGTTTTCTTCGCGTATCGCGAAGATTTTCGCCAAAGGACCATCGCGTACTGCGATGAGTCCATTTCCTTGATTTTCGATTTCGTTGAAACGATTTCGCTCGTACTTGATTTCCAACGTTTATCCTAAACACCTAATACGTGTTTAGCACCTAATCATGTAATAACATATAAGTTTGATCACCAACGTTCGTGAGACTCGTGTGTGTTTCGATAATTCCTCGAATTATCTTTGATAGTTTGTGTTCGTGCCTTACGAAGTGTTCGCACGCTTGATTAATCCTAATCAACGTGTAATGCACAATTAAATAACTCCTCGAATTATTGTCTTGTGTTAGTGTTGTGTTTGCCACCCTTGGTTTCCAAAACCAATGTGCAATGCAATGTACAATTCGATAGTTTCTTGAACTATCGTTTCGTAGTTGTCTGTGATCAACTCATCTAGTTAAACATAATTAAATGAAATGTAACAAGTATGAATGTGAACTGTAAAGAATATAAGAGTTGCAATTTACCTGAAATTGCCGGGTGTCACATATTTACCCACATTGCACACCATATGCACACCCTACACATATACATGCACACACTGCACATTTATGCACACACTGCACATATACATACACACACTACACACATATACACATAATACACACACTACTCAAACTGCACTATAGTTGGAAAGAGGACTGGATGGGTTGGACATAGTGACGAGACTGGACTAGTTTGGGTCAAGACAAATTGTTCTTGAAAATTTACTATTTTTGCTCAAGTCAAAACATGCTTTCAGGACAAAAAAAGACACGAGTTAATACAAGCCTTGTTCGGATCGCTACTTTGAACCAAAACTATGAATACCATAAATTGAAGTAATCAAACTAGAAAACAACTGTCTTGGACTTATATAAAAAAATTAAGTTTGATTGAAACTTAAAATCCACTAAAATTGAACAAAGTCTCAACTTGGTGAAACAAAATCACCAAGATTGATGAAAAGAATAATTTATTGAAGATAAACTAACTGACCCATTTGGGTTATTTTATATTTTTAAGTATACCTATTACCCCTTTAATAATGACAATTAACCCAAAACAGCCCATGCACTTTTAAATAGTGTCCATATCAACCCAATTTCATGAACACAAGTTAATATTATCAATACATGTGGCTATTTTAAGATAATTTTAGTTTAAAGTTAGTTATATATTAGATATGAAAGTTGCCAATGTAAAACAAAAGCTACTGTAGAGTGTGTATGTGTGTAAATGTATGCAGTATGTATGAAGTATGCATGTGTACGTGTGTGTAGTGTTTGTATTGTGTATATTGTGTGTGTAGAGTGTCTAGAGTGTCTGTGCAGAGTGTGCTGGTCCAAATGAATCTTTGATGAATAAAGTTGTTGATACAGCTAAGAAGCTTATTGTGGCAGTTCAAGATGTACCAATGGCTGATCTAGTTGACAAAGATGCTGCATTTGAAGAAGAGAAGGTTGTACAGTTGTTAACTGTGATGCAATGTCTGTTACTGATGAAAAATCAAGAGAAAGTGATGATTTAATTAGCATCACAAGCGAAGATGTTAAAGATTTTTGAAGACTTGTCCATATGGGAATTAAGGGGTGAATGTTGGACTGTAATTCACATATATATGATCAAGTAAAATTCCAAATGGGTCAATATCTAAGTTTATGTTAATTTAGTTTATGTAATTTATAATCCTTAAACTTTATATTTAGATAAGTCTATATGCAGGTCAATAATATTTGTTTTACGATGTTATATGTCACGAAATGGCAATAAGGGCAAAATCGTCAAAAAGGAAGTCTTTGGTTAAATAACTATCAATAAAAACTTCAGCCATAACCAACATTTTAGGTTAGTATAAATACGTGATATTGAGTTTGTAAAATCTATGCCAAAATACGTAAGAACGCGGGTTCAATTGTGCGTGCATATTTTTGTTTGTTATTACTTTTACCTACAAACCATGAGGAATATAATCACATCAGAATGGTGTGTAGAGAAGTATAAAATTAACAATATACCTGGCAAAAAATAGGCCTTTAATTGATGGAAATAAACAACCAAAACACAATTATTTGGAGCCTAAAAATGTGGGCAGTGATTAAATTCTTTATATTCACAAATAGCGGTTAATGGGCATATTGCATTTATCGTCTTAAGAAAAACTGAAACACTAAGACATAAGTAGAGTTAAAGGCATAAATTCAAAATACAAAGATCTAGAAATTAAATCTAAAAGACAAGTCTTACGCTTGCAAGAGACATAAAAATGACCCGAAATTGAGTACTTGGGTCTGTTTTTCCTGAGTATAAAATTTAAATAATGCTAACAAGTATGCATGTACGTACGTACACGTATGTATGTATGTATGTATGTATGTATGTATGTATGTATGTATATTTACACAAGGTTAAAGTTAAAGAACTTACAATTTTCTTTGTTGTGTCACCATATATATAAACCTATGTACGCCCTTCCGTCTTTTTTAGTTTTTCAACTATATATCTCTGATTTACAAACTTATTTTCAAGTCTTTTTTAGTTTTTCAACAATTTAATTATTAACCAAAACCTAACCATAACCGGTGGTTCGATTAATGATTAACCGATCAATTATATATTTATATGACACTGTTAAACTAACTAACTTTTAGGCAAATCTTAACCATTTAAAGTCATTTAGATTAAATCTCAACTATTCAAAGTGTCAAAAATGCTTCTAGAAGCACGAGTTGATGGCAGTTCCACGTTCTCTCACATATGCTCCTGCAGTTAGGCTATGTGTTATGCATCACCCCCGAACACTCCACGTAGTTGCCACGTATGCGCCACGTTATCAACCAACAACATCACCCCCTTATCACTTCACATCATCTTTACATATGTTATCAATCGCTCCACGTCATCACCACCTTTATTCAATATTTTATTATTTGAAATTTATTTTTTAATTATAAATTAAATTAAAAAAGACATAATATTATTAAAAAAATAAATATTACAAAATAAAATAAAAAAAATTACATGATAAAAAAATTAAACTACATAATAAAAAAAATACTATAAAAAAATTAATTCATATTGTATCGTTTCAAAATCCGCTCATTCGACTTCTCGGCCATTTCACTAGCGCGACCGGTTAAGCGATCAGTTGGAGTCCACAACAATTTCATATTATTGTTATATTGTTTTTGCTCCTGTAAGTCTACAAATTTTTGTAACGACTTGGAGATGGTCTCCAACGTTTCTTTGTAATCGGTTGAAGACGAGGCTTGTGGTCGTTTACCCTTGTTTTTTCAACCGGGCGGACGTTGAGGAGAGGGTCATGGGGCATGTCCATTTCGACTTCCTCATCCGACTCGTTTCGGTTAACAAAACATAGACCGGTTGAGTCGGACTGAGTGGTCGTGTACTTTCAGGATGATGACGTCTTCGTCCGTTTCGAAGTTTGTAACTTCGGGACGGGATGCCATTTGGATATTAACACAAAAGAGGACAAAGATTAATGTCAAATTTCTTACTTTAGAATTGCTTTACTAATTCGAAATAGTTTTTGTTCTAGAAAAAAAATAATTCTGTAATAGTTATGTAGTAATAATTTTTTTTTTCAAGCATTTAGTCAAGTTTGATTAAGTTTTTGCTTCATTATATTGACACCGGTAGTTAATCAAATTTTCTCCACTTACTAGGCTGTTTGGATAGAAATTTGGTTAAGTTTTTGCTTTTTTACATTAACATTCTTTTCTTATTAAACATAATGGTTTCTGCTTAAATACAATTTAATAAGATCTTAAATATGTTCTTTATTCCTATTGATTAATGTATTACACTAACCTACCCTTAAGTAAAATTAGGCAACTATCTTCGGATTTTTCTCAAAATTGTCTTTTTATATCATATAAATTGGATATTTGGTCTAGGAAAAACAAAATGGTTCGTTGATGCTATTGGGCATTGTTTGCATGTTGTAAAATGTGTGTATTGTGTAACTAGAAATAACCATATACAAGACAAAAATGAATCAAGCAGTGAATGAGTGGAACTAAGTCAAATGAGGTATGGGCAACCTATTGGTCGAAGGGACAAACAAAGGGTCTGACATTTAACATATGACAATTTGATTCAATAAGTTAGATCTTGAATTGTATCACAAACTCTTTCAATTTTTGGAGCAGAAACTGAAAAAATGATGGATTTATTGAAAAGGGGAATTTAATTGCAGAACATAGATTTATTTTGTTTATACGAAGCTTTCTTGGTTTAACTACTATTTCAAAATATAATATTTTTTTCTTTATTTTTTTTTTTGCTTTATCCCAACTCAGAACATATATGATGTTTGTTATTTTTTTCACGCCACCATTTCGTTGATATAAACACCAGTTACCGGAATTTCAGTCGCAGTGCTGTATAGATGCGCAGGTAAAGAGAAAGATCACAGAAGAATCTGCTTACTATGATGAACAACACATCCTCCCAACAAGCTGTAAGTTTCTTTAGTGAAGCCTACAAATTACCTCGTCAGTCGCCGGTTGATGGTAGCATGCGAGCTCTTCAAATTTCTGAAAATGGGAAGCTGCAACTGCTATACGCACATGTTTAGGGTTTAGAGTTGAAAGGCATAATGGTAATATACAACATGGTTCAACCGGTTTTAACAACGGTTTCACAGTCGGACCACCGGCCGCCGGATGAACCGGCCGGTCCTCTTCAAAACGGTCCAGGATATATAACCGGACCGCTTCAGTAGTCGAATCCCGGTCCGACCGGCCGGTCCGGTCCGGGTTTGAAAACATTGATCCTAACCATACAACCCAAGCTCTCATTTTCCACATGTACATTAATCCAACACTATTTACTTTTCAATATCAAGATTGTAATGGATTTGCTTTTGAATTCAATACAACTTTTCAGTTTTTAGTATTATTAAACATTTAAGACATGTATTAAAATGTTTACTAATATTCAAAGAAACCAACGTAGATTAAAGTCTACATATAAGTTGTTTGACTATGTTAAGTTGCATTCCCAAATCCCAATAGATTATTAAAAATAGAAGCCTCCAAATATGTTATACTATTTTACTCTTTTTTTTTTTTTTTGAACGGCTTGGTACAACGACACCCAAGACGGGATTTCAACCGTCCCCTCGGATTTGACGCTCTGGGGCGTATGCCCGAGCCCACCCCAGGAGGAACCCCACAACTGTGTAAACCCCCTGACCTTGTTTCAGCAAATATGCCTCAGCCCGGATTCGAACCCAAGACCTCCTATAGGAAAGTCAAGGAGGTAACTATTTTACTCTTACATGATGAGTTTTTTGCCGTTCAAAAAAAAAACATGATGAGTTTTTTATTTACAGGAATCTAATTTGTAAAAGTAATTAAAAGTCTTATTTAACATAATAACTACCAAAAGATGAGTATTACTCAACTCGTGTATATCTATAAATGTGTATAGTTACTTCTTTTTTTTTTTTAAAGTCATACTATATTACTCCTACACTACACCCAATATTCCACCATTTCTTGGATTTGAACACAAGACTTCATTTCTAAAAGACAATGCCTCTATCAAGTAGACTAATCCTACATTCGCATGTATAGTTACTTCTACTCAACAACATGTATATAATATGAATATTAAAAAACTCAAACTTAAAAATGTGAAATTTTGAAACATTAAATGATTACAATACCAGGCTAACGGACGGGTATACCGCTAGTTGGTTATGGTTATGGATTTGGATTTATAATTAACCAAAGTAGCGGTTTTTGTTATGTAAATAACCATAACAGCACCGAACCGTACAATGCACACTCCTATCACTCACCAAGTCACCATACAGCGCCCGAGCGTAACATCATTCAGATTTCTATGATAATTTAATGGGAATTGCATTAAAAGCTAATTAAAAAAAACTCATTTCCAATCCTTTTTCTTTTGCCTTCACATTGCTCGATGAATCCAAGAAGTCATAAGAAACTTGACCGTTATTACTGATGATTAAAGCTTCATTAACTTGCTGTAATCAAAGAAACAGTACGTGTGTACCTAACGCCTCTTCATTTTCCCAACAATTAGTTTAAATAGCTTTGATAAATCTACAAACAGAGTACTACTTATATACAGTTCAATTTTCTTGTTTAGTACCCTTTTACATTCATGGATCCTCATACCTCCCAATCCAAATTCTCCCTGAAACTAATGGTGCACAAAGATGAAAAGAGAGTTATTTTTGCTGAAGCTGACAGTAACTTTGTTGACACACTCTTCAGCATTATGACATTGCCATTGGCCACAATTGTTAGGCTATTACATAAAGTTCCTGATGAAAAGCTTAAGCCCATTGGGAGTTTAAGCAACTTGTACCAAAGTCTACTTGATCTTTCAACAAATTGTTTTTCATCTGAAGAAAACAAATGGCTGATGCTGAATCCCAAAACTGTAGCACATGATACATGTAGAAAGCTTAAACTCAACATAAATGACGAAGAGCCCACAGAATACTATACATGCGAAGATATTGATTGCAGCCGACGGAATGGTGCGCGTTTTAGCACTTGTAACCTTGCTAGATGCATTTACTGTGGCAAGATGATGAATAAACGAATCAATTATGAGGATACAACTGTTGTAGATAATGGTTGTAGTGGTGTGTTTGCTTCTGATTTGACAAGTTTTATGGTCACAGATGATCTTCGTGTGATTTCAAACAGTCCAGGCTCTATGGTTCAGTTCCTTTGTGAAGTTGGGATCCCTGCTGTTAGCTTTTTAGATGAACAGTGTTTATGTCTTTCCATAGCTACCCATTATGTAATGATGCTATGGAATCGGTAGATCATCTATTCACTTAATGTTTCGTGGCTTCCTCTATTTGGCAGCTGGTTAGTATTTGGTGTAATATCCCTCAGATATACGCTTTCAAAGTCAAGGATTTATTGAAGGTGCATATGGTTCTTTGAATGTGGTGAGGAGGAAGCTAGCTCAGACAATTATTCTTATATCATGTTGGTGTTTATAGAAGGCAAGAAATGATCTTTTGTTTTCAAATAAGCAAGTATCCATTCCTAAGATCTTTGAGGAAGTGAAAGCTAGAGGCTATCTATGGATCAAAGCCAGGTCCAAGTTGGAGAAGTTTGAATTGAGCAATTGGTGTAAATTCCTTTTTTAATTGTTTGTTTGGCTAGTTACTGGTTGGTCTTCTATTCTCTCCTCTTTTCTAATAAAATTGTCTTTCCAAAAAAATTTAGCATAATTAAATATTTTTTTAATTTCAAGCTGTGATACGATGTTAATAAGTCTGCTAGAAATTCTACCTCAAATGATGCATTTCTAAATAAGGAATAATTTTATGGTAATAACTAATGATGATAATTTAACACGTTATATTTTAAGTTTTCATGTTTACTTTCAAAATTTCAAATTGATGACCGAGATAGAGTTTCCTTATAAGATTGAGTTTTTAAAAGAAACATTCCATATATATAAGAGTAAATTACTAATATGTTTATTATGTTATATGTGTTTTGCTAGTATTTTACTTTTTGCTCCCGAGGTTTCATAAATTACACATATGATCATGAACCCAAACGTTAGATATTTGTAACATATATAATACTTAGTCACCAAATTAACCTCACATACTTGACCAAAAATTTCCTCACATAAAAATGTTACAAATGTTTAAAATTTGAGAATATATGAGTAATTTGCTAAATATAGGAACTAAGGGGTCGTTTGGTTTGGTCTGAATCAATAAGTGCTGAATGGTTAAGATGTCTGAATGGTTAAGAGGGTCTGAATCATTAAGTGTTGAACCAGTTACGACTGTTTGGTTGTACATCTGAATGAAAATAAAAAATAAAAAATAAAAAATAAAACTTTTTTTTTGTTAAAAACTCGTTAGTCGTCATCACCGCAACCCACGCCCGATCTCCTCCGCCGAAGCCCCTGAAACACAACGATTGAACCTTGAAGCTGGATCTCCTCCGCCGAAGGTTCAGATGTGTTTTTCTCATTCAAGTCTGAATCATTCAAACCTCTATTCAGACATTCTATCCCATTTAGGGGCTGTTTAGTAGAATCTGTATCAATAAGTGCTGAACCAGTAAGAGGTCTGAACGAATAAGAGGCTCTGAACCAGTTAAGTGTTGAATCAATAATGTTGTTTGGTTGGACCTTTGAATGAATATAAAGAATGACTATTTTACCCTTCTGTACTATCCATGAAAAAGAACCAGCAAATTTATCACATATAAGAACAAGAACCAACAAATTTATCACAAATAAGAAAAAGAACCAGCAAATTTATCACAAATAAGAACAAGAACTGTGATAACTGCGTACGAGGAATTATGTCAGCAACAGAGTGAGTACATTTGATCGTTCTTAAAATCCACGTGTATTTGATGATCGAAATTAATATGTGATGATAGTATGCGAGAAATGATGAACGTGGGCGAAAACCGTGCGCGAAACGGAGTTACGGATTGCTCGGAATCGCGAAACGAAGTTTCTGTCGAAAATGGGTGAAAAACCACTGGGGCGGTACGCCCCAGTACACGCAATGGACTTAGGCGATGCGCGCGGGTCGCGAAAGAAAATATCTGGTCCCTTCTTTCCGCGCGGTACGCCCCGAGTGCCCTTCTGGTCTGGGGCGATACGCCCGGGGTCCAGATCGACGGCAAGTTGCTTAAAAGATCAGATTTTCATCATCATTTTCATTCTTATCCTCTCTACGACGCTTCCAGCCATCACCACGAAAATTCTTCATCCAAATCATCATTTCTTCATATTTGAAGGCCTCACGACGTTTAGATCGCATCCAGAAGCGTTAAAACAAGTTCTGATCATCATTTCATCCGTTGGAATCCGTCAGAATAGGTAATGGTTCATTTTAACCATCTAGTTTGATTATAAATGATTAAATCTTAGTTTTGAACGTAATGATATAGTTAGGGTTGTTGATTATTGCCTAGATGATGGCTAGGATTGATTATAAATGACAAACTCGAACTGTTAACGGGTAAATCCTTGTTTTGAGCCGTTGTAATGCCCGGTTTGCATGAAATCATAACAATGGTTATAATGATTTAAACCATTTGGTTGTGACAATGTAGGTGATTAGTTTGATTAATCCTTGACATGCAACGTGAAAGTTGAGTGTTTTAAACTAATCACAATCATTAACATACTCATTGGAATGATTATCTGGTGTTCATGATAACAGTCAGATTAGTATGTTAAACATGGTTATTAAACCTAATCTAATACTACATTGTGATATTTCATGATATTTGGGTAATCAATAACAAGGATTGATCATTCCTAAGCCATTAACCTGTCTGGGAACTGCTTTAGCATAATAATCAATAACATTAACTATTTGACTAATCGGAGAATATTCTGATTAATCAAGTTTGTCATCAATATAATATTAGGAACCGGGAGCAGTGTAGGTTCCTACATTATCATACATTGTATGATATGCTATTAAGATAATCATTAAAAATCTTATATTGGTTGATGACTATTAAGGCAATGTCTTTGACATTGGACGTTCAAGAAGATTTAATCAGTAAGTTAAAGTATTAATAACATCTTAAACATAAACTAATGCAGAATTATATTATTAGCACCAGTTGCGAGTGTTCTTACTCCTTTGAGACATCAAGTGAGTTTCGTACAACCCCTTTTCTTTTTACTGTTTTATAAACATCGGGGTAACTCTGTAAACTGTTTTCTGAACATATGATATGCATCACTGATATCTGTGTGATTTCATGTGACTTTTTGTGTGATTTCATGGGATTTTGCCGTTAGTAACTCTATCACAGTATCAAAAGTCCTCATTCGTGAACTGTATCTAGTGAACCCATGTGCGGCCGAACAGGAACCATTGATAGTACTATTGGCTGACAACCCATTTGCTGGGAGGATTGCATCTCCCCTGGTGTGAATGTTTGGTACCTGTTTCCATAACAACTTCTTAATGTTAGTGATAGACATTAAGACAATGAGGCATCAAGATACTTACCGACGGGTAGTGTCTTTACAGAACAAGAACAAGAACGTCCGAAAGGAACTAGATACGGGTCCCATGGTTATCCATAACTGAACTTTTTGTGAACATACTTATCATATCATATTGTTCTAACTGAACTGTCGAACTCACCAGCTTTCAAACTTAACATTTTTGCAGGTCAACGGTGACAACACGGTGAGGATGCACGTCACACTTATGTAATTAAGGAATTTAGATTGTGTAATAAACTAAGTTGTTATATTACTGTAATGACGAAACCTTTGTATTATATTTATTTTAAGTGAATCTGTGTGCTGTGATATCGGTTCAAGTAAGTCACACCTCATCTCTGAGACATCACCACTATGCTTCCGCAACCAATAGAATGAGACTTATGACATCATTTCAGGTGACGAGAGGTGGGGGTGTGACAAGAATCATCAAATTTATTATTTATCACAAATAAGAACAAGAACCTAGACTATAACCATAGGCTCGAATAGTGACACAGAGAGCACCGAACATAACAAACGAACAAAACTTGTTTTGAATTAAGCTAGAATAATGAAGTAGTACAAATTACAGTTTTGACTGGCCAGCACAACTGGAATTTGCATCACTTGTACGTTCTAGTAAATTTCAATACAAGCAGAACATTAATAACAGTAAAGACGAATAGTTGTGTTGAGATTGGAAGATATGTCATATCATGATTATGTTGAATACTATTATTCAATATTCACTTCATGACATTGATCTGTAAATTATGTCTATATATCAATGAAAAACCACACGAACGCTACATATATAGACAGATTCCATATGTGACTCTGGATGATACGCCGAGTCTCAGCTCAAGTTCTGACTCAGATCCGTCAAAAGCATCTTCTGCAGCATCCTTGGTGGTACCTCAGATTTTACACACGCCACCACATCCACAGATATCTGATAAAGATACCTATGCGGAAAAACTGGCTAGAAGCCCATCACCTCAGAGAGTCCAGATTTACACAAGAATTATAGAGGATAGGATGAGGCAGATTATGGAGTATATAGTGATCTCAATGCTTATTCCTGAATACCTATTGAGGTATATCTCTGAATAACTTATGAGTGAACTATACCCAGAACTATAAGAACATTTCTGGGAGAACTTATCTGATAACTGTATGTCATCGTAAAATACCTAGTGAGGTATTCTGACATTGTGAAATACCTAGTGAGGTATTCTGTCATCATAAAATACCTGGTGAGGTATTCTGTCATCGTCGAATAGTTTGGTGCTATCTCGTAAAATACCTTGTGTGGTATACTAGCGTAAAATACCTTGTGTGGTATGCTCATGTAAAATACCATGTGTGGTATCATTTCAATTGTCTGTGTGACAACATTTCAAAGTCCTGTGTGGCATCATTTCAATTGTCTGTGTGACAACATTTCAAAGTCCTGTGTGGCAACATATCAAAGTCCTGTGTGGCAACATTTCAATTGTCTGTGTGAACATTTCAAAGTCCTGTGTGGCAACATATCAAAGTCCTGTGTGGCAACATATCAAAGTCCCGTGTGGCAACATTTCAATTGTCTGTGTGACAACATTTCAATTGCCTGTGTGACAACATTTCAAAGTCCTGTGTGGCAACATTTCAAAGTCCTGTGTGGCAACATATCAAAGTCCTGTGTGGCAACATTTCAATTGTCTGTGTGACAACATTTCAAAGTCTTGTGTGGCAACATATCAAAGTCCTGTGTGGCAACATTTCAAAGTCCTGTGTGGCAACATATCAAAGTCCTGTGTTGCAACATATCAAAGTCCTGTGTGGCAACATTTCAATTGTCTGTGTGACAACATTTCAAAGTCCTGTGTGGCAACATTTCAAAGTCCTGTGTGACAACATATCAAAGTCCTGTGTGGCAACATTTCAATTGTTTGTGTGACAACATTTCAAAGTCCCTTGAGGCAACTTTTCAAAGTCCTAAGTGATTCTATATCAAAAACATGTGAATATTAACGTATTGATGTCACAATGCTGTGAGCTGTGTAATATTGTGACATGTTTTTGAATTATTAGGACTAAGTATAACTACAAACATTTGCATGATCACTGTGTATTGATCATCTATCTGGACTGTGTCAGGTAGTTATACTGTAATTACTATAATCACATTTTCAACCTCATAAAGTTTCAGTATAACTGAATATGATTGAATTTATGTGATCAAATGGGTTATATATTTAAGGTTCTTGACTGACCTGAGTTTATCTGCTTGTGAGCAGAATAATGGCTCCCAAACGAGGTCGACCGACTAAGAGATCTATCCGGAACATTACTAACCCTGAGCCGAATCAAGTTCCACCAGTAAATACAGAATCGAATCCAGATCCACAGGTTAATCTGGAAACAAATACCGCTCCACCAGTGAACCCTGGAGCGAACACTGCTCCACCTGCTGGTGCAGGTGGATCCGAATCAAACGAAGCAATGATAGCACGGATTGTGCGTGAACAGCTATCGGCTTGTGGTGTTTTGATACCACATCAACCTCATATCACTTCGGGTTCTGGTGGGGACCACAATCACACAGAACACAATGCCACTGGTGGCAACGTAGAAACTCATCATACAACTGGCACAACTACAACTACTCCTGATCCACCGCGACAGGGATGCACTTATAAGTATTTCGCTTCCTGTAACCCTCCTACTTTCACTGGTAAGGAAGGAGCGGCCGGATTGTTAAGGTGGATCGAGGAAATGGAAACAAAACTTAAAATCAGCCAGTGCTTGGAGGAGCATAAGGTGTCTTATGCTGCCTGTTCTTTTAAAGAATCAGCTTTGACCTGGTGGAATACCCAGGCAAAAACACTGGGCTCAGCTACAGTCGACTCGATGGGTTGGAACGAATTTAAAACTCTGATTAGATCAGAGTACTGCCCACTCACTGAGATTCAAAAGCTCCAGGAGGAATTCTGGAATCATTCAATGATCGGGGCTGATTGTTTAGCATACACTCATCGTTTCCATGAACTTACCTGTTTACTTCCCGATATGTTTCCTACAGAAGCAGCGTTAATCAAGAAGTACATTAAGGGTTTGGTTCCCCAGATTCGGGGAATGGTAACTGCAGCTGAACCCACAACTCTCAAACGTGCAATTCTGTTGACCACTAAGCTTACCGATGAGGCGGTAAGGAGTGGTATGTTGGTAACAAAAACTCAAACGGCCGTGGGCCGTAGTGATATTGGTACCTCGAATGTGTCTAAAGGTACCAAACGAAAGTGGTTTGGTAAATCTAAGGCGAGAGCTCCGGCTGAGATCAACCAGAGCAAACAAACTGTGAAAAACTATGGTGTTGTTACTCCTGAGAAGAAAACTTACATTGGGCAGTCGCCTAAATGTACTCGGTGTTCATTTCATCATATAGGACCGTGTCCTACTTGTGCCAACTGTAATAGAGTTGGGCACTACACCAAGTATTGCAACTTGCCTGCTCGCCAATCAAATCAAGCACCACAACAAATCACTCAAACGAACCGATCATGTTACAAGTGCGGGAGTCCTGATCACTTGATTAGAAACTGCCCAAACAATAATAACACCAATCCGGGGAATGAAGCTAGAGGTAGAGCTTTCCAGATTGGTGCTACCGAGGCGAGACACGATGCTAACATTGTTACTGGTACGTTCTTACTCAATAACCTATATGCATCAGTTCTCTTTGATACAGGGGCAGATAAGAGTTTTATCTCTCCTGAATTTGCATTATTACTTTCATTGCCTGCGGTAGAACTAGAAACTCCTTACGTTATTGAACTTGCTAATGGCAAGTTAATAAAAACTAACAGTGTCATTCAAGGATGTTCCTTGAATCTGAATGATCATCTTTTCAAAACTGATTTACTTCCTATTGAGCTTGGGAGTTTTGATGTCGTTGTCGGCATGGACTGGCTTTCCATTAACCAAGCTGAAGTAATATGTCAAACTAAGGTGATCCGTATTCCATTACCTGAGGGTAATACACTGATAGTTCAAGGGGAACGAGCTGGTAGAAAACTTGGTATCATTTCTTGTATGCAAACTCAGAAATGCTTACGGAAAGGGTGTCTGGCCTTTCTGGCACATGTGACTGAGCACAACTCTTTACCCAAACATATCGCAGATATTCCGGTAGTCAAAGATTTTCCTGAAGTTTTTCCTGACGATATATCAGGATTACCCCCAGTGAGACAAGTTGAATTTCGTATTGACTTGATTCCAGGTGCAGCACCTGTGGCTAAAGCTCCTTATCGTTTAGCACCATCAGAGATGCAAGAGCTTTCAGGTCAACTACAAGAACTGTTAGACAAGGGTTTTATTAGACCTAGTTTCTCACCCTAGGGAGCACCAGTCCTTTTTGTGAAAAAGAAGGATGGATCATTCAGGATGTGTATCGATTACCGGGAGCTCAATAAATTAACAATCAAAAACCGTTATCCATTGCCACGTATAGATGATCTGTTTGATCAACTTCAAGGCGCTACCTACTTCTCAAAAATTGATTTAAGATCCGGATATCATCAATTACGAGTGCACGAAGATGATGTTCCTAAAACTGCATTCCGAACTCGGTACGGGCATTATGAATTTCTAGTAATGCCGTTTGGATTAACAAATGCACCTGCAGTTTTCATGGATCTGATGAATCGGGTATGTAGGCCTTACTTGGATAAGTTTGTGATTGTATTTATTGATGACATTCTCATTTACTCTCGAAGCCAACGAGAACATTCCCAACACTTGAAACTGATCTTAGAACTTTTGGCACGCAAAAAATTATATGCCAAGTTCTCCAAGTGTGAGTTCTGGTTACGAGAAGTGCAATTTCTCGGGCACGTAGTGAATCAAGATGGTATTCAGGTGGATCCCAGTAAGATTAAAGCTGTAGAACAATGGGAAACACCACGAACCCCAACTGAAATACGTCAATTCTTAGGGCTGGCAGGTTATTATCGCCGATTCATCAAGAACTTCTCAAAGATAGCCCTGCCACTAACTACATTGACACAGAAAAATCAACAGTTTATATGGGGTTCTCAACAGGAGGAGGCTTTCCAACTGTTAAAACACAAACTCTGCCACGCACCTAACTTGGCACTACCGGAAGGTACTGATAATTTCACAGTATACTGTGATGCTTCCCGCCAAGGTCTGGGGTGTGTTTTAATGCAGAACGATAAAGTGATTGCTTATGCTTCTCGACAATTGAAAGTACATGAGAAGAATTATACCACTCATGATCTAGAACTTGGTGCAGTGGTGTTTGCACTCAAGATTTGGAGACACTATTTGTATGGAACTAAGTGTATTATATACACTGATCACAAAAGTCTTCAACATATTCTAGATCAGAAGATGCTTAATATGCGACAAAGGCGGTGGGTTGAACTGTTGAACTACTATGACTGTGAAATTCGTTATCACCCGGGTAAAGCGAATGTCGTAGCCGATGCCTTGAGTCGCAAAGAACGCGTCAAACCGTTACGTGTGAAAGCACTAGGTATGACTATTCAAACTAGTCTAATTCCTCAAATCAAAAACGCTCAGCAACAAGCTTTACAAACACCGAACTATCCTGCTGAGGAACTGAAGGGATTAGACAAGAAACTTGAAGTTAAGACTCATGGAGTGTTATATTTCAAAAGCCGAATATGGGTTCCTTTATTCGGTAACTCAAGAACAATCATCTTGGATGAGGCGCACAAGTCCAGGTATTCTATTCATCCAGGTGCTGATAAAATGTATAAAGATCTTAAAGACTTTTATTGGTGGCCTGGAATGAAGAAAAACATTGCAGAATACGTGGGTCGATGCTTAACTTGTTTAAAGGTTAAGGCTGAACATCAACGTCCTTCTGGGTTATTACAATAACCGGAGATTCCCATGTGGAAATGGGATCAGATCTCTATGGATTTTATCACTAAACTACCCAGAACATCGCATAATCATGACTCTATATGGGTTATCGTTGATCGCCTTACTAAATCTGCGCATTTTATACCCATCCGAGAGGATTACTCCATGGATCGACTTTCTAAACTCTATGTTAATGAGATTGTATCCCGACATGGAGTACCAATCTCTATCATTTCCGACAGAGATAGTCGATTTACATCACGTATTGGCAAACTCTTCAGAATGCTCTGGGCACTCAAATCAATATGAGCACAGCTTATCATCCCCAAACTGACGGGCAAACCGAACGAACTAATCAAACGCTGGAAGACATGTTGAGAAGCTGTGTGATTGATTTTGGTGGTAGCTGGGATGTTCATCTTCCACTTGTTGAATTCTCATATAACAACAGCTATCATACCAGTATTAAATGCGCTCCATTTGAAGCACTCTATGGACGCAAGTGTAGATCACCTGTCTGTTGGTCAGAGGTAGGTGAAAATCGAATCATAGGCCCGGAACTCATTCAAGAAACAACTAATAAGATCGAACTTATTCAAGAAAGAATTAAAGCTGCTCGCGATCGACAAAAGAGTTATGCTGATAATCGTCGTAGACCCTTGGAATTTCAAATCGGTGATCTAGTAATGTTGAAAGTTTCACCATGGAAGGGTATCTTCAGATTTGGGAAGAGAGGTAAACTTTCACCAAGATTTGTAGGACCATTCAAAATTCTTGAACGAATTAGATCAGTGGCCTACAGACTTATATTACCTCCTGAACTTGGTAACGTTCATGATGTCTTCCATGTATCAAATTTGAAGAAATGCTTAGCTGATGAATCACTGATTGTACCTCTGAAAGAAATCCAAATTGATGAGAAACTTCAATTCCGGGAAGAACCAGTTGAAGTAATGGATCGAGAGGTGAAGGTACTGAAACGCAGTCGCATACCTATTGTTAAAATTCGATGGAATTCACAGCGTGGACCTGAATATACGTGGGAACGTGAAGATCAGATGAAGCAGAAATACCCACACCTATTCTCGTGATCAATTGTTATCAAGTAAATCTCTACTAAATTTCGGGACGAAAATTTTCTAACAGGAGGAGACTGTGATAACTGCGTACGAGGAATTATGTCAGCAACAGAGTGAGTACATTTGATCGTTCTTAAAATCCACGTGTATTTGATGATCGAAATTAATATGTGATGATAGTATGCGAGAAATGATGAACGTGGGCGAAAACCGTGCGCGAAACGGAGTTACGGATTGCTCGGAATCGCGAAACGAAGTTTCTGTCGAAAAATGGGTGAAAAACCACTGGGGCGGTACGCCCCAGTACACGCAATGGACTTAGGCGATGCGCGCGGGTCGCGAAAGAAAATATCTGGTCCCTTCTTTCCGCGCGGTACGCCCCGAGTGCCCTTCTGGTCTGGGGCGATACGCCCGGGGTCCAGATCGACGGCAAGTTGCTTAAAAGATCAGATTTTCATCATCATTTTCATTCTTATCCTCTCTACGACGCTTCCAGCCATCACCACGAAAATTCTTCATCCAAATCATCATTTCTTCAGATTTGAAGGCCTCACGACGTTTAGATCGCATCCAGAAGCGTTAAAACAAGTTCTGATCATCATTTCATCCGTTGGAATCCGTCAGAATAGGTAATGGTTCATTTTAACCATCTAGTTTGATTATAAATGATTAAATCTTAGTTTTGAACGTAATGATATAGTTAGGGTTGTTGATTATTGCCTAGATGATGGCTAGGATTGATTATAAATGACAAACTCGAACTGTTAACGGGTAAATCCTTGTTTTGAGCCGTTGTAATGCCCGGTTTGCATGAAATCATAACAATGGTTATAATGATTTAAACCATTTGGTTGTGACAATGTAGGTGATTAGTTTGATTAATCCTTGACATGCAACGTGAAAGTTGAGTGTTTTAAACTAATCACAATCATTAACATACTCATTGGAATGATTATCTGGTGTTCATGATAACAGTCAGATTAGTATGTTAAACATGGTTATTAAACCTAATCTAATACTACATTGTGATATTTCATGATATTTGGGTAATCAATAACAAGGATTGATCATTCCTAAGCCATTAACCTGTCTGGGAACTGCTTTAGCATAATAATCAATAACATTAACTATTTGACTAATCGGAGAATATTCTGATTAATCAAGTTTGTCATCAATATAATATTAGGAACCGGGAGCAGTGTAGGTTCCTACATTATCATACATTGTATGATATGCTATTAAGATAATCATTAAAAATCTTATATTGGTTGATGACTATTAAGGCAATGTCTTTGACATTGGACGTTCAAGAAGATTTAATCAGTAAGTTAAAGTATTAATAACATCTTAAACATAAACTAATGCAGAATTATATTATTAGCACCAGTTGCGAGTGTTCTTACTCCTTTGAGACATCAAGTGAGTTTCGTACAACCCCTTTTCTTTTTACTGTTTTATAAACATCGGGGTAACTCTGTAAACTGTTTTCTGAACATATGATATGCATCACTGATATCTGTGTGATTTCATGTGACTTTTTGTGTGATTTCATGGGATTTTGCCGTTAGTAACTCTATCACAGTATCAAAAGTCCTCATTCGTGAACTGTATCTAGTGAACCCATGTGCGGCCGAACAGGAACCATTGATAGTACTATTGGCTGACAACCCATTTGCTGGGAGGATTGCATCTCCCCTGGTGTGAATGTTTGGTACCTGTTTCCATAACAACTTCTTAATGTTAGTGATAGACATTAAGACAATGAGGCATCAAGATACTTACCGACGGGTAGTGTCTTTACAGAACAAGAACAAGAACGTCCGAAAGGAACTAGATACGGGTCCCATGGTTATCCATAACTGAACTTTTTGTGAACATACTTATCATATCATATTGTTCTAACTGAACTGTCGAACTCACCAGCTTTCAAACTTAACATTTTTGCAGGTCAACGGTGACAACACGGTGAGGATGCACGTCACACTTGTGTAATTAAGGAATTTAGATTGTGTAATAAACTAAGTTGTTATATTACTGTAATGACGAAACCTTTGTATTATATTTATTTTAAGTGAATCTGTGTGCTGTGATATCGGTTCAAGTAAGTCACACCTCATCTCTGAGACATCACCACTATGCTTCCGCAACCAATAGAATGAGACTTATGACATCATCTCAGGTGACGAGAGGTGGGGGTGTGACAAGAACCATCAAATTTATTATTTATCACAAATAAGAACAAGAACCAACAAATTTGCGACGGGACTGTGGTGCGCCGGGAGCCGGGATCAACAGCCGACCGCTGGTATTGACACCAGCTGCGCCAGGAGCCGGGATTAACAGCCGACCGCCAGGTTTCACAGCAAACTGTGTTGTAGCGAGGAGCCTGTTGCGACGGGACTGTAGCGGCGGTCGGAGAGGAGGGTGTGAGAGAAGAAGAACGTACCGGAGGGTAAGGACGACGGTGGTTTGAGCCGGCGCCGGAGATAGATGAAACCAGCGGGGGTCTGAACTTCGAAAGGGACGGCGGGGGTCTGAAACTTCGAGAGGGAGATCTGAGAGAGAGGCGGCCGGAGGTTGAAGCAGCGGCGGCGGCCGGAGCTTGAAGTGAAGGCGGCTGCCGGTGGTTTTCTTCATCGAGCGTGAAAGAAGGGGTAGCGATGTGAAAGACGGGAAGAAGAAAAATGGGGAGAAATTTTTTACCCCTAAGGCTTATTTTTCCATTCAGACTCCTTTTTTTGCTAATCATTCAGAGGTGGGATGAATCATTCAGATGTGAAATAAAACTGAAACAAACACCCTTGTGTCTGACCGGTTCAGACCTTACCTCTTAATGGAATCATTAAGAGGTAAACAAACACCCCCCTTAGATGTGATTTTTTCACATCAAACAAACGGCCTGAATCTGAACCATACTCATTCAGACCCTATTCAGATGCTATCAAACAGCCCCTAAGATGAAATAATAGCAAAGCAAAGTAACCATCTAGCTAAATTACACTGTATATAATTTTAGTGACCGGTTAAAAAGATTGAAATCATTATACTTCCCAAAGAAGAGGAGGAAGCTGCTCCATGTCCAACAAAAGGAGAGACGGAAGCTGCGCAAGAACCCACTCTATTCCTAACTAATTTAGATAGGGAATGGGATGAGTTCTTGGGCACTTACTTCCATCACTCCAACTCTCCCTCCTCCTCCTCCGATGCTGCAGGGGTATCCATGGAGAAGGAACAAGAGCTCACATCCAATATCACCATGGAGCCCAAATCCCCTAATGGGATTCAAAAGTCTCCTTCTAAGACTAGGTCCCCTTCTAGGACCACAGCCAAGGCTACCATGGAGGATTCCACTCAAGCAACAACCTCTATCTCCATGGAACCCATGTCCCCTCTTGGGACAACAGCTATGAACCCATGTCCCCTTTTTGGACAATAGCTGATGAACCCATGTCCCCTATTGGGACAATGGCTGATGAAAACCTCTCCTCAAATGCTGAGCTCTTTAAGGGCACCACTAAGGCACCGTCCAAGTTGGTTGGTCAACTGGAGGAGGCAGTGAATGCTAGGGTTGATTCTGAAGCTGCAGCTGTTTCCGAAGGCCCGGTCATACTTGAGGTATCCTCCTCAGATGAGCTATTTGCCGATGAACCAACTGGTGAGGCCACATGATCCATCTCCTCTGGGTTAAACACAGTGGATAAAGGCAAACAGAAACTAACCCAGAGGAGGAAGCTGCACAGGAGGAGAGGAGGCCAGTCATGAAGAAGGGCGACCATATACTTCCCTGGATAGAGAGATTCTATGACTCTTTGGTATCCTCCAGGAGAGGGGGTTTGACATTGACGAGGTACTACTCTGGTCGGTACCTTAGATGGCTGCTGAGCTGGACAGGGTGCGGCAGCTTGAACAGGTTTTTGTTGCATCCAAATCTGCGGCATCTTCCAAGAAGAAACAAAAGGAAGATGCCTACAGAGAAAATGAAGCATTTGACAGCAGAAACTTCAAAGAGTTTAACTTTAACAGTTACAGTGCAAAAATCAACATCTAAGTTCCTTTATGCTGAGGCAGATTCTGATTTTGTTGAGTTTCTTTTTGGGTTTCTAGAAATTCCTTTGGGTTATATGATTGGCAAACTGATGAACAGTTCTAGTTGTTTTGAGAGTTTGAACAACATGTACTCAAGCATTTCAAGTATGACTGCTGGAGAATACATAAAGTCACAAGATCTGAAGAATATGCTTCTAGATCCTCAGTTGATGCATACGAAATTATCAGAAAAACAGATCTTTCCTCATAGTGTTTTCTGTGATTCCAAGAGTTATTGCCATACTTATATGTCCCCTTTAGGTTTCTATGCATATATGACTCGTTCGGTAGACCGTGAAGGTCATGAAAAAGAGATGTTTTGTATTTGTTCACTTAAAGATTCAAGGGTTGATGGAAGATATTTGAAAGCATCTGCAAAGTTTATGGTGACAGATGATCTTGTTATAACTCCATTATCATTACTTTCTTCAATTACTATGCTGAGTAAGTTGAACGTTCCTCTTAATGATGTGGAGGTACACAAAGTGAGCATTGGCATTAAAGAGGTACAAATCAATTTTTTTTTTTTTTTTTGTGAAAAATTGCTTCTTTTTTTACATGATTTTATTGTTACTTATTAAACTTGATAACTTACGTTTGCAGGGTTTGGAAATCTTGGATGCTTCGTTGAAGTCTTTCTCAACTTTTACAGATTCCATTCTGAAGAAAATTACTGTAACTAGATAAGAACTGGTTTCAAGTTTTTTATATTTTATTTACCCCGAAATGGTTTGTTATTGCATATTATCTCTATTTTGGTCTAGACTAATGTGGAAGTAAACGTTTTTTATGTATGACATGCTTCGGGGACTTTTTTATATTTTTCTTTACTTTGCTTTCTTTAATCTTTAGTGTGTTTTGGGTTGAAGACTACTAGATAAGTGTTAATAAACAAGTTACAGTTTTTTATTCCAAACATTAAATAATAGACTTTATGTGTTTAACTATAAAAATTTTGTAAATGTTACATAAGAATTCCTTGTTACAAAAAAAATTATCTGGTGGTAAGAAATATTATATATATCTTGTTACAAGAGATTTTTGTCGCTAGAATTTACAAGTTGTGACGCATTTTCAACGAAACATAAATTAATTTAATCAAATGATACATTTATGATATATAAATACATATTATATTGTATCTCTACAAAAACAAATTACAATAATTTTGAAGCCCAAGAGGAATCTAAAGTGAGCTAATTTGATTCCCGTCAAGGCAAAATTGCCACATGGATTCAAATATTATATTAGACATTCGACTTTTGAAGTTAGCTCAAAGTCGAATGTCGATCTAATATAATATTTGAATCCATGTGGCAATTTTGCCTTGATGGGAATCAAATTAACTTCATTAAGCTGATCAACTTTTGATTACCAGCCAATTAACATGGGCCACAATATCTTAAAAGTCGAATGTCTAGAATACCTAAAATCAAAATTTTTATATATGTATCCCAAATAAAACTCATTTTACGGTTTTTACTAGCAAATAATAAACAAAGAAGGTTATGATTAAATTTCTTTGAAGTACATCGTTCATTATTATCAATTAGTTTTGTATGGCCTGGAAACAGCGGGCTCACACGATTGAGACATTCGCCGTTCAAAAAAAAAAGTATAGTAATTCCTATAATCAAACTTGAGAAGGCTACTCTTCAGTTATCTTTACCATTATTTTTGGTTGCCAACCTTTCGTTTCTATCATTTTTGAAACATATAACAATATTTTTTCTCGAGTCAGAGCCTATAATTCATCATATGGGGGCCTTTGGATTTACCACAAAGGGGTATTATCTATTTTTGACAGTTTTTAAAAATATTTTGCACTAATCAACCAAAGCTGATCGAGTGGGGGTCTTTTCTCCAAGTGAACAAGGAGTGAATCCGCCCTTGCCTACAGTAGTAGCTAAATCGATCCATTAGTCTAAATAGAACTATACATGCATGTACGTAGCCTCCACTATGATGTTAAAATTTTCATTTCATTTTTTTTTTTCAAATCTAACAACATTATTCTTGAGGTTAAGAATATTTATCTGAAATCTGAAAACCCAATCACTACTTCAATATTATTTGCATTTTGATGGTCATCCTCTAAACATGCATGGGCCACAATATATTAGGAGCCAAATGTGTAGAATACTTACATCATTCACAAAATCAGTCCAATTGTAACAAAACATGTTAAATTGACACCAATGATCACATGTAAAAGTTTACTATATTTGCAAATGATATTTTATATGAATTTAAACCAGTTGAGTAGAGCAAGCATACTTAAATTCAGTTTGATTATTTTGCCTGTTTTAATCTCTCAATATTTTCAAAAGCAATAATAAAACTCTTATATATAACTTCAAGAGTGAAGTTAAACTTAAAATGATTATGACTTTATCAAAAGAAAAACATAGGTGTATTAGCACATACTTGATCACACAATGACATTCACATTATAATCTGTTCATTACGAGACTCTAATCAGATACATGTTCGAATGAAAGTTTATTAAAATCACAATAACCCAAATTTATCATCACAATTGTATATCCGAAATCCACCCAAAACCAAAGTTGATCAAGTCCAATGTAATGCCACCTTAAGTAGGACCAACACGTTCAGATATAATGCACAATAAACTTAAATGTGTCAATTGTATGTCTGGTTTTTAGGGTCGTCTCGACCAGTCTAAAAAACTATAAAAAGCTTGATGAACTTTTGAAACAAAAAGTCGAAAACACTTGGAAACAAAAAGAAAAGTACACCTACAAACAAAAAGAAAGATACAAGAAATAAATAAACAATCCAATATTCTCGAGGTTAACAAGATGCATCTTAATTTTGATTCATCTAAACATTATGAGATTGATAGGGAGACTCTTGATCCAATCATGTACAAACCGTGCATCCCTCTTGATTTTTTCTAATCCAAAAGGAGGCAAACAACTTCTTTAATACAAGTTTAAAAACTACAAAACCATTAACACTTGTCAACAATAAAACACATCAATGAAGATCATTTAGGGATTTCTTTGCAAGAAAGGCAAACTATGCTAGTTAGAAATTATGCCAAGTTCTACAAGAATTCATAAAAGAAAGAAGTCATTGGAAATAAACCAAAAAATAATTAACATGTTTAACTAACACGATTAAGTAGAACATGTTTAGTAACAAGATACCAACCAACTTGTAACTCTTAACAAACAACAAAATAGAATATAATTCATCAAAATTTACTGTCTATTAAATCCTTGATAAAAAATTGCATTATGTTAAAAACAAAAAAACCATGAAATTCTTTTAATAACGTATATTTAAATGTTTAAATTTAAACAAATTTAATCACGTTATAAATAGGTAAATAATCGTGTGATAAATATGTGTATCTGTTTTTTGATACGAAATATGTTTACCACAAATTAAATATGTTTAATTTCAAGTCGTGATACCAAGTTAATAACTCAGTGCTAGAAATTCTCACTACACCAATATAAACCTATAGGGACGACAGCAGCTGCGACGACCAAAGTCGACCCTATAGAAAAGGCTATAGCGACGACAAGTCGTCGCAATAGAGGCGTCTCAGAATTTTTTACAGGTTGATATGTAGCGACGAGATGTCGTCGCTATAGGGTTGTGCGGGAACAACGGAAATTTTTCGCGGTTGAGGGAAAAAAGTAGTCACGACTTGTCGTCGCTATAGGAAAAAATATTTTTTTTCCCAATTTTCTTTAATTAAAATCTTTGAAAATCAATATATAAATCTTTAAATTTTTTTTTTTAAATTAGCGACGAAAAGTCATCGCTATAGGGTTTAATTAATTTTTTAATTACTTAATCGCCTATAATTCAAACGGTGTCGTTTAGAGGGTTTACCCTATAGCAACGACATCAACAGCGACGAAGCAATAGAGACGAAAGGGCAGCGACGACCAGTCGTTGCTATAGCCTATAGCGACGAAAATCCTGATCTATTGCGACGACTTTTGTCGTCGCTATACGTCTTTATCCTTGTAGTGTCTACCTCACTCAAAAGATGCATTTCTAAATAAGGAATAATTTTATAGTATTGATAATAATTTTATATTTAGATTTCTTTAACGTGTATCAATATTTGTTTTCAAAATTTTAAATTGATACGTAGACAGGGTTAAAAAGTTTTTCTTTTAAATTTGATTTTTCACATGATATAATACTTATATATATGTATATATAATTTATAGTTTTAGTGACCGTTTAAAACTTTGAAATCGTTCTATGAGCGTGGTCATATCAACCTCCTTCACCACAGAGCTAGGAAGCAATGTTACACATGTTACATAGCGTGAGAAGCTCAAACTCACAGACTCACTCACCAAATCGAATTTAGCCTACTGATTGGGGTTTCACCTTGTGACCGAAAGGTCATTGGTTCGAGCTTTGCCAGTGGCAATTTAAAGGACCAATGGAGGGCGAGTGTTTAATTACCCATTCCAGGGGGTTCTCGCGAATTTGGTTTAGCCGCGTCTTACCTCTGCCCGGCGAAACCTGTTAAGACAACATACGTAGTACGTACGATCGTCGTCGTTCAAAAAAAATTTAGAAGGAATTGCATTAAAAGCTACATAAATGATGTTCTAGAAGCTAATTAAAATAACTCTCATTCCAACCCTTTTCTTTGTCTTCACATTGCTGGATGAATCCGAGAAGTCATCAGAAACTAGACCGTTATATTACAGATGATTAAAGTTTCATTGACTTACCTGTGTAACTAACGCCTCTTCATTGTCCCAACAGTTGGTTTAAATTTTTTTTGAACGGCAGAAATTTATTAAAACACCCAAACGAGCAAGCAAGATGATAAAACTCGCAAGTACACCAAAATACAAGTAACATCCACCAAAAAACAAATACGAAAACTCAAAAGGAAAAAGAAATCCAATCCTCCCATGTCAGGAGATAACAGTTAGGCCTTGTTTGAGATTCCATTTAAAACCAACTTATTAACTTATTGGCTTTTTGAAGAAGTCAATAAGTTAAAATAATGTTTGTTAATCTCAAAAGTACTTTTCATTTTAACTTTTTGATTAGTCTTGAAAAGTTGTTTTCAAGAAGTTAAAAATTATAGCTTTTGGAAATAACTTTTAACTTTTTGACAAAAAGTCATAAGTTAATCCAAACACTTTTTTAAAAACTCCATTTCAAAAAGTCAGAAGTTAATAAGCACTTTTGACAAAAAAACCTTTTGAAGTTAAATAAGCAATCACAAACAGACCCTTAGTTTAAATAGCTTTGATAAATCTCACAATGTAGTACTTATATACGGTTCTATTTTCTTGTTAAGTAACCTTTTACATTCATGGCTCCTAAAGCCTCCCAATCCAAATTCTCCCTGAAACTGATGGTTCACAAAGATAAAAAGCGAGTGATATTTGCTGAAGCTGACAGCAACTTTGTTGACACACTCTTCAGCATTATGACATTGCCATTGGCCACAATTGTTAGGCTATTACGTAAAGTTCCTGGTGAAAAGCTTAAGCCCATTGGGAGTTTAAACAACTTGTACCAAAGTCTACTTAATCTTTCAACAAATTGTTTTTCGTCTGAAGAAAACAAATGGCTGATGCTTAATCCCAAAACTTCATCACATGGTACATGCAGAAAGCTTAAACTCAACATAAATGATGAAGAGCCCACAAAATACTTTATATGCCAAGATAGTGGATGCAGCGGACAATGTTTTGAGTGTTCTTTTAGCACTTGTAACCTTGCTAGATGCACTGACTGTGGCAAGATGATGAATCGAGAAATCAGAATTGAGTATATAACTAAGGGAGGTAATGGTTGTGGTGGTGTGTTTGTATCTAATTTTACAACTTTTATTGTCACAGATGATCTTCGTGTGATCCCAAACAGTCCAGGCTCTGTGGTTCAGTTACTTTGTGAACTAGGGATCACTGCTGTTACCTGTTTAGATGAAATGACATTTGATATTGGTCTTGATCAGGTAAAACATAATCTTTAATATAATTTGTTCATTACATAATGTTATAAATTTAATCTTTGTTTGATCTGATATACAAATTTTTATTTTCAGATCCTTAATCTTCTAAAAGGAACGATGTTATTCAAGAATCCATTGACCTACATGGCTTTTCCTAGTTCACCTTCTATTCTTGATTTGGTAAAACCCAGAAAGAAAATTTTGTTCACGCATTTGACAACAGAATCTTCAAAGAGTTTAACTCTGAAAGTTATCATACAAAAATCAAAATCTAAGGTCTTGTTTGCAGAGTCAGATTCTGGTTTTGTTGAGTTTCTTTTTGGGTTTTTTGAAATTCCTTTAGGTTATATGATTGGCGAACTGATGAACTGTTCTAGTTCTTTTGAGAGTTTAAACAACTTGTATTCAAGCATTTCTAATATGAGCACTGGAGAACACATAAAGTCACTTGATCTGAAGAATATGCTTCTGCATCCTGAGTTGTTGGATACATATCTGTCAGAAAAACAGATTTTTCCTCTTAGAGTTTTCGATAATTCCAATAATGATTGCATTGCTTATCCTGTAGACTGTAAAGGCCAAAAAAATGAGGTATTTTTTATAGGTTGTCTTAAAGATTCTAGAGTTGATGGAGGATATTTGAAACCGTCTGCAAAGTTTATGTTAACCGATGACCTTGCTATAACTCCATTATCATCACTATCTTCAATTTCTATTTTGAGTAAGTTGAATGTTCCTCTGAATGATGTGGAGGTACACAAAGTGAGAATTGGCATTGAAGAGGTACAAGACAATATATAGTTTTTTTTTTTAATTTTTTTATGAAATTTTGTTGTTTTTTACATGGTTTTCATTGTTACTTATTAAACTTACCAACCTATGCTTTCAGGGTATAGAAATCTTGGATGCTTCTTTGAAATCTTTGTCAGCTTTCACAGATTCCATTGTGAAAAGGATTATTGATACTAAGAAATGATTTTAATGTGTTTTATATATGTATTTTGGTCAAAGTGGTACTATGAATGTCAAATGGAATTAAAATAGTAATGGAAATAATTTTTCACTGGAAATTCAAATGTCACTGCATCTAATTGCATTTGTTACGTGGGCTGCATGGGTCGTAATTCACTCCTGAAATGGACTTATGCCTGGGTCAAATTGAGTCCGATTATACAAGTGTCGACTCGTTTTTGCTAACCTGGAAGTTTCAACGTTCGGTCCCAGCATACGTTTATCGTTCAAAATTGGTGATGGCTAGACTATCATTCTCTCCTGCTTGAGAAAAGTTTGTCCTCAAACTGAAAAAAAATTCTCAGGTGGCTTAGTTGATATTGCTTCTTGGTTTGAACAAATGATAACAAGGACATATCTAACATTATGCGATCTACATTGTCTAGCAAAATAAAAAAGGTTCTGACATTTGTAGCATTTGAACTTGTTTTTTTCTAGACCCACCTTTGATTTATGATTATTTCATGAGAAATGTCTACGATCTTAGATAGAACATGACTATTTTGATGAATAATATCCATTTCTTCAAAATTATCGAGTCGAAAATGCTCAACATCCTCATACATGAATGAAGTGTTCTTAACTGGATCAACAAGTTCTTACTTTCCTCTTTCAATTGATGAACTTGCCACATGATAAAAAGCAAAATTTGAATTTGTTGAATTATCTACCTGAGACGCCCCATTCCCCGGGAGTCCCTCAGTTGGTTAAACATCAAAAGCATAGCTCTTAAACTGTACAATTGTCATATACTATAGCAGCGGAGTTCATTACGTAACATTTAATCCTAACAGGAATGCCAGCTCTTGAATAGGTAGTCTTTATGCCATGCCACGAGCCATCATATCTTCATCATAATCTGCTCAACCTGACATGCATGCTAAAACAAGTCAGCTTTCGCTGGTGAGTTCTAAGTTAATTTTTCATAAAAATCTTTACTCATTCAAAACTTTATATAACATGACATGATTCACATGTATAACGTACATGTCATCATAACATAAATACATTTCATACTGTACATAAGACGTTAGCCTTCACTGCTGACCGAAGTCAACAGTCTCAATCATACTGAACATAAAACATTAGCCTTTCGCTGTCGACCGAAGTCAACAGTCTTTAACATACATATCATCATAATAACAATCATACGGTGCATAAACGTAGCCTGTCCTGTTGACCGAAGTCAACATGCTTGCACAAGACTTCTTAAACTATCAACCCGAAGTTGATAACTTATACATGCATAAGATTTCCTCAACTGGCGACACACAGTCGGCAGGCCTGTTCTTGCACAGGACTTCTTAAACCATCAACCGAAATTGACGGCTCATACCGGTACAAGACTTCTTGACATACATCATTCATTCATAACATGGTTTAAATCATTTAAACCGTCATATCATACACAGTCCTTTGCACCGCAGTGCTCAGGTCTTGCCCAACCGCAGCCGGGACTTTCATAACACATTTCCTGCTCGACCTCGGTCGATGCCTTTCAAAAAAATCATTTCTTCTCAACCACAGTTGAGACTTCAAACCCTCTTTACGTCTCATAAGAGACTCTTAAAATCAATTACATCTCAACCGCAGTTGAGTCTTAAAACATTCTTTATATCCCAGCTGACATTCTTAAAATCATTTACTTCTCAACCGCAGTTGAGACTTAAAACATTATTCATTTCCAGACATTCTTTACATAAAAACATTCTTTATCTGAAAACATACTTTACATAAGAACATTCCTTACCTGATCACCATCAGGTTAAAATCACTTTCATATAATAAATCTGAAAACATACTTTACCACTTGAAACATTCTTTACTTTAACATATTCTCTTATCTGACAGTAGTCAGATAAAACAATCATTTACATAAAATAACATTATAACATGCATATCAGCCCTAAAACATTAAAATAGTAAAAGAGGGCTCATAGAACTCACCTGAGCTATAGCACACTCTGCTAACTTTTCTTCCTTTCCCTTCCTTCTCACTTCACAATGATGTCCTATTAATATGAACATATCATCATGATTATAAGCTTATCATGAAGGTTCTCAATTTACGATTACCGCTCAAAACTTCGGCATATCGTAACTTTCATTCGGAACTTTATTTCAAGATTCCGTTTACACTCATTTTGATCATTCTTATCCTTACAATCTTGTTATACTTAAAGATTGCTTATTCGTTTGGCTTACATAAGCGTATTCTCTTATTTACCTAATTCGTCTTAGGCATTACTAACTTACTGATTAAATCTTTCTAAACGCCCAATGTCAAAGACATTGCTTTGATAGTCATCAAATAGTTAATGTTGTTGATTATCTCATTAGACGGGTTCCTAGACAGATTAATGGCTTAGAAATGATAAATCCTTGTTATTGATTACCCAAATATCATGAAATATCACAAGGTATTATTAGAATAGGTTTAATAACCATGTTTAACATACTGATCTGCCTGTTATCATAAACATCAGATACTTGTTCCAGTGAGTATGTTAATGACTGTGATTAGTTTGAAACACTTAGAATTAACCTTGTATGTTCAAAAATTTATTAAACTAATCACATACTTTGTCACAATCAAATGGTTTAAACCACTATAACCATTGTTATGATTTCATGCAAACCGGGCATTACAACGGCTCAAAACAAGGATTTACCCGTTAACAGTTCAAGTTTGTCATTTATAATCAATCCTAGCCATCATCTAGGCAACAATCAACAACCCTAACTATATCATCACGTTCAGAAACAAGATTTATTCAATAATAATCAATCTAGAAGGTTAAGATGAACCGTTACCTATTCAGGCGGAGTTCTGCGGGTAAAAAGATGATCCAGACTTGCAGAAACGTTCCCTGGTGCGATCCACTTGATCAAAATGCTTTAAAATTGAAGGTTTGATGGATTGGAGGCTGATTTTTCGTGTGTGGTGGCTGGAATCGTCGAATGGAAGGATAAGGATTGCATCTTGTAGACAAAACTGACTTTTTAAGCCATTTTTCCGACTTGGTGACGTCAGGCGCATCGCCTGACTCGGGACGCCGAGTTGGGGCGTACCGCGCGGGTCCATGGCGGCCAGATTTTTGTCTTATCTTCGTTTCGCGATTCCGGGAGCATACGAACTCCGTTTTGCGCACGGTTTTCGCCTACGTTCACGATTTTTCGAGCTCTTTCCAATGGTTATAATCTCAAGACCTAAAGAGTTCAAAATATTTGACCTCTAATCTATTGCTATATTCGATTCAGTGCATCTTGAAATCGGAGCCTCGTTTCACGATTTCGCTTACACTCATTCTCTTCATTTTCAAGTTATGATTCTAACCTGAGAATTTTGAGTTGTCACACATATCATCGTGGATTTCAAGCACGATCAAATGTGCTTATTTCTTTGGTAACGCAATTCTTCGAGCATCAACAGTTACCGAAATCTCGCACGTTTATCATTAAGCTGCTAAATTTTCGGGTGTTACAAATCTACCCTCCTTACAATAGGTTTCGTCCTCGAAACCTGTTACGTCTCAAAACAATGTGGGTAGAGTCGTTTCATCTCGTCTTCAGTCTCCCATGTAGTCTCAGATCCTTTTCGGTGATCCCATTAAACTTTAATTTGTCTGATCATCTTGTTATGCAATTGTTTTTTCTTTCCTGTTAACAATTGCCACAGGTTCTTCTAAGTAGCTTAGCTTTTCATTAACTTTAGTGTCCTTTAAAGGAACAAGTTCCTGCTCGTCTTCCAGACACTTCCTAACCCTTCTACAACATAACATAATTCTTACACGTAACATACATGTCTTCACATGACATAACTCAAACACATAATATACCTTTCCTCTTACATACTTACCCAGTAACAAGTACTGGAGCAACCATACTTACCCCGTAACCAGTACGGGAGCAACCATACCCAGTTATAGTCGTGGTTGACTCTGTGTTTATAGCCCGATCGGCTCCATATCCTGATATTATCAGGTCATCATTCATACTTACCCTATAACACTTGTAGGGACATCATTCATTCATCATACATGATACACTAGCATCGTATCCACCATTCGTCATAATCATCATACATTTCATGCTTGCATCATAACGGCATTTATCATAGTCACCATGACATCCTAAACCTGTTATGCTAGCACTACTTCATCCTATCAATTTCCTAGTAACATAAGATTACTCATAACATGCTTTGCTAGTATCATACCATGTCATGCTAGCAACATATCATCATAACATCCAAGCATCATACCATATTATCATACAATTCATCGTCATAACTTACTAACATGCATTCATCATACTTAGCCGACTTTCATGCATAAATCGTGCTAAAGCTAAACGTACATACATAGTCATGGTATATCATCATTCATCATTCGTTCATCAGCATCATAAGCACAGAACAACATAAACATCACCATAAACATGCTTTAATCACACGTTGAAGATCACATGGTAACAAATCACCTTCCCCTTTATGTCATACTTTAGCTATGACAGGTAGCTTATTATGACACTTAATCCTTACGTCCTTATCTTTTTCTAACTGTATGCTACCACATGTCATATTCTTTAGCTATAGCATGTGTTATTCTTTACTTTGTTGACTGTGCTAACATTTTCACATTTAACCTCTACCAACACTTATCTCTCTTGGCATTAAACCCTTTACAAAGCACTTGTTGGGATTTGGTCATAATTAACTTTTCTTAACATAACTTACATACATACCTTAACACATAAGGTTGTCAATGCATAAAGCCAACCAAATTTTTCATTGCATAAAAACAAACCAAAACCAAGTCTTGGTATTGTTACAAGATTTCATTAATCGCCTTATAATGAGGATTTCTTGTTTCTCTCAATAAGAAGGCTTCATCATTTACCTCATCATTTGCCTTATTAAGAGGACTTCATCATTTTCCCTTGTTAAGAAGAACACTTTATCGTTTGCCTCAACAAGGAAACTGCATCATTTGATCCACTTTATGCACGACAATCTTATCATAAAACCTTCCTTTGATAACATACATATGCACACTATCACATAACAATACCATGAATTTTCTTACACATGTGACAGTGGCGATTATCCTTTATCTTTAAGCTGGTACTAATACAAAGCTACTTAAGTAGTTTCTTGCAACAGATGCAAGACTCTCTTAATACCTGTAACCGTATTAAACCCACATTCTACAATCTATACTTTAAGCTCTATACATATTCTATGCATGTTCAACATCTGTCATCTTGTGAAGACAAGATAGTTCATTAGACGATAACCATGTTGCAACACTTATGTATCCTCCTCTAGCATAAATAGCTTTCCGTTAGAGTTATTAAAATCATCTCTAACATCTTTAGCATACCACTTCTTGGTTTAATCGGTCTTTACATCACTTCTTGTCAAAAGCAATTCGTATTATTTCAACCTCTCATAACCTTCGAACTTTCTTGATGGTTTAACATTTCTTTCCATTCACATTTGACATAAGACTAACTCTATACTTTTCATTCACTTATACCTAATGCCAGGCATGCATTCATTTATCATCATTTATCTTTGCTTATCAATCCCTAATCACACCTTTATCACCTATGTTCGTGTAGTCAGCTTTAATATCTCACTTCCACGTTTAGTAAACATAGGTACAATTCTTAATTCCTAATGTCGACATGTATTCCTCAACCTAGTGAGACCTTGTCAGGATTTAGGATACTAACAAAGCATTATCATTCATGACATAGAGAATAATCTCATCAAATCTCTAGATCAAACTTGAACTTACATTACCTCAATCGGATGTACTCATCCTTACTTTATAATATTATTCATTCACAAGTGATGAATAATTCATCTATAATAAAGTTCCTTGTTCGTTCGTAAGCCATTTCCCTCATTCGTAAATTAGTTCCATCATTCACAAATCCATTTAATCCTTTACACATAAACTCAATCACCCGTACTAATTCTCTTCATCCATAACTGATTTCTGTCATCCATCTTGATATACATACCCTCCTATCATCATCATGTTATCTTTGCCCGAATGATTACACACTACGTTGCGTCCACCATTGTTGTCCTCATCACTTCCCATGTGTACGTTACTTCATGAGTCGTTATCATCTTCAAACTACATTTCTACCCTTGATCGAACTCTGTTTCCATGTTCTAATGGTTTCCTTCCTGATCGACCTTTGAATTATCACATTTACAATTCCTTAGAGTATGTCATTCAACATTTACTTCTCCATAGCTTCAATGATGAAGTCAACATGACCATAATGCAATTTAGGATATATAAGGTATTCATATGATAGACAATAATACAAACTCAATTGTATCGTAAATCATTAATAACAGTGTCCGGAATGTCATTAATCATTTACTTTTCCAACCTTGTTTCTATTATTCTCATTCATACTTTATACCCATTAATCCATGTGTATTTGTCAAACCAATAAAGTAAGACCTTAACCAGTATCCATCTGACCAAACAAACATTCCCAATTGTCTCTATAGCTCTTTCAACCTTTCTAATCGTATTTTGTTCTTTACCTTTATTGGTATCGAATAGTTATAATTCGTTCAGTCATTGAATCTTTCCTTTTGTGTCCAAGTCATATGACAGATGAAACCCGAGCATTAGTCATATAGATAAATCTGTAACCGCAGTAGCTAATTGCGGTCACTATTTATCTGTACTCGTGTGTCTAGGGTTTCTTCCAACACATGCCTAGTTCATTTCCTAATAAATATTATTATTACCAATAGTCTAAACATTCCAACATATTCATACATCTTAACACATATAGGCACATATACATGTATTTTACTTTAACTACTTCACATTAACTTTCAGACATATACATATTAAATCTATTTACACTATTTCATAACATATACTCTTTACTTTAGCATGACGCTCGTGGCATTGAACAACCTTTGACTGGCTTCCTTAACCTTGGTCCCATTCTCAGTTTAAGTTCAGGCATCAGGTTATGCCCGAATCTCTCAAACTATGGCTCTGATACCAACTTGAGACGCCCCATTCCCCGGGAGTCCCTCAGTTGGTTAAACATCAAAAGCATAGCTCTTAAACTGTACAATTGTCATATACTATAGCAGCGGAGTTCATTACGTAACATTTAATCCTAACAGGAATGCCAGCTCTTGAATAGGTAGTCTTTATGCCATGCCACGAGCCATCATATCTTCATCATAATCTGCTCAACCTGACATGCATGCTAAAACAAGTCAGCTTTCGCTGGTGAGTTCTAAGTTAATTTTTCATAAAAATCTTTACTCATTCAAAACTTTATATAACATGACATGATTCACATGTATAACGTACATGTCATCATAACATAAATACATTTCATACTGTACATAAGACGTTAGCCTTCACTGCTGACCGAAGTCAACAGTCTCAATCATACTGAACATAAAACATTAGCCTTTCGCTGTCGACCGAAGTCAACAGTCTTTAACATACATATCATCATAATAACAATCATACGGTGCATAAACGTAGCCTGTCCTGTTGACCGAAGTCAACATGCTTGCACAAGACTTCTTAAACTATCAACCCGAAGTTGATAACTTATACATGCATAAGATTTCCTCAACTGGCGACACACAGTCGGCAGGCCTGTTCTTGCACAGGACTTCTTAAACCATCAACCGAAATTGACGGCTCATACCGGTACAAGACTTCTTGACATACATCATTCATTCATAACATGGTTTAAATCATTTAAACCGTCATATCATACACAGTCCTTTGCACCGCAGTGCTCAGGTCTTGCCCAACCGCAGCCGGGACTTTCATAACACATTTCCTGCTCGACCTCGGTCGATGTCTTTCAAAAAAATCATTTTCTTCTCAACCACAGTTGAGACTTCAAACCCTCTTTACGTCTCATAAGAGACTCTTAAAATCAATTACATCTCAACCGCAGTTGAGTCTTAAAACATTCTTTATATCCCAGCTGACATTCTTAAAATCATTTACTTCTCAACCGCAGTTGAGACTTAAAACATTATTCATTTCCAGACATTCTTTACATAAAAACATTCTTTATCTGAAAACATACTTTACATAAGAACATTCCTTACCTGATCACCATCAGGTTAAAATCACTTTCATATAATAAATCTGAAAACATACTTTACCACTTGAAACATTCTTTACTTTAACATATTCTCTTATCTGACAGTAGTCAGATAAAACAATCATTTACATAAAATAACATTATAACATGCATATCAGCCCTAAAACATTAAAATAGTAAAAGAGGGCTCATAGAACTCACCTGAGCTATAGCACACTCTGCTAACTTTTCTTCCTTTCCCTTCCTTCTCACTTCACAATGATGTCCTATTAATATGAACATATCATCATGATTATAAGCTTATCATGAAGGTTCTCAATTTACGATTACCGCTCAAAACTTCGGCATATCGTAACTTTCATTCGGAACGTTATTTCAAGATTCCGTTTACACTCATTTTGATCATTCTTATCCTTACAATCTTGTTATACTTAAAGATTGCTTATTCGTTTGGCTTACATAAGCGTATTCTCTTATTTACCTAATTCGTCTTAGGCGTTACTAACTTACTGATTAAATCTTTCTAAACGCCCAATGTCAAAGACATTGCTTTGATAGTCATCAAATAGTTAATGTTGTTGATTATCTCATTAGACAGGTTCCTAGACAGATTAATGGCTTAGAAATGATAAATCCTTGTTATTGATTACCCAAATATCATGAAATATCACAAGGTATTATTAGAATAGGTTTAATAACCATGTTTAACATACTGATCTGCCTGTTATCATAAACATCAGATACTTGTTCCAGTGAGTATGTTAATGACTGTGATTAGTTTGAAACACTTAGAATTAACCTTGTATGTTCAAAAATTTATTAAACTAATCACATACTTTGTCACAATCAAATGGTTTAAACCACTATAACCATTGTTATGATTTCATGCAAACCGGGCATTACAACGGCTCAAAACAAGGATTTACCCGTTAACAGTTCAAGTTTGTCATTTATAATCAATCCTAGCCATCATCTAGGCAACAATCAACAACCCTAACTATATCATCACGTTCAGAAACAAGATTTATTCAATAATAATCAATCTAGAAGGTTAAGATGAACCGTTACCTATTCAGGCGGAGTTCTGCGGGTAAAAAGATGATCCAGACTTGCAGAAACGTTCCCTGGTGCGATCCACTTGATCAAAATGCTTTAAAATTGAAGGTTTGATGGATTGGAGGCTGATTTTTCGTGTGTGGTGGCTGGAATCGTCGAATGGAAGGATAAGGATTGCATCTTGTAGACAAAACTGACTTTTTAAGCCATTTTTCCGACTTGGTGACGTCAGGCGCATCGCCTGACTCGGGACGCCGAGTTGGGGCGTACCGCGCGGGTCCATGGCGGCCAGATTTTTGTCTTATCTTCGTTTCGCGATTCCGGGAGCATACGAACTCCGTTTTGCGCACGGTTTTCGCCTACGTTCACGATTTTTCGAGCTCTTTCCAATGGTTATAATCTCAAGACCTAAAGAGTTCAAAATATTTGACCTCTAATCTATTGCTATATTCGATTCAGTGCATCTTGAAATCGGAGCCTCGTTTCACGATTTCGCTTACACTCATTCTCTTCATTTTCAAGTTATGATTCTAACCTGAGAATTTTGAGTTGTCACACATATCATCGTGGATTTCAAGCACGATCAAATGTGCTTATTTCTTTGGTAACGCAATTCTTCGAGCATCAACAGTTACCGAAATCTCGCACGTTTATCATTAAGCTGCTAAATTTTCGGGTGTTACACTACCGTATAACAAAGGCGTAGGATTGATTATCCACTCATCATAAAAAGTTAAACTAATTAGATTTTTGCCCCACTAGTGTTTAATGAAACATCTTCCAAGGCCATGCCATTATTAGTATATAAAAACATAATTGCATATTGAATAACAGTATTGATAATGCATTCGTTTTAATACCAAAATCAGCTTTTGAAGAAACCAGGGGCGGACCTAGCTTTTTTTATGGGGGTTGACCGACCCGTGAACTTTTATTTTAAAGTGTTCTATATACGATCTGATCTTAACAACCTCTAAGAAATTTGACACCGACCTCCATGAAATTTTGATAACACTGCTGAAGCCCAATTTAAAACCATTTGGAAAGCAAAACTAATAAAACTAATAATCAAATAACCCAATATGCACTTAAAAAGATTGAATCATTGACCTAAATAGGAGCAACAATTCCAATGGTTTTTTAATTTACTTTAGCTTTTTAATTTTTTTGATAACCTGACCCGTCGACCCAATTCGAATCACTTCAAAAAATGAAATATTTAACGACATACAATCGCTCCAATAAATTTCCGAACCCATTAAAAAAATTTCCGGGTCCGTCACTGGCAGAAACTAAATGAATATTGCAAATGTTAAAGGTTAGATGTGAGTTTTATATGAAACGGGTCTAATAGCATTATTTTTGACTATAACTATTTACTAAGTTTTGGTAATCTAATTGATCTTAGACCAAAATAAAAATAATTATCAAAGTCGAGTTGACAGAAATTTAATCCAAAAACCAAAATATCATAACATCACTAAATCTGACATTGAATAGCGTATCGGATATATTTTCTGTCTACTTGATGAATTATAAAAAATAAGTCAATGTTAAGACGTTGATGCTCGAATATAAAAGCTATAATTTATTAGGAAATTTGAGAAAAAAATTAATCAATGTGTGCATTTTTGCCCCTTTTTGCCAATTATTGGCATGTGTTTGATATAAGTTTTGTAGTACATTCAAGCCGATGGACTTTTTAAAAACAACATTTTTATTCCATTAGGATAGAGGGAAAACTTGTTTTCCCTTATTCTCTTTGAAATATACTGATTAGTAAGATTTTATTGTATATGTTTGTTTGTGTATCTTTTTTATTTAAATTCCTTTAACATCAACCGCCTGATCAAGACCGACAACCAAGTAACCAACCGTATTATTATTAGTAGTATACTATATCTTTCATTCAATGTTGTTGGTGAAGCTTTTAAATTAGAACGACATATGCATGATTTCGTTTCACTTTGATCTGGTCCACTCATTTAAAGTCTCATATCTTGTCCACATGTATAATGTATTCAGTTTGATTGTGACTTGTAACCTATCGATCCACATCTATAACAATTAAAACAAGTTCTGGTTTAATTTCTAAATTCACTTTCACAGATTGATAACAATTTTTCCCAGCTGTGTGACAAGATCAAATTTACATATAAAAATATCCTGAAATTCATACATTTTAAAATCCATAAACTAATTCTTATGAAATCTAAACACATCTAATATCATGTGATAGAACCGGTTTCGAGATCAATAGTCTCCGATTGAAAACGATAAAACAAATGGACGATTAACTTCAATTGAAAGTAAAACTTGCTGCAAATTTTTCTTCTCATATCCCATGAATGCAAGATACAATTGAATATAAATAACAAACACTAGAACTCCTAATTTTCATGCAAAATGTGAATGTGGATGACAAAGTGTGTTATCACTTTCTAATAATAATTCTAACTTCAAGCAAGACTCAAAAACATCTAAATAAACGTGCGGCTTCAAGTGGCTTCATGGGTCTTAACGTGGATTTGTATCAATACCCGCCCCATCAAAATGGGTCATGTCCTCACGACTTGTAGTCGGTGTATTTAAATCAGCCCATGGTGGTTCTAATGGCGGATCAAAAGCAAGAAATTGAGATGTTTTACAACGATGTCCCAGATGAAATTTTTCATCACAATAGAAGCAGATGCCGACAGCTTTCTTGGCTTGCAAACGGACCTATTGAACTTATTTTGACGGCATTATAACTATCTCACCGAACCTTACCATGTTAGCTTTTTGATTTTAGCTTTAACATCTAGCTTTTATAGTTTTGGTTTCTAGGGTTTGATTTTAACTTTTAGGTTTTAACTTTATATTAAAGGTTTATTTTGAAGCTTTGGTTTTAGTATTTGAGGTTTATTGTTTATGGTTTAATAAACCAGTTCTACTGATGCAAAAATGAGCTCAATTGAAGTTTGTTTTGGTCACGTTTTTAAAAATTATTTTTAATCTTCTTAACCAAAATTGACTTTTTAGAGGAATATTCCTCTGTGTGTGTGTATGAATTTCTGTACTTATAAATTATAATTATAAAGGCTGGATCCACTATGAATAACATTTTGCCTAAAAAGAGTAAGAATCAGTAAGAAGTTTGACATGTGTCATGTTAAAAACATAAAAACAAAAATCCAGTAGAAAAACCAAAATCCAATACAAAAATAAAATATGGTAAAGAAAACTAAAATCCAGTAAAAAAACTCAAAAATCCAGTAAAAAAATAAAAATTCAGTACAAAAAACAAAATAAAGTACAAAAAACAAAATCTAATACAAAAAAAAAACAAAGAAATCAATAAAAAAATATAGTATAAAGAAATCCAGAACAAAAAAAAAATTCAATACAAGAAAAAATAAAAATTTTATACAAAAAATAAGATAATATGTCTAAGTTATCACTCTTATTTTTTTCGTAAGACACATGTTAAACTTTTATTTGTTTCTTACTATTTTTAGGCAAAAATATTGTATTATTTTATCATTACTTTATAATTATAATATCCTATGTTTTTAACTCAATTTTGTTATTAACGTCATATATAAAAGTAGTTTGATTTTGTTTCTCAAATTAATGCTACAAATTTAATAAAGTAGAGAGGGGAGAAATTTAATATACATAATGGCATTCTTTTCTTATTTTTAGGTTTTTTTTTTTTTTTTAGTTATAACAGAAGAAGAAACTTAGCAACCCAACTTAATGGCTGGATTGGTCGAACCCGTAACTTTTATTCTAGATGATAAGGCTATGTGTTATCATCAAGCCCCCATCACTCCACGTAGGTGTCACGTAGGCGCCACATAATCAACCAACACCATCACCCCCTCATCACTCCACATCGTCTTTTCCTATGTTATCCATCACGCCCCCATCACTCCACGTCATCACCACCTTTATTCAATATTCTATTATTTGATTTTTATTATTTTTAATTGAAAATAAAATTCAAAAAAGAGATAATATAATTAAAAAAATATAAAATTACAAAATAAAACTAAAAAAAATTACATAATAAAAAAATTATATAATAAAAAAATACTATAAAAAAAATTAATCCATATTATATTTTTTCATTATCCGCTCCTTCGTCTTCTCGGCCATCAAAGGCGGGTGAGTTTTGGTTGAAAAAAGGTTGTTGTGGGTACCAATTTGAGAAGGTTAAAAACGGGTTTGGGTTGTTTGGATTGTTTGGATCGAGTTGAGGTCGGTAACAATTCATAAACGGGTTAAAGTATGGGTTGTTTGGATCCATGATAGTGTAGAAAGTTTTGAAGATTAGAAGATTTTTTGAGAGAGTTTAAATAATTTTTGAGAATTTTGGAAGAAATTTATGTGGGTTGAATGAGTTTATATAGGGTTTAATTTAATTTTTTTTTTGTTTCAAACGGTCACATAGCCATTAGGTTTTTTTTTTCCCCCTCAAACGCTCGTCACCCCGTGACCCAGCTCACGTCTCCATCCTTCACGCCCCACTCACGCTCGGGTGTAGTGGGGGGAGGGCGTGACCGGCCCCTCTCACGCCCCAGTCACCTCCCATAACACATACCCAAATTGGGGCCTGTTAGGGAGACGCCAGGGTGGATCACTGGACACCAGTCAATACGGCCCGTATTGGGCTTTACGGGTCGTATTGAAAAGAATAGTCTGACAAAAGCTGACACGTCAAATCATAGGGTTGACGCAGGTCTGACACACCCCATACGGCCCGTATGTCACAATACGACCCGTAAAGCCTCAAATAAGAAAAATAAAAAAGTAAGAAAGAGAGAGATTTAATGTGTAGATACCAAATATAGGGGTAAAGTTAGTAAAAAAACGAAATGACAGCTGCTTTACAGTACAAAAGAACCATGGATACAATCCAGTACAAAAACGAAATGACAGCTGCTGTGATTACCTAAAAAGAAAGTAGATTCCTTTCTTTTATTTATGATTTACCCAATAGAAAAAAGTAAATAAAATAAATAAGTTTATAACTATACGGGCCGTATTGGGCCATACGGCCCGTATGTACTTTCAACCACCAAATATTTTTCTGACAAAGTCTGACAAAATCTGACACCCATACGACTCGTAAAGGGTCATACGACCCGTATAGGCCTAGGTGGTGTCAAGTAATCCATAGGGGATGTCTAAATAACCTACCCCAAATTATATTCCAGCATAGCTGGAAATACGCCAAAGTCGTACAACTGGCAGTCAATCTGTCAACAATATAACTTGCTGAAAAGTTGAAACTAATCTATTCTGGATTCTTAAATTCAAATTTATTATTTACATCCCTCGTCTTTAAAAGTGCCCCAAATAGGCCCCGGATAATTATAGCAAAACTACAATTCACGTATAATATATTTTATTATTATACTTTATTTTTAATGAATAAAAAAATATAAATCCTATTTAATTTAACACAAAATTTCCGTTTTTAACCAACCTGAAAGAAAATTCTATATCTATGAAACACGAGCCATAAAGTATGCCAATTAGTGTTATATACTAGTTTACAACACACAAACATACAACAATTTATACTAGTTTATAGTAGGAATATTAACAAACGTTTTTTAAATCTACAATTCAACATGTTGGTATTCATCAAGAGTTTAATATCCCTATTCAACTTTAAACATTTTCACTATTAGTGTAACGATTACCCTTTTAACTTCTCCCTAATTAAAGGGGCGGCCCTTAAAATTGGCGTGTTCAGGACGAGCCCGAAAAAAAAGGTCCTCTAGCGAAATCAAATATTAAAGTGGAGGTGTTCAAAAAACCAAAAAACTGTTAAATACCGAAAACCGAAACGTATTCGTGACTGAAAAAATCAAACCAAATTCTGAATTCGGTTTTCGTTTTGGTTTTAGCTGTATCCAATTTCCGAATTCGGTTTTCGGTTCGGTATCTAACCATATCCGAATTTCGGTTTTTAATCCCAATTTTTTTATAAATTTGGTTTGTTTGGTTAACCGATTAAACTGAATTCAAATTTAAATTTATTATCTTATTAATAATATATAAGATTGAATTCGGTTTACTCGGTTCGGTTTATTCTTATCGATTTAATCGGTTTTTAATCGGTTTATTCGGTTTTTAATTGGTTTATTCGATTGAATTCGGTTTATTTGACTTTAAAACGGTTTAATAATATAGAGAGCAATCACACATTCAATTTTATTTGATTTTATCACTGATTTACATCTCCATTATGCAAACCTTTTGGTAATACAATAAGTTCTATATATACGCTCTTTGGATCTCTTCATCTATATATTGTTATCTTGAAAGCACCACTTGTCTTTGTTTTGTTATATTTTTTTTAATTACCAAATTTTGGATAACTGATGGATCACCGGAGTATCATCGTGCCACCCAATCATATCCACCACCAAGTCACCAGTTTTGGAGAAACTCAATACTTTTAATAAAATCTCTTGTGGGATTTGAACCCATGACCATTTGGTTCCTGAGTCTTATCCCATCACCAAAAATGTTCAAATCACTTATTTTTCTCTTTAAGAAATCTTTAATCATAAGAAACAAAGATCTTGATTTGATAAATGGCTTAAGCAAAGGAATGAAACAACTGATATGTCATTTGCAGATGTTCATGATGTTTTAAGATGTGCTTGATGTTATTCTACGTAACTCATGATTCTCTAGTGTTTTTTATCCTCTAGAAAGAAATGTTCAACCTCATAAATCCATCCATCTACATCATGTTCATTAAACTTTAGAAATTAGAGTTTGCACCATTGTTACGTCCAAATCTCATGTCTTTCATTGTTCAAGACTGTTTTCAATGAGACGAACTAGAATAATCTTCTTATTCTATCAATAGAGTAATAATACCCGTTACAAGCTAACCAACTTTAATTAGTTGGTTTACGATACTTATATTTGCATTTTTGCCCATTATCTTGTTGCTTTAAAAACGCCTTTAATATCTAAATTAAGTCTGATAAAATGAGTGGGTTGGGTCGGAACGAGTAGAGGGTCAGAATAGGTTCGGGTGAGTGCGGGGTAAAGACGTGTCTTAAGCAAAATAAATTTGGGTCTAAATAAGTCGTTTTTTTCAAAACATCAATTTAATTTAAGTTAAAATGAGTTGTAACCAAACAAATATTTATTTGAACAATTATTAATGATTTTCTCATCAAATATATTGTTGATCATTCTTACACTTTTGAATCTATTTTATTTTAGGTTATCTATCTCTACCCACATTATGTTAAGGTGTTACCCATCTTAACATGTTTTATGTTGTACTGCTACCAATTTCAACCTAAAATACTTTAATTGTTCACCATAATCAACCTATGTATGTTGTTTTGGATCACGATTAACATGTCTAATCTAGGTGCTATGTGAAAACACTTCCTATATACACTACTAACCAATACATTTACATATATATGTCAATATACATGAATATGTATGAAAAAAATAAACCAATCGTCCAAAACTAATAAAAGAGTATATTTAGATGATACTTGATAATATTTTGTCACACCAACTTTCTCTTTTTTCCTCTTATTATTTGACATCAACCTAATTTTTATACGGATCTTTTTATACCCAACCAGACACCCCATTTGTTTCTTAGTTTACGCTTTCAATAAATCAAAATCAAATCTTAATTCTTGATTCTTGTGTTCTTCACTTGCATAATTTTTCTTTCTAAAAGATTCCCTTATCAACGATTGTATTTACATTTAAGAATTTCATGTTTTCTTACTAAACATGAGTTTCTAGACCAGTATAATGATATATATAAAACGACATGTAGGTTTTGTTTTGTGATAATTTTAATTATTTGGTTCATGTGTGACACTATTATATTGATATATTTTATTGCTACTCATAAAATTTTAAATCAAGTAAGAAAAAGTATTATTAAGAAGAATAATTCTTTTTAATGTAGTGTACAAAAATGCATCGAGAGTGAAAAGCTACAATGTACTGTTGCAATTTTCATAAAAGGTGTGAAAGTTGGTTATAATCGTTTATAACTGTATCGGTGACTTAGTTATTATCAAATAAAACGTTACTATCGAAGTACAATATTTCGATTATTGAAGAAAAAGTTGACATTAAAGTATAAGTTTGCGACCAAAGTACAAGTATGAGACTAAAGAGCAACCTTTATACCAATAAAACAAACTTCATAGCATACTATTAACTTCAATATTACTAACGAACTAAAATAATCATAATAACACTAAAACCAGTGATATCAAACCTTTATATGTCATTTGAGTTAGATATAACCATGTTTCATTCCGTACCTCGTACATTTTAACTACTAATAAAAGATGGACTAGAAAACCTTTAACTCTTTAAGATCAAAACTAGATGGACTGAAATTGTAACTTATCAAAAACGAAGGTGGTCAAGTGTAGTTAATGTCATCTTAAAGGGCATAAAATGTAAACACAAAAGCACTATAAATGTCAAAAGCGCGTACCTCACGTGTAGGCATTTCTATGGTGTAGAACCAAAGACTCAACTTAGGAATTAGGATAGAAGGTAATTTCGTAATTAAGTCAACTCAAATAGTTCTAACAGAACAATCAAAGGCTATAAATATTTAAAATATAAATTATTTTTACACAAACATTTATAAACAAGTGTTTAGTTTCTAAACGTGATTAAATCAAGTTGACATAAAATTATAAAACATAAAAATATCATGAATGATAACTCTATCTATACATAATTTTACTACGACACAATTAATAATTTATCACGTATACATCGTATTTTTGTTCTTTTTAATAGTATTCCATTATATTATATGAGACTTTTAACATTTATATCAAGTTTTTAAATGTGATTAAATCAAGTTGAAATAAAATTATAAAACATAAAAATATCATGAATGATAACTCTATCTATACGTAATTTTATTACGAAACAATTAATAATTTATCACGTATACATTTTATTCTTCTTCCTTTTAATAGTATTCCATTATGTTATATGAGACTTTTAATAATATTTTGACAAAAAGAAAAATCAAAATTTCAAACGGCACCCTTCGCCGGACTTCAAAAGCAACTATCCCGCCGGCAAATTTTCACCCACACACACTCTCTCTAGAAAACCGACAGCAGTTTCTTTATCACCATCATTTCGATCTTCTTAAGGTTCAAACTGTCACTTTTTTGAAGTTTTGATCTGAAAATACTTGCACCCAGAAACAGAGTGATTGAGATGGAGTCGCCGGGACCGGAGAATACGGTGAACACGGTGGCCGTCCGGTCTTCGGTGATAGATTCGATCAAAAGATTGTCGTTATCGGGAATAAGAATCCCGAAAGAGGAGTTGCGGCAGAAGATCACCATGCCGGAGTACTTACGCTTTGCTATACGCGATTCCATTGCTTCAAAAGAGATCGTCTCCGCCGCCAGTCACGGTGGTATGACGTCGATCGTCGGCGGCGAATGTCCGTTGGTTGTGTTTATAAACTCTAAAAGCGGTGGTCGTCATGGTCCGGCGCTTAAAGCCAGATTGCAGGATTTAATGGGCCAAGAACAGGTTTTTTTTTAATCTGTGAAAAAGTTTTTGATTTTTGCATCATTTTTGTTTGTTTGTCCGACGAATAGTTGCAGAAATTACCAAATTCTTTCATTTTTTTATAAAAATCAGAAATCTTTGAGATGCATTAGAAATCCATAACTCATCAATTTTTCAGTGACTTCAATAACCGTTTGTGTTCTTCATTTTCTGCATAAACTGGTTTTTTAAATTGTCAATTTTTCTGGGGTTTTTGACATCGATCTGTAGTGATAAAGTAAATTTGATCTGGGGATTGTGATTTGGGGATCTTGATTTAAATGTATTTGCAGAAGATATATAAATATTCAAGATTGAGAATATTGTCAAAGTTTACTAGAGCATTGTTTGCAACTATAGATATATTAAAATATTTTTCAACGTATAATAATTCATATATTTTTCCTACATTTTCTGCCATTTTTCTTAATTTTAATTATTTTCTTGTGCCAGGTTTTTGACCTTCAAAATGTGAGGCCCAATGAGTTTGTTGAATATGGGTTGGGTTGCTTGGAGAAGTTTGCTGGGAATGGAGATAATTGTGCCAAAGAAACCCGAGAAAGATTGAGGATTGTGGTATGTCTGTTCTCTGTCTTTATGAGTTGTGGTATTGCTTGATTCGCCTTGATCATGCTTGAAAATGTTAACCCGTCATCATCATCGTACTCAGTATATCCCACCATTAGCAAAGCTAAGATAGGGTCTGAGGAAGGTAAGATGTAGATAGCCTTTCCTCTACCCCGTAGAAATAGAGAGGCTGCTTCCAATGAGACCCCCGGCTCATGATGCTTGATTAACCAACTAACCCAACGCTTTTAATGTTAAAATGTTAACCCGTATGGTCTTTTAATACATGTTTAAAAAGTGATTATGTGATAGGATCCTTTGCCTTTTCAAGTTGTTAAAAGTTGATGATCATATGTTTGACTGTTTTAACTTAATGTGTTAGATGTTTAAACAATTTTGTTCATAAAAGCCTACTTCTTGTGAAATGGGATTAAAAGTCTTTCAAATTATGTTCTAACAAAAAATGGTTATAAATGTACTTTACTATACCATAACCGAAGGTTGTGGGTTCCAGTATTAGGAGTGACGGTTGAATTAGAGATGTTGCCCATTGTATCCTAGATATTCTAGTTGTTGCTGTAAAAAAGAAGGAATAGTGAGATGTGAATGTTGGTCCTAGAAACATTCATGGTTTAAAAAAAACGGTCTAAGGCGGCACCTCGAGGCGAAACGGAGGAAAACGTTTTTGAGGTGACGCCTCACAAGATCTAAAGAAATGCATGCCTCACTGGGCCAAGGCGGTCTATATGGGCTGATGCTTTTTCTAAACATTCCAAGTCTTTTTGTGTTTTATAGACTTTGTCCTTTTTATGTTTATTGAATGATGTTGATCTTAGTTATAAAAGCTCTTTAATTGATGTTTAGTATTTTTTTTGATATATATATTATAAAAATATTTATTTATTTGCTACCGCCTTGGACTTACGCCTCATTTCACCTTGAGGCGTACGCCTCGTGAGGCAGAGTGAAAACGCCTCGAGGCACGATTCCGTTCTTTGAAACCTTGGAAACATTATAAATTGATCATTGTAACTCAAGTCATAATATTCATATGATCATCGAAACAAAAATCCTAGTTTGCTGAATTCTCCTTGACTAAAATAAACCACAAAATCTTCAATATTTTTAGCAATTACTAAATATATGCCAAAAGAATTTAAATTTTCTCCAAAATGAAATGTAGCCTTTATTTACTCTCAAAGATTTAAAATTAAATTAAATGTATCTCATTTTGTAGATTCTTAAGTTAAAATGTTAGTAAGAATATATAATGCTAAAAATTGGTTTTTTTATTCATTTACAAGGTTGCAGGAGGTGATGGAACTGTTGGTTGGGTTCTTGGATGCCTTGGAGAGCTTCACAAACGGGGTCGAAACCCCGTTCCACCAACAGCAATTATTCCTCTTGGTACAGGGAATGATTTGTCCAGAAGTTTTGGATGGGTAGTTTTGTCATTTCCCTGATAATTTCTATTTTTTTTTTATTTTATCATGAACCAAAGGTGTAATTGAACTTATTTCCAGGGTGGTTCATTTCCTTTTAGCTGGAGAGCTGCCATAAAAAAGACTCTTGATAAAACAACTCATGCTCCAGCTGGCCGTCTCGATAGGTGATTAATGTTTTTATAAATATAAATTTCAAAAAAATTTTAGTTGTGAAAGAATTGTTTTGATTCATGTTTTTTCTTACGGCTCTAACTGGTCATTTACTTAGAAAATGCGAAACAAGAAACTGGCCAATTTGGGTCCAATAGGTTTGAGAAGTTTCCCAAAGTGTCCTTTAATGTATACAACCTCCTAAATCCTACATATAAAAAGATTAGATTTTTTTATTATAAATATTTGATATGATAATGTCATGTTGTAACATATATGGTTGTTATGTGAAGTTGGAATCTTTTAATATCAATGCCATCTGGTGTAAATTTGGAGGCACCTTATTCTTTGAAGCAATCAGAGGAAGTTATTCTTGATCAGGTTTGTGATAAAAGATTTTCTTGATTGGTTTTTAATATTTTTGTGTTCACTTATGGTTACTTTTGCTTATTTTTTTTCAGGATCTAAAAATTCAAGGGAAGTTACCAGAGAAAGTTTCATGCTATCAAGGAGTGTTCTATAATTATTTCAGCATAGGTATCCTGTTTTCTTTTATTCCTTTTTGGGGATTAATATATAAATATATTTTCAAATTTATTTATTTATTTATTATTTTTAGTTTATTATTCAAGTAACTTTGTTGATACAGGAATGGATGCTCAAGTGGCTTATGGTTTCCATCACTTAAGGAATGAGAAGCCTTACCTTGCTCAAGGTCCTATTTCAAACAAGGTTTGAACATTAGTTGACTAGCTTTTCAAGAAACATCATACATCATGCTGATGTCATCTTGTTATGAACATTTCTTTAGAGATGGCAAATTGGGCCATGTCGGATAACGGGTTTGGGTCAAAATTAGTATCTTGAAGAGATCCATACGGGTAAGGCTAGTTCCTCCCCCCCAAAATTTTCCTAGAATTTGATAATTTTAATTAAAAAGATATATTATCAGGATATTAATCTTATTTTATCAAGTTAAATAGGTAATTAGAAAAGTTGTGTATATTTTAGTCACTTGGTGTAATTTTTGACCCATTTGATCTGTTTCAGATTTTAATTATGTGTTTAAAGTTACCTATCTGGAATCTCATAGATAAAATGCAAATCAAATCGACCCATTTATTTGTAATTTTTTGTTAATTTTTCTGTTGTCATAGATGATATACTCTGGATATAGTTGCAAACAAGGGTGGTTTTTTACACCTTGTATGGCTGACCCTGGGTTGAGGTAAGAAATTGTCACATTAAAGTACTTTTTTGACTCAAAGAAGTGTTATGTACTTGTGTTTAAGTTTTTAATATCTTTATGTGTTGCGTATAAGATATATCATTCCGTTGCAAGTAACTTGTTACGGTTTTTTTTTTTTTTCTGTAAAAATATATAAACAATATCCAATGAATAAAACTCTTGTAACAAGCTCACAACCATGAATTAATAAAGTCCTTAAAAAAGAAAACTTTAATATAATCTTAAGTTAAATTCACTATAATCATCTAAGGTTCTTACAAACCTAACATACAACATAACACAAGGATTATTATAAGCAACATGAAAACTTAAGATGAAACAAAGAATAACACAAGCAACAATCCCATATGTTTAGATGCAAAAATTAGAACACATTGTTAATTACTTTGGGAGATTGTGATAGGGAGAATCTTACTTAATATGCAAGAATCTAAAATAGTTGCTTGACTATTAGTGAGACTTTACTGGATATGATTGTTGTTGTTTTACCAGGGGACTAAAAAATATACTGAAGTTACATGTTAAACGGCTCAACAGCTCAGAGTGGGAAGTTGTTCCTATCCCATCTAGGTAAGGTTATATTTGTAATCGCATTTGTTATATTATGAATGAATCTAAAACTATAACAATTCTAAGGTTGGGTTTGGACTTGATCTAAAATGAAACACATGACCATTCGACATTTCAACTGTCATTATGAGTTATTGATGAATGGACATGATTTTTTGATATATAACTAACATTGGAAAATTCATGGAATTAGAATCAAGAGCATCAATGATGTAGCATTTTCTTATTAATGTTTGTTTCTTGTCGATTATTATCTTGTAGTGTTAGGTCTATTGTTGCTTTGAATCTTCATAGTTATGCAAGTGGAAGAAATCCTTGGGGTAAACTGAAATCAGAATACATGGAAAAGGAAAGTCTTATTTTAGCATACCTAATGATGATTTCATGCATGATTGATCATGTATTTCTTCACTTACAGTAAACATATATCCTATGTGTTTATACTATTTAATGATCTTTTTCTATGTGTTATTTACATGTCTAATACCTTGGTTTTTAAAAGCATGCACCTCAGGCCTGATTCATGTACATGTGGGTCAAAATGTAATTATTTAAACAATGAATGATCATGAGTGGTTTACTTGACGAAAAACTGATGTGTAAAAGAGATAAAAGAGATGCAACTTCTGTAGTTCTGTTTGTACATAAAGTTTATCTGGTTTTACTAGGAATGTCTCGCGCACTTGAAGCAAGTGTCTTGCACCTTGTTTATTGGAATAAACGCTTGGAGCCTTGGTTTTAAAAAGCTCGAGGCGCTCTCAGGCATTTAGACCTCAAATGTCAAGGCATAAGGCACGAGCCATGAGGCGTTGCTCTGTATATAACAAAATAAGTTTTATTTACAACTAAAAGATGCATTTGTCTTGTTTTTTAAACATATTGGGCTTTTTTAATCATGCAAACCATAATGAATCTCTAATTTCATTGGTTGTTTATACATATCCCCTCCTACATACCCAACTGCTGAACAAATTTGACACATAAGTTCATAAAGTGCTGCCTCAAGGCCCTGAAGCGTTAACCTGCTTGCGCCTCATGCCTCATACCTCAGGCACGCCTCAGGCGCTATTTTTAAAACCAAGCTTGGAGCCCTCCGTGCTTTTTAAAAACCAAGTCTGACAGTCGCCTGACACTGATTTGTTGAATTTTTTTACAAGTGACAAGGTTAAAGGAGATTTTTTTGACTATTTTTCATATATCCACCATTTAAAGAAACAAATTATTGAAATCTTGTGGAGTTGTGGACTAAATCAAAATCATCATTTTACTTTTATTGATAATAATAACAAACAATTAACTAATTTTGATGGTAACAATGCAGAAAGGCTTTGTTGAGGCTAATGCAGATGATGGTCTCTTAGAAGTTTTTGGATTTAAGCATGGATGGCATGCATCATTTGTAATGGTTGAACTTATTTCAGCAAAACACATTGCACAGGTATGACATTAATTTTTTATTATTTTTTTATATTTATCGCGTAGAGTTTGCAAACATTACTCAAATCCCTACAGGGTGAAAATAAAAGAATTTCTTAGAACTTATACATTATTTGTTTATCAGGCTGCTGCAATTCGCTTTGAATTAAGAGGTGGAGCATGGAAACAATCTTTTATGCAGATGGATGGAGAACCATGGAAACAACCATTAAAGAACGAATTTTCAACCTTTGTTGACATTGAAAGGGTACCGTTCCACTCGGTTATGATAAAGGGAAGGTGATAATACAGATTTTTTAAACCTCTGTCACGTTTGGTAACTTGTATAAATCGACTCTATCATCAAAACTGCTGGTAAATTAGTGATGTTGTAAACGATTTGATAGAACGGTTGTTAAATTAGGTGTTTAGCCAGTTCCTTAGTTGTATCATGTATGTAATTGTTATGTAACCATTTTGTATGTTTGGTACAAAGTTGGTTTTCTTTGATTAACAAAGTATTGTTTTTAATTCAGTTTTTGGATATTAGATGATCTTGTTCAAACAAATGTAATAGATCTATGTAGGGGATGATGCTATCTATACCTGACAATCTCGACCCATTATAAGATAAATGGATAAAATTGGGTAAACTATTATTGTATTATTGCATTTTGCGTTGAAATGAGTAACATTATGACAAAGTATGGGTTGAGATGGGTAACGTCTTAATACAAAGCGGGTCAAGATGGGCAATTAAAAAACCATGTGAACATAATGGATTTCAATGGGCAAGGATGATCAATAGTATATTTAATGAGAAAATCATCAAAAATTATTCACTATTTGTTTTGTTACAACTCATTTTAACTTGAGCGAAATTGATTTTTTTTAAATGACACGTTTAAACCCAAACGGATTTGCTTAAAACCCGTCCTGGTCTGCACCCGTTCTAACCCGTTACCCAACCCAACCCGCCCATTTTGCCCAGCATAATGCTATCATCAACTTCAGTTTTTTCTCAAATCCAGCCACTCAAGATTCCTCTCATAAAATATATTGTTTCAACTCAAATGGTAAGCAAAACACTAATGAAACTCACATCAGGATGTTGCTATTAAAAAGGACTCATATTCCAAGGTTACTTTGGGTCTTGAACCACAAGCTAGCCAAACAAATCAGTTAGAAAATATGATTGGCAACATGGTATCAACTATCAAGTCATTGTTTTTAACAACAAATTTTTACACCAATTCACTTTTAAAAATAGTTGAATTTTTGACCTCTAAATAATACCTAAACTCAATTGAATTTATTATATGGATGCAATCTTCTGCTACTTTCAGCTTATTTGATAAATTGATGTTGAATTGTTGATGCTCATTCTCTTGATACCTCAGTAAAAAAGAGTAAATCATACATTGCTTAACGCCCCAACAATTATGCATGTTCTAACAAGTCGCTCTAGTTCCAACTTCTAATGCTCAAAGTAGAGTGCTCACACCATGTTAGGCATGTGTCAGTATGTGAGTAGCCTTATTTTGGTAGATGCTTTATCTTTTAGACGAGAAGTCAAAACTTTTTTATAATTGCTTTAGACTTTTGCTTTGTTTTTTTGAATTATGTAAAGGTTTCCCTCACGTCTCATTTGTGGTGCACACATATAATGTATATATGTGTGAGCCCTTAAGGAGCAAAAGTAAAAGTGTACTAATTTTAACGTTATTTCAATTATTTTGTGAAAATAACGTTAAAATCATTGTGATGATCAACTTCAAACGATAACTTTGAGCCGAGGACTCTTTTGGAGCAGCCTCTCTATCCCAATTGGGATAGGGGTAAGATTTGTATCTATCCTTCCCCCTAGACCCTACTGAAAAGTGAGAATATACTGGGTAAGGTTGTTGTTGTATGTAAAGGTTTCCCTCATAGAGTGACTTTCGTTAAGAAAATAACCCACGAGAAGGGCCTATTTGCGAATGAGAAACTAACATACCAGCTTGTTTTCCTCCATCCCTCATTTTTCTTCTTGTTTTTTTTTTGTTTTGTTTTTCATTTCCTTTTTTATAAGGTTGGAAACGTCCAAAAATAAAAAAAGTAGAAAAAAATATGTAGGTTATGTTATTACACATATGTAAATTGTATGAGTTACGTACGGAATTTGTAAGTTACATATAAGAAATTTCGTGAGTTACATATCTTTATTTAATTGTTTTTTTTGCTTACATAACATTTATAACTTTATAACTAAAATTTTAGAAAAAAAAATTAAAAACATATCGATTGGTAGGAATATTCTGAGTTTTTTTCCCTGATTTGACAAATTTTCTTTACACACACATATGCATGTGTGTGTATAAAGAGGAGAAACTAATACAAAACTCTGTTTGATTTTTATTCTATCCATAGGAGAAGATCATGTGAAAAATGTAACCGATTTTTTTGTTTCTTTGGGCACTGGCCATTGCTGCCAGGAGATTCCGGTTTTTAATATCGATATTTTAGGTACAAATGTAATAAATCTAAGTGTGGTGCATGGGGTCTTGATCTTTTTTGAAGAGGGAGTGTGTGTGATCTCACGAATTATTTCTAAATAAATTCATAAGCCATATGTAAGAGCTATAGTATTTCGTAAGTTACTAGAAAATCCACTTTGATTCTCTATCCACATGTTTACGTTACATGCATACATACACACCTACTCAAAAGTATATGCTTGTATTCTAATCAAGAATCTTAATATGGACTAATTCAGATGTTGTAGGTTGTTCTTTACACTCTTCTTCAATTCCAACTTTAGTATCTCTACGTCTAAGGGAAAATTCTGATATGATAATCGCAGATATGGTCACAATCGCCATGAATATAAACAATTCAATAAAGCATTCAACATCAAGACTCTGTGGATGGGCTTGATTAAGTTCTTGTTTGATAGAAGGAGCAGATATCCCAAGATAATTGCTCTTCAGTTTGGTCATAATTTCACTTTGAGTGATGCTTATAACAGCCCTTGAAAAGACCTCTAATAATTCAGATCCAATAGGTAGGGCCTGGATAGTAATTGTAATTAAATACATAAAATCAGGGAAGTTCTTCAAGAATCAAATAAATATTAGATTATACGTAATGGAGGGTGACTGAGACGTTATATCCCTTGGTCATGTCTCCGTCAAGCCATCCAACATTACATTTTTGGTGTGACCACCGTGCTCCGCCGGGGGGGGGGGGGGTTAACTCGCTATATCTTACCTTTACACACTTTCTACTCACATTCATTAATCGTAAACTACTCTTGTGCTTGTGTGTTAGTGGTCAAACACTCAAACCCCGCTATTACACATAGCCTTAAAGATTAAAATTAAATTGAAAAGAACAAAAAAATCATATTTATAGTCATACCATTTAAGAACATAAAATAACTTTTTTATGCTTTAATTTTAATATTAAAAAAACTTATGGTACGCGGTTATAATTGATTTCTTTTGTTGTCAACTAATATTAAATCTCAATTCAATATCCTTATGCTAGAATGAATGATGAGTTTCTTTTACGGTTCTTTCTATTCCAATAATATAACATGGTTATCTCGATTCTCATGTATCATATCACATTTGAACACTTTTTTTGCGTTTCCGAGACAAAGTAAAATATATAGTACACATGTATTAGTACAGAATTTATACTTTCATGTTCAGTTTTAGTTTGAAAACACACTTATTAAACAAGTTAAATAAAAAAAAAATTAATTAGAGTGATATTTCAACTTTTAGATAAAAACGAAAGATCCGGTGAGCTGAAATTATGACTTGTGACAGCATGAGTTACTTATATATTAGAAATACAGACATAGATTTCGAGTGTTAATATCAAGAAGGATAGAGGCCAAGAGAGTACTCACAAACGCGATTCCAGCTTCTTGTCGTATCGGTCCAACTTTCGTGTATCCAGACTTATACTTGGCAAGAAAAAGATCAATGTATGGGAGGTGATCAACAACGACATTTACACTACCATCGTCCAAAGCATTTTTGAATTCTTCATAGCTGTTGAGAGGCAGTAGTTTCTTTCCCGAAGATTTGTAGTTTTGAATTATAAGTTGTTTTATAAAAGATCCAGTTTGGTATCCAACATTTTCGTAATTTGTGGGCAATTTGGGAAGGAGTTGGTTTATTGTCAACCATGAGGACAAAGTTGCAGTATAAATCTGAAACAGTATGAATGTCATACATAGCCACATAACAAGCACAACTTTAGAGCACTTGTTATGTATTTTTCCTGCAAAATTAAAGTGTTGCACACATTATTTTCTTTCATGTTTCCTTTTAAGTTTTTTGGGAAAAAATGTGTAAAACTTTGGTCTAAAGGGAAAATGTTATAGAAACATAACTAAGTTTCAATTTTGTTCTAATTAAGTCACTTAAACTTTTTTTTATTTCAATCAGATAACTTAAATTTAATTTATGTTCTAATCATAGATAAAAAAACCTATATAACAGGTAAAATCAAATCTTATAATTAATCAAAAAAATCTAATAAAAAACCCTCATGTTGGTTACTATTCCCAGAAAAAAGAAGGCGTCATCTTCTTCACATATAGAGAGGAGGCTTCATCTTCTTCACGTATAGGTATCTTCATCTTCTTCACTCAAGGTCACGTTCACCTTCATATTCCCAGACCGGAGACGCATCAAGACTGCCACCGGTAAGGCACGAGACAAGATCGGAAACGCGATAGGAAACGCAACCAGAAACACATCACGACAACAACCGGAAATACACCGCCACCGGAAACACCCCGAGATGACAATTGGAAACACAACCTTTAGCTCCCTCCGCTATTCCCTTTCAACCCTTATTTACGTTGTTTAATTTTTTTCAAATTTTTGCACTTTTTTTAAAAAAAAAATTGAAATTATTTTTTAAAATCCATGTTATTGCCATGTCATCATACAATAAAAATGTAAAAAAAATTATGGTTACAAGTTATATTGGTTAAATATCTAGGATTGAAACATAAAATAAAGTTAAGGTATCAAATTAGAACAAAAAAAAGATTAAGTGACTTAATTGAAACAAAATTGAAACTTGGTTATGTTTCTACAAAATTACCCCTTGACTAAAATCACGTGAATTTCAGTTAAAGATAAAATTAAAAAAAAAAAAAAAAACCAAGGATATTTTGTAGTCCAATTACAGATTCACTAAAGCAATGCTTATGATATTTTGTGTCGTTCTCAACTAAGCCTGGCAAAATGTACAGGTCGGGTCGGATTGGGTAACGAATCAGAACATGTTCGGGTTAGAATGAACGCGGGTTAGGATATGTTTTAAGCAAAATTTGCTTAGGTCTAAATGAGTCGTTTTTTGAAAACATAACTTTAGTTGAAGTTAAAATGAGTTATGAATTAACAAATAGTTTTTTTGGATAATCTTTAGTAGTTTTATTATCAAATGTATTATTAATAATACTTACCCGTTTCAATCTATAATATTCTCATAGTTCTAATTACCCATCTTGACACATATTGTATTAAGGTGTCACCTATATTTGAAACCAAAATACAATAACTGGTAACCCAAATCAACCAATTTATCTTTCCTTGGTTTAAGATTGCCAGGTTTATTCTCAACATAATATTAGAGATTGTACGTATTCATCAAAAACAATTTTCATATTGCTTAAAAACCAAAAAATACCTATTTTTTGTATTAGATTTTTTATTTTTTTAAAAATACATCAAAAAAGTTACCTTTAAGTAAACCAAAAAAACAAATTTCAATTTGCTTAAAAACCAAAAATTTGTTTGTGATTTAATTTTTTTTCACATAATACTATATGGAAATGAACCCCCTTTAATACTAAAACAAGTACCTTCATTAAAAAAGAATGTTAAAATAGGAAACCACATGGCCATTATGAGTTGCTTATAGAAAGGGCCTGCAAAAGTGTGGTTGCCAGCACGATACTCTAACAATGCAACAGTTAATCCTGTTAAGATGCTTGCACAAACTAATGTGATCCACAGCAAAGGAGCAAAAGGTTTTAAGAATGTCCCTAGGGTTTGATTCCATTCTTGTGCAGCCTTCACAAGCATATAAATTTCTGCACTTAGATAGGGAATTGTAAAAGATACATATTGAGCCCGATTGGCCCATATAGTCACATCTCCTGCGACCGCCGAGCAACTCTACAAGATTGAGAATAGACGTTAAATAGTTTATAAACATGTGTAATATACAGACGTTTTGGTCCTTTTGGATGCAAAAAGGAAAAATAAATAATTAGTGATCAATATTTAGGAATTGTGAAACATGTACTTTAAGTGTTGATAAAGTATTAAAGCAATGATATATTGAAATTGAAATGAAGCAAGAAATAAAATCTAGAGGAGTTTTAATTATAAAACGAGCATTCATGAGTTATTAGTTACTTTTTTTTTTGAACGGCGAATGTCTCAATCGTGTGAACCCACTGTTTCCAGGCTGTGTCACCAAGGTCTAGTTACCTGGACCTCCCATGAGCCACCACAACCACCCCAAGAGGAAACCCCACTGGAAAAACCCCTGACCCCACTCAGACCCCTATTTCGCTGCGGAAGGGTTTTGAACCCAAGACCTCCCATTTGGAAGAATCATGTGGTACCATTGAGGCAATGCCTCATTGGTAATTATTAATTAGTAATTACTTAATTATTGGAGATACATGTATTGATATGTACCTGCCCTTCAATGTGTTGAAGAAGTTGATCATATGTACCATTCATCCCGCCTGTTTCATTGACGAATGGTTTGAATATCGGTTGAACGTTGAAGGGTAGCAACTGTATGGCATAACAGAAGACGGCTATCGAGAATCCGCCTTCGACTTCGTTTTGTTCGTTGACATTAACAAACTCAATGAATCCTGTTTTTTTTGGCACCCAAACATCTAATGTAGGACATGGACTTTTTCCTTGCTTGGTCAAGTTCCACTTTGGTCCTATAATATCTTGAATAGTATATGCAATCATATACAAAAACAACCTAGAATGAATGTTCATTAATGAAAGGAAAAATATATGGTAATTAGCTAATTCATTAAACAGATGTTACCGTAGTAATCGTGGTAAATATAATACCAAAAATGCTAATAACACGAACGTATGTTTCTAACACGACCTTCTATAGTTATAATACGATGAAATTGCATATTTAGTTTGTAACTTCAGGCTTCAAACTTTTTTAAAATACCCACAAAGACGTATTGAATAATTCTTCACAAGATTAAGGCACTCCTGTCCGCTTCACCCCCTTCGTCGATCATTTCAAAAATATGTTCTTCGTCATGAAGAACAAATAAAAACTGAAAGTAACTGTAAAAATTAAAGCATAGAAAAGAAAAACTGTTTATGAAATATCTTTTTGATAATTGATATCTGTATAAATCAGTAACTACGTTAAACATTATCAATGATTCTATTTTGATATGATATATATTGGATAATATGGCAATTAATTAGAGCATGTATACCTGCACATAGATCTTTTTGTCCCATTTGGATGGATTGATTTATGATTGAGGCTTTAGCAAAATCAATCATGCCATAAACACAAAGCAACGTGAAAAAGAAAAGCGGTTTGTGCTCCATAATATCTATATTTATTTATGTGTAGCATCAAGAACAATCATAGGTCCGTTATATAGAAATTGAGTAGCGCAACATGAAGCATGTTAGACTTTATGTAAAAAAAAAAAATTGAAGTATGATTTATTAATTAAATCAAAATATTACAAGAATATTTCGATCCATGGTTCTTTCCTAGCAAATTCCAATTTAAAGTCATTTCATTACATTTATATTTTCTTAAGAATTTTCTACATTAATTAATAGTTATCCTTTTAAATTCACCTATTACGAGGGGCCGGTTGTTATTTTAAAATATTTTTGTTGCAAAATCCAAGAAATTAGATGTGATGTAAAAGATTATATTAGTGTTATATTGGAATTATATACATGAACGAAGCACCAATGAACTTATGGCTCAATGGTACTAAAAATAAGAGATAAAGCGTAGGTTTTTGAAGTCTTAGGTTCTAATTCTGACTCATAGAGTTTTACCATAGTGGTAGGTTTCCTTTTGAATTGGAAAGATATAGGTGATATGGTTGATGTATGAGCTTTCCTTTGAGAACGTGCCAATCAATCGATTGTTTCCTTTCAAAAAATATATATGAACGAAGTGACAACTTGATGAAGATATGTTTATATTCATAGTTATGTAATTCCATCAAGTAGGAGGGATTAAAATTGTAAATATAATATTATTAAATACTAAAATATATAATAAGAAAATTTGAGGATTAATACTGCTAACAAATAATCATAATAATATATGAATTTACCATTTGTGTAATTGCTCCGAAAATATTAGAAAGGTTCATCTTAGTCAACGATTGCAATTTGAGCACATCTAGAAAGACAGTCTAGAAAGAAATTCGTGTTGTTTAGACATAGAAAGAAAATGAATTGCTTCACAAATATCGAACGTGATTTTTTAGTGAGATACCAAAACACCTTGCTAAGATTTATCTTGCAATTCTTGAAATTTGTGTTTATGAGGAATAGATAGGAAATGAGTTAAACTTTAAAAATATTGAATGTGATTCCTTAGTGAGGCATCAAAAAACTAAGCATTTATCTTAACGTTATTGATACTAGGCTTGTACTACATACTAGAAAAAAGGATTTTTGCTACCATAATTTGTGACGAAAAAAAATGCGTAGCAAAATTGCTACGCATTAGTGACGCTTTTCAGTCTAAAAAAAAAACCTAAATTTTGCTTTGAAGTTGCAACGAAATAGTGACGAGAAGTTAAAAATGAAAATTTCGTCACAAATGCGTAGCAAATTTGCAACACATTTTCGACAAAAATGAGATTTTAATTTATTAATTCCTTTATGTGTCGCAAATGTGTCGGAAAAAATTATTTTAATAATTTCTTTACCCATATTTAATATAATAACAATAATAAAGACATTAAATCCATGTAAATCTTTTTTTAATCCTATTGCGTCGCAAATGGGTAGCAAATTTGCTACGCATTTCCGACAAAAACGATAATATGTGTCGCAAATGTGTAGTAAATCGTTATTTTCTAATTTTTCTCACCCATTTTATCGTTAATAACGAAAATAACCTTGTTGATGTTAAGCCTAAGTCTCGACTTTCAACCAACGATCCATTTGTCTTGGCATCACAAGCTGAGCAAGTATTTTACACACCATACCCAGCTATAAAACGTGATACGAAAGACCTATGGGCTGTTGTCAAAACAAAAGCCCGACACATATATGAAGTCACCGAACCTGAAGCTGTTAGAAACATAGAAGAACATGGGTTCCTTCAGATTGATGAACGATTTGAGCAACCGAACGAAAATGATACATCCTCGTCTGAATCAATTGAAGAGAGAGAATATGAGGATGAAGAGGAAACATCCAATGATGATGATGAAATGATTTTTTCAGACCATTCTTCAGATGAAGACGAACTTGATTGTTAGGAGATTGTTTGTTGTACACTCTATAGTATTTTCAATTTATCATATGGTATGTATACTTTAAAATGTTTGATACTATCGGAGTGTTAATATTATATTATATATCTGACTAATTTTTTTCTATTGAATGCAGGGTGTATTTATTATGTCAGGTAGTCGTGGACACACCCCTCGTCCACGAGGTAGACGAGACAGTCCTGCAAGTAGTGATGGTACTACTGGACGTACATATGTTTCTGCAGGACGCACTATCACACGTGGTGGGCACACTGCCACACATGGGGGACCTGTTGCAAAGAAAGGGGGCCCTGTTGCCAAGAGAGGGGGCCCTGTTGCCAAGCGTGGTGGTCATGATGCCAAGCGTGGGAGACACACTATCAATTGTAATCGTGCGGGAACACGTGACCCCATAGATGATATTGACGGGCTAGTCACACGTGGTAGACACGTTGTCACGCGTGGGGCGCACACTATCAATAGTAATCGTGCAGGAACGAGTGATCACACGGCTGACATCGAGGGGAATGTCATGCGTGGGGGACGTGCTGTCACTCGTGGGGGACATGCTATCAATAGTAATCATGTGGGAATGGGTGACCCCATGACTGATATTGAGGGGGAAGTTATGCGTGGGGGACGAGCTGTCACACGTGGAGGACACACTATTGCGCGCGAGGGACACACTTGTAGCACTAATAGTCATGCGGGAACGAGTGATACCAGAGTTAGCATGGAGGAGATATTACATCATGAGAAAATACATCAGCTACCATACAATGATGATGACGAGGATTACGACCATGAAGATGAGGATGATGATGGTGATATTCATTTAGATCAGCGTGAATCGAGTTTTGCAGAAGCACGCTCGGATACCTCTCGGAAGCCTCGGATCACAAGATTTGGGACAAAGTACGTCTTGAATTTTAACATTTTGATATATGTTGTTTCATTATGTGAAATTATGTTTATTTTTGATTTCTAATATGCAGGTTTGGGAACACTACTGTTCATAGGAGTATTACACGTATTTTTAAAGAGCATTTTGATAAAGCATGGATTACATTCAAATAGGTCCCAAACGATGTGGTGGCCCGTGTATACAGTCGTTTTGGGGTAATTTTATTTACTTATTTGTATGCCTTATATAATTAATTATTTTGAGTTTTCATATTTAACTTTTATTATTATAGACCCTTTGGAGTTGGGAACCAGCAGCTGAAGAAAGAATCTATGAAGGGGTTATTAACGTGCTCAAGGCACGTTTTAGAGATTATGTTAGGCGTTTGAGAGTAAATGTAACACCCCGACCGATGGTGGAAACGTCGGGATGCCACGAGGGATGTGTAGATTGTTCAAAAGCTCGTGGGCATCTAAATTAAATCATCACATATCATTCAATCATCCAAATTAAGTACACAAAAATCATGTCTATCATGAATTAGTTACATCAATTACAAAAGAGAATTAGCTATCTAACTAAATTCAAATCGCCAGAATTTCAGTTAATTAGCTAAGTCCAAGATCCTATATGATGATGTCCAAAAGTGTGAGTTCTTCTTCCTCAACCTACTTAGCTTCATTACCTGAAAACATGTAGGAAAATCAAGTGTCAACTACAAAGTAGTTGGTGAGTAATCATAAGTTTTTATATTTAAAGCGGTTTTATAAAATGATTATAAAAGTTTAGAGTTTCTTGAGAAAATCCACATGAGTACCTGTGAGATAGTCCATGCCATAACCCAAACACACAAAACACAAACACATTATCACATATCTCATATAATCATAGACAATCATAGATAATCATATATAATCAACCACATAACCATTCAACACATTTCAATCATCAATATTCTCAAAGAGTATATGTGACAATACATGGAATTTATGTAATTAACATAAGTTAAAGACATGATCCATGGAGTGGTGGCTAACCACGTGACAATACATGAAACCAATTCAATTAACCAATGTCAAAGGTAATGATTCATGGAGTTGTGATAATCCAAGTGGCAATACAAGTAATCATTGTTAATGACCGGAGTCGATGACAATGTTACAAGGATATATGATAATCAGAGATAATCCATAAATAATGATAATCCCATAATGTGAATATCATATTGATAAACAGGTATCATCCATGTGTTATCAAAATAATATTTTAAAATTGGTATACATGTTTCACCTCCTAGTTTTAAAACAAAACAGTTTAAAAGGGGAGGTTATGAGAACCCACCTGAGTCATGAGATTTAGTGTTTCTCGGAATATGCGCGCTCCCGTACGTAAACTCAAAGACAACTCAATCAACCTGTAATTATCGTGCGTTTCATGTTTATAAGTATATGTGTTTTATTTCCATTAAATGTCCATAAGTGTCTATCTGTAAATTATTAATAAATTTGTTGACTTAGATCCTTTATTCCAAGTTAACTTGTTACACCTATTCACCTTGTTATTTATCATCTTACAACGATAATTCAAACTTGTTAGTGTTAACTATCCAATACATGACGATCCTTTACATATTATATCGAAGTTATATGAGTTGTAAAGGTACTATCCTTATAAACTTATATAAGCATCTTCATAGTTGCATGCATGTAGGGTCATTTATATTCACCACTATTTTAAGTTATTAAAACCTAACTTAAGTTTTGAAGAAATTATATTTAGATCGTTATCATCAATTATTTATATTAAACAACATCTCATAAGTTTCAATCTATGCCATTTAGAAAAAAGGGTGAGGATTTCTTATACACCCTCATGCATGCATGATTTCTTTTATATACTCATGTTCTTTCGCTCGTTTCTAATCATTCGTGTATTTGTATACTTCTCCCCTTAGCCGTTAAACCTTGATTCGACATTTGGGTTCTTGTTCTACATAGGGCAGCGAACCTATAGTATGTTTGCACATAGGTTCGGCTACCAGCAATGGTTCGGCCACAATGGTTTATGCCTAGGGTTCGCCGCACTAAAGAGGTTCGGCCAATGTTTCAAAAAAAGGTTCGTGGGTCTCTGGCGGTAGAGGGTTCGGCCAAGGTTCGTGAAGCCACAAGGCTCGGCTGATCCTACTAGGGTTCGGCAGTTAGGTGAGGGTTCGCTGCATGGTTTCCTAGGGTTTGGGCCATGCAGGGTTCGCCTGCGCATAGGGGGGTTCGTGAGGCCAGTCGCTGGTTCAAGGGTTCGGCTGCCGAATGGGGTGTTGGCTGGGTAGTGTAGGTTCGTTGGTTCCCCACAAGGGTTCGGCCAACCCCCTTGTCTTTCCAACCAAGGTTCGGCTCCCACCTTCAGCTCGAAACAGGTTCGGTCGGCTACTGTGCTTCGAACCCAACAGCTTCATCATCCTCATTTCTGAATTTTCCAAGTTACAAGGTCTCCCCTAGTTTTCTCATGTCAATACTAACTCGATCTTCCAGATTTGAACACTAGAATCGTTTAAACATAATGATCTAATAACCGGTTTGTTATTAGTGTGAGAAACAGAAACAAAATTCAATATTTACCTCGAATCGTCGCTCAAAAGCAGGGTTTCATCGTATAGTCTTGTTCCTCTTGATCACACGGTCATGTAGGCGCCAAGATCTTGCGAATCCGACAAGATAGGCTAGAGAGAAGTTAGAGAGAGAAAGAATGGGCGTGAGTGTGTGTTTTAGAGAGAGAAGGAGTGTGTAGAAATGAGGAAGAAGATGGTGATCTTCTTCCTTATAACGCGTATTGTCACCACGTTTCCGGTCTCGTTTTTATCGCGATAAATTTGTGAAATTCCTCAGTTTTGTTTGTAAATGTATTAAAAACATTTAAGTGTTTAAATAATCATGTTTTGTTTTAAATAAAATGAATTTAAATAAAATCGTTTAAATAAAGTATTTCCGCTTATTTTCATTAATTTAATTATTTAAATAAATAATTCGTTCGTTTTCGTTTAAGGTCGTGATTCCTAATAAACGTTTCTAATTTATTTTTCTTATTTTAATATCGTTAAATATTATTTAATTATCTCGCCAAACACGTTACTTACGTACGTATTCGTAAAGATCGTCACCTTTACGAATCCAACGCTCGTATCGTATTTCGATTTGATTTACGATTTATGGAATATCGTTTCAGAATATTATTCTCAATAATCATATTCGTGTGAATCGTCACCCACGCGAATACATTATCGAGTCAATGTTTCTGAATCAATATTCAGTTTAAATTATGTTCGTAACCTCACCATCACGTTATTATTTTCATCATTTTATTATCTTTAATATTGTCAATCCCAATCCAAAACCCACTAAGCCAAGCCACTGACACATCCGTGATAGACCGAAATATGCATATGTAGGGGTCAGTCGCAACTGCCCCAGCCACCGTCCCACCGCTATTTCGATAAGCCATGACCATGTGTCCTTGACCATGTTTAGTAACCATACCATACCCAACTCCCAATCCCATTCCATTTCATATCAACATCCATAAAATGTGAAACGCAACTGCAATAAACTCTCTGGTCCTGTTTAGTTGGGTTTCAACTAAACTCACCATGGTTTATGCATAATATAATATATTCTCAATGTATACCAATACAGTGATAATCATCAAATAATACATCATCATTAATAATTATAAATCTCAGGTCGTAACAGTACAATCGCAAAATTGTTACAACTTGCGTAGCAAATTTGTAACAAAACTTTTGCAACAAGGGTTTTTGCCTCGAAAAAATTTCGTGGTAAATGTGTCGCAAAATCCAGTTTGCAACGCATTTGCTACAAAATGAGCGTAGCAAATTTTTTTTTCTAGTAGTGCTAAAATGAACCAAACAGTTCATAAACTGTTCGTGAACTGTTCGGCGAGAAGTTCGTTTAACTAAATGAACGAACATGAACACACCTAGTGTTCGTTTATGTATATTCATGAACTGTTCGGTTATTTTCGTTTATTTATGTTCGTTTATTTGTGTTCGTTAATGTTCTTTTTTGTGCATTAACTATGTAATGTTAGCTTATGTTCGGTTAAATATCTAATTTACGAATGATATGTATTTATATTTAAGAGACTTGTCGTTTATGTTCGTTTATGCTTGTTCACTTGTGTTTGTTTATGTTTGTTCAATAGTGTTCATGTTTATTTATGATTGTTCAATGGTGTTAAATAATGTTCATTTATGTTTGTTCGTTTATTTTGGTTCGTTTGTGTTCATTTATGTTCATGAACAAACAAACAAACAAACAAACTTACCCAGTATATTCCCACTTTTCAGTAGGGTCTGGGGGGAATGATGGACACAAACCTTACCCCTATCCCAGTTGGGATAAAGAGGCTGCTCTGAAGGAGTCCTCGGCTCGTAGTTGTTGTTTGAAGTTAATCATCCCAACACTTTTAACGTTATTTTCACATAACAAGTAAAATAACGTTAAAATTAGTGCAATTTTACTTTAGCCCCTTTATGGCCCACACACACGTATATATTCATGAACAGTTCGTTTAATTTATTAATGAACGAACACAAACGAAAACGAACATATTCATTTTCTTAATAAACAAACACGAACACAAAATTCATGTTCGTTAATGTGTTCGTGTTCGTTCGGTTCGTTTACAGGCATAATTGATACAAATGGAGTTGTAAAACCATCTAAGATGAACTTTACTAATATCTATAATTCTTTCATCCATAATTTGCTTCATAAATCATTGTTGTTGTTGATGTAATTCTTGTTTTTATTTCTTGCTACTATTAGTATTACTACTAGTATTATTACATTAGATTTCTTGGGACCGCTACAAGAAAAAAGGTCTAGGGCGACTACAACTATAGGGACAACACAATGTCGTTCTTATAAATCAATCTATATCGACGACGGGTCGCCTCTATAGGTTTTCTAGGTTTTTTTGTTGACTTTTCAGCTATAACGACGATGCGTTGTCGCAATAGACCAACCCTAAAATGGCAGGCTTTGATCATTCTTAAGGCGGCTGATGAAAACTCTATAACGACAACTAGTCGTCGCAATAGACCAAAATATATATATTTTTGACCTTTTTAATTCGGTTTTAATCCTAATGCTATATAAAAGAAAATAAATAAATTATTTGATATTATCTATAGAGATAAAGATTCGTCGCAATAGGCAGACCTGATAGCGACTATATGTCGTCGCTATAGCCTATAACAACGATTATTTTGGGCTATAGCGACTAAGCTATAGAGACGACCTGATAGCAACTATATGTCGTCGCTATAGCTTATAGCGATGATTTTTGGGGCTATTGGGACGACATTGGTCGTCGTTATAGATGGTTTTCCTTGTAGTAGACTGATGACTTACCAAAACAACTTATGTAATAACTTTTCTTTGATTGTACTTGAACTTTAGGATAGAGATTCTAGTTTATCCTGATCTTGCAGTGTTTCTAAAGAAGACTTGTTAACATGGAAGTCCTTAGTTTTCCCAAATGATTCAATTTTGCTTTATGACATGGTTTCTACGAAGATTGTGGTTTCTATAGATTATCTAGTTTCTATGTGAGGCCCCAATTCCGGGAGACCCCACGTAGGTTGGTTTCGTCATAACACATAGCCCTTAAACTAAAACTTTCATAATCATGCAGCGGAAATGTGAACATCGTTTGATAAATAGAATACAATAAAGTGTCTGTATCAAAAACATATCGAATTGCCAAAACCATCGAACACTCTATCTGGATGCCTGAGCTCCCTGCCTTTTCTGACCAAAGCTTAACCTGACATACATGCTAAATCAAGTCAGCTTACGCTGGTGAGTTCTAGTTTTCGTAAAGCATCATAAACGTTTTATTAAGTTAAAATATACTTAACATAAAACATCATCACATAACATAACATAATCTTATTCATAACATACATATCTTCACATGACATAGCTCAAACACATAACATACCTTTCCTCATAACGTACCTACATAACATATATATCCTCACAATATCATTCATACGGTGAAGGAATTTCGCCGTCAACTGCTGACCTCAAGTCAAACAGGCTTGTGCGGCACAAGACTCTATAACTATCAACCCGCAGCTGATAACTTATGCATGCATAAGATTTCTTTAACTATCAACCGAAGTTGACAACTCATACCGGTACAAAACCTCTTTACATAAATCATTCATACATCACATATACGTAATCATAACCCACATTCATTTACATCACCCAACACCGTTGTCCTCATCATATCCACTGTCTTTAACAGTGGGCTTATACCGGCATAAGACTCCATACCCAGTTATAGTCGTAGTTGACTATCATACCCAGTTATAGTCGTGGTTGACTATCATACCCAGTTATAGTCATAGTTGACTATCATACCCAGTTATAGTCATGGTTGACTCTCATACCCATTTATAGTCGTGGTTGACTCTCATACCCAGTTATAGTCGTGGTTGACTCTCATACCCAGTTATAGTCATGGTTGACTCTCATACCCAGTTATAGTCGTGGTTGACTCTCATACCCAGTTATAGTCGTGGTTGACTCTCATACATTCATCTTCCTATAACACGTATAGGAACATCATTCCTTCATCATTCATGACACACTAGCGTTATATGATCATTCATCGTATTTCATCATAACATCATAACATTACATGCTAGTCTCTTATCATCATGACATCATCACGTTGTCCTAAACATCATAGGAATCATCATATTATGTCATGCCAGTATCATTTCATCATACTATCATAACATCCTAGCAATGAATATATATCATGCTACCATCATATCATCAGATCATACATTCTGACATTCATGAACTTTTCATACTAGCATCTTATCATCATAGCATTCTGCCCTAGCAGCAAAGGCACATATCATATCATAATATCTCATGCTAGCATCTTTATCATCCTGTCATCACTTACATGTTACAATAGAACCTATTCCTCGCATTCTACATCATACCTTCATCCTAGCAGCCTAGGATTCCATCATAGCTTAACATCTGTAATTGTCATCATAGCGTGTTATCATACATCTCATCCTCATGTCTTACAGATATGCACTCATCATACTTAGCATATCTTCATGCACAAATCATGTTAACACATAAACATGCATACACAGTCATGGCATATCATTAGTCATTCATCATCTTAAGTACATAACATCATGAACATAACATTAAGCATGTATGCCAGCCCACAACATTAAAGATAAAAATAGGGCGTCTAGAACTCACCTGATGTCTCACGGTAGCAAAATCACTCACAACTGGTGCTAATGATATAATTCTGCATTGGTTTACGTTTAATATGTTATTTATGCTTTAACGTTCAGATTAAATCTTTCTGAACATCTAATGTCAAAGACATTGCCTTGATAGTCATCAAATAGTTAATGTTGTTGATTATCATGCTAAAACAGTCTCTATACAGTTTAAATGGCTTAGGAATGATTAATCCTTGTTATTGATTACCCAGCTATCATGAAATATCACAAGGTAGCATTAGAATAGGTTTTATAACCATATTTAACACACTGATCTGCCTGTTATCATAAACATCAGATACTCGTTCCAGTGAGTATGTTAATGATTGTGATTAGTTTAAAACACTTACATTAACCTTGCGTGTCCAAATATTAATCAAACTAATCACCTACCTTGTCATAATCAAATGGTTTAAACCATTATAACCATTGTTATGATTCCCTGCAAAACCGGGCATTACAACGGCTCAAAACAAGGATTTGCCCATTAACAGTTCGAGTTTGTCATTTATAATCAATCCTAGCCATCATCTAGGCAACAATCAACAACCCTAACTATATCATCACGTTCAGAAACAAGAGTTAATCAATCATAATCAATCTATAAGGTTAGAATGAACCATTACCTAATCCGACGGAGTTCTGCGGTTAAAAAGACGATCCGGCTTGCAGAAACGTTCCCTGGTTCGATCTGAACCTTGAGAAGCCTTCAAAATTGATGTTTTGATGGATTGGATATTGATTTTGTGTGGGTGAGGTCGAAATCGTCGAAGATAAGCAAGAAATGAGACTTCTAGATGAAAAATCGACTTTTTAAGCCTAAGTTGCGATTGGGTGACGTCAGGCGCATCGCCCCACCCCAGACGGTGGTCTGGGGCGTACCACGCGGCAGTAGAGGCGGCCAGATACTTTTGATGCCATCCGCGCGCACCGCCTAAGTCCGGAGGGTGGCTTGGGGCGTACCGCCCCAGGCGAGTTTCGTCCGTTTTTTTCCTTTTTTTCTTCGTTTCACGATTCCGGACAATCCGTAGCTCCGTTTCACGCACGGTTTTCGCCCACGTTCACCATTTCTCACACACTATCATTCTGTAATAATTTCGTTTGTCAAATCATCGTGGATTTCAACAATTTTTTAATTAAATTCAAACCAATTCAAATTCAAATCAAACCAATTCAAATTAGAATTGGATTTTTCTAATTGATTTCGAATTCGAATGCCCCTAAAAAATTCAAAAGACGAAATCATTCGATTCGATGAACACCCCTATTTTCTATACCAAAATGAATATAATATAGTTTTGTATTGCAACACTAAAACATGATAGAATCAATAGTTAGAATTGACTTTGAAAACTCCAGAAGTAGACACTAAGAAAAAGGGACCTTTAGCGGAGACAAAAATCGCCAATAATACCAATAGAGGCGACCTGAAGTCGTCACTAATCAATCGTCGCTGATGAGAAATAATCGTCGCTGATGAGAAATAATCGCCGTTAACGTGTCGTTACTAATACGTGTCGCCGCTGGATGATCTCACATAGATTTTGTACGTTATATGTTTGTATTTCTCACTATCTTTTATAATATGTTTTGGTAATTAATAACATAATTGATCTTGAAGTGAATAAGTAGGTGTTGTTCTTGAGTTATCAATTTTACCTACATTACCTACTCACTGGTGATTATTTGTAAGTTTTTTCAGTCTGTTTCGCAAACAATGAATCATATTTTGCATGTGTTGATTAATGGTTTAATCTATTTTTGATCCAAAATATTATATTATTATTATTATTATTATTATTATTACTATTACTATTACTACTATTGTTGCTGCTGTTATATATACATTTTGAAGCTTGGTGCACAATGATATTATTTTTTACTTAAAAAAGGTATATGATATATAAATATGCTTTTCATTGAATAATACAAATGTATTTTTGTCTTGATAGTTAAGACTGAAGGTGGTAGGTTCGAATCCCACCTTTGAGCCTTTTTTTTTTCCTTTTACTTCAAACCAACGAATGCCCTCAAGCACATGATCATTTTGACTTTTGTTTTTTCCATTGCATCCAATCAATAAGATATTATTTTTTGACTATATACAGGTTATTTGCAATAGAAGATGCATAATTGAAAGTGTCATAGTGGTTTGGACTTAATTCACATTAATGAAAGGCTAATGGTTAGATCCTCATACACAACAAAATTTTTATTTTTTTGCTTTTTTCTCATTTACTGTTTTAATTAAATCATAATTAATTATTTAATTAATTTCAAATGTTAACCCTGAACTTTAAACTCTTGTTTTTAAATCGTCCAATCATTTTACTCACATATTTTTAATATTCACGTGATTTTAACATATTTTTATATTATTGGATAACAGTCATAATTTATATTAATTTAATCGCAATTAACTTACGAATATTTATAAAAATTTTAACTCAAATAGTCACATAAATTTTGCGTGTTATTCACAAGCCTATAACGTGTCCTTTACATTATCGAGTATTTGTATCGTTTACATCATTTTGATGACAATTAGTTCACAAACTACTTAGATTTGTATCGTTTACATCATTATCGAGTATTTGCATCGTTTACATCATTTTGATGACAATTAGTTCACAAACTACTAGTAGCCATTTCCATGTCCAACTATGCCACATGCTACCAACGTGGGACTATCCTACTTGATAGGGACATTTTCTCTTAGAAAGATGGTATTGGGTTCAAATCCAAACAAGTTGTATTTTGGTACAATTTATAAGTAGGATTATTGCTGTTAAAATATATATATATATATGCCACATGCTCCATAGGTTGACTAACAAAGGTCCCGCTTCCTTTTTAGATATGCATGTAAAAAATGTAATTACTTATACCGCGGACTCGGTGAGTACTTGAGTTATAAGTATTTTATTAGCAATGGATATGTTGGTAAATAATATAGATTTTAAGCAAAAATTTGTATTAAAAGTAAAAAAAAAAAATAGATAGAGATGTATATTAACCTATCTATTAAAAAAAATAGATTTTATACTTTTAGCATATGATTTTAAAAAAAATAGTTATATGTTTTTAATTGGTACTTCTTTTTACAGCAACATAATCTAATTCTCCATTTTTCCAAATGTACCGAACGTGTTTGTATAATCTAATTCTCAATGTTTAAAACCAAATCGCTCTAACTTTATATGTTTGTTTTTATGTTATCAATCACACCATCAATTTCACTGTTTCATCACGAATCCGGTTCTTTGTAAACGAAGCCTACGGCCGTTCGGTAAAGGAAACAAACTGTTACAAATCTTTCCATTTATATCTTTGTATTGGATAAGCCACGTAAAACTTACTTGATAAGGTTTTGTTGACCCTTTCAATATTAAACTATTGAATATAATAAAAATAGTTTCATTGTTGCTTAGATCACTAAGCAATTCGGCTCCTTCCCAACCCTTGCACAAAACAGGACTTAGTTAAACATTGAATATATTCCATTAGTTTCACTATTAAAAGAAGTTGCTACAACTATAAAAGTAAAGATGGCTCTGTCCAAGGTGGGGTTTATGGGGAGGTCGGTCATGAGAATTTAAGTGCCCATAATGAGAAGAAAAAAAATGCCCTTAGGCTCAAACGAATTATCAATTATCTAAATTACTTTTTAAACGATTATTACCGTTGTAGCAATAAATATAGCAAAATCATAGTATTATAATGACATATTGTGGTAGCTAATTCATGATTTGTAAAGCTCGTCTAACATTCTTGGTAGTAGATTAGAATTTAAAAATTAAATCCAAGTTAGAATTTAAAAGTAAAATCCAAATTAGAATTTAAAAAATTCATAACCAATAATAAATAAGCCACTAATGACTAACTGACATTGAATTTTTGGATGCTTATTAGTTGGTAGCATGTGCAAAACCAGGTTACCGAACTGAACCAACCACAAGAAAATATGATTATGTGAATCCAAATGAAAAAAACAGCCAAAACTTGTGAAATCAAATATGATTTATATGAATGCAGATTACGTATGAAAAAAAACATTCAGCTTATAATCTTATATAAATCAAATATCCGAAAGAACTTGTAAAATCAAAAGAATCAGCCTTGCAAGTATGATCCTCTTCAAAAGTCAAAACCAAAATTTTAAAACAGTGTGGTAGCAGTATATGAAATTAGGAATTGTTGCAACTTGAAACCAAAAAGCCAAATAGATTTCTCAGTTTCAGTATGGGTCATAAGCTAAATGTATTACTCAAGTAAATGTGTCTGCGTTTTGGGTCTCTCATAAAATTAGGCCTAGGGCAGTGGCTCTGATTGCCTTTGCTAGGACTCGAGCGTCCGCCTTTGTTAATTTTCAATCTAGTTTAAAAAATTTTAAAGGTATTGATTTCGTTTCGGCTTTAAAATTTTCACCACTTCGTCTTAATTCATTAAGGTCTGCCACTAGTGAGGTTACGTTATTTGAGTCGTCTTCATACGTATTTATACAAGTAGGGCCAACGTTAGAAATAACAAATAAGACCTGTTCCATGAGCGTGATCAATTTTTAGGCTATATCTTATTTATGAATCGTTTATATGTAAAGTTTATACAAAAATTATGAGTAGAACATTATTTATACCGACTTATTTATTAGTATTCAGTTCTGATTTTTTTTTTCTTCCTAAGTATGATTTTGTTTTTAAACAAAAACAATTCTATATTGATTTTTAATCTAGTGTTAACAATTTAATATCTTTTTATTCTATTTGTATAACATACAAGATTATAAAAAAATAATCTAAAATTTAAATAAAATCAAAATTTCTAAGCTTCAAAGAATTTCTATTAAATTTGTACACCAATCATTTTTAGTTTTTAAAGAGGAAAAAAATAAGTAATTTTAATTCCTAAATCGATCAAATATATGTTGATATTAAAAATTAGGTTGATCTAGTTAGTAATAAATAAATTTTTGTAATGGTTTCTAGACTATGTGTAGTGGCCTCCTCACTGAAATCCTTCCTTAATGAAATTTTCTAGCCACGTTATCACCCCACTAAAAACCTTAAAATTCCACAATGATTACCCTACTGAAAAACATTAACCACTGTTTCACATCATCCACTGAAAAAACCCACTTGACAAATCAAAAACGATGGAAGGAAACGGGAAGCGGGCACCGTTGGGGTGGAGTTTTGGAAGCTGTCGGGAGAGGGGGCAGTGTTCCCGCTCACCCCCGCCCAATTTTCACACCCCGCCACTTGTGTGGCTTGACCATTAAACATGGTCTATAGTTCCATGCTCCACATTTATATGAAATCGTTTTAATTTTGTAAGTATTAATTGTAATTATTAATTGTTTTACGCCATTCAAAAGTCGGTCAGAGGTCTAATGTCAAATGTTATGGTTGGATAATTGGATATACAACTAAAATATAATATCTCATTTGTAAAAGCGACAAAACAAATGTACAAGTTTCCCCCTACAAATTACAAAAGGCACGCATAAGACTAGGTCTTACAAAGACTAAACAATTTTTAAGATAATTTTTATGGTCCAAATTAGATTCAGTTTGATTTATTCTTCTCACTTAAGTTTCAGAAATTTTTATGACCATGAATATAAATGCCATTATTAAAAGATAAACTACAAAGAAAATCAAGATGAAAACATGTATTGTTGCTATTGTTGGAGATGTGTAAAAGGTTTTAAAAGAGAGAATAATTTATTAACTATGGTGACATTAAGCGGTTCTTTTGGTGCTAATATAACTTTTTAAAGGAAAATTGGCTTTTAATAATCCAAACTTTGATCAATTGGCTGTTGCCGGTCCCAACTATGAAAATCCTCAATAACGATCCGAACTTTCGACATATTTACCTGTGACGGACCGCCATAAAAAAAAACCCTAACGGCGTTATAACTTTCAAATTTCCCAATTTTGGTGTTTAAACTTTCAATTTATCAAATAAATCATCAAATTGGAAAAATTGGAGCAACGTTTAGAGGTAAGTTATACGTCATTCGACTCATATTCACCATCTGAACAAAAGCCCTCAAAAATGGGTTCGAAACTCGAAAAAAAGTTAACGCCGTTAGTGTTTTTGACCGCGGTCCACCACAGGTAAATATTTCGAAATTTCGGACCATTGTTGGAGATTTTCATAGTTGGGACCAGCAGCGCTAAATTGATCAAAGTTTGGCTTATTTAAATCCAATTAGCCCTTTTTAAATAAAAATTATTTATTACTAATGGCTATGAGTCTATGACATATCGTTATTATAAGCTTTTTAAAAATAGGAAAAGTGGGAAAAAGTGATGTGAGGAAAAGTGAGAAAAAATGGGACGACCCCATGCAAAATGGGGAAAAGTGAGAAAAAGTGGAGAAAAGTGATGTGACAATGGGAAAAAGTAGGGAAAACTGGGACGACTCTCAGTGGCCACCAAACCTTTCCTTTTATATTGGATAAGTCACGTAAAACTTACTTGATAAGGTTTTGTTGACCCTTTCAATATTAAACTATTGTTTCATTGTTGCTTAGATCACTAAGCAATTCGGCTCCTTCCCAACCCTTGCACAAAACAGGACTTAGTTAAACATTGAATATATTCTATTAGTTTCACTATTAAAAGAAGTTGCTACTATAAAAGTGAAGTTGGCTCTCTCCAAGGTGGAGTTGATGGGAGGGTCGGTCATGAGAATTTAAGTGCATGTAACTAGAAGTAAAAAAAATGCCCTTAGGCTCAAACGAATTATCAATTATATAAATTACTTTTTAAACGATTATTACCGTTATAGCAATAAATATAGCAAAATCATAGTATTATAATGACATATTGTGGTAGCAAACCCATGATTTGTAAAGCTCGTCTAACATTCTTGGTAGTAGATTAGAATTTAAAAATTAAATCCAAGTTAGAATTTAAAAGTTAAATCCAAATTAGAATTTAAAAAATTCATAACCAATAATAAATAAGCCACTAATGACTAATTGACATTGAATTTTTGGATGCTCATTAATTGGTAGAATGTGCAAAACCAGGTTACCGGACTGAACCAACCACAAGAAGAATATGATTATGTGAATCCAAATGAAAAAAACAGTCAAAACTTATCCCAACTATGAATTTTTTACCTGTGACGGACCGCCGTCAAAAAAACTCTAACGGCGTTAACTTTTTTCGAGTTTCGAACGGATTTTTAAGGGCTTTTGTTCAGATGGTGAATATGAGTCGAATGACGTATAACTTACCTCGAAACGTTGCTCCAATTTTCCCAATAGTCGAATGACGTTTAACTTACCTCGAATCGTTGTTTCAAATTTCCCAATTTTGGTGTTTAAACTTTCAATTTATCAAATAAATCATCAAATTGGGAAAATTGGAGCAACGTTTAGAGGTAAGTTATACGTCATTCGACTCATATTCACCATCTGAACAAAAGCCCTAAAAAATGGGTTCGAAACTCGAAAAAAAGTTAACGCCGTTAGTGTTTTTTACCACGGTCCGCCACAGGTAAATATGTCAAAATTTCGGACCATTGTTGGGGATTTTCATAGTTGGGACCGCAGCGACAAATTGATCAAAGTTTGGATTATTTAAATCCAATTAGCCCTTTTTAAATAAAAATTATTTATTACTAATGGCTATGAGTCTATGACATATCGTTATTATAAGCTTTTTAAATTTTTTTTCTCAGTTTTAGGTTTTCAAATATATATTTAAATATAAAATTTTAAAGGTAAAAACAAATTTAGCTCAATAACCTAATCATTGTCAAATATTAACTAAAACATACAAATTACCATGTTTTTTAAAACATGTTTGAAAAAAATTTGGGATAAAAATGACATGACACTATTAGTTTAGGTAAAATTCTTTCAAGTTAGAGGATCGTTATATCCTTCCACCCTAATACTCGAGTATCTCCTAAATTATTTCACCCATAAATTATTTTTGATGGTATTAAATTTATAAACCTCCAATTAAAAGAAGGTGGTTACTTTCTTTTTTTTTCTTTTTTTTCCTTTTTTTGAACGGCGAAGCTCTCAATCGTGTGAACCCACTGTTTCCAGGCCATGTCAACCTGGACCTCCCATGAGCCACCACAACCACCCCAAGAGGAAACCCTACTGGGAAAACCCCCTGACCCCCTCAGACCCCTATTTTGTTGCGGGAAGGATTTGAACATAAGGCCTCCCATTCAAAAGAATCTTGGGGTACCATTGAGACAATGCCTCATTGGTAAAAGAAGGTAGTTACTAGTGTTGATTATATTAAATGAAAATAGAGTTGAATTATAATAATAATTAACTAGTTGAATTTTCACGTGCATTGCGGCTTGTTAATTTGTGTGAAATTTGCATTCTCAAAACATAAAACATTCGAAAGTTTAGTGGCTTATTTAAAGTGAGAATGTAATGTATTTATTTGGTTCTAATTATTTCATGGTCAAAACAAGAAAGATTCAAGGCCGGGCCAACAGAAATGTAAAAAAATGGTTTAAAACCGGTAAAGCGCCAAAAACATAGTTTTCGATACCGGTAATGCTACCCACTTTTCTAGAATTTTGATACTGGTAATTACGGTGCCGATCTCATCCATAGTTTGATCATATATAACATACTTATTATTTAAGATTTTTATTAATTGTGCTTCTTTAATGAAAATTTTCAAAACGTGTATTCAAACTTATATGTATACTTTTAAGATTAATTGTTTACACATACATTTTTGTTCCAACTTTTATTTAAAAAAATCAATACTATCATTTAATGATATAGATTTTTTTTGCCAGTTAAAAATTATTAATCTACAAAATAAATTTAGGGTTGTGTTATTCTTACACTCCAAATTTAAAAATACATCCTCTATCTTGTACGGCCCGTCTCATTCCTCGGACATATATTCCTCTGATATTCTGGGATTATGATTAAGAGCAAGACGGCCCATACAGACCTGTACGACATGTCTTGCTTTTTCCCCCAGACAATGCTGACATCCTAGGTCAATGATTGGAACAAGATATTGAGAAACTTTGAAATCTCTATATAACCTTCCTATGCGCAACAAAACGATTATGGGTTCGTGTATTCTGACAATAAACAAAGTAACCTGGAAGCGACTTATGAAGAAAAACCAGTCAATTCACACATGGACTGGAAAACAAACGAGGTACACCTAAATGAAGCATATATGTTTATGATTGCATATAATGATTATTAGTTACGATATTTAGTATTTTTATAATTCAGGAATTTATGTTTGAAGAAGCATTGGTAAGTTGGGTGAAAAGTATAGCACTAGATAACAGTTATATTGTAATCAAAAGAAGAATGAAAAAATCAAAGACAACAGGCAGTGTTATCAAGGTCTGGCTCATGTGTAGCCATGGTGGCGAGCATAATAACATTGCAATCTTTAGGCAGTCAGGAAGCAAAAAATTGGGTGCCCATTTCAACTGATAAGGCTATACAACGAAGTTCGTGAATCTTGGAAATTACAGGTGATTATTGACAATCACAATCACAAACCTGCTCAGAATATAGAGGTTCATCCATATGTTAGAATGTTCACGCAGGAGAAAAAAGATATGGTAGAGAATTTGCACGTGGGCAGAGTCAGGAGTGGGTCCGAGCTTCCACGATTCGAGATCCTCTCATCCTGTACATCTACAAGTGCATCACGATGACTATATCTGCACGTGGGCAGAGTCAGGAGTAGGTGACCTCTTCATATCTGTTTTATCTGCAAAATCTCATGACCAGGAGGGCGTGCAACTTTGCACGTTGTTTTGCATTGTACTTCGCCTCCTTCTATCACCGTTTGGAGCGCGGTACGCTATGGGACGGGGTCTATGTGGCGCATATCGCACATTGTAGAGGCATGTTTCATTTTCTTCAGGATTTGCCGGCGATCCAGCCCCGTAAGCTGGATCGTCGAAAGATCCTGAACAAGCGTCTTGCCGCGGATTTCCTTGGTGTTGGCTTGCGATTTATTACATTCGACGACCGTATCTGGCAGCCACCCTAGATGTCACACCCCGACCGACGGCAACATACGTCGGGGCGCGATTGTGATTGTTCATAACTCATGGTGCTACTTTGTAAGTTTCAATAGTTAATAATCCAATTTAAATCCAACATAACATCCATTTAAACATTCAAATTGTTCAAAACAAAACAAAACAAACCATAATCCAACATTACAATTCAAAACCAAAGTAAATGACATTATTTATTTTATCAACTAGGTCCAAATAGCTTAAGTGTGTCTTCATCCAAGCCACTAACCTGTTAAACATGTAAAATAGAGTTTTGATCAACTACTTGCATAGTTGGTGAGATTCTCATCAGGATTCCCCAGGAAAGATAAATGGTCCCACAGTATATCGGGGATTTATACGAATATATTTCCTAGACAGGATTCCCAACTACCGGCATTTCACTCTTCCAGTTACTACATGTCCACTTACAAACTGAATTCTAACGGGATTATAAAATCAATTTGAATAAATACATATAAACATATATTTATTGGATTAACTTGGAAGATTTGATTAGGCACTTAGCCTAACGATTTGAATTCCTACCATCTATAGAGTTGTCGTGTGTTTGTGAATATGATATAAGATTTAACTTAGATAATTTCTAAGTTATTCTTAAACTAAAGAATAATTTATGTTATAATCCTTATAATAGTCTTAGGTATTCCTCTATGGAATACCTAAGCTATGGGATGCATATGATAGTTATATTCTAAGTCATTCATCTATGGCATACCTAACTATTAATGTCATATGTTATTTATAAACTAAGGCTTCCTCTAAGGTAACAAGATATAGCATATCATATAACCATGGCTCTGATACCAATCTGTCACACCCCGACCGACGGCAACATACGTCAGGGCGCGATTGTGATTGTTCATAACTCATGGTGCTACTTTGTAAGTTTCAATAGTTAATAATCCAATTTAAATCCAACATAACATCCATTTAAACATTCAAATTGTTCAAAACAAAACAAACCATAATCCAACATTACAATTCAAAACCAAAGTAAATGACATTATTTATTTTATCAACTAGGTCCAAATAGCTTAAGTGTGTCTTCATCCAAGCCACTAACCTGTTACACATGTAAAATAGAGTTTTGATCAACTACTTGCATAGTTGGTGAGATTCTCATACAATTTGATATATGTATATATATGAAATAAGACGCAAAAATAGTCTAACAATTATTGATCTAAATATGTATATGTTCCACAATGCTTGATAATATGATTTTGGCAATTTCACATTTGCTAATATAATGACAAAAGTCATTAAAGAAAGGTTACTAGTAATACTCATAGTTTTTGACAATTTCACCTTTAATATTAAACATTGACATAAGTCATGTTAATTAAAGGCTACTAGTACTAATGTATAGAATTGCATCATTGTATTTGTTTATGACTCTAGAATGACATTGTTTGATATGACATGTGCAACATCCCAAAGATTACAAAAATGTAAAAATGGAGTATAAGAAAACTCACGGGTTGTGTAGCGATAACCATGTGGTATAACAACAACTGTTGTTAAACGCCGAATCGTGTGTTACCCTAAAATAAATAAGTATGAATAAATAAACAATCAAGATTGCTACTTTGATCCTAAACTAAGGAATCCTAATCACAATAGTATTCCTAAAGCTTTGGGATCTAGACTAAGGTTTTTGGTTCTAAGAATTTTGTATTAGCTTTATATAACAAATTATGAAAAGAAGACTTATGATTATTATAATATGAATATGAGTTATGATATTATATTTATATAATACATAAAATATAATAGGTATTTTATAAATGTGTAATATCAGAATAATTTATATATAAACTTTTATAATATACATTTATAAACCTATTTATGTTTATAAAGGTGTTTAAAGGTAATAATTTGCATTTATAATAAAGTAATACAATTTATTAGATTAAACATGTGTTTCTGTCTTAATAGTACTTTTAGAGTATGTAATAATTTTCTTAGAATTTTTATGTATTTAAAAGTATGATAAATGATTTAAATCGTTATTTAAATCCTTTAATTGTAAAATAATACTAAACAGTTTCTAAAAATCATGAAAAAATTACAGAAGGCTAATAATAATGTAATAAAACTTTCTGTAAATTTTCATAATTTTTAAACTTCGTTTGCTATTTTTACATATTAATTTAGTTAATACCGGTTTATGTTTTATACATTTATAAAACTAATTTTATAAATATGCCGCTTTCTGTTTTTATAAAATTGCTCAAAAATACTGAAGTTACTTTTTTATGAATTTTTATACTATTTATTTTAGATTAACACTTATTTATTTAATAGGTTTAACATAATAAAAATTAAGTTTATAAAACTATTTTTTAAAAATTGCACAAAAAGTGTTTCACAATGTTCCTTTTAATAATTTACAAAATTAAAAATAGAGTTTGTTTAAATAGTGAACTAATTAAAAAAATAAAAAAAAAAGAATTTAAAACAAAAACCGATTGAACGGGTATTCGAACCCCGAACCTCTTGTTTAAACTCTTGAGATTAAACCAGCACGCTATTTAGATCACATTGGTTATGTGATCATTTTAATTATACTAATATACAAACTTGTTTTCTTGTCTTTCACAAGAACCCTAGAATTTCAAATCGATCAATTTGTTGATTATGAATCGTTAATACCATGGGGCTATTGTTCCCCATGTAAAACCGATTGGATTGAGTATGATACTTACTTGATTTGATGGGTTATTGATTGAGTTCTAGCTTTACTCAGTCTCGGTCGTTCTTGAGATTATCCCGCGAGTTGGAGTCGATCCGAGAGAAGATTTTGAGCATGGTTTCGTTCGAAATGCTGAAGGGGGAAATAATCCTACGATTTTGATAGTCAATTCATTCGAAACGACCGATTTTGATTATTGTTTTAAAGCTTCAGTTTCGGATAATTAAAAGATGAATCAAATGCTGTTTTTATTGCGTTTTAACGGTCTAGAATCGTTTGGAATCACGTTTGGGTCATGGGGCATCAAAAACCCGATAAAATGGTGTCCGATTGGATCGGTTTCGGTTGTGGGATGGTGTTGCCGGATGTTCGCCGGAGCTCCGGTGAAGATCCTACCGGAAATACGGTCGGGAACCATGGGAAGCTATAATGTTTCCAATATTGACATATTAACCCCTCTAGTCTTTATATTTCATAAGTTTTGCTTCCAAAGTTCCTTCTTTTATCATTTATGTGAAAACTTTTAATATTTATCCTTAAAATATTTATAAGGTTACATTACATATATAAATCTTCTAATTATTTAATCTTACTATAATTAAATTACTAATTTGAATTTATTAAAAATATCTAACACAATTCGTTACATGCATAAATAATTATAAATATATATAAATTTGTTTTGTTTATAAAAGTTTAGTTTAATATAAGTGTATATGTATATGGATCCATAATTAAGTAAAAAAAAATTCCCATGCACTTTTGTTTACTTAAATTTTGACGCATTTATGTTTACAGAAAACCTCAAATGTTACACTAGATGGCCGTCACGTAGCAGCTGGTAGCCAGATCAGCACCAGGGGCGATTTCGGACCCCTAGCCACTTCAGGAGTAGCCCCTCATTCACCGCCATTGCAGGAGCCGCCGTCACAGGACCCACCGCAGCATCCAAGGCATGTCTACCGTGCGGTGCGCCTCACTGAGCCAATCGAGGCATTATTACACCGTATGGCGGCACTGAATGACGAGCTCATTCAGGCTAGCTGTCGTCGGGATAGACGTCTTGATCGGCAGGAGGATCTTATGCAGTGGACGATCGACGCTGTGTTAGAGTGTGTGCGACATGACAGGATTGAGCTTCGTCCGTTACCGGAGCCACGTGTCTACCCAGATGCCGGATCGTCCACTGGACCTCTTGGAGGCTCATAGTTTAGTTTGTCTTTTTGTATTTTGCTTTACGTTGTATGCAAAAACTCATGTTGTGTGTATATATATATATATATGTTTCGTTCTTTAATTGTATTGTTTCTGGTTATGTTTTTATAAAGTATGAGTATAAGATAAAGCATATAACAATGAAATAATTAATATCGTTTAAAATCATAACTTAACAAACATATAACATTCAATATTAACATAATAGACATATATCATTAAAAATTAACAAAATACATATATTATGTATAATTAAATAAAATAAATAATTTATGTACGGCCCATATAAAACTACTCCACATCGGTTGAGACTCAAATTGGCTTGGAAAAATAACTCAATGCCTATAAGGCCTGTACAGAACAGTATGACTCATCTACAGAATCTATACTGAATCCAAAACATGAATGTTTGTATGTGCTCTATACGAGCCATACTGACCGCTACGGGCCTTATATGTTTGTTAGGATGTTAAAATAAAAAGTTGGGGTGTCTAATTAACCTCACCCTAAATTTATCTTTTTTTGTGTATCTGTTAATTCATTGGTTTACTTAATTAAATCACCTTATCCAACATACGGTTTAATGGAGTCATGGAGATAACATGAGTAACCATGTTAAACGAATTACATATTTTATAGAATACTTGCTTTTTTTAACATTTGAATCATTAGAAATTGGGGTCAATCGAATAGGAAGATATCAAATAGGACTGCTTCAGCAAAAAGATTCTATCAGACAAACATATAATATACAATTATCTAACTTATGTAATTATAAATACGTTGATTTTCTATTACTTTCTATTTTAGTTTAATGATTTCTTTTAAAATTGCAACACTTTTACCTTTCATGATTATTCAAAACTTAAAAATAGTTACTTTAATAATCAAAATAAAATATATGTCCTTTATAAACTTTTTCCCTTCTATTTATGTAAATTTTTATTTGTTCATTGTTATTTATGAAACATGTAGCAAAAACTCAGGGATTAAATATCACTGAAATCTTTTAAAATATTTAGAATTCTTGTTGGTGACACTTATAAAGATAAACATATATACTTACCTTCAGACATACAACTAAGATCAGTTATGACTACACTCAAAATAGACAAATTTGATAAGAAAAAAAGTAAAAGTTAGAGAATTTACCATGATTGTGTGCAAGAAATTCAACCAAAATACACAATCAAAACAAACTGCAGACACGTGTGGATTACATATCACTTAGCAAGAGTAAAAAACTTCAAAGAATCAAGTAAGAGGCAACATGAGATAATTGAAAAAATGCACTGACATTGGTATGGAGATTTCAAATAACAGTTAGTAATGCATTGGACAAACTTGATATGCTTATGAAATCAAATGAACTACTCAATTATATATCTTGATATTTATTTTATATTTCTTGCTATTAAATACTAACCTGCAAACAACTTTTGATAGTATTCTTTCTCTGTTGGTTGCAATCACCAAAATAACCAATTTTTTTTGATAAAAAAAAATTATAAATTTGATCATAGAACTTTAAAAGGCCTTCTTCCATAACGTCATCAACTTGCCAACTTCTAATAGTCTTTCCTATACCTCGCTTAACCTGCAGATGATTTTAGTGCTTTTGTAACATCAACATAAGAACACAATAATGTGTTGAAAAAAGGAGATAAATTGATTTATGAGGAACCGTAGCATACAACCAACAATCGCACCTGAAATCACTGCTAGAACCCCTTCATTGGAACCCTAGATCTTTGTATCGCTTGAACCAGGAAAAAAAGAGATGAATGAGAGAGAGAGAGAGAGAGAGAGAGAGGGAGAAAGAGGTTGTTGCATAACCCAAAACCTAAATCATCAACTCTCTTATATTCATCAGAGAATAAAACCTTAATTGAAAAAGTTGTGTGCAAAAGAGTCTCACCAATGTCGGATCTAATCTACCTAGAGGTGCTAAAGAGATCAAATCTTAAGCAGAACACACTGACCTGGAAGAAGACTCTGGTAGCGAAATCTAAGGCTCAATAACAATAAGGACGCTTCAATCGACTTCAATCAACCATCTTCGTTTAAGCAGAGCAATGACGTGTTATGTGTTAGACTAAGCATTGTAATAGCTTTGATTAGTTGTAGTCTGTTTGGATGTTTGTTATTTTCTGTTTACAAGTTGTTGTAAAATAAACAACTATATAAGCTGCGAGTCTGTATTTGTTTACAAGCAGACTAAGTGAAATAAAAGAGATCGATTTCACAAACAAATTCAATTTCATCTTCATCGCGATACCTTCTTTCAATTGGTATCAGAGCTCGGTTGATTCAATTCGATTGAATCGAGCTCTCGCGGAAACCTAGTCGAAGCAGAACGGATTCGAGCAGGAGAGATTGATCGACGAACAGATCCGACGGACTGGATCGCAGAATAGTCGCGACGTATCAGAGACGAACAAGAAGATAAGTTATGGCGGAAGGTGGCAACGCAGGCGCGATGGTTACGGTGAAGGAATCCGGCACGGCATCGCTCCAATATCCGATGCTAAACGTCAATAACTACAGTATTTGGGCAATTCGGCTCAAGGCCGTCTTCAAAGTTCATGGAATTCTCGATGCACTCGAACCAGGGCTCGGTATGGCAGTTGATGCAAAGAAGAATGATATGGCAGTAGCTCTTCTGTACCAGGCAATTCCAGAAGACTTGATCCTCCAAGTGGCGCAATACCAGTCGGCGAAACAAATCTGGGATGCCTTGAAGGTGAGATTCGTGGGAGCCGACCGTGTAAGGGAAGCCAGGTTGCAGACTTTGCAATACGAAATGGAGTCCATGAAGATGAACGAGACTGAAGAAATTGATGAATTTGCAGGTCGGCTGACTCAATTGGTATCCAAGGCAAACAACCTTGGATCCACCATCGACGACAAAACTTTGGTGAGGAAGCTTCTGGGATCAGTCCCAGACAGATTCTTGGAAATTGTGGCTTCTATAGAACAGTTTGCCGATTTAAATGTGATGTCCTTCCAAGAGGCTATTGGAAGACTCAAAGCTTTCGAAGAAAGAACCAGAATGAAGGGTAAACAGCCTTGTCCAAAGCCTGACCAACTTCTGTTGAGCTACGAAGAATGGCAGGCCAAGAAGAAACCAGAGTCGAGCCAAGGAACCTCCAGGGGTGCTGGAAGACAGGGCTCAAGGGGTCGAGGCAGAGGCCCCGGAGGCAGAGGGATGCCCATGACCAGCCCTCTACAAGTTATCAATCAAGAAAGAATAAGGACAGAACCAAGATCAAGTGCTTTAGATGCGACTCCATGGGCCACTATGCCTCTGAGTGTCCTACAAAGCCAAAGAAGGAGGAGACCAATCTGACTGAGACAAGGGAGGATGGACCAGCCCTACTAATGGCACTTGCAGTGTTCTTGAATGAAGAGCGGATACTCCCAAAGAAGTATGAGACTGAAGAAAAAGGAATGTGGTTTCTGGACAACGGGGCCAGCAATCACATGACAGGTAACATGGACCTGTTTGCTGATTTAGACCGAAGTGTTAGTGGGAAGGTCAGATTTGGTGATGGCTCCTGTGTGAGAATTGAAGGCAAAGGAAACATAATCTTGGAATGTAAAACAAAGGATCAGAAAGTGTTGTCTGATGTATACTACATTCCTACTTTAAAAAGTAACATAGTGAGCCTTGGGCAACTCACTGAGATAGGCTATGAGGTGCGTATGAAGGATGAGCATCTGTGGGTATTCGAAGAAAGTGGAAGTTTGCTGATGAAGGTTCCCAGATCTTCAAACAGACTCTACAAGATCACTTTCAAGGTAGCCTCTCCAATCTGTCTAATGGCAAATGTGGAAGTAAATCCAGTTTGGCTGTGGCATGCTCGCCTCGGTCACCTGAATTTTGAAGCAATTAGAAGGTTGTCAACACAAGAGCTGGTTCAAGGCCTCCCCAAGATCTCACACCCCTCACAAGTTTGTGACTGCTGTCTAGCTGGGAAGCAGGTCAGGGCATCTTTTCCAAAAGAAGCCCAGTTTAGGGCTGAACACCCACTGGACCTGGTGTATGCTGATGTTTGTGGGCCTATTCAACCTCAGACTCAGGGAGGAAACATGTACATGTTGCTTATTGTTGATGATAGCAGCAGGTACATGTGGGCCTTCCTGATTCGAACTAAAGCTGAAGTGTTCGAGAGATTCAAGGAGTTCAAGGAGTCCATTGAACTTGAGTATGGAAGAAAGTTAAAAGGCCTGAGGACAGACAATGGTGGGGAATTCACCTCACAAGCCTTTAAGGCTCTCTGTGCCGAGTCAGGAATGCAACATCAACTGACAGCCCCCTATTCTCCTCAGCAGAATGGAGTGGTCGAGAGGAGAAATCGAACCATAATGAGCATGACCAGGTGCTTACTAAAGGCTATGAACCTTCCACAAGATCTGTGGGGAGAGGCTGTTAGACATGCTGTCTATATCCTCAACAGATCTCCAACAAAGTCAATGAAAGTCACTCCATATGAAGGAATGAAAGGGAGAAAGCCAAGACTAGAACATCTAAGGGTGTTTGGCTGTGTTGGATATGTGAAGGTGCTGGGAGGAAATTTGAAGAAGCTTGATGATAGGAGCAGGAAACTAGTTCACCTGGGCTGTCAACCAAACACCAAGGCATATAGGATGTTTGACCCAGATTCCAAGAAGATTCATGTGGCTCGAGATGTAAAGTTTGATGAGTCCAAGCCATGGAACTGGGAAAGAACTGCTGAGCCTTAAAGACCTGAATGGACTGAGTTTCTAATCCATTCAGAGTCCAGAAGGGAAGAGACCAGAGGACAACAGTTTGATTTTGACCAAAATGATTCAGGAAGGATGAACATGGAAGAGGAGACAGGTTATGCAAGTGAAGGAGAACCGGTCTGGAACAGTCCAGAATCATCAGTTAAGGGCAGGGGTCCTATGTTGCCAAGATTGCCTGAGGACTCGGATGGAAGTCATGATCCATCAAATGCTCCGGAAGAAAGATATGACCACACTCCTATCAGAGGAACAGTAGACATAAATGCCATTTATGAAAAAGCACAAGAGGCTCAATTGTTCTTGCTAGAAGGAGAACCAGTTAGCTACAAAGATGCACAAGGTATAAAAGAATGGGAGGAGGCCATGGAAGCTGAAATAAGCTCTATAGAAAAGAACCACACTTGGCAACTCACTGAAAGACCAGTTGGGATAAACCCAATAGGACTGAAGTGGGTATACAAGGTGAAAAGAGATGCATCAGGGGAAATAACTAAGCACAAGGCCCGCTTGGTTGCAAAAGGGTATGTGCAGAAACATGGGGTAGATTATGGAGAAGTTTTTGCCCCAGTAGCCAGGATAGAAACTGTAAGGTTAATCCTAGCTGTTGCAGCCCAAAGTGGATGGTGGGTTCATCACATGGATGTCAAATCAGCCTTCCTTCATGGTGAGTTAAAGGAGCTGGTGTATGTTACTCAACCTGAGGGTTTTGTGAAAAAAGGAGCTGAGCAGAAGGTTTACAAGTTGACTAAGGCCTTGTATGGGCTCAAGCAAGCGCCAAGAGCTTGGAACACCAAGTTAGATAGTGTGTTGAAGAGTTTGGGTTTTGAGAAGTGCAAACATTAACCTGCAGTGTACAGGAAAGGAAACCAGGATGAGACTCTGGTAATTGGGGTTTATGTGGATGATCTTTTGATCACTGGAGGCTGCACTGAGAAAATCAAAGAAATTAAGAAGAACATGGAGGAAAGGTTCGAAATGACTGATCTTGGGCTGTTGTCATATTACTTGGGAATTCAAGTTACTCAAAACAGTCAAGGTATAAAGCTGCAACAAACAAGTTATGCAAAGAAGATACTGGATGAAGCTGGTCTAAGAGACTGTAATTCAACAAGATTTCCAATGGAGCCTGGGTTAAAATTGTCAAAGAATGAGATTAGTGATGATGTTGATGCTACTCAGTTTCGAAAGTGGATTGGATGTCTAAGGTATTTGATACACACAAGGCCTGATTTGAGTTACTCAGTTGGGTATTTGAGTAGGTTCATGCAGTCTCCCAAGCAGGTGCATGTGCAGGCTTTAAAACAAGTTCTGAGGTATGTGAAAGGGACTACCAAGTTGGGCTTGTGTTATAAAAGAGGAGGAAGTGATGTTCTGTATGGATACAGTGATAGCAGTTACTCTGCTGATAAGGATGATGGCAAAAGTACCTCAGGGATGGTATTCTTCTATGGAAATAGACCAATTGCTTGGAATTCTCAGAAGCAGGCCACAGTAGCATTGTCTTCCTGTGAGGCAGAATTTATGGCGGCTTCAACTGCAGCATGTCAGGCTATCTGGTTAAGAGGCTTGTTGTCAGAAATAACAGGAAGAGAGGAGGCTCAGGTGGAGATTAGAGTTGACAATAAATCTGCTATTGCACTGATAAGAAATCCAGTGTTTCATGGTCGAAGTAAGCACATAGATACTCGATACCATTTCATAAGAGAAAGCGTGGAAAAGGAGCAGATCAAAATCGAGTATGTAAGAGGAGAAGAACAAAAGGCAGACAAACTAACCAAAGCTTTGCCAAGGATAAAGTTTGAAGAAATGAAAGACAAACTAGGGCTGATTGAAATTACAAGCTTAGGAGGGTGAAATGTTAGACTAAGCATTGTAATAGCTTTGATTAGTTGTAGTCTGTTTGGATGTTTGTTATTTTCTGTTTACAAGTTGTTGTAAAATAAACAGCTATATAAGCTGCGAGTCTGTATTTGTTTACAAGCAGACTAAGTGAAATAAAAGAGATCGATTTCACAAACAAATTCAATTTCATCTTCATCGCGATACCTTCTTTCATTATGAACTATGGCGAGAAAGAAAGGGAAATACACAAATTATCGGGTCAAAACCCGGGTCTATGGGTCGGATTTGCCCATTACTATTCCTAACTTCTATTTTGTATATATAGACTAGTTGTACCCCCCACGCGTTGCGGCGGGGACTCCCCTCGACAAACATACTTGTAAAGTTGAATTTGTAATGTTAGCATAGAGATGCAGACAAATTTGTATTTAGAAGTAGTCTGAAAATCCATACTTGCAGGCAGGAAAAATTTAAAAACCTTGCAAACTGCAATAACAGAAAAGAAAGCAACATGAACAATATAAAATAGGCTTTTATCATAAGTGAAGGATAATATATTAAAGATTCAATAATAAAGTAGCTAAAAAAAATTAAAAGAATCCTACTATGTCCCTACAATCTGCACAACATTATAAACCAACAAAAACTTAAAAAAGTTGTGAACTTTTTGTATAAAGGAGCAATGCAGTAAATACAAATGTGCATAAATAGTAGTAAAATTCAGCAAAATATGTGCAGTGAAATAAAAATGAGTACAATGTGTGGTTTCAGGTTAGTAAAAATCAGTAAAACACATGCAATGTAGTGCTATAAAAAGCTATAAATTTGTTCACTGTAGTAAAATATTATGAAATGCAGTAAAAAGCATGGACCTATTTGCCTAATTAAAGATAATATTTTTCCATTAGTAAATCTGGATATTACAATAAGAAATCCTTAACATGTGTATTCTTAAGTATTTGAACGTGAATACGTGATGAGCTGTAGGAAATTTGATGTGCAAACAGAAAAACAATGATACATTTGGATTTGTAATACATGCAATTATAAAACCAGAACCAATCTATTGACATGACATGAACAACAAATACTCAGTGTTGTAAAAATCGCTAATCGCTAGTCGGTCGGCGAGGTAGGGACTAGGGATTAATCGGATTGGAATTTTATATGTAATTTTCAAAATTATATACATATATACAATTTTTTTATATATAAAATTTTAAATTCCTACATATTTTAACCAACTAATTCATGAAAGCCCATAAATAATAAAAATTTCAACCCAAAAAAAATATAAAAGCCCATAAATAAGAAACCCAACATAGCCCATAAGATTAAATCTTATCTCCCGGTCGTTCATTCACTTCTTCGTCCCTCCCGCTCTCGGTTAGGGCAAACACAGGCGACAATGAAGCTCGATCGTGACGATTGTGTGCAGCGATTGTGAGCAGCAGGGATGAATCGAAGATGGAATCTGCGTGCAGGTGAGTTTTCTTGGTCAATTGTGTGGTCGATCGTTGTTAGTCAGCTTGATTTTGGAGTCTGATCGTCGAAAACCCTAATTTTGTTGTGCTTTGACCGATTTTTTACATCAAAAACGATTAATTTGATCGACCGATTAGAGCCGATTAGGCCGACTAGGTCCGATTTTGACCGGCTAGGACCGACTACCGATTAATGGAGCGACTAGGCTAAAATTAATTGGCTAAGGGCCGATTACCGATTAATCCCGATTAATCGGCCGCCTAATCGCGATTTTTACAACACTGCAAATACTTAAACAAATAGAATTAAATGATTTATACCTTAAACAAATAGAATTAAGTGATTTCTACCTATAAGCCTTCATGTGCACCGAATATTTTCTGAATCCGGACAATATAACTGCACATTTACTGCATCAAGAAATGAAATCAGTCAAGAGAAACAAATGGAAATCATATAAGAGGTTTACTGAATATTTCCAATACATCAAATGCTTCGATGTCAAGCATTATTACAAAATTCATTGTTACAGACAACTTATCAAAGGTCAGAGTTTATCTTTAGAATTAAAAGATTTTGAATGTGTAGAACAACTTTATGTTTACATAATATAAGAAGCAAATGATCAAATTTTCTGTTTTCAAGTGTATATTGAAATATCTCGACTTTAGTAAAAGTATATGCATATAAATACATGCAAATAATCTTGTGAACTTGGTTTGGTTAAAAAAAATAAATAAATAAATAAATAAAAGGGTTTTTGGAGGTAACTTGGTTTGGTCAAAAAAAATAAAAGGATTTTGGAGATTATGGGTCTTCAGCGCAAGACCTATATAAAAAAATTAATGGCATTTCACACAAAGATTAAAGTATTTGGTTCTAATATAATTCCCTTGGAGAAGTCTTGTCGCTCACAACATCAAGTAAACATATGTGCAGACCATAAAATCATAAAATTAAAGTATAATGAAAAATATAAAACAAACACAGGGGAATCCCATAAAATCATGGACATATAACATAATGGATAAGCAATCACAAAAGGAAAAAGAAAGACAAAAAAAGAAAGAAAGATGTAACATCACTTTGCTAAAGTTCATGCAACATCTTGTTCATTTCATTTGCCTGCATAAGTTTATGGCATGCCAAATTAATTGTCCTTTTTAACTCAAAAAATATGATAAGCATAATAAAATAAAGGAACAATTGCAGCTCAATAATATATTTAATCATCTTGTGTCCAGAAAATTTTGAATGACTATAAGATTATAAATAAAAAATTGCACACTCTAATTGAATACAGGATATGCATCATTTCCAAAATCTGGTAATATATTATATATAGACATGAAGCTCACCAGCAGAACAAATTTTTAGAGGTTTTATAAGCATCTACACCAAATACAAAAAACAAACCAACAAAATCTCTAATTTAAAATTTACATACCTTAGAAACACTCAATAATAGGAAGAGATAGATCTTTTAACTGAAAGAGGCTAGTTGACAGCACCAATTACTAATATCAGAGTTCGTAGAAAGAAGGGCAATTCTAATTAGGTAATATCATAGTTAGGACCTCACCAGATCAAACAAAAAGTACTCACCAGAGGCGTGATGAGGACCCCAAAGCATCGAAAACCCTAGAACACATACTGGAAGACACATGTAACATACCATTTATACACAATCGTAACCCTAAACAAAGAAGCAAAGGATGAAGATGCATAGCAGAAGAAGAAGACGACAGTTTGTCGCCATTATCGTTTATTATCTCCTCCTCTTCTGGTCGTTCATCTTCTTCGTCAATTTGGTCGCTCCACAAATGAATTTTGGTGTTTCCGGCTCATCCAGAAATGGTGTAAACCGGATCTATCCACGGGCTCAAATGAATCGGATATGCGGGGCAGGATCCTCTTCCTATTCCTAATGTATCCAAAATATAAACGAAATGGATGTTTGTTTATATATATAGATAACTAGGTTAAATCCCGTATGTTACACGAGTTTAATATACAAAATGTTATATACTTTTAATAAAAAAGTTATGTCTATAAAAAATAAGAATTATATTTGAATTTTTTTTATAATTATACATATTGTATATCTTAACATTCAAATATCCTATCAAGCTAAATATTTTATGATAATTAAAAATAATTAAGGAAAATAATTATTATTACTACTACTACTATTATTATTGAATATTTTAATTAATATAATTTGAAGTTAATAATAGTAAGAGACCTAAATGAAAGTTTATATAAGAAAAGAAGTTTAAATAAAAACTTTATAACTAATTGCATATTAACTACATTTGTTTAATAATATATTAATTATTTTTCATATCTATAATTCACAATCCATGATTAGATAATGGATATCAATAATTAAATAATATATACACCTTGAAAAACAAAAACTAAATGACTACAATGATAATAAATGTTATCAATTATTTATATTTTTTAAATTAAGAGTTATAAATAGATAATAACAATTTAAAATAACTTGTTGTCAAAAAAAAAAGGAAATAAAATATATTAATATTAAATTTAATTTTCATATTTTATTATATAATTAGCTGAATAAGTAAAAATATTTATATACTAACATTTAATAATATTACTATACATAAAAAGAATTGACTTTTATGAATTATAATTATACCATAATTTGTAAAATATATAAATAAGTCCTTAATTTATGTAACTTACCTAAAAAATGAAAAGATTTAAAAGTTTTATATTGTTTAATGAAAATAGTAAGTTAAAATATAAAAATATATGAATATACATGAAATAGTTTAGGTTTTTAATATTCTTATTATTAATAAAATCATTATTTGTATGGTTTACGATTTGTTTTATAATATATCTATTTTATTTTATTTTGTTATAAAATATATGAATATACATAAAATAATTCGGGTTTTTAATATTCTCATATTTAATAAAATCATTATTTGTATAGTTTACAATTTGTTTTATAATGTATCTATTTTATTTTATTTTGTTCAGTCATTTGTTTTTTTTCAGTATACTCTAAACATATTATTAATTATCAATATTAATAAAGGAGTGATAATAAATAATTTAATGCTCCAAGTTTTAGGAGGGAAACAAAAATGAAACATTCTTCATTGCATGACATGTGACAAACAAAAATCTTGATTTATTATATAAGATTATTTGGTCTAGGCAAACCTGTTCAATAGATGCCTTTTCAGGTTTGGAAGATATTTCAAGGAGAATGCATGTTTATTGATTATTTATTGATTAAAAAGCAAAGCCTGATAATCATACTTACAAAATATAAGTGCATGGACAATTCAAATAAATACCTTTAAATTACAACTCTTATCTCTCAAAATGCATGAATTTGTTGGACCGAAATAATGTTTTAGAGTTGTTTCCTTTCTATCTATTTTAGATAAGGAAAATCTTGATAAAAACATTTGGTTATTCTCTTTATCTTATACTCATACTTTATAATATTTTTAGTTTTCATTTTTTTTCTTCGTTGTATTATTTAAAAGAAGACAATTATTCTTGTCGCTACAACAATACCTAACTATAGAGACGACGACAGCGACGATTGAAGTCGTTTCTAAATTTGGAGTTATAGCGACGACAGGTTGTCGCAACTGATGGAATCCATATTTTTTTCTTTCTTAGGTATAGCGATGGGTTGTCATCGCAATAGGTATGGGCGGGAAAGATAAAAAATTTTGTGGTTGCATGAGACAAGAAAGTTATATTGCATGAGACAAGAAATGAATATTGCATGATTCTCGAAGTTGTTCACTTGATATTGCACATTAGGATGAAATTTATTACATGAGACAAGAATATATCACATTTAAATCCCCGACCCTTACACAACCATTTAACTCATGGTTATGAGCCGATGGATTAATATAAGTTAGTACTAGCGGGGTTTGACAAACCTTTATTCATGGTTTGGTCGCGCCAACCATAACTGTTATGTTAAATGAATGGTATATTTCCACCTAGAAGTAGTGTTCGTGATATGACATTACACTCAGGGTATTTCAAGAAGTCACATAGGCATGATTGTGGACTTGTGTTAATTGTTTCAAGACCTTGTGTTTATATTGTGAGCAACACTCACTTTACTATTTTATCGTGCCGGGATTGGCCAACACATTATGGGATTGTTGATCCTACTGCATCTTTATTTAAACTTTTTACTCGTGCCTAGATGGCAAACACTATTGCTCAAACTGTTTGATTAAACATAAAACCTACGAACTCATCAACTTTTTAGTTGACACTTGTTCTTTGCATGTATTTCAGGTATTAACCTAAGGCTAGGTATGGACTTTACACTTAAGCAGAAGGATTAGCACTCTCTCATATTCAATGAGTTCTCGATATACAGTTTCGTCGCATCTCCCGTGTTTCCGCCGACGGCGGGGGTGTGACAAAACATAATTTGTTATTACATAAAGTCATCAAAATATATTTAAATAGTTTTGATGTAATAGTTATAAATTATGTTTTATGTTAACAAAAATTCGACTATGTGTAAATATTTTTATGTAACGTAATTAATTAATGTTAATTTAATGAAATATACTTATTCTTCTTTTAACACCCTTAGATTAATTTTAATTAAAATTTATATTTATGCATATATGTAACAGCCGAAGATTTAACACATTTGATCGTGCTTAGAATCCACGTCAATTTGACAATCGAAATTATTACAGGAGGATAGTATGCGAGAAATAGTGAACGTGGGCGAAAACTGTGCGTGAAACGGAGTTACGGATTGTCCGGAATCGTGAAATGAAGTTAAAAATCGAAAAATGGACGAAAATGGCCTGGGGCGATACGCCCCGAGCCACATGTCGAGCCTAGGCGGTACGCCCGGAAGCCAAGAAAATATCTGGCCGCCTCTCCTCCGCGTGGTACGCCTCGAGTCGCGAGCTGGTCTGGGGCGATGCGCCTGGAACCAGAAATGTCGGCAAGTGGCTTAAAAGATCAGATTTCATCTAGAATTTCAGATTTTATTTCTTCTCTTCGACGCTCAGCCACCATAGACTAAAAATCCACCCTTTAATCCATCAAAACCCAATTTTGAAGCCTCTTGTTCACGTGGATCGCACCAGGGAACGTTTCTGCAAGTCCAGATCGTCATTTTACGCGCAGAACTTCGTTTGAATAGGTAAAGGTTTATTTTAATCTTCTAGATTGATAATGATTGATTAAATCTTGTTTCTGAACGTAATAATATAGTTAGAGTTGTTGATTATTGCCTAGATGATGGCTAGGATTAATTATAAATGAAGAACTCGAACTGTTAATGGGTAAATCCTTGTTTTGATCCGTTGTAATGCCCGGTTCGCATGGAATCATAATAATGGTTATAATGATTTAAACCATTTGATTAGGACAAGGTAGATGATTAGTTTGATTAATCCTTGACATGTAACATGAAATCCAAGTGTTTCAAACTAATCACAATCATTAACATACTCATTGGAACGATTATCTGATGTTTATGATAACAGGCATATTAGTATGTTAAACATGATTGTTAAACCTATTCTAATGCTACGTTGTGATATTTCATGATATCTGGGTAAGCAATAACAAGGATTGATCAATTCTAAGCCATTAATATGTCTAGGAACCTGTTTTAGCGTTATAATCAACAACATTAACTATTTGATGACTATTAAGGCAATGTCTTTGACATTGGACGTTCAGAAAGATTCAATCAGTAAGTTTAGCAACGCCTAAGACGAATTAATTAAATAAGAGATTACGCTTATCTAAGCCAAGCAAATAAGTAATCTTTAAGCATAACAAGGATAAAGAGATAAAAATGATCAAAATGAGTGTAAGCGAAATTTTGAAATAAAGCTCCGAGTGAAAGTTACGACATGCCGAAGTTTCGAGCGGTAATTGTAAATTTGAGCACCTTTATGATAAGGTTATAATCATGATAATATATTCATATTAATAGGATATCATTCGGAAGTGAGAAAGTAAGGAAAGGAAGAAAGTTAGCAAATTGTGCTTAAGCTCAGGTGAGTTCTTTGTAGCCCTGTATTAAATGTTTTATCATTTTGGGCTGATATGCATGTTATAAAGTTATTGTATGAAAGTGATTTTAACCTGATTAAAGTCAGGTAAAGAATGTTTTCAGGTAAAGAATGTTTTCAGATAAATAATGTTTTCAAGTAAGAAATGTTTTAAAGTAAATAACGTTTTAAGTCTCAACTCCGGTTGAGAAGTAAATGATTTTAAGAGTCTCAGCTGAAGTGTCAAGAATGTTTTAAGTCTCAACTGCGGTTGAGAAGTAAATGATTTTAAGAGTCTCAGCTGAGATGTAAAGAATGTTTCAAGTCACAACTGTGGTCGAGAAGTAAATGATTTTAAGAGTCTCAGCTGAGATGTAAAGAATGTTTAAAGGCTCAACTGTGGTTGAGAAGTAAATGGTTTTAAGAGTCTCAGCTGAGGTGTAAAGAATGTTTAAAGTCTCAACTATGGTTGAGAAAGAAATGATTTTTAAAAGACTCGACCGAGGTTGAGTAGGAAATGAGGTTTTGCTAGCTGCGGTTGGGCAAAACTTGAGCACTGCGGTGCGAGGAACTGTTTATGATGATGATGGTTTAAATGATTTAAACCATGTTATGTATGAATTTTATGATGATGATGGTTTAAATGATTTAAACCATGTTATGTATGAATGATATATGTAAAGAAGTCTTGTACCTGTATGAGCCGTCAACTTCGGTTGATGGTTAAAGAGTCATGTGGAAACACAGGCCTGCCGACTGTGTGTCGCAAGTTGAGGAAATCTTATGCATGTATAAGTTATCGACTTTGGGTTGATAGTTTAAGAGTCTTGTGCTGCACAAGCATGTTGACTTCGGTCAACAGGACATGCTACATTTATGCACAGTATGATTGATGTTATGATGTCATGTATGTTATGTATATGACTTATGTTATGTTATATAAAGATATGAATGGTTAAAAGATTTATTTAAAAAGTTAACTTAGAACTCACCAGCGAAAGCTGACTTGTTTTAGCATGCATGTTAGGTTGAGCAAGTTATGATAAGGATATGATGGCTCGTGGCATGACGTAATGACTACCTATTCAAGAACTGGCATTCCGATGGAGATGAAAAGTTATGTAATGATTTCCGCTGCCATAGTATACGATTATTCTACGGTTTAAGAGCTATGCTTTTGATGTTTAACCAACCGAGGGACTCCCGGGAACGGGGCCTCACAATATAACTTGGATGTTTTAAAATTACGTACTTTTTATTATTTCTATACAATATATTTTATCATTCAAATCATCCAATCATATTAAATGTTTAAAAATTTTTAAAACCTATCTTAAAATACACTTAGTATCATTATTGCTTTATTTTTTTAATATTTTAAGAAATATAACTTGAATTTGATGATATGTAAAGAACTAAATAGAAACTTTTAAATAAAAATATAAGTTTATTTTAAAGTTTCATAATTAATTTCATTTTAAATACAATTAATTAATAATATATTATAATTCATTATCTTCAATTCATAACTAGTAACTAAATAATAAATTTAGATAATTAAATAGAACAGAGAAGCGAAAAAACCAAAATGTATGTGATCTAAAATTATGACATGTGTCTACAATTATTTTTATTTATTAGCATTAATTAGCATTAATAGAATATATGTAACATCAAACCTTTCTTATCAACCAACAAAACACCATAACAATATATAATGCAAGTACTAATGCGTTTCACTTGTGTAAATTACTTGCATACACACGTACTCAAAAGTCTATGCTTGTATTCTAATCAAGGATCTTTATATTGACTAGTTCGGATGTTGTAGGTTGTTCTTTACACTCTTCTTCAATTCCAACTTTAGCATCTCTACGTCTAAGGGAAAATTCTGATATGATAATTGCAGATATGGTCACAATTGCCATGAATATAAGCAATCCAGTAAAGCTTTGAACATCAAGACTCTGTGGATGAGCTTGATGAAGTTGTTGTTTAATCGAAGCAGGAGATATTTTAAGATAATCGTACTTCATGTTGGTTATAATTTCACTTTGAGTGACGTTTATAACTGCCTTTGAAAAGATCTCTAATAGTCTAGATCCAATAGGTAGCGCCTGGATAGTAATCAAATACATAAAGTTAGGGAATTTCTTTAAGAATCAAATAAATATTAGAGATTCAGATTGACAATAAAAAAATCATTTATAATCATATGATTTAATAACAATAAAATTAACTTTCTTATACTTTAATTTTTTTTTTTAAAAAGAATGTTATGGTTGTATATGATTCTTTTAATTTTTAACTAAAATAAAATTTAAGTTAATATCCTTCTACTAGAATTAATGATGGGTTTCCTTTACAATCTTTTCTACTCCAAGAATATAACATACATGGTTATCTTGATCCTCAAGTGTCATATCACATTTGAACGTTTTTTTACGTTTCTGTATAGCACGCATGTGTTACTAGTAAACTTATAAGCTCATATTCAGCTTCTAGTTTGGAAACTTGTTTATTACATGAGTTGAATAAATACAAAATTAAATAATGATATTTTAACTTTTAAGTAAAAAGAAAAATATGTGAAGCTAGAATTATGATTCGTGACAAACTTACGGCATGAGTTACTTATTTACTAGAGATAAAGATTTTCTGTGAAGATACTCACAAACGCGATTCCAATTTCTTGTTGTATCGGTCCAACTTTCATGTATCCAAACTTATACATGTCAAGAAAAATATCAATATATGGGAGTTGATCAATAACAACATTTACGCTGCCATTGTCCAAAGCGTTTTTGAATTCTTCGTAGCTGTTGAGAGGCACCAGATTCTTTTCCGAACAATTGTGTTTTTGAATCATTTGATCTTTTATAAAAGATCCAGTTTGGTATCCAACAGTTTCCCAATTTGTGGGCAATCTGGGACGCAGTTGGTTTAATGTCAACCATGAAGACAAAGTTGCCGTATAAATTTGAAGCAGTAAGAATATCATACATAGCCACATAACAAGCACAACTTTAGAGCACTTATTATGTATTTTTCCTGCAAAATTAATGTACAAATTATTTAATTTCATGTTTCCATTTAATATCTTGGAAAAAATGTATAAACGCCTTTGGTACATATAGAATATATTTATATATATAGAGTATCATTTATAAGTGAGAAAATTAGAGGCACGTCGCCAATTTGTGCTATTACGCTATGTGTAATTGGAGGCACCTAGGTGCGATACCCTTTGGTCACGCTCTCATCACGCCTTTCCACCAAAACATACCGGGCGTGACCACAGCGTGACGGGTCCTATATGACCGTGGTCACGTGCATGAGGCTCTTTGTTCTTAAACTAATAAAAAAAACCCACACCTTTCACTTTTTCACCCATTATATTTTATCATTACACACATTTCTACTTACATTCACTAACCGATACACCTATTGAGTGATGCCTACGTGGCACGCGATCAAACCCTCATCATGCCTCCCATTACACATAACCTTATAAGCTTGGTATTATACTACTATTATTCAATTAATTGAATAAAATGCATACGAATTTCTGTTTAAAAAGTTTTATCTCTAAGTAAGATGATGCTGATTTCATTTTGTCTACATCCACATACATATATACACACACATCTAAACATTCTAATATTTAAAAAAAACCTAAGGAGAGTGAAGATGCAATGTACAAAAAGAACCAGGACTGAGAAATAACCATTTTTTAGTTTTAACAGAATCATCTTTTAGTTTTAATCGTTTCATTAAAGCAATGGTTATGAGAGTTTGTGTGGTTCTCAACATAATAGTTGGATTTGTATTCGTTAAATCACGTTTTTGTCTAATATCTAAAAACACATATTTTTTGCATTATATTTGTAGTTTTTATGCTATATTTTCAAATAAAGTACAAAAAGAACGTCTATACATTTTTATACAAAAACGCCTTTTTATTTGATCATTTTCACATAATACTATATGGAAATGAACACCCTATAATTACTGTTTTCATAATAAGACAGTACATTAAACCGAATGTTTTACTGGTTCACTGATTGGACCGTATTTAAGAATAAGATGACATCATATATATTTAAAAAAATACCAAAAAAACAAAAAAGTTATAAAATTATAAAACATTTAAACAAATATAATCTATGTTTAAATAAACATAATCATGTTTAAATAAAACACAAGGTATTGGACCGTTTCCTCTCCTGATTTCTCAGTCCGACCGACCGGTCTAGTACGGTGTCAACAACATTGCCTATAATACTAACCAAGTATTTAGTAAACATGTACCTTCATGAAAAAAGAATGTTGAAATAGGGAACCACATGGCCATTATGAGTTGGTTATAGAATGGGCCTGCAAATTTGTGATTGCTAGCACGATACTCTAACAAGGCAACACTTAATCCTGTAAAGATGCTTGCACAAACTAATGTGATCCACAGTAAAGGAGCAAAAGGTTTTAAGAATGTCCCCAGGGTACTTGGATTCCATTCTTGTTCGGCGTTCACAAGCATATAAATGTCTTCACTTATATAGGGAACTGTAAAAGATACATATTTAGTCCGATTGGCCCGTATAGTCACAGCTCCTGCAACCGCCGCGCAGTTCTACAAGATTGAAAATAGACATCAAAATTTTTTAATTGTAAAGGAAAAGTCAAATAATTAGTGACGAAGAATTAGGATTTATAAAACATGTATTTAAAGTGTTGATAAAGTATTAAAGCAATGATATTGAAAATGAAATGAAGTAAGAAACAAAATACTGAGGAGTTATACTTATAAAAAGTGCCATCATGAGTTATTACTTATTAGAGATTAGGGGCGTCCGTGGTCCGGTTTTTATGGTTTTTAAGTGGAACTGTAAACGAACCGTTAACAACGGTTTTTGAACAATGAAAACCAAAACCGAACCATTTAAAATAAAAACCAAACCAAACAAAACCCTTATCAACGTTTTGGTTCCATTTTGGTTTACGGTTTGAGATTTTGATCCCGTTAAAAATGAATCGTACCAAACCAAACCTTTATAGTTTAACACAGACTATTCACACCATGTTTATATGTATATTTTTTTTAAATCATGGATAAATCAAGAACTCAATATGTGCATACACACGTATATAAACATCTATATATGCATATATATGTATATATTGCGTATATACGTATATCTATATTTATATATGCGTGTGCACACATATATCCAGTCCGGTTTTTTACGACCGGGTTTTTATAAAAACCGTAAACCAAACCATTTATTAAGGTTTTAAACTTTTGAAACCAACCGACCGAATGTTTGAAAAAAATCGACCGTGAAACCAAACCGATGAACGGTTTCGCAATTTGGAACCGGACCGTGAACACCCTATTAGAGATATATAGATTATTGATATGTACCTGTCCTTCAATGTGTTGTACAAGTTGATCAACTGAGCCATTCATCATGCCTGTTTTGTTGACGAATGGTTTGAATATCGGTTGAACGTTGAAGGGTAACAACTGTATTGCATGACAAAAGACGGCTATCGAGAATCCACCTTCCACTTCGTTTTGTTCGTTGACTTTAACAAACTCAGTGAATCCTCTTGTTTTTGGCACCCAAACAACTAATGTAGGACAGGGACTTTCTCCTGGCTTGGTCATGTTCCAGTTTGATCCTATAATATCTTGTATATGCAATCATATAAAAAAAACAATCTAGAATGAATGTCCATTAATAAAAAAGAAAAAATATGGTAATTAATCAGCTAACTAATTAAACAAATGTTACCATAGAAATCGAGATAAAAACAACACCAAAAATGCTAATAACACGTACGTACATTTGTTTCTAACATGACATTGATCTATAGTTATAACTAGGTTAGTACCCCGTATATTAAAGGGGTTAAATAAAGAAATATAACAAATAATTATAAATGAAAATTTAGAAAATATAAAATGATTTTTAATATAAAACACGATTACAATTTTGTATGATTTAATATTTTAAATATTAAAATAATAATATTATTTATATAAACAATAACTTTTCTTAAATCTTTGTTTTTCTTTAAACATTGTTTTTCAAAATTTTACAACTTATAATAATTTTTTTTTTAAAAAAGAGTGTTTTTAATGCTAATATATTTTAATGTATTAAAAAATTATTTTAAAAATGTATAAAAAGTATATTTAATATTGGATATTAGATGTATTTAATATGAGAGAGAGTGGGAAATAAAGGTTGAGATTCTCTAAAAACATGACATGTGACACTACAAAACATTTATTTATTAATATAGGTAGATATGATGAAATCACGTATTTAGTTTGCAACTTTAGGCATCATACTTTTTTTAAATACCCACAAACATGCATTTGAATAATTCAATCTTCTCAAGACTAATGTATTTTTGTTTGCTTCACCCCGTTCGTCGGTCATTTCATCTTTTAAATATGTTGTTCATCTTGAAAAACAAATAAAAACTGAAAGTAAATTTAAAAATTAAAGCATAGAAAAGAACTATTTATGAAATATCTTTTTAATTAATTGATATATGTATACACTAGTAACCATGTCAAACATCAGCAATGATTATTTGATATCTCTAATTAAATTAATCACTAGATTTATTATTTGGATAATATGGTAATTAGAGCATATATACCTGCACATAGATCTTTTTGTACCGTTTGGATGGATTGATTTTTGATTGAGGCTTTAACAAAATCAGCCATGCAATAAACACAAAGCAACGTGAAAAAGAAAAGCAGTTTGTGCTCCATAATATTTATATTTATTTATGTGTAGCATCAAGAAGAATCATATGTACGTTATATATATAGAGTTTGAGTAGCGAAACATGAAGCATGTTGACTTTATGTAAAAATAATTGAAGAATGATTTATTAATTATTATATTACACGCATGTTTGAATCCATGGTTCTTTCCTAACAAACTCCAATAGTTGAATATTCTATTTCCTTAAGGATTTTCATCATAAGTTAATAATTAATTAATTATCCTTTTTAATTCACTAATTAAAGAAAGGGAGAAAGGGACCGGCTCAACGAAGATATTTATAAAATTGATCCACCCAATAAATTAGCTAGATGAGATGTAAGATATTATATAACTATACTAGGTAGATACCCAGTGTATTACACGTGTTAAATAAAATAATAATAAATAGTCTATAATAATATGATTAATAGTTTATATAGTTTAATACATAAGTAATAAAATAGCAATATTATTTATTTAAACACTAAGTTTATTAAATTTTGTTTTTTTGAATATTTCGTTTTGAAAAACAATTATTGAATATTTTATATTTTATAATAATTTGGATTTTAAAAAAATGTACTCTTTTAAATATAATATATTTTTAATGCTTTAAAAACCTTTTTTAATTTGAAAATGTATATAAGTATATTTAATATTTAATATTATTATTATTGAATATGCGTGCATTTAATATGAGAGAGGCGGAAAATTTTTTATAAGGATAGTCTTATGTGAGAGTAACAACAATTGTTTTATAACTGCATTTTTATGTACGAGATAATGTTTCTGTTCCAATATTCGTAATCATAGTGGAATTTCCGTCACGACGCGTGAGGAACTCACTAGTTATTATTATATTGGAAATATATGAACGAAGTGACAACTCGAGGAATACACGTTTATATTTATACTTATGTAATTCTATCAAGTAGGAGGGATTAAAATTGTAAATATCATATTGTTAAATACTAAAATATATTGGAGGAAATTTTGAGGATTAATATTGCTATCAAAGAATAATAATATATGAATTACCATTCGGGTAATTGCTCCAAAGATATTAGAAAGGTTCATCTTAGTCAGCGATTGCAATTTGAGCACATTCTCGAATTCTTATCATGATTCTAGAATGACAGTCTAGAAAGAAATTCGTGTTTTTTAGGAATAAAAAGAAAATGAATTGCTTCAGAAATATCGAACGAGATTCATTAGCTAGTGAGATATCAAAACACCTTGCTAAGCATTTGTATATCTTTAAATTCTTGATACAAATGGAGTTGTAAACCATCTAATGAACGCATACGAACAAGAAATTTCGTTCAGTTAGTTAAATGAGCGAACATGAATTTATGTTATGTTCGTTCATTTGTGTTCATGAACGTTAGGTAAGGTGTTCGTTTATGTTCGATAACGTCCGTTTATATTCATTTATTGTGTTTATAAGTTAAATATGTTATATAATCTTAAATTTTTTATTTTTAGTTTAATATTATAATATTTAAATTAAAAATCTAGTCATTTGAAATTTGTATCTTGTTGAAAACATGTTAAATTGAAACTCAGTTCTTTTAACTATTATGTTTGATTTTTATATTAAGTGTTTAACTTTAAGATGAGTATGCCTAATATTTGGGATTAAAAATACTAATTTTTATGTTTAAAATAATATGTTCGTTTATGTTCGGGAACAAGTTCGCGAACACGAACAAGATTTAAGTTTTCATTAACCGTTCATTAACAAGTTAAATGTTAAACAAACGAACACGAACGAGAACACGAACAATGGCTCGTTCGTATTTGTTCGGTTCGTTTACAGCCCTACCAATAACGTTTAAAGTACCCATGTAGTTTTTGTGTTTTTAAAATCACCTTTGTGTGTGGTGAAAGGAGTTTTAAACTATTTTCACTTAGGATATGCCTCGGTCAAATACGTTAAAGACATATTGCTGAGGATATGCACATCCTTGCAATGAGTTTACTGACTATTACTGGGAGCCAAGTGAGGACGTGGCAATTGTACAACTTTGGATTTAAAGTGATGACGAGCACTTTCTAGATAATACTATAATAGTTCATATGGGGATGGTTCGAATGTTAACCCTTTCTTATTGTGATAACCGAATAACTACATCTTATTACTTTGGGCTCACACTAATGTAAATCTAAAGGTGTATGCTTTTTTTTCTTTTTTAATTAATGTAGCGTCCACTTACATTAATAAAAAAAAAAATCTAAACCTTTAAATTTACTTTAATGTGGCCCCAAAGTAAATGTAGTTATTCGGTTATCGTAATAAGGAAGAGTTAACATTCGAACCATCCCCTATATATATATATATCCTATATAGGGAGTGGTTCCATTAGTAACCCACTCCAAGTGTGGTAACCATTTAACTAATTTTGATTGGTTCTTTAAATAATGTGTTTTAAAATAAGTGATCCATATTAAATCTAGAAAAAACAAGTAGATGAGATTTGTTTAAGGGTATTTTTGACATTTGGTGGGGTGTACTTGATTCATTTTTTAAAAAAAGTTTACCCCCTAAATTTTTAAACCTTCATAACTTTTATATACATTATTATTTTTTTATAAAAATTTCACCATTAAATTTGTCACTTTTTTATCTTTAATTCAAGTATAATTTTGTTAATTTTTTTTTAAATTTTCGTAATTTGCACTGATGCAGCGGCGTTTTGCACTGACGTAACGAGCTGAATTTTTTTACCTGATATAATTACACTGATGTAACGAGCTGAATTTTTACAAAGTTTTCGTAATTACACTGATGTAGGGAGCTGGATTTTTTCAAAGTGTTCTTAATTTTTTAAAATATTAATGAACTAATTTTTGTAATAAGAAATAATTTGTAACGAGATCGAAAGATTTTACGTTGGTGTAATTATAAACGCTATTAAAAATGAGAGAAAGTTACGAACGCTCAAAATAATTTGTAAAACATTTTAAATAATGCAAAGATTTTGAAAAAATGAGAGAAAATTATTGTATTTATTGTTCGTTACGTTGGTGTAATTACGAACGCTCGAAAAAAATTCAAAAAAAATGGCATGACTATTATGGAATTAACGAGAAAAATATAACGAGTTTAATGGTGTAATTTTTATAAAAAAATAACATAGTATAAAAAAGTTATAAGTGTATAAAAATTAAGGGGAAAACTTTGATTTAAAAAAAGTAAAATGAATAGATTTTTAAGAGTATGACACTTGTCGCTCTCTTATTAAATCTGACTTTTTATATTAAGTGAAATGACTTAGATACCCTTTGTAATTTAAAAAGGTTAGGTGACACTTGGCAAAATCTTATTAAATCTGGAAATTTAAAACCATTAAATTTGAGTTATTTGGTTAACACAATTATGGTGGGTTCTTATTTGAACCATATCCTATATATATATAGGGAATAGATAATTTGAAAACCACTTCTTAGTGCGAAAACCGTGAAAACCATGTAAAAATATGTAAAAAAACGTATTTTTTTTTTGAAATTTTTTTTATAGGTTTGTAACACTACTGGGCACATTTTTATAAAAAAAAATAAAAAAAGCGCCGACCATATATTTTTAAAAAAATATTTTATAAAACCATGTAAAACATACGTAACTCTTCATCAGATCTGACGAAATTTTTTTACGTTTTGTTACGTATGTTTTACATGGTTTTATAAAATATTTTTTTTTAAAAATATATGGTCGGCGCTTTTTTGATTTTTTTTATAAAAATGTGCCCAATAGTGTTACATACATGTAAAAAAATTTCAAAAAAAATACGTTTTTTTACATGATTTTTACATGGTTTTCACGGTTTTCGCACTAAAAAGTGGTTTTCAAATTATGTATTCCCTACATATACATACATACATACATACATACATACATACATACATACATACATACATACATACATACATACATACATACATACATACATATATATATAAGTGGATTGCTAATATAATACCTAGAATTCAATAGCGTAAGCTAAACGTTTTTGAAATGCATATCTTGAAAAGGAAATGAAGCCTTGAGTAGTCAAGGTAAAGAAGCATATGGCATAGTTGAACATGAAAATGGCTACTAATTGAAGTTTTAGACCGTCTTTTCTAAATTTTGTATAATTTAATAATTTAAGTAATAAAATAAATATATTATTTTTTTAAACACTAATTTTTTCATAGTTTTTTTTAAACATTTTGTTTTAAAATACTATTTTTAAAATTCAATATTTTATAATAATTTGGATTTTAAAATGTGTTTTTTTAATATTAATATATTTTTAATGTATTAAAAAAATATGTTTCTTAGCTTAAAAATGTAAGAAACAATATTTAATATATATAATATTATTATTTAATATGAGGTTATTTAATAGGAGAGAGAGACGGAAAACCAAAATCATGTGTCCTTAGAAACTTTGAATTATTAAAATAGATAGATTCTTGATGTTCAAAACCAAATCGTTCCACTTTTATACATTTTTTATGTTATTAATTGTAGGAACAACGTTCGCAATTTAATAAACTATTTCTATTATTCCAATCACTCAAATTATAAGTGTTAAAATATAAATTACAAGAAAAAAAATAATAGCACAAGTTGAAACAACAGAAATGAAATGAGTTTGGTGGTTGGGGATTTATGTTCAACACATGTCACTTAAAACAGATTTCGGGTCATCAAGGTGAACCCGAATGTTTCCAAGGCACAACAACCGTAGCATTTTGTACTGCCGGAATTAACCGAAAACCAGAAATGTTACATGAAACAAGAGAGTCTCGCAATGTAACACAAATAACCGATCATTTTTCTTGCTGCAACTTCTGCATAGTATCCATAAAAGGTCAAATGCCACTATATTTACATGTAGATATAACATTCCAAATGTTGTCATCATGGCCATAAACAACAAATGGCCTATCTTCCAACCAATGTGGGATACACAATCCCATTTCCATAGCTTTTTTAACAACACAACTTCGAGCATCGATATTTCGTTCCTCTTAGCTCCATTTTGAACAAGTTATTTTTCGTTATGATCATCTCACATCATAGAACAAGAACGTAATCTACAATAAACGTATTCCTAACAAATACCAATAATTAATGTGGTTGAAAATTAATAATAAAACATATTTATTATTAATAAATTCCAACATTAATCACCATCATTAATTTCACTGTTTCATCATGGGTCCCGTTCATTGTAAACGTGAGAATCTATTTTGGAAGAAGCCTATGGTGGTTTGCTAAATCGCACAGTCTATTGTAACGTTTTCGTTGTATCTTATATTAGATAAGCCACGTTAAACTAACTTGTTAAGGATCTTGATAGACACTTTCAATATTAAACTATTAAATATAACAAAAAGAGTTTTACTATTACTACGTCAGTTTACGAAACGTTCTCGTTCCTTTAATTTTCAACCCTGCACAAAACAGACGCTAAGTTAGCATCAAATATGTTCTTTAGTTTCACTATTAAAAGAAAGTACTAATCGAAAGTAAATGTGTTACTCATCAAGGTGGGTTTATTTTAACTGAATCGTATTAATACGTATTTAAATAAGTAGAAACCAACGTTAGAAATTAAAAATGAAGGCCTATTGCCAGTGACGGACTTGAAATTTTTTCTGTGAGTGGCGGAAATTTTTAGAGTCGTTTGATTATCACTATATAATAACTTTTTTCACTTTTGTTCAATTTAGGTTGGGACGGGTCGGGTCATGTTAAAAAAACAATCAAACGAAATTTCATATATATATAGGGGAATGATCAATTAGAGGAATGTAAGTAACTTACACTTATTTACGGTTGTAAATAATTTCTAAACGGTGATGAATTAGCAAAAACACAAAAAAGAAACCCCCCTATTTATGTATAACAAAAACCATGAAAAAAAAAGAAGACAAAGATTCGGGCAAAAAATGCCAGGTTAACACGGGTTTTTGCAATAAGGGAGGGTTAACAAAGGAACCATCCTCTATATATATATATATATATAAAGGCATAATGAAAACACAATGTGTGACAATTTGCAAATTCCTCGTTAGAATTATGTACATTAGTCTAAATTAAGTTTTATTAAGATTAAAATATTCAAAACAAACTGTCACACCCCTACCTCTCGTCACCTGTTGATGATGCCATTCGTCACACTGAGAAGGTTGCGGAAGCATAGTGGTGATGTCTTAGAGATGGGGTGTGACTTACTTGATCCAGTATCACAACACACAGATTAACTTAAAGATAACATATTACAAGGTTTCGTCATCATAACCAACATTACAGTTTACAACTAAGTTTATTACACAAGCCAAATTATTTAATTACAAGTGTCTAATGTGCAACCTCGCCAATGCTCACTGTCTGCCTGCAAAAAGATTTGAGTTTGAAAAGGTCAGCACAAAGCTAGTGAGTTCATAATATTCAAGTAAAACAATATGATATAATATGCAAGTTTTCGATATATAGAGTTCAAGATAACCATGAGACTCGTATCTAGTTCCTTTCTGACACATCTACGTTTTACGAAGACATTACCCGTCGGTAATATCTTTATGCCTCATTATATTACTGAAATAGTTTTGTAACATCAAGTGCCAGATCGTCCGGCAAGTCCGTACGGTATGTGTACTTTCACTTTATACTATGTGTAAATACATGTACATGAACAGTTATCACATTATCGGAATTCAGAATACAATACACAGTTGTACGTATTTTAGTGCAAACTTAAATACATTAAGTACAACGCACTTTTGAAACATTAGTTGTGTGTATTAAGTGAAAACTTAATTACGGTTAACACAACGAATCAAGAGAAACAACAGTTTACAAGTGAACAACGAAAACATATCGGTTGCGATCTGATGTCCACAGATGACAGGAATCAGATGACCGACGAATCAGTACAAGAGCAATGTGAAAACAAGAAGTATAGTTGAGTCCGACAGTGAGGAAACACAATTTAAACACCATTACAGTGTTATTTCAGAATAACGAACTGACAGTGTGTTTGCGTGGGTGACGATTCACACAAACATATCTGTGAGTTTAACGTTCTGAAATAATGACTGAAAAGTAGAAAACAAAAGTCAGAAAGCAAAACCATCGTTGTATTCGTTCGGGTGACGATTCGAACGAATTACGCGCGAAGGTGACGCGATCTGATGAAACGAAAACGAAACACGACACGATACGATAATAAATTTAAGAAAATAAAACATTTTAATGTTTTACAATTTTGAAACTCATCAAATAATTAGAATAATTTTCTTTTATTTATTTCATTTAAATTACGCGTAATTTTCCGGAAAACGTAACGAAAACGCGAACCGAGCAACATAAACGAACCCGAACTCACTCGTAGTATAAACACCTTGAGTGAGTCCATTTTATCCATTTTTCCCATCTTCTTCTTCTTCTTCCCAAACCCTATTTCCGGATTGAAAACCCACCACCATCTACAACCTTCTCTCCTCCATATCTCCCTCAATACTTAACCAAATCCTTCCATCTTTGGACCAAATCGAAGCTCTCATCACCCTCTACACAAAAGTACAACCGATCTAGAGCCAAATCCATCTGAAATTGAGGTATGAAGCTGCAAACATTCCGAATATTAGGGTTTTCGACCCCTTTGTCACACCCTCAACCAAAACCGGTTCTAAACTCTTCCTCTTCGAACCTTATGATCACGATGATACACCCTAACCTATACTACCTTCGAACACAACCTAACAGCTCGAAATGAGGAGCAACTAGGGCTTAAAGCTTGATGTGGCCGAATGAGACACACAAGTGCCGTATGGATGGAGGTCGAATGACCTAGAGCCGACTGAACCACCTTCGGCCAGCCTCATTCGAGCCTCACATTCGACCATGCCTTCTCATTCGCCACTCATGACCTCATCTTCATTAGGCAGTCATCATCTCCGAATGAGGTTTAGACGGCAGCCTCATTCGTGGTTTGTCATTCGTCCAGCCTACACCATCTGTTCACCTGCATCGAATGAACCATTTTCATTAGTGGAATACACACAATCGACCAAGACAAACAAGTGGCCCTCCTATGATTCGGCCCACATATCCACCCACAGCCCATATAATCATTAGACCATCTGATTTAAGCCCAATTTTGAAATACAAAAGCCCAACAGTTGGGTCCATTGCACACTTCTTCAGCCCAACAAACTAGCCCACCCTTTCGGCCCAGTACTAGAACCATGGCCCATGGATTTCTCATTCAGCCCAATAACTTTGTACAGGCCCAACGATCTTGGCCCAAGCACTAGTTCGGCCGCAGCAGCTCATTTGAACAAGGACACGAGGCCAGAAAACTAAGTTGGCCCAACAACAACTACTCGGGCCCAAACATAGTTCACTTCGGCCCAATGTGGCCCAGACCCGTTAATGAAGCCTATCTCATTTTCGTTTGGCCCAACAGACAATCCTTAGCTCAGATTTTATACAAATGGCTTAAGGCCCACTGGTTTGGTCCAATATAACTGTTTCGGGCCCAACTAGTTTCTTTGACCCAATTGAATTTCGGCCCATATGCTTTATGTTGAGACAAACACTTAAAGCTAATTCAATAAATAACATGTATGGGATTTTCTTGAAAATAATAACAACATGATCAAACACAAACTATAATTTGAACATGAACTATATGCGGTTTCAAGGGGTTAAGACAAACGGAATAATGAGCTTTTAACCTTTAAACTAAAGACTAAGATTTATACTTAGTATCATTTTACTAGGACATTGATTCAAAATGAATATAAAATCATTAGAAAGATAAATAACCTTAACTTAATTGGGATAAGTGTTATCAAGTTCCACTAACAATGGAACCGGGCCCAAACTATGACCGAGACTCACGCGTGTTAACCAACTTTAGGGTTAACACCTACACGCACTCACAAACACACGACTCATACTTACAACTTACATACAATGTGAAATCAATACAGGATTGTGAAAACACACTCAAATACAAACAAGAGCGCGTGCATTCTCGTTTAAGCTAAGTCAAACCCCCAACTACTACAAGGTGAGTTCATATGCCCCTTTTCCTTAATCTTTACTGATTTTAAACTCTCGGGGCTGAGAAACATGCTTTACTTTTATTTATTTAAAAGTTTTGCTTACATATTGTTAATACTTTGATTATTTGATATTAAATTGCTTATTATCATAAATCATTGTATGCATGCTTGTTTGAATTCAAGAATACAGGAAAGATAAGATGATGATGATATTTTTAATATCATAACTCATCGATACAATAGAATAACTTAGCAGTAAGTTAACTCTTACAACACTTAGTTATTCTTACAAGAAAAGACATTGTAACAACTACAAGGAAACGTGATGACATGATTACAAGAGCAAAACACAAGAATGATAGAAAGATAATATATCTTTACTACATCATTCAATACAAGAGTTAAATAAGTGTAATAAGACTAGATCTTATAATACTTAACCTTACAACTCAACACATATTACAAGAAGAACAGGGAACATGGAATGAAAATCATGATAATGTACTTTCATGATAACAACATCATTCACTCAATTAACTAACATAATTTATTAAGACAAGCTCTTATTTAACTTTGTTAGTATCACAGAGAACATATGACAATGAGATCAAGAGTACAAGTGAATACAATTACAATTAGTTACTATTGACCTGTTTGCATTATATCACTTCAATCATGTGCCAAATTGTTCAAGTTGATCATGTAAGCCCCTTTAATTCGCTGACCAGTTAGTTTGATGTGACTAAACCGACGATAACATAGTGGTACCATAGGTTTGACAAACCTCTAGCTTGTAGGGCTAGTATGTTGATCGTATTGATTCATTGGCCGGTAACGTATGACCGGTGACAGGGCGACCTCAAGTCAGGTTCTGGTAAGCGACACATGGTGATATTAATCTACAGTGATATGTAATTAATCCAGCGAAAACTCTATTGACTAGTAGGTTGAGAAGGTGATCTGCTCTCATGTTACACTACCAGTATTAGATTTCGTTGAGGACAATAGACATACAAAGTGGTAGAGATAAATCGGATGCATTGAAATCTGATTACGTGAGGATTTCAATGGATTCCTTTTAGGCTCTATGCACTATGGTTCAAGGACAAGTTGCAAGGGGTTAACTCACACTCTTAATATTTAATAGAGTATCATCAGTTAACCCACCTCAAGTATAGAATAATACAAGGACAAGATTATATAAATCTAAATTCCTTAATACATTGAGGGTTATCAACACTTCGGTTTGATAATTAAACCCCATACAATATATTATTCTATCATCAATACAACAACTGAATACATATCAAATACGATGATCAAACGGGTAATGGATATCTTTAGTTGTATCGCAAGTGGGGTAGAACTTGATTGAGTATGTGGTGGGATAGCGTTTGGGCTTGACCCTTGCGTGATTCCCTATATATAAGCATACTTGATCAGGTGATACACTACTTGTACATATAACTAAGGAGAGGCCATTGGGTGGTACAGATGAAACAAGTATTACAAGTAACAAGTATGACATTGTGGATGTGTGCATGATCAATTCAATGGTTTTCAATTTACTTACTTATGAACTCACCAATCTAGTGTTGACTTTGTTTAAATGCATGTTTTCTCAGGTGACGAACAGGCGTAGATACTTATGTGCAAGTGCTAAGCTAGTGGACTTTTAGAAGACCTAGCTTACTTTTGATTGCATACTTTTGGAATGACAAAACAGTGAATTACTTTTGTATATCTTGTATAGATCAAGATATAAACTCATTGATTCTTTTGATTAGATTTACTTAGTTAAATTATGATGTACAATGTAATTTAACTTTGTAATTCTATTTCATGTCATGATTAGCATTTCTCATTTATATCTCATGTGCTATGTAAACAATCTGATCATTTGATTATCACTCAAAGATATCGCGCCCCGGGAACCTTCCGCCCGACGGGAAAACCCGATCCGTTCCCGCCGGCCCGGGGTGTGACAAGTTTCTAGATGGATTTATAGCTTAGGAATGATCAATCCTTGTTATTGATTATCCAGATATCATGACACATCATAATGTGACATTGGAATAGTTTTAACAACCATGTTCAACTTACTAATCTGACTGTTATCATAAACATATCAGATATTTATTCCAATGATTATCTTCGCGATTGTGATTAGTTTGAAACACTTAAATTTAACCTTGCATTTCAAAGATTGATCAATATAATCACATGCATTGTTATAATTAAATGGTTTAAACCATTATAATCATAGTTATAGTTTCATGATAACTGGGCATTACAACGGATCAAAACAAGGATTTCCCCGTTAACATGTCGAGTTCTTCGTTTATAATCATTCCTAGCCATCATCTAGGAAATAATCAACAACCCTAACTATTACATTACGTTCAAAAACAAGATCTAATCAAACCATTATCAAACTAGCAGGTTGAAACGAATCGTTACCTAACTGGAAGGATTTCTCAAACAGAAATGATGATCAGGTGTTGTAAAGACGATCTTCAGCTTAGTATGGACAATTCTATGGCTCCAGATGATAAAAAATTGATGATTTGAGCGATTTGATCGAGTTTGTATGTGTGAAAGTAGAAAGAAAATAAAAATGTTAACTTTTGCATGCAATCTGACTCTTCAATCTGATCTGCTGAACCGCCATAGTCATCGCATACAGCCAAGAGGGCAAATTTTTCCTTGGCGTAAAACGAAGAAATCCGGAGTCCAAAAGATATTTTGGACACCTTGCGTAACGCCAAGGATGCTCAGAATGGCCTTCGCGCACCGCGAATTCCCCGGAGTTTAATACTTCGAAATTTTTCTTCGTTTTTCGATTCCAAAGAATCTGGAAATCCGTTTCGCACACGGTTTTCACCCACGTTCACGATTTCTCGCATACTTTCACCCTGTAATAATCACAATCGCTAAATCAACGTGGATTTCAAGGACGATGAAATGTGCTCTTAGTCATTGATGGCGTAATTCTCAAACGTAATTGTCACACAAACCAATAGAATCAAATGAAAACTCATGAATCATAAATAGAACAATGACACACATTTGAAACATAAATCGCGAAAATTTTGCCAAAAGGCAATACGGCATGCGTAATTGTCAAATTCATGACAACCCGCATTTCCTAACCATATTATATTCCTAATGAAATGTAAATTGAAGCATAACAATGGTGGTTGATCAAAAGTAGCAATTCCTAAAGATAAGCACGAAAAAAATCCGATAAATAAAATGTGAAAACTTAATCACTAAGTAATTAGTGAATCCCATTCACATTAGAACATATCAATCTAGTTCAAAGATATTTTCAAGTAAAATGTCTGATCAAAATTGATGAAGAAGCTAGAAAATTTATAAATATCTAAGAGTTGGCTTTTCAAGTCTGCATTTTTGCCTCTTTACACCCAAAAATTCGACTAGAGCCACCTCTTTCACTTCTGGAGCTTTAAACATCTTCCAAACAACATTTCTAGGCAATCCTTGCTGAGAACCGTGATCAATAACAACCCAATCAAGAAATCAACTTCAAAAGTTTGATTTTAGTGGGTTTTCAAGCCAATTCTCAATCAAGAAAGTTCTAACCCAAATTTTTGATTTGGGTATGTTCAAATAACTTAAACAAGTGTTATAAAGCTTGTTTGGATGATTGGAAATCAGCAGATCTTGAAAACCTCATAAAAGGGCAATCTGGTCCTAAAACACGAATTTTTCAAAGTGGCCCAAATTGAGATTTTTTTCATCAAACTCTAGATATATGCTAAATATTAGAATCTAGAGATTTTGGTCTAATAAAAGTATCAAAAAAATCGGTTTTGGCTCACAAAAACAGTTTCTTGCATGCTGAAGGCGTGCAGCGGCCCATGCGCGACCCATGGCTTGGTCATTGCCTTGATCTAGCTAGTCATCGCCGAGATCGTGCTGCTCGTTGCCGGGAATGCATGGTCAACAACCAACCGGCTCGATCATGGCTCGCCTAGCCCGGACCAGATCGCTTGTCACTCGAGCCACTAAGCCACAACCACCAAACCACCACTAAGTCAACACCCCGCGCCACAACTGGCCATCGGACCGACGCCGCCTGCTGGAATTCAGCCAAACTCCGGAAATTTTCTGGACAACTTTGGCGAATTTTCCAGCCAATTGCCGTCACCACCCGAAATATTCTGGCGAGGTGGAAAATTCTGGTTCGCAATCCAACGACCCGATTTCGATCTAAAAGACCTAGTCTTGATCGATTTCGCTTTTCGGATTCAGTTTCCTGATCTGTTTCGCAATTCGGCGACCCAATAATCGATTCTGAAACTTATTTGAATTCCGATTGTGACCGGAATTCAGTTTCCTATCTGTTTTTAATTTTAAGAACCTATTGTGGGTCGATTTCGCGTTCCGTACTCAGTTTTCTGATCTATTTTTTAATCTGACCATTGGATTTCAACCCAGAAGCTGATTAATAATCTGATTTTGATACAGAAGTTAAGTTCTAACCAAATTAAGCATAATAACTAACAGATTTCTAATCAATTACAAATTTGGAGTCCAAGAACTAACAATTGTAAAGACTAATAAAGGCTGATGCACACCAAACTTCTTATATTGTCTAAGTATAGGAGCTTCAATGACTAAAAGCCTTCGGAAGGAAGAAGTGATTCTTTGGAAGCAGTATTGCTTCCGAAGGATAACTTGTTCCTGCTGAAGGTTATACAAGACAACTGCTTCAGAAGATTAACACTTAAAGGTATTGAAGCTTCAGAAGACTTAAAAGCTTCCGAAGACTTAAAGCTTCCGAGGAATCTTCTTTTGCACCAAAGACAAAAACAAAGACAAAGACTTCTGAGGTTTATCATCTGACAAAGACTGTAGCTGATTACTTTCACAGTACAAAAGGGACTGACACAAGACATGTTGGTCTGATTAAATACAAAAAGAACATACCTAAAGACAGACAACACCTTACTTCCTTTCCTCTGCATTAAATGCAAAAGATTATATGAAGCCTTGAAGATCATCAACATTAAATGCTTTGTGTATCCAGCTAGTCTTTGGTTAAGTCAATGTCTATATTTGTAATAATTGTAATTGAGTGTCTTAGCCTGTTAAGACACTCCTTATACTAGAATAAGCTTTACTTATGTACTTGTCTAGTATACCCAACTTGTATTCCTACGTGTATACAGTTGTAGCCTTGGCTATATAACCTCTCATTGTAAACCGACTAGGTGTGCTTGTGATTGTGCTTGTTCGTTTACACTTGTAATACTTTGAGAGAAATATATCTTTGAGCTTGAATTTACTTTTGTGTTCTTATTGCTTATTCAAAGATTATTCGTTCATCTGTTAAGTGTTTGTAAGATCCTTCTAATAGATATTCCGCGTCTATTAGATTGATTGTGAGAAGATCCTGTTTGTGTGTAGTTTGAATTAAACAAACCGATCCAACAAGTGGTATCAGAGCCTTGGCTCTTAAACTTAAGTGACTAACCATCCTTAAGTTACCAGTTGTATATCTTCTTACATCTTACTACTGCGAATCTCATAATCTGATTGTTTGTTCAAATGGCTGCATTAAACAAGCATGATACAGAAAATGGGACACTTAACAAGCCACCGATGTTCACCCCTGAAGACTTTGATACGTGGAAAGTCAGAATGGAAGGGTTCATCAGGAATCAAGACTTCAAACTCTGGAAGTCTGTTCTTGAAGGTCCCTACATTCCTACAATTGCTGCTGCTGGAGCCGGTGGAGCTGCTGTACCAAAGGATCCATCCATGTATTCGGATGAGGACTATAAGAAGATGGAGATAGATTCAAAGGCACTGTGGCTCATTCAGATGTCAATCCCCAACTCTATTATACATGCATTCAAGAAATGCAAATCAGCAAAGGAGTTGTGGAACTCTCTGCAACAAATGTATGAGGGTTCGGATGATGTCAAAGAAAACAAGAAGGGTATGCTGAAACAGAAGTTTGAAAACTTACATTAAGAAGAACTGAAAGTGACCACCATTTAAAAATAATCAGATCAAATCAAGGAACAGAATTCAAAAATCAGGTTTTAAATTCATTTTGGGAATCTAAAGGTATAACAAGACAATTTAGTGCTCCTAGGACTCCACAACAAAATGGTGTTGCTGAGAGAACGAATAGGACACTAATTGAGGCTGCAAGGACCATGTTGTCTGATGCCAAACTTTTAATAACTTTTTGGGCAGAAGCAGTCAATACTGCCTGTTATGTCCAAAATAGAGTATTGGTAGTTAAGACACATGGTATGACTCCCTATGAAATTTGGCACAAGAGAAAACCATTCATTGGGTTTCTCAAACCATTTGGATGTCAATGCACAATTTTGAATACTAAAGATCATTTAGCCAAGTTTGCTGAGAAATCAGCAGAGGGCTACTTTGTTGGGTACTCTTCACATGCTAAGGCTTATAGAGTATACATCAAAGCTTCCAGGATTATTGAAGATTCTGCAAATGTTCAGTTCAATGAACATACTCTTAATAAACCTGGAACAGGCCCTGATTGGTTATTTGATCTTGATAGCTTTACATCTGCATTTAATCTGGTGAAAGAGTATGTTCCAGTTTCACAGTCAGCTACCACAGATACCTCCAAATGCATAAGAGAAGATGAATTTCGTGTTGAACTGTCAATAGCTTCAAGACAAATCTTGGCAGAATCCTCTTCAGCACAAAATGGTGTGTCACAGCCTGAGATAATCAACACATCTCAGGCAGGTCCCTCAATTGAATCTACTTCTGGTTTACAACATCAAGAAGAAGTAGGAAGTCTATCAGCAGAGGCAACCACTCTGGAAACTACTTTTCCCAGAGAAAACCAACCCACCACAGTCCAAATTCAGAATCCACAAGATATGCCAGAAATTCAGCTTGAGGTAGTACTTCCTAACCTTGAGTCAATCAATCTGGATGAAGCTTCTCAATTGGATGTGATTCCAAGAACTCGAATTCACAACACTCATCCAATTGAGAACATTATTGGAAATGTTGAAGAAGGAGTAAGAACTAGAAGCTCTATGCACGAAGCAAACATTTGTTTGTTCTCATGTTTTCTATCCCAAATAGAACCAAAGAAGGTTGCTGAAGCATTGAAAGACAACAGTTGGGTAGAAGCCATGCAGGAGGAGCTTCTTCTATTTGAAAGATAAGGAGTATGGAAGACCTGTCCTTTACCTAAAGGTAAGTATGCAATTGGAACCAAATGGGTGTTCAGAAACAAGAAAGATGACAAAGGGGTTGTTATCAAAAACAAAGCAAGACTGGTGGTTCAGGGATATACTCAGGAGGAGGGCATAGACTATGATGAAGTCTTTGCTCCAGTAGCAAGAATTGAAGCCATCAGAATCTTTTTAGCGTTTGCAGCTGCCAAGAACTTCAAAGTGTTTCAAATGGATGTCAAAAGTGCCTTTCTCTATGGAAAGATTGATGAGGAGGTTTATGCGTGTCAGCCTTCAGGTTTTGAAGATCTAAAGTTTCCTGATCATGTATGTAAGCTTGATAAAGCTCTCTGTAGGCTGCATCAAGCTCCCAGAAAATGGTATGAAACTTTTTCTTCCTTTTTGTTGTCTAACAATTTCAAGAGAGGAACAATTGATAAAACTCTCTTTTTCAAGAAGTCCAATCAACACATCATGCTAGTCCAAATCTATGTTGATGATATCATTTTTGGTTCAACTAATGAATCTCTCTGCAAGGACTTTGAATCACTGATGAAATCCAAGTTTGAAATGAGTTCAATGGGAGAACTCACCTTCTTTCTTGGACTAAAAGTGAAACAAAATCCTACAGGGATTTTTATTAATCAATCAAAATATGTCAAGGACATTCTTGAAAGATTCAAGATGTCTGATTGCAAAGCTTTGGGAACTCCTATGTCCAAGACAACATATGCTGGCTGTGAAAAGAACTCCTGATCTTGAGGGGGAGGATGTTGATCAACACCAGTACAGGGAAATGATAGGCTCTTTGATGTATCTCACAACAAGCAGGCCAGATATCATGTTTGCAACTTGTGTCTGTGCAAGATTTCAGGCCACTCCCAAAGTCTCACATATGCTGGCTGTGAAAAGAATTTTTAGATATCTCAAAGGAGCACCAAACCTAGGATTATGGTATCCTAGAAATGAAGACTTCCAGTTCGTAGCTTACACTGACAGTGATTATGGAGGGTGCAACATCAACAAGAAATCAACATCTGGAGGATGTCAATTCCTTGGACCTAGGATTATGTCTTGGCAATGCAAGAAACAGTCATGTGTATCTACCTCTACTGCAGAGGCAGAATACATAGCTACATCTAGCTGCTGTGCACAAGTTATCTGTATTCAAAATCAAATGAAAGATTATGGAATAGATCTGTTCAACACTCCTATTCAGATAGACAACTCAAGTGCAATCTCCATCACCAACAATCCTGTGAAACATTCCAAGACAAAGCACATTGACATAAGATATCACTTCACCAGAGATTGTACTGAGAAAAGGTTAATTCATCTAGTAAAAGTTGATACAGAAAACAATCTGCCTGATCTCTTCACCAAAGCATTTGATGAAGGAAGATTCAGGTACTTAATAACATCCATTGGAATGATTAACTTTGAGTAAATGAAATGATAAGGAATAAATAATTCTTCGGAAGATAAACTTAACTTATCTCCTGATTAGTAACTACTCAGCAGAAGATAGGTTAAGTCTTCGGAAGCATTATTTCTTCCTCTGTCGGAAGTTCTCACACTTCAGAAGTTAAATTATCTTCTGAAGTAATACCCTTCTGATACATTAACTTCGGAAGCTAAATCTTCTGATGATACTCTTCAGAAGAAAGTATCTTCCGAAGAACATTTTATCTGATGCACTTATCTGATACTTCAGAAGCAGTGCTTCCAATGTATTAACTTTATACTTCCTAACCATTGCTTCTGATACTTCAGAAGCAGTGCTTCCGACAGTATAAACTTTATACTTCGGAAGCAAAACTCTTTTGAAAACTTTTTGGTCTCTTAAACTTCTTCCGAAAGTCACATCTTCGGTAGCAACTCAGCCCTTAGCAAATATTCAAACATTTATTGTGAAACCAGCTGTCATCGGAAGACCTTTTTCTGACATCCGGATCTCAAATTTAATGTGTCTATATATTACATGTTGAAATCCGAAGGTATAAAAAGGTCTCCCGCTCATTCATCTTCTCTCACCGTTTCACTTCAAAATTGCTTTTCTTCTTTCTCTCAAATTGTAACCTAAAAACCACCGATTGAAATGGATCTCCTTGCATTCAGACCTACTCATAACATTCCAGCGGAGTTTTCATCAGACAATGATGCTGACTTTACTCCGATCATCTCGTTTCTTTAGAAGAGCATGTATTCATTTGCACTCACTGTTCAGCCCTTGGTGTATGAGTCTCATCACCAACAATTTTGGGCATCCTGTTCTGTTTCTTCTTCGTCCAATGGTCGGATTCTTAATGCCACCATTGATGCTCATTCTATTTATGTCACTGTGGAAACCATCTGTCGGCATCTCAAACTCAATGATGCCGGTGGAAAGGTTTCATTCACAAAGGATGAGGTAGCATCGACTTTTAAGTCGATGGGGTACGAAGGTCCTCTCCTTTCAACAACCTATTTGAAGGGTATAGTGTCCTATAATTACAAGTACCTCATACATTTGTTCTTACATTGTCTTTCCAATAAGACAGGAGGTTGGGATCAAGTTCCATCTGACTTAGCCTCGGCTATTCACGGCTTGGTCTCGAACCAACTGTTTAACTTTTCTGCTTTTATTTTCAATAATTTGGTTGACAATATTTCGTCACCAAAGAAATTTTGTATGTATCCCAGGTTTTTGCAACAGATTTTTAATGAGGAGTTGGGCACTTCCCTCTCTCTAACTGGGAATACATATAAAATGCTCTTGGTTTCTTCCAAGGTTTTTGTGCAACTAAAGAAGAAGGGTGCCCAGTTCTCTGGGAAATTCACTCCCCTTCTTCCATCTATGGAGTCACATACTCCTGAAGGTGACAGCTTTGTTAACCCCACAGATGCTGAACCCACACCTTCCACTTTTGTTGGTCATCCCATAAAAATCACATACAAATGCAAACGAACCCCTGTACAGCTCTCTACAGCTGTTCAGGCCCCTTTCTCAAAACCCAGCAAGAAAAAGGTGAAAAGAACTGATATGGGCACAGTTCCACCTAAGGTGAAGGCCACACCTATAGTTACTCCGCAGGTTCTTCCTCTGGAATCTATGGCTGCTCCTAACCTGCCTGATAGTCCTCAGAGTATGTCACCATACATACCTGCGAATATCCAAAGGGATTCTCCCATCATTGAGTCTGCTTCTAATGAAGCAACTCCATTAGATCAGAGACAGTCTCCCAGGTCTCCAGGTTCTTATCATCCAGAAATGCCCCCCACCCATACTACTTCCCAGGCTCAAGGGACATCTGCTATAGCTGTGGAGGAACCACTCTCTCCCACTTCCCAAACACTTATGAGAGTGGTGACACAGTTACAAGCTAGGTTCCCTGACCCAGAGCCTACCATATCAGAGGTTGATCCCAGGAGTGAAGAAGGGATCAATGCTGATGAGGCTGCCACTACTGATGAACCTTCTCAAGTTCTTCAGGACAGTGGTACAGGCAATAGGACCTCATCTGCGGCAACCAACATTGGGGAGGACTTCTTTGAGGTCCTTCTCAATGAAGGGAATCCAGGGTGCCAAGAAACCACATCTGGTGGTGGAGGTGCAGGAGCTAGGCTCAGGACTCCATCGCCCTATGATTCTACTCAGGTAGATGAGGGCAACAAAATACAGGAATTGACGGCTACCATCACATCCCTCCAAGCCAGGGTAGCTCATCTGGAAGCTGAGGTGACTACCCTGCGGCTTGAGGTCCAGACTAAAGATGCTACCATTCTGGACTTCAGGAAGCGCCCCCAGTTCTGTTTCAACCCTTTCATCCTGATCCTGCTACAACTACTTTCATCTCCCTTGATGCTACCAAAAAGGGGGAGAATACAAATTCTGCAGGGTCAGAATCACAAGCAAGAGAAGAGGAAGCCGCTCAGGATGTCAACCCATCCATAGTCACTTTGACTACTGAATGGGATGACTTCTTGGGTTCTTACTTTCATGTTTCCTCCACTTCCTCTTCCTCTTCTTCTGAAGCAACAGAGGCTGCCAAAGAGATAGAGCAAGAGCCCAACACAACAAATGTTTCTTTGGAGCCTCAGTCCCCTGTTGGGACTCACTTGTCCTCTTCTGGGACTAAGTCTCTTTCTGAGACTGCAGCCCAGGTTGCCATGGAAGACACTATTCAAGAACAACTTTCAATCTCCATGGAACCTGTGACCCGTCCTACTGGGACAAAGGCTACTGAAGACCTTTCCTCCTCTCCTGAGCTATCTGGGGAAACTAATAAGGAATCAACCAAGATGGTTGGTCAACCAGAGGGGGCAGCGAATGCTAAGGTTAACTCCGAAGCTGCAGCTGCTTCCGAAGGCCCAGTCATTCTTGATGATTCCTCCTCAGAGGAGATATGTGCCAATGAACCAGTTGGTGAGGCAACAGGAGACATTTCCTCTGGGGAAAAATTAACAGCTGATGACAAAGGAAAAAGAAAGTTAACCCCAGAGGAGGAAGCAGAACAGGAGGAGAGAAGACCAAAGAAAGTGAAGGGCCGGCCAGACACCTCTCAGGATGAAGAACGAGTTAGACTCTCTGCTCTGCTTGAAGAGAGAGGCTATGACTTTGATGAAGTATGGGGCTGGTCGGTGCCTCAGATGGCCGCCGAGCTGGACATGGTGCAGCAGCAAGAACAGGCTGCTGCTGCATCCAAGGCCCAGATTGTCCTTACAAAGAAGCAAAATGAAAAGGCCTATAGAGACAAGTCGAAGGCCTTTCTCCTGGAATATGGCTTCCATGCTCGGAAGCTAGGCCCAATGAAGAACTCAACCATGGATATGCATATAAGAGACATCAAGGCTAAGGTTTCCAGAGGTGAGTTACCTTCAATTGAGCAAATACATGCTCAAAGAGAAAGCCTAAACTTAGGCTTAGGCTTAGGGGGAGGGGTAAGAATAGAATTTCCCCTCTCTGGAACAGGGATCAGACAGGGTGAGGAAGTCATGTGTGGGGAAGCAACAAAAGCCATGTTCCCCAACATGTTTCCTATCAACCCTAAAGAAGAACAAACATCTCCTCCATCAAGTCCCTCTATGGACAACATGCCAATCTCTTTAGTGATCAAGATCAATAAGGACAAAAAGACTGCAAGGAAACAACCATCTCTAGTCCCTGATCCTGAGAGACAAAAACAGGCTGATGAGAGGAGAACAGAACCCTCACTGACTGAGGATGCTGGTCCACAACCTACAGCAACAACAGGTGCAGCAGTAGGATCTAATGTGGAAGAACAACAAGCCAGAGATCAGAGGAGTCAAGCTACTGCTCAAGTCAGACCAAGATTCACAAGAAAAAAGAGCATAGCCAGAAGGAAAAAGAGAAAATCTGCCATCTCCTCTGACTCTGAGCCAGACTCACCTCCCCCAGGACCAAAGGCCAAACCAGGAGCTTCAATGCCCAAAGATCATCCAAAAGATCTACATGATCTACAACATCATCATACGTATGTCCCTGTTGTAAAGTGGAGCTACAGTAGACTTCACAAAGAGTTTACTCTCACTCTGCTCAATGGAGGAATAAAGGTAGTGGAATTGGCACAACTGATTGTGCTGGCTGCACCCTTTGTCTTTGATTTAGAGAATCTCCCTCTTGATAATCCAGATAATGGATCAGAAGGGAGACAAGCACTCAGATGGGTAAAGGCAAGGGCTCAGGTCCTGAGGGGAGAAAAGATAGTAAGGAGGATTCCATAGGAAGTTTTGGTAGCATCAGCCTAGGGGGAGACTGTAAAGACTAATAAAGGCTGATGCACACCAAACTTCTTATATTGTCTAAGTATAGGAGCTTCAATGACTAAAAGCCTTCGGAAGGAAGAAGTGCTTCTTCGGAAGCAGTATTGCTTCCGAAGGATAACTTGTTTCTGCCGAAGGTTATACAAGACAACTGCTTTGGAAGATTAACACTTAAAGGTATTGAAGCTTCAGAAGACTTAAAAGCTTCCAAAGACTTAAAGCTTCCGATGAATCTTCTTTTGCACCAAAGACAAAAACAAAGACAAAGACTTTCGAGGTTTATCCTCTGACAAAGACTGTAGCTGATTACTTTCACAGATTAAAAGGGACTGACACAAGACATGTTGGTCTGATTAAATATAAAAAGAACATACCTAAAGACAGACAGCACCTTACTTCCCTTCCTCAGCATTAAATGCAAAAGATTATATGAAGCCTTGAAGATCATCAACATTAAATGCTTTGTGTATCCAGCTAGTCTTTGGTTAAGTCAATGTCTATATTTGTAATAATTGTAATTGAGTGTCTTAGCCTGTTAAGACACTCCTTATACTAGAATAAGCTTTACTTATGTACTTGTCTAGTATACCCAACTTGTATTCCTACGTGTATACAGTTGTAGCCTTGGCTATATAACCTCTCATTGTAAACCGACTAGGTGTGCTTGTGATTGTGCTTGTTCGTTTACACTTGTAATACTTTGAGAGAAATATATCTTTGAGCTTGAATTTACTTTTGTGTTCTTATTGCTTATTCAAAGATTATTCGTTCATCTGTTAAGTGTTTGTAAGATCCTTCTAATAGATATTCCGCGTCTATTAGATTGATTGTGAGAAGATCCTATTTGTGTGTAGTTTGAATTAAACAAACCGATCCAACAACAATTCTAACATTGTACGCTGTTTATTGATTTATATCAACTCAGGTGAGTTCACGACCCCCTTTTCTGTGTTTTGACTTTCGAACTTGGGGGCTGAGAAAACATAAATTGTCATTTGAAACACCCTGATTATTGTGAAACATAATATTTTAACTCAATATTGGATTATAAAAATAGCGAAACACGAAACCTGGTTAAATCATGTGAAATTCTAAACGCTTTTCATAAATTTTGTGAAACATGAAACCTGATTTGGATAAGGTGAAACTCTCAACGTTTTTGATACATTTTGTGAAACATGCAAACTAATTTTTTGTAAAACAGTTTGTTGAAACACATGACAGTGCGTTGAAACACATGACTGAATTTGTTATTATTTCGCTGGCTACACATTTGCCGCAAAGTCTCTTATTCTGTAACCATTAATCGTGAGGAAAAATGATTATTAGGAATAGATTCTATATGGGATTGGCAATCCACGCCCATGGTTCGTAGGTAAAACCACGACTCGAGGTCGAGAGGGAACTCGATAAGGCAATACTTACAATGTCTTGCGACAAGGACATTGGGAACGGGAAGTTCACATCTTCAGTTCAGTTACGGGAGCCCATGAGTTATAATGTACAATTGGTTAGTTAATCACAACATTGTTGGTTGGAACAATGTTCACACTGGAAACTAATGTTTTACACCTTGTTTGAGACAAATATTATTTAAATCTTTTTATGAAAATACTAAATTTTATTGGGTACATTGGTAACATATATTTTGCAATTCTAAAACTTGTAAACTCACCAGTAATAAGCTGATTGTTTAAAATCATGTTTTCTTATATGTTTACGGGGGGATGGAGCTGGAAGCTCAACTTTTGGAAACATATGGTAGAGTCTAAGAGAGTTAGACTCAACAGTTGTGATGCATAGTGTAGTAGATATATGAAACCTTGGACGTCACACCGAACGCTTTCGCAAAGCCAAGGGTGAGACACAATGCATCTAAAGTTTTTTTACGGGGTTTTATTTTTTTGAAGTCTATCCTAAACAACAAGTATATACATAATTTACAAGTAGAAGATTATTTTTACCGACTTATTTAATAGTATTCAGTACGCTTTAAACAAATCGAACAGTTCGTGAACTGTTCGGCAGGAAATTCGTTTATGTTTGTTTATTTAATAAATAAGCGAACACGAACATGAAGACGCATAGTGTTCATTTATTTTTGTTCATGAATTGTTCGGTTATGTTCGTTTATTTATGTTTGTTAATGTTCGTTTATATTTCCTAAATTGATCAAATATATATTGATATTAAAAATATAGATTGATCTACAAATTAATAAATAAATTCTTTTTAATGGTTGTTGAATCGGGTTGAGTAAACTACACAACACTTATCACAAGTTATCTTCAACAAAGTTGATAGTTGCGGAAATCTATCAACTTAGTTTTGTGAAACAGTTTGAAAACAAAGTACTGAAAGCAATTGTAATTTCAAGGTCAAAGTATATTGCATTCAACTGTTAGGATTACAACACTTAGCTCAAGCACTCACTCGTGATTTTTCTAACTAACAAGTGAATGATTATATTCTAAGACCTATAGCCGTATCCTCGTAGAAATACATGACTGGACAAAACACTAGAAACAAAAGTATGCTTATTCTAGTATCTGTTATGGTCTTGACACGCCAAGCCATATTAATTACAATCAATACAAGAGACTCCATTGACTTTTACAATAAAGACCTAAACAACAAAATGCATTAATTGTTTAGTATCTTTGTAGCCTTGACAAATCTTCTTTGTTGCTGACTAACATCGAAATGTCTTCTCTGTTATTCTGAGTGTGAGAAAGCAGCTCTGTTTATTTCCTAAAGTATCGAGAATCTTTGTCAGAGAAAAGTCTTCGGAAGTCTTTGTCTTGGGAACCACTGATAATCGATCGGAAGTACTGATGGTCGATCGAAAGCACTGATCGACTTGAGCTTTCAATCCACGGAACATGTTTTATTCAGTGGAAGGAATTATCCTTCTGAAGCAATGGTCCTTCCGAAGGCTAATCCTTGGTGTTCCGTGGTTGTACTTCTTTCGATAAATTATGACTTGATCCAAAGATGTTTTGATATGCATCAGCCTTAGAGATCCTTACAGTCTCCCCCTAGGCTGATGCTACCAAAACTTATAGCCTTCTTTAATTAATTGTTCAGATCTTCTCTAGACCAGTACTGTAGAGAGTCCTCCTTCAAAATTGTTGTCTGGATTGAGTAAAGGAAGACTTACTAGATCAAAGATGTTTGGAGCAGGAAGACCATATAACTGATAATCCTGGAGCTTCATAGTATGTCCATCACAAAACTTCAAGATGAACACCTTTTCCATGGATAGGTAGCTCCATTACACAATAGGAAAGTACGTATTTAAGGGTGGTTCATCATGTCGTCTTATAGCTGCAGCCTTTCTTCTTCTGAACGGACCGCGTCTTTTGAACAAAACAATTTGACGTGATGTTGTACTTCCTTGTGGAGGTTCCTGCTCCCTTTCATTGTCATCATCTGGAGTTACTTCTGCTCCAATGGAAGCGGTTGCTTCAAGAAGCTTGTTCAGCTTCAGCAGAAGCCATTTTAGCTTCAGCAGAAGCCATTTTCGCTTTAGTGGACTCTAGCTGATCTTCAGTGGAAGTCATTGCTTCGGCAGTGGAAGTTCCTCCAACACCCGCTGAAGCTCTTGTTCCTTCAGTGGAAGACCTTCTTCCCGTGGATTCCGCTACATCTTCAGTGAAAGTCAATGCTTCCTTTTGCCTTTCCGACCTTGACTGTTTTTCAGGATCAGGGTTCATGTTTTGCTGTTTTGTTTGACCTCTATTGATCCTGATCACTGAAGATATTGGCACATTGTCATATGAAGGACTGGAGGGAGGAGTAATGGGTTCTTCCTTTGGATGTTGTGGGAACCTGTTAGGGAACATGGCTTCCGTGGCAACTCCACACATCACCTCTTCACCTTCGCTGATCCCGGCAACGGTGATAGGGTTTTTGATGGTAGCTCCCTGGAAGATACCTTAGACCTAGTTTTAAGGCCTCCCTTCGTGCCTGGATTTGCTCCATTGAAGGCAACTCACCTCTGGCAATCTTAGCTTTTATTTCTCTTACATGCATGTCCATCGTTGAGTTCTTCATTGGGCCAAGCTGCCACGGATGGAATCCATATTGTAAAAGGATAAACTTCATTCTATCCTTGTAAGCAGTCTCCTTTTGCTTTTTGGTAAGGACAACCGTGGCCTTGGCTGCAGCAGCGGCCTGTTCTTGCTGCTGCACCCAATCCAGTTATTTAGCCATACGAGGTACCGACCAGAGCAGAATGTCATCTATATCATAGCCCTTCTCCTGGAGGAGATTACAAAGTCTTATCATCTCTCCGTCACGGGAAGTGTTTGGTCGGCCCTTCTTTTTCAATGGCCTTTGCTCCTCCTGTTCAGCTTCCTCCTCTGGAGTTAGTTTTCGTTTTTCCTTTTTCTGTAGTGTTTGCTCCAGAGGATGTACATTCTGTAGCCTCAACAGTTGGTTCATCAGCAAAGAGATCATCTGAGGAGGATACCTCAACTATGACTGGGCCTTCAGAGACAGCTTCAGCTTCAGAGTTAACTTCAGCATTCACTGCCTCATCCAGTTGACCAACCATATTGGATGGTTCCTTAGTGGTACCCTCAGAGATCTCAAAATCTAAGGAAAGTTCTTCATACACAACCTCTGTCTCAGGAGGAGACATACGTTCATTGGTTGTTGTCTCAGGTTCATCAGCAGCCTCTGTCTTAGGAGGAGACTTTTGGTCATCAGCTGTTGTCTCAGGAGGAGACTTTTGGTTATCAGGGGACTTTGATTCCTTAGAGATGTTTTCTTGTTCAGTTTCCAAGGGTTCCTCTGCAACACTAGAAGAAGAGGAGGATGAGGAGCAGGAGGAGTCGTGATAGTAGGTACTCAAGAAACTATCCCATTCCTTATCCAAATTGGTTAGGAATGGAGGAGATTCATGAGTAGCTTCTGCTTCTCCTTCTGACAATGGAGCAGCTGCCTCTTCTCCTTTTGCTGGAGATGATATGGTTACAGGTCATGATGGTGGTGATGATGGTGATCCCATTGGTTGTTCCTTCTCCCCCTTTTTGGTAGCATCAAGGGAAAGGGAAGACACCTGGCTGGGATCAGGATGAAATGGTTCAAAGATGACCGGGGGGCGGTGCTGGAGGTCCAGAATGGTGGCATATTTGGCTTGAACCTCCATCCGCAAGGTAGCAACCTCAGCTTCCAGTTGAGCAACCCTGGCCTGAAGAGTGGAAATGGTGACCGTTAATTCCTGAATGTTGGTGCCCTCATCCACAGAAGTGGAATCCTTGGGCGATGGAGTCTTGAGCCGAGCTCCTTCTCCTCCATCACCAGATATGGTTTCTTGGCGCCCTGGATTCCTCTTATAGAGAATGACTTCAAAGAAGTCATCAGCAATGTGAGTTGCCATAGTAGGTCCTATTGCATGTACCACTGTCCTCAAGAACCTGAGAAGGTTCAGCAGTAGTGGTAGCCTCCACTGTATTGACCCTTTCAGAACTACCAGGGACAACCTCTAGAATAAAAGGCTCTGGGTCAAGAAACCTTGCATGTAGGTCTGTCACTGCTCTCATTATAGTTTGGGTAGAGGGAGAGAGAGGGTCATCCAGAGCTACAGCAGAGAGTCTTTGAGTCGGGGTAGATGCATGAGTGGGGGGCTGTGATGGGCTAGACACACCTGGGGACCTGGGAGACAGTCCCTGACCTAGTGGAGTTGCTTTGGTAGAAGCAGACTCAGTAATGTGGGTATCCCTTTGGATATTCTCATGTATGTATGGTGAATATCCTGAGGGCTAGAAGAAGGGTGAAGGGAAACCTTTGGATCCAGAGGAAGATCCGATGGTACAACAACAGGTGTGGTTTGCACCTTAGGCAGAACTGTGCCCTTGCCAGATTTCTTAGCCTATTTCTTTTTGGGTTCAGGAAGAAGGTGCCTGAACAGTTGTAGATAACTGCTTAGGTTGTCTTTTGTGTTTGTAGGTGACTGGAATGGTGGAGGTCATGTGAGTGCAAGGTGTGGGTTCAGCAGCTGTAGGTTGAAAAGTGTTGTCACCTTCAAGAGCAGTGGGCTCCATAGACGAAAGAAAAGGAGTAAAAGCTCCATAGAAGTGAGCATTTTTCTTCTTCAATTGGACAAAAACTTTCGAAAGTACAGAAGGAACTTTATAAATGTTCCCAGTTAGTGAGAGCGAAGATGCTAACTCACTATTAAAGATTTGTTGCAAAAATCTAGGATGCATACAAAATTTCTTTGTGGATGACACATTATCCACCAAGTTATTAAAGATAAAAGCAGAAAAATTAAAAAGTTGATTGGTAATCAATCCATGAATAGCCGAAGCCAAATGAGATGGAATTTGATCCCAACCACCGGTTTTATTTGAAAGACAATGCAAAAACACATGTAGGAGATACTTGTAATTATAGGACACTCTTCCCTACAAATAGGTAGGTGAAGGAAGAGGACCTTCGTATCCCATCGACTTAAAGGTCATTGCTACCTCATCCTTTGTGAAAGAAGCACTGCCTGTAGCATCATTAGAATTAAGATGACTACAGGTAGTTTCCACAGAAATAGTAATAGGATGAGCATCAATTGTCGCAGAAAGACGTTTGCAAGTTGGAGAGTTAAGTACAGAATAAGAACCCCAAAACTGCTGGTGATGATATTCATATACCACGGGGTTAATAGTTAAAGCAGTAAAATACCTACTCCGACGAAGGAATGAGATAATTGGAGCGAAATCAAGATCATTGTCAGTAGAAAGTTCAGCAGTTAGATTGTGTGCAGGTTGAATGCAAAGAGAGCCATTATTGAGATGAACGGTTAGGGTTTGGAGCGAGAGGAAACTGTAAATTTTCGAAGTGGACGTGAGAATTTGAATGGGTGGGAGAACTTTTATACCTTCGGATGTCAGCATTTAATATAACAATTCATTAAATTTTGAGATTCGGAGACAAAGAAGAAAAAAGTCATAATTGACAGTGATGTGTCAAAGATTTGTCGTGTAGTATCGGAAGAGAAAGTAATTTGTGCACTAACGAGATGTATGCTTCGGAAGACATGCGCTTCTAATAAGTAATCAGAAGGAAATGTTTCGGAAGCAAATAATTTATATCGGAAGATAAATACTTGCAAAAGAATAAATATCTTAAGAAGTGTGACTTGTTCCGAATACAGAAAAAAAACACATCGGAAGACTTAACATTTCTTCTTACTCAAAAGATAAGTTAATATTATCTTCCGAAGTATCATTTAAGCCTTGACCTAATTACATTTACTCAAAATTGATCATACCAATGGCTGTGATTAAATACCTGAACCTTCCTTCATCAAAAGCCTTGGTGAAGAGATCAGCCAAGTTGTTTTCTGTATCAACTTTGACTAAATGAATTAGTTTCTTTTCTACACAATCTCTGATGAAATGGTAGCGGATGTCAATGTGCTTGGTTTTGGAATGTTTGACTGGATTGTTGGTTATGGAAATTGCACTGGAATTGTCAATCTGGATGGGAGTATTAGACAATTCTACTCCATAGTCTTTCATTTGATTTTTAATCTAGAGAACTTGTGCACAACAACTTGAGGCAACTATATATTCAGCTTCTGCAGTAGAAGTTGAGACACAAGTCTGCTTTTTTACATTTCCATGACACAATCCTGGATCCAAGAAACTGGCATCCTCCAGATGTAGACTTCTTTCTGATGTTGCAACCTCCATAATCACTATTAGTGTATGCCATGAATTGAAAGTCGGCATTCCTACGATACCATAATCCTAACTTTGGTGCTCCTTTTAGGTATCTGAAAATTATTTTTACAGCAAGCATATGTGAGCTTTTAGGATTAGCCTGAAACCTTGCGCCCAGGCAGGTTGCAAACATGATATCAAGCCTGCTTGCTGTGAGATACATCAAAGAGCCAACCATTGCTCTGTATTGGCGTTGATCAACATCCTCCCCCTCAAGATCAGGGCCTAGAGATGTTGTTTTAGACATGGGAGTACCAAGAGCTTCACAGTCGGTGAAACTAAATCTTTCAAGTATATCCTTGACATATTTTGATTGATTGATAAAGATCCCTGTAGGAGTTTGCTTCACTTGTAGGCCAAGGAAGAAAGTGAGTTCACCCATGGAACTCATTTCAAATTTGGACTTCATAAGTGCTTCAAAATCCTTTCATAGAGTTTAATCAGTGGAAACAAAAATAATATCATCAACATATATCTGGACAAGCATGATATGTTGATTGGATTTCTTGAAAAACAAAGTTTTATCGATTGTTCCCCATTTGAAGTTGTTTGTCAACAGAAAAGAGGACAAAGTTTCATACAACTTTCTGGGAGCTTGATGCAGCCCATATAGAGCTTTATCAAGCTTGCAGACATGATTAGGAAACTTAGGATCCTCAAATCCAGGGGGTTGACAAACATAGACTTCCTCATCAATCTTGCCATAGAGAAAGGCACTTTTGACATCCATTTGGAAAACTTTGAAGTTTCTGGTAGCTGCAAATGCGAGAAATATTCTAATGGCTTCAATTCTGGAAACTGGTGCAAACACTTCATCATAATCCATTCATTCTTCTTGGGTATATCCCTGCACCACAAACCTTGCTTTATCCTTTATGACAACGCCTTTGACATCCTTCTTGTTTCTGAACACCACTTTGTTCCAATTGCATGCTTACCCTTGGGTAAAGGGAAAACCTTCCAAACTCCATGTCTTTCAAATTGAAGAAGTTCTTCCTGTATGGCTTCTACCCAACTGCTGTCTTTCAGTGCTTCAGCAACTTTCTTTGGTTCTATTTGGGTTAGAAAACAGGAAAACAAACAGATGTTTGCTTCATGTAGAGAGCTTCTTGTTCTTATTCCTTCCTCAACACTACCAATAATGTTTTCAACTAGATGGGTATTGTGAATGCGAGTTCTGGGGATCACATCCAGCTGAGAATTCAAATCCATGTTGCTTGTCTCAAGGTTTGGAAGTACCACCTCAAGCTGGATTGCTGGTAGATCTTGAGGTCTCTGAGGTTGGATTGTTGTGGGATGATTTTCTCTGGGGGAAAGAGTTTCTAGAGTGTTTGCTTCAACAGAGAGGCTCCCAACTTCTTTTTGACTCACTGAATCAGATGTAGAGTCACTTGAAGGGACAACTTGAGAAGTATTGGTTGTCTCAGATTGTGAAGCAATATCATGTGTTGAAGTGGATTCTGCCAAGATTTGTCTTGAAGCTATTGTCAGTTCAACACGAAAGTCTTCTTCTCTTGTGTGCTTGGAGGAGTCCAAGGTAGGTGTCTGTTGATCTGGAACATACTCTTTCATAAGATTAAATGTAGATGTGAATTTATCAAGATCAAATAACCAATCAGGGCCCATTCCAGGTTTATTGAGAGTATGTTCGTTGAACTGAACATTTGCAGACTCTTCAATAATTCTAGAAGCTTTGATGTATACTCTATATGTTTTTGCATGTGAAAAATACCCAACAAAGTATCCCTCCGCTAATTTCTCAGCAAACTTGGCTAGATGATCTTTAGTATTCAAGATGGTGCATTGACATCCAAATGGTTTGAGAAATCCAATAAATTGTTTTCTCTTATGCCAAATTTCATAAGGAGTCATACCATGTGACTTAACCACCAATACTCTATTTTGAACATAACATGCAGTGTTGACTACTTATGCCCAAAAAGTTATTGGTAGTTTGGCATCAGAAAACATGGTTCTTGCAGCCTCAATTAGTGTCTTATTCCTTCTCTTAGTAACACCATTTTGTTGTGGAGTCCTAGAAGAACTAAATTGTCTTGTTATATCTTTAGATTCACAAAATGAATTTAAAATATGGTTTTTGAATTATGTTCCCTGATCTAACCTGATGATTTTGAGATGATGGTCTCTCTCATTCTCAACTCTAAAAATGAATGATTTTAAAATCTCAGCAGTTTCATCCTTGTATGCAAGAAGAACACACAGGTATACCGAGAGAAATCATCAGTGACCACCAAACAATATGACTTCCTACCTAGACTTTTAACACTTGTGGGTCCAAACAAGTCCATATGAAGCAAATGCAGGACTGTTGTGATTGAGTTAATCTCTTTAGCATGATGAGATGATTTGTGTTGCTTTCCCTTTAGGCAAGCAACACACCTATCAACACAAATGAATTCTTTAGTGGGTAAACCTGTGACTAAATTATTTTTAACCAATTTGTTCATGTTTTTTAGGCTTACAAGGCAGAGTCTCCTATTCCAAAGAGATGATTCATCAAGTGAAGCTTTTAAGACAAAGCAACTTATATTACTAAGTGGTGTAGCTGTGCTCATATCCAGCATATACATGTTGTTTCTTCTTGGAGCCCTGAGCAGAATTTGATCATTAGGAACAATAAATCCTGGTTTCAGGACTATGCATTCATGCTCAGTAAACAAAATGTTGTGTTTTTGGTCACACACCTGTGATACACTCAGTAAATTATAGTTTAATTCTTTTACAAAATGCACATTCTCAAAGCTTACCTTGCCATTTGTGATTGTGCCCCTACCTGTGATGTAACCTCCTACCAGATCACTTCCAAATGCAACAGACCCTCCAAAGAGTGGTTCATATTTGTGCAGATGAGTTTTGTTTCCTGTCATGTGCCTGGAACAACCGATGTCAACAATCCACAAGTTGCTTTTTGATTCTTGTTGTCCCTGCACATGACCAGAAGTGAATTAGTTACTCATGGAAACCCAAGCCCATGTGGTCTTGGGTTTTCCATTGGCATCATTATAAACAAATTTCTTTGACATCATCTTAGGTGGAACAGATGTTGAGCAGGCTGGTTGATTAATTGGTTGAACTGTTAGTTCAGATGTTTCCTTCTTCTTCCAAATCTTCTAAATCTTTGGAGCTATTAGAGAAGTTTTCTTCCTCTGATTGCCCTTGGAAGCAACTTTTGCTTTTTCTTATGTTGGTTTGAAGTTCATTTTGTGAGAGGGTTTCTCTTCTGCTCTTCTTCTTTCTAAGTTCTGAGTGTCGGAAGCACTTTTAACTTTTGCTTCCGATGGCTTTTTGGTTTTGAAAGATCGTTTGGTTCTTCTCTTCTCATTGATAGAAGTGCCTGCTTTTGATGACTTGTTGGCTGATTTTCTTCTTTCTAGAGCAGACTTTTCTCCCGAAGACACTGATGACTTACTCTAACTTTCCTTTATTCCTCTATATTGAATTCTGCTTCTTGGATTATAGAAGCAATCAGCAACAAAATGGTTTGTCTCGCCACACATCAGACACACTGTCTGATCATTGAGAGATTTCTGAGGCTTTTCTCCTTGGAAGATGGCTAAGCTATGGTTCACTGAACTTGATTGTTTAGAAATTCCAATCGGTTTGTTGGTTGGGTGGTTTACCTGAATCCCTGAAACACCTGCTTTTCTATCCTTTGATCTAGCCCTTTTTGGCTAGTCCGATGGACAAGTAACATAATCATCTGAGGATGTACTTCCAGTTTGAACATACTGAGCTTTTACAAAAGATGATTTGTTTTTCTAGGTTTTCTTTTGTATAGAAACTGATTTTAACTTTTCAAAATTTTTAGAAATGTCATCTTCAGATGCATGAGATGATTAAGTTGGGCTAGATTCAGGCAAATCATTTTCTTGTTGAATCTTGTGTATATCCAGAATTTCATCACACACAAGATTAACTTCTGGTCTACACCGAACCTCCACCATCGAGGTATAAGCAGATGGGGGTTCCATTTTGTTATAACCCAAACCAACCCCTTTTTTCTTTACTAACTCAACTGTATCACTCATTTTAAAAAAAAATCATACTTTTCACCCTGACTTAAAAATTTGTCTCTGTAAGACTCAGCCAATACAAGTTCTGTCTTGGCAGTTGTTAACCTTTCCAAAAGAATGTTAATTTGACACTGTTTGTTAGTGTCTTCATGCTTCAAACTGGAAATGGTCTTTTCCAGTTCCTCAATCTTTTCTTTATAATTTCTTTCAGATTCAAAGAAATTAGGCTTGACAACTTGTAAGGACTCGAGTTCATTATAGACTTGAATATTAAACCTTTTATAAGCATTTAACTTTTCTAAACATTCAGGTGTGCACATATCTTCTGCTACCTTGAATGTAGAGTTTGAGTCGTTGGCCATCTGGGCACTGTTGGAGATAGAAGCATCCTCAGCTTGGAAGCTCCAATCCGAAAAAATCATGTTTTTCTGCAACATTGGCACTATTTGAGGAGCTTGATGGTCTTTGGTGTGGCTGTCCAGATGTTGAAGGCTGAGAGTTTGGAGATTTACACTCTCTGGCAAAGTTCCCTAGTTGTTGACAGTTGAAACATTTTAGCTTGGACTTCTCTAAGCCAAACCCGGTCTTTATGTTGTGCTTCCTGAACTGTCTACCAGTTCTTTGATAGAACTTCTTTGCCCTATAGGAGATCATGGCCATCTGGTAATTGATGTCCATCTCCTCAAGATCATCAGCAGGAAATTCCATCTAAATCTTCTTGACACAGATGGAAGTAGTTGGTCTCTTCAGCCATAAAAGCTCCTTGGATTGAAGTGAGCAGTGGGGTTGTGTTGGTGAATGGGTTTGAATGTGAGGTTGATGGAGTGTGGGTTTCAGGAAAAGTGACAATGGGAATGGAAGTTGAGTGGTAGATGGGTTGGTAATTTTGGTAAGGTGGATTTTGGATGGGTGCATATAGGGCTGCGGAACCAGAAGGTACAAGGGAAGGTCTAGGTTCCTAAGCATCGATTTCCATTTGGTATGCACTAAGTATACCAAATAGTTCCCCAAGCTTTAAAGTTCTCAGATTCTCTGTTCTTCGAATGGCAACAGAGTAGATGTTCCACGCTTGTGGAAGTGATCTAAGGAACTTTCTGATCACGTCTTGGTTCTCCATCTTTACACCTGCAGCCACTAACTTGTCAACCAACTGGACATACCTTAGATATTGAGAAGCCATCTTCTTGTTTTCCTTGGCATCTTCAGATCCCTCATACATCTGCTGCAGAGAGTTCCACAGCTCCTGTGCATATTTGCATTTCTTAAATGCGTGTATGATTGAGTTGGGAATCGCCATTTGGATGAGCTACAATGCCTTTGAATCCACCTCCATTCTCTTGTAGTCTTCATCAGAGTATAGAGATGGATCTTTAGGCACAACTGCTCCACCGGTGCCTGCAGTAGCAATAGTTGGGATGAACGGTCCCTCAAGAACTGACTTCCAAAGTTTGAAGTCTTGATCCTGATCTTCCATGTGTCATAATCATCAGGAGTAAACAAGGGTGGTTTATTGAGAGTACCATTCTCAGTGTCATGTTTGTTGATGGTGTTCATTGTGACTTTGAAGTGACTTGAAAAAGAGTAGTAGAAGATACACAAACGGTAACTTAAGAATGGTTAGTTGCTTAAGTTAAGAGCTAAGGCTCTGATACCACTTGTTGGATTGGGTTGAGTAAACTACACAACACTTATCACAAGTTATCTTCTACAAAGTTGATAGTTACGGAAATCTATCAACTTAGTTTTGTGAAACAGTTTGAAAACAAAGTACTGAAAGAAATTGTAATTTCAAGGTCAAAGTATATTGCATTCAATTGTTAGGATTACAACACTTACCTCAAGCACTCACTCGTGATTTTTCTAACTAACAAGTGAAGGATTATATACTAAGGCCTACAGCCGTATCCTCGTAGGAATACATGACTGGACAAAACACTAGAAAAAAAAAGTATGCTTATTCTAGTATCTGTTATGGTCTTGACAGGCCAAGCCATATTAATTACAATCAATACAAGAGACCCCATTGACTTTTACAATAAAGACCTAAACTACAAAATGCATTAGCTGTTTAGTATCTTTGTAGCCTTGACAAATCTTCTTTGTTGTTGACTAACATCGGAATGCCTTCTATGTTATTCTGAGTGTGATGTCACACCCCCACCTCTCCTCACCTCTGATGATGTCATTATATACTCTGATATGGTTGCGGAAGCATAGTGGTGATGTCTCAGAGATGAGGTGTGACTTACTTGAACCGATATCACAGCACACATATTCACTTAAAATAAATATATTACAAGGGTTTCGTAATTACATCAACATTACAGTTTAGTTTAATACACAATCTAATATCCCTTAATTACAAAAGTGTGATGTGCATCCTCACCGTGTCGTCACTGTTGCCCTGCAAAAATGTTGAGTTTAAACCATCAGCACAAAGCTGGTGAGTTCGACAGCTTATTTAAACAATATGATATGATATGTAAGTTCTCAAAAAGTTCAGTTCCGGATAACCATGGGACCCGTATCTAGTTCCTTTCGGACAGTTGTTTGTTACGAAGATACTACCCGTCGGTAAATATCTTAATGCCTCATTATCTTAATGTCTATCACTAACATTAAGAAGTGTTTTGGAAACAAGTACCAAACATTCACACCAGGGGAGATGCAATCCTCCCAGCGAATGAGTTGTCAGCCAATAGTACTATCAATGATTCCTGTTCGGCCCCACATGGGTTCACTAGATACAGTTCAAGAGATGAGGACTTTTGATACTGTGATAAAGATGCTAATGGCAAAATCCCATGAAATCACACAAAAGTCACATGAAATCACACAGATATCAGTGATGCATATCCTATGTTCAGAAACAGTTTGCAGAGTTACCCCGATGTTTATAAAACATTAAAAATAAAAGGGGTTGTACGAAACTCACCTGATGATATATAGGTAGCAGAATATCTCCCAACTGATAATAAAGGGTGATTCTGCATTTAGTTATTTTTAATGAATTATTTATGTTCTAGTTTACTGATTAGATCTTTCTAAACGTTCAATGTCAAAGACATTGCTTTGCAAGTCATCAAACTGATATTAAATGTTTAATTGCTTACTTTAGTGTTATATCATACAATGTATGATAATATAGGAACCTACATTGCATTAGATTCCTAATACAAGGTTGATGACACTCTTGATTAATCAGAATAATCTCGGATTAACCAAATAGTTAATGTTGTTGATTATGATACTGTAACAATTTCTAGATAATTTAATGGCTTAGGAATGATCAATCCTTGTTATTGATTACCCAAATAGCATGAAATATCACAATGTAGCATCAGAATATGTGTAATAACCAGGTTTAACATACTAATCTGACTGTTAATATAAACATCAGATAATCATTCCAATAAGTATGTTAATGGTTGTGATTAGTTTGAAACACTTGGATTTAACCTTGCATTTCAAGGATTAATCCAACTAATCACCTACATTGTTATAATCAAATGGGTTAAACCATTATAATTATGGATATGGTTTCATGCAAACCGGGCATTACAACGGATCAAAACAAGGATTTAACCGTTAAAACTTCGTGTTCTTTGTTTATAATCAATCCTAGCCATCATCTAGGCAATAATCAACAATCCTAACTATGTCATTACGTTCAAAATCAAGATCTAATCAATCAAAATCAAACCAGAAAGTTTAAACAGATCATTACCTAATCTGACGGATTTCTGACTTCAAAACAATGATCAGATCTCGTAAAGATGATCCCTGGTACGATCCACAGCTTCTGTTGGCTTGAAATTGGTGTTTTGATGCTCAAAATGTCATCTGCTATGCTTCTGGTTCGAAAGAATTCGAGAAAATAATAACAATGGTTTCTGCATGAAGATCTGATAAAAGGATCAAATTTCTCCACCGCCTCACCCGTCGCGTACCGCGGCGGGAGGCCCAAAAAGGCTTCTCGTACCGCGGAGATTTCTGGAGGAATCTAAGATATTTTCCAAGCATCGCATACCGTGGAGGACCCTCAAGCCCACCTCCGCGTACCGCGACGAGCCCATTCGATCAACACTTAGAAATTTTTCTTCGTTTTTCGATTCCGGGCAATCCAGGACTCCGTTTTGTACACGGTTTTCGCCCACGTTCATCATTTCTCACCTACTATCAACCTGTAATAATTATGATTGTTAAATCAACGTGGATTTCTAGAATGATCAAATGTGCTCACGTCATTGATGACGTAATTCTCGTATGCAACTGTCACATGTGAGAAAGCAGCTCTATTTATTTCCTAAAGTATCGAGAATATTTGTCAGAGAAAAGTCTTCGGAAGTCTTTGTCTTGGGAACCACTGATGATCGATCAGAAGTACTGATGGTCGATTGGAAGCACTGATCGACTTGAGCTTTCAATCCACGGAACATGTTTTATTCAGAGGAAGGAATTATCCTTCGGAAGCAATGATCCTTCCGAAGGCTAATCCTTGTTGTTCCGTGGTTGTATTTCTTCCGATAGATTATGACTTGATCTAGAGATGTTTTGATACGCATCAGCTTTAGAGATCCTTACAATGGTTTTTATAGTTCCATGCTTTAAATTTATATGAAATCATTGGGGTTTTCCAATGAGTTTTGTATAATTTACTTTAGGAGGAGACAAGTGACAACCACATGGCTTTTCAATGTGAATGTCATGGGTTCGAGTCACTTGAAACAATAGATTTCATGTGGAACAAAAGTTTTACCATAATGGGTATTTAGATGATAGGTTTCCAAAGAATGGTGGGCCGAATTGTTTTAATTTTGTAAGTATTAATTGTAATTATTAATTGTTTTAAATTTGTAAGTATTAATTGTAATTATTAATTGTTTTAAGTCATTCAAAATTCAGAGGTCTAATCTCAACTGTTATATTTGGATTATTGGATATACAACAAAAATATAATATCTCATTTGTCAACACAAGAGCCACACATAGGAGTTAGAACTTGGTGCAAAACATCTTTCTTCAGAACACGCTAACCAGACAACACCATACCGTCCCAGGCCCATCACGTGATAGATAAATCAACCTAACTCAACGGAAAGACGATTGCCGTTGCGGATCGGATTTGAACACGCTACTGTTCTCTCTTGGTGCAAGTCACACGCCCCCATTACCAACTAAGCTACATGGCCAGGGGCGTACCCACATTGGTAGATAGGGGGCTGCCGCCCTCCTTGAAATTTGTTTTCCAGTAGTATTTATATATGTTAAATCTTGACCGACTTCCTTAATATTTTGCAATCGCCCTCTTAAATTTGCATAATAGGAATTTTGATGAGAATTTAGGTGATAATTGTAGTTTTTTTTTGATAAAAAGTTGCTTAAAAAAGTATCCGTGGATGTTGTTTTGAAAGTATTTCAAAAAATAAAACCATATAGAGAACAACTTTAGATGTATTGTGTTTTTATTATCCTTTTAGATATTAAAGTTAGTTTGATTGTCTTTTTTTAACATAACTCGACTCGACTCCACCCGACCTGATCAGAAGAGAAAAAAATTTGTTATACAGTGATTCTCAAACGATCATAAAAAGTTTTTGTCCCCCGTAAAAAAAACCCTGGGTCCGCCGGCAACATAGGACTGGGTCTAGGTCTTACATAGGACTAGAACTGGTACAAGTCGAAGTTGTTTGCTCTTGGACTGTTAAGTGTTCACACATAAGACTAGCTCTTACAAAGAAAAGAATTTTAAATTTGTTATGGTCCAAATTTTAGTATTATCTTAATTGGATTCAATTTGATATTTTCTCATCTCACTTAAGTTCCACAAAAATTTATGGGCATTAATATAAATGCCGATAATTAGAAATCGCCACTACTAAAAACAATGGTGGTGCTTCAACTGATTGATGGGGTCGAAAATTTATGTGAACTAAAAAAAAATTTCGCAATCGACCGGTATGTCTCTGTTAGTCGGGTTAAATGTACGGGTCAGTGATTCGGGTCAAACAATAAAAATATAAGTATCTAATAATTATCAATATGCGTGAAAAAGAGTGGGTACCTAAAAGAAGAATTACCAACTATAATTGTTTCAATATTAGCCGGTGAAATGGTCGTTGCTACTAAGCGGCTTGAAGGAGAACGGGGCGGTGGCTGGAATCTGTGGCGGTGGAATGGGGGCGGACGGTGTGGGTCTTCGATCAGGAACAAGAAAAATAAAGAAAATAGGGTAGGAAGTATGAGACAAAATAAAAGAGGGATTTAAGTATTTATGAGAAATATAATGGAACAAAATAAATTGAAGTTCTTAATATGTGGGTAATTTTTTAAGTTAGTTTTTTATTTAATAATTACAAAAATTTTGTTTTTTATTTAAAAGAGATAGTAATATAAATATATTTTTTTCAATCAGGGGCAAAATCAAATTTTTTTTCAATCAAGGGATGAAAACAATTTTTTTAAAAAAAAATAACCTTTCAGCCCGAAAATTAACCCTATTAACGAAAAAAAGGGAGGCGACCCTGGTTAGAAAGTCAAGATGAAAACATGCTTCGTGGTTGTAGATAGAGTCACATTCGTCTCCCTAATTTCATAGAAATAACGAATTAGTCACAATCAAATATTTTTTTCTAAAAAGAAATTATTAAAAATATTAATGACCTATGACGATGACATGTTTTTTTGTATTTTTTCTTCATTTTTCAGGTTTTCAAATATATGTTTAAATAGAAAAAACTTTAAATTAAAAACAAACTTAGTTCAATAACCTAATCACTATAAATACAAATTAAAACATACTAATTTATCGTGTTTTTTAAAAATTGTCTGAAAAAAAGTTTAAGGTTGTTTGGGATAATAATAATATGACACTAATATTAGTTCTGGTAAAATTTTTTCGGGTTAGAGAGCTTTTTACCCATCCACCCTAATAATCAACTATCTCCTATATCATTTCACCCATAAATTAGTTTTAACGATTTTAAATAGAAAAAAGTACGGTTATGATAAAATGAAGGTAGTTACTAGTGTTTATTTTAATGAAAAAAATAGAATTGAAGATAATAATAAAAACAAGAGTGTTATTTATGAAAACAAAGCATCTACACTATCAATTATCAAAGAAGTAACTAGTAGACACATGACTTATTTATAGGATATCCACATAAGATTTTGAGACTTGGCACCACTATGTTCATTCGGCGTGGTAAAATAGGCGGGCTGAGTCAGGTTAGGTAACAGATCAGAACATTTTTTGTTCTAAGCCTTTAAAAATTAATTTTATAATTAATAATTATAATCGTATTAAATGTTTAAATTAAAAAAATGTAAATACATTTATTTTTAATATTAATAAAAATTTAATCATAGCAAACTTTCTATTTTTGATCAAAATTTTTATATTCCAATTTTCCAAATCTTAATTATATGCAAACATGCAATCAATTTTAGTAAATGAATAACAATTTAATTATATTTAGTTATCAACATACACAATTCAAAACTTTCAAATTCAATTGTTTTATATAAGTGATTTCAAAAAATTTTATAAATTTATTGTCACAGTCTGATTTTATTTATTCTTCTTGCAATAGGCTTCTTTTAAAAGTCTAACATGTAATAAAAGAATTTTGGCGAAATGTGTATAATAGTTAAACTTGGGGGTTCATATGCAAATAAGGGAAAATATGCTAACCTAAAACCCCAATATAAAAGGAAAGACAACTGCTACACATTCTACTTTGAGCAAGCCACTGCCCAAAAAGAGAAAGAGTGAGAATGAAGCGGGAGGAAAATCCAAACTTTTTAAAGGTAAGATTTTTACGTGGCTTTTACGATAAAAATATGAACATGAGCATGGAAACGTGGCCAGATAACGTTTTAGAATCTAACTAAGTAATAAAGTTTGAAAGTTGAAATGCGCATTTAGAGATCTTGAAGGCAAAGCACGATTAGGGTTTCCATGAGAAAAAACACAAGTGAGTCTCTAGAACCCCACATTTACATGTTTCAGGGCTGATATGCATACATACAGTGTTTTCGAACATAAAGAAACATTTTTTATGTTATAAAATTTGAACCTTGAAAATATTTTTATGAGGATGTTCATCATGGGCAAGAACACCAAGAACAGTCATGCATGCATGAGAAACCCTAAAAATGAATGTTTTGATCCAAAAAGTTAAAAGGAAGGAATTAGAGAAATGTTGGTGTACTACTGTCAGAGATTTTCCCCTCTGACAGACAGTGCGCACTAGGTTGGTTGGGTTTTACAAATTTCCCAAGTACAGAAATGGTTGCGGATGACTAAGTCCCTACTGTCTAGTCATTTGTAGACAGGGACGAAGGATAGTGAGGGCCTGAGGGCCCCGGCTCCTGCTGTTTTTCGGCTCAGAAGCAAGTATGTAATAGGATTTGGGCGGAAAATTTTATATTAATAGAGTCTGGCTCTTTTGGTTTTTCTTCCAAAAAATTTTATATTAAGGGTCGACCCCCTAACCAAAATTTTCAAGCTTCGTCCCTGTTTGTAGATGACTAAGTCATCAGGGTATAGACATTGCTGAATACCAATCCGCTAAGTGTTGATACATATATTTTAGGTGTCCGCTTCAAATTGAATAGTGTAGGATTAGTATAGACAGAATTGTATTCACTTGTATATATTTATATGTATTTTCACTGGGAACTGAGCCATTAGCAGGGGCATGTGAGAATGGGTTTAATGTGTATGGGTTCATTCGTGCGTAAGGGTATTCAGATGGGATCGTTCGTACAAATGTGTGTACGAATGGAGATCCCCTATATAACTCACCTCTCAGCTTTTGAATGCTAAGGCTTTTAAGAGTTTTCAGGGTTTGAGCAGGAGAGGGGTAGAGATCATGCTCCAGTTACATGAAGATTTGTGAAACAGAAAAGATGAACAAGTTCTATTCCAGTGTAACATTAGACACTAAGGGGCCGTTTGGTTGGGTATGAATCATTAAGTGCTGAATGATTAAGATGTCTGAATGGTTAAGAGGTCTGAATGGTTAAAAGGTCTGAATGGTTAAGAGGGTCTGGATGAAAATTGTTTGGTTGCACGTCTGAATGAAAAAAAGAAACAAAAAAAACAAAAAAAAACTTTTTTTTTTGACAAAAACCCTAGTCTCCTCCGCATCCCTTGTTCGGCCGTAATCCTCCCCATCTCCTTCACATCACCCATTCTCCTCCCCGTCTCCTCCGCATCTCCTCCCCATATCCTCCGCAGCTCCTCGCAGCCCCGAAGCGATGGTGCGGCCCTTTCTCAGCCCTTTCCATGGTCGCATCACCCTTCCCCCGGTCGATTCGATGGTCGCGGTGTAGCATGGAGAGGTGGAGCGGTGGTGTAGCGGTAGCGATTGTAGCTCGGTCGATGATGTGGTGGAGCGATGGTGTAGCGGTGGCGATTGCAGCTCGGTCGATGATGTGGTGGAGCGGTGGTGTAGGGGTGGTGTAGTGGTGGTGATTGCAGCTTGGTCGATGATTCATAGGAGCAGTGGTGGTCCAGTGGTGGAGGAGCAGTAGTGGTCCGGTGGTGGAGTAGCAGTCGGTGGATGATTCAGAGGTTCCCCACCCTCTTCCTTTCTCATTCAGACTCCATCTCAAGTCTGAACCATTCAGACCTTGGTTCAGAAATGGGAACCCATTCAGATGTGTTTTTTTCCTCAAACAAACGGTCTGAATCTGATCCATTCAGATTTAGACCTATTCAGATACAAATAAACAGCCCCTAAAACATGTATTCGATTATTCAACGTTTAACACTCACGATAATTTTCAACTTCTTTGATATACATGAACAATTACAACATTTAAGGATGACAGATTAAATTTAAAAGTTTAGGGGTACCTGGAATAAACCAACCGTTAAGATTTAGGCCACTAAGTGGACTGTTTCCCTAACCCAAATGATGAGTTTTTAATGGGGTCGATTTCTAAATTGGATGTCAATTCGGTTGGGTTTAATCGAATGCTATTAAAATACAGTTTTCACGAATAAAATTATTAGTGTAACAATTAAATCATTTTTATTTTAGTTTGTTAAATTATAATTGAATCAACGTTTGATTAAATAGATCAGTTATTTCTATAATTCAAATGTTTGGTAATTAACTCTTTGTTAATTCGTCATAATATAAAAATCTAACCACAATCGAACTTAAATAACATTCAATTTATGAGTTTTTATTTTCAAATAGACACTACAAGAATACTAACGTATAGCGACGACAATTGTCGTCGCAATAGGGTTATGTTTCGTCGCTATAGCCTATAGCGTCGTCGCTGAGGTGTCGTCCCTATTGTTTCGTCGCTGTTGCCCTGACAAGTCGTCGTTTCTGTAGTCGTCGCAATAGGTTCATCTATAGCGACGACAGGCCATATTTATTTTTTTGTTTTTCTTTTTTTTAAACTTAAATTCAATTTTTTAATTTAAAACAAAAATTGAAATAATAATTTTGATTAAAATATTATTTTTTAATATTATTCCGTACAACTCTATAGCGACGACAGGTGAACATCAAAAATTTTTTTTGTTTTTTGTTTTTTTCCCAGATTAAAAACCTGTATAAATCTTGTATAAAACTTGTATAAAAACCTGCTATAAAATTTAAAACAATCCCAAATCTTCAAATTACTAAAAACATAATTATCATAATGCGTGCACATCACGATTGTGTACCACAAATCTCACACCATTAACAATGCAAGCAGTGTACAAATATGCATTCAACGGACCGTGTGCTAGTGCCTTTAATTCGTCAGATGAAGATATAAACGAAGATGTATTTGATTTATATCTAAACCAAGAAGAAAATTCTATTTTTACATCACGTTCAGGAAATTCGGATTCAAATTCACTGGATTAATAGAAAAACTTCAATTAGTTTATAAATATATATTAAATGAATAATTAAAATAAAAATAAAAAACTTACGATTTGTGGTCTTTAATTTCATCACAGTTGTTCAATACAAACCATTCCAATGATTTTCTAGTCTCTTCAGAAAGTGATATGATTTTTTTCTTTGAAATTGGTCGACATTGTGATGAAAATACATGTAACTGCCTTTTAGGAATACCGGCATCTGCATTTCTATCTGGACGGTTGAATTTAGTTTGCATACCCTCAAGATACATGGAACAAAATGTTAATGCTTCATCTGCAACATAACCCTCTGTTATTAAGCCTTCAGGCCTTGCTTTATTTCTAACATAAGCTTTAAGCTTCTTCATGTATCTTTCAAATGGATACATCCATTGCATATACACAAGTCCACCAAGAATAGCTTCTTTAGGCAAATGAAGAACTAAATGAACCATTATGTCAAAAAATGCCGGAGGATATATTAACTCCAAATTACATAATATTTTGATCACTTCCTTTTTTGCTTTCTTCATATCTTTCATATCTAATGATCGAGCACAAAGTTTTTGAAATAACGTGCAAAGGTCAACAATTGCTATTGAAACATTCGTGGCCAAATATCCTTGAACACCAATTGGTAACAATCGTTGCATCAAGATGTGATAATCATGTGACTTTAACCCGATTATGTTAGAATCATTAGACACCTTATTTTTAAAATTTGAACCAAAACCATTAGGTAGTCTCACTCCTTTAATAAACTTACAAAAATGTACTCGATCAGTGGGTGTGAAAGAGTAAGGTGCATGTGGCTGATAAACTTTGTTGTTATTCCTTGTTAGCCATAAGTTATTTCGAATACCCATATTTTCTAAGTCTTGTCTTTCTTTAGGTGTGTCTTTGGATTTTTCATTCATTAACAAAGTACCTAACAAGCTTTCACACACATTTTTCTCAACATGCATAACGTCAATATTGTGTCTTAAAAGAAGAGAAGACCAATAATCCAACTCAAAAAAGATACTTTTTTTTGTCCAATTCAACTTAGACGTGGCACGTTTTCTTTTCACACATTCGTGACTTGGATGTTTTCCTGGTACACGATTGGGAAGACTTTGTAATCGTTTTAACATTAGTATGTTAGTCAATGGCTTTGGAGGATCTCTGGTCTCTTTTTTTCCATTAAACAAAAAACTGTCTCTCCATTTATGATTCTTAGTTAAGAATCGTCTGTAACCAATAAAAGCTATTTTATTGGTTACAGGACACGAGGGTGTATCGGCATTACAAGTAGGACATGCTTTATAACCTTGACCACTCCATCCGGACAAGCTACTACGAGCAGGATAATCATTAATTGTCCATAATAATGTTGCACGCATCGTGAATACAGTTTTTGTTGATGCATTTCTCATTTGAACTCCATCAATCCACAATGTTTTCAACTCATCCAACAAAGGCCTTAGAAAATCATCAATGTCTTTACCAGGAGATTTAGGACCTGGAATTAGCAATGTTAACATGAAAGAGGACTCTTTCATACATAACCAAGGTGGTGTATTATAAGTTGTCAACACCACTGGCCACATACTATAAGTCTGACTCATGTTACCAAAAAGGTTAAAGCCATCAGCAGCCAAGCCCAATCGAACATTTCTGGGTTCTTTGGCAAAATTGGGATATTTCTTATTAAATTCTAGCCATGCTTTACCGTCAACCGGATGGCGCATCATACCATCCGTTGACCGTCCAGTATGATGCCATGTCATATCTTTTGCCGTGAATCGAGAGCTATACTTTCGTCGAAGACGAGAAGTTAAAGGAAAGTAACGCAACACTTTTTGTGGTACCTTCTTCCCTTTTGTATTCTTATCAACCCATCTATTTTCATTACAAATAGGACAATTTTGCATAAGAGCATTCTCTTTCCAAAACAGAACACAATCATTGCGACAAGCATGAATAGATTGATATCCTAACCCAATCTTTCTCAACTTCTTCTTAGCTTCATAATGTGATGATGGAATTTGATTTTCTTTTGGAAATGCAGCTCTTAAAAGCTCTAAAAGTTGATCAAATGAACTATTTGTCCATTTGTTAATCACTTTAATGTGCATTAATTTTGCAAGAAAAATTAAAGAAGACATCCAAGTATAAGTAGGATATAACTCTGTATTAAGCTCCTTAAACAATGCGTCAAATTCTGGATCTAAGCCACCTTCATATTCATCTACATCATCGTCATTTGTATTATGTTCCGCCATAACATCATCTATTGCATCAAACATTTCATTGTTTGTTACAGAAGTGTGTGTGTTTAAAGCCCATAGATTTTCTATCTCTACAGCGTTAGGATACTTCTCACCATGATAAACCCATGTTGTATATGACTGTATAAACCCCCGGTCATGTATGTGGGCATAAACCGTACTCAAATTCTGAATTGACCTATTTGAATTGGCACAACCTTTACATGAGCAATACGTTTTACCTTCACTATTGACATGATTTTTGGCAATCTCCATGAAGTTATTAAGACCATTTAAGAAATCCAAAGATCTCCATTTTCGCAAGTTTATCCAACTTTTATCAATTGTCATAGCTATATATAAATAAAACAATTAAATAATAACACATATGCATCTAGCATTCAAATACAAATGCAAGTACAAGTACAACAAATATGATAAACCATATCAAACCTTATCTATGATGTAAAGTAGTTCTCAAAGGTGGTGGATCCTAACCCACTTTTTGAATATTCTATCTCGTATGTATACACTTCAACGAGTTAAATATCAAGAAAAACCGGCAGCATTCCGTCTTAACTCCCTATGTTTTAGGGAGTTAAGGCGGATTGCTGCCGGTTTTTCTTGATATTAAACTCGTTGAAGTGTATACATATCCTAAATGAGATAGAATATTCAAAAAGCAGTCCCAAAACAAGGACAATCCAACATTTAGCTCTACTAGATAAATGTTGGATGGGCATGTTCTAATGGTTATTCATAGTTAAACATGCATATTTAAAAACAAATTCAAACATATCATACATAACCATAGCATAAATAAACATAGCATTGATAAATTTAATATAAATCATCTCAACATAGCAACATAAACATAGCATGCATAAATTTCATATAAATCATCTCAATATAGCATAAATCAATACACAAGAAGCTATTATATTAAATACACAAATAAAAGCTAAAAAGTCATGTTACATACCTTTCCAATATCTTGAATATAAACTTTTCTTCAACCGCAATAATGCCCTAGTTTACAATAAAATACAACAAAATCAAATCAATATTTATTACATAATGAAACATAAACATACACATATGACATACAATTAATGTAGATAAAGTTACACATACAAACTTTTATAATTAACAAATCACATACATATACATAATCAAATAGAGAATTACACATACAAACTTTTATAACTAAAACATAAAAAAAAACACATACATAATCAACATACATATACATAATCAAATAGAGAATTACAAATGTATATGAACTTGTAATAATACATAGAAGTAGAAATACACCAAATCAACATACAATACAAACAATATTTATAGACATACACATACACATACAACACATTACACATACACATACACATACAAATACTAATTACACATTCACCTACACATACACAACACTCATGTACATACAAAACACATATACATACAAAATTACACAAACATATGAACATACACTTATACCTACGGCTAGAGATGCACAAATCGGTTAACCGGTTTCTATATTACCCGAACCGGTTAACCGGTGCTTAGGGTTTACCGGTTTTTCCTAAAAACCGGTTCGGTTATTAACCGGTTTTTTTGACACACACATGCTAACCGATGGAACCGAACCGGTTATTAACCGGACCGGTTAACCGCCCAAACCGGTTCAAAAACCGGTTTTGAGACCTTTTTTTTTATCCGTTAATCCGTTTGATCCATCCGTTAGACTGTGTTGAACCGTAACCTTGAACCGTTTTTTTTGTATTATACGTTTTCAACCTTAAACTAATAACTAATGATTACGAAACCCTAATAAACCTTAAACTAATCAAACTAATATTAAACTAATAAGTAATAACTAATAAACCTTAAACTAATAATTACTAAACCCTAATAAACCTTAAACTAATCAAACTAATATTAAACTAATAAGTAATAACTAATAAACCTTAAACTAATAATTACTAAACCCTAATAAACCTTAAACTAATCAAACTAATATTAAACTAATAACTAATAAACCTTAAAATAATCAGCTCATAATTACTAAACCCTAATAAAACCTTAAACTAATCAAACTAATATTAATCTAATAAACCTTAAAATAATCAACGGCTACTTTTTTGAACCCAACGACTAGTAACGGCTACATTTTTGAACTATAACCGGTCAAAAAAATCGGTTTTGCTTTAACCGGTTCCAAACCGGTTTTGCCCAAAACTCTCCTAACCGGTCTCTAACCGGCTGTTTTTCCACGTAGCACAAACCGGTACCAATAACCGGTTCCCAAACCGGTTTCTAACCGGTCCCAAAACCGGTTCGGTTCGGGTAACCAGTTTTTTTGTGCACCGCTACCTACGGCCAAATACACAATAAATACAAACATTACATACATCACACATACGAACCAATATACATTCATACGAACCAAAAACCATTCATACTAACCAATCTCAAAAAATACCAAAAAACTACTAAAAATTGCAAAAAAAAGCATTTGATAGTTAAATAAGCATCCCAAATGATTCATAGCATAAAAAATACCTTCAAATGGCCCAAAGATGGTGAAAATCGCCAAAAATCGCTTTTAGGGGCGGAGAAAACGAACCAGCGAGCATTCTGGAAAGTCTGGGACGAAAACCCTATACATAACCCTATAGCGACGACATGTCGTCGCTATAGGTCAATAAACAAAACGGTGCGGTTTCATTTTAACGCGTTTAATTAATTAAAAAATAATAAATACCTATAGCGACGACTTGTCGCTGCTATTTTTTTTTTGTAATTTTTTTTAAAAATTTATTTATTGATATTCATGTATTTTAATTAAAAAAAAGTAAAAAAATTAATAATTCGGCTATAGCGACGATAAGTCGTCCCTGATTATTTTCCCTCAACCGCGAAAATTTTTGGTGTTCCCGCCTAGACCTCTAGCGACAGCACATCGCCGCTATAGGTAAAGAAAAAAAATTCAGCTGAAGGCCTATAGCCTTTTGTGTAGGGACGACAGGTATCGTCGCTATAGGTGTCGACGCTATATGCTGGGATTATTGTAGTGAATCGAGAGCTATACTTTCGTCGATGACGAGAAGTTAAAGGAAAGTAACGCAACACTTTTTGTGGTACCTTCTTCCCTTTTGTATTCTTATCAACCCATCTACTTTCAATAAAAATAGGACAATTTTGCATAAGAGCATTCTCTTTCCAAAACAGAACACAATCATTGCTAGAAGCATGAATAGATTGATATCCTAACCCAATCCTTCTCAACTTCTTCTTAGCTTCATAATGTGATAATGGAATTTGATTTTCTTTTGGAAATGCAGCTCTTAAAAGCTCTAAAAGTTGATCAAATGAACTATTTGTCTATTTGTTAATCACTTTAATATGCATTAATTTTGCAAGAAAATTTAAAGAAGACATCCAAGTACAAGTAGGATATAACTCTGTATTAAGCTCCTTAAACAATGCGGCAAATTCTGGATCTAAGCCACCTTTATATTCATCTACATCATCATCATTTGTATTATGTTCCGCCATAACATCATCAATTGCATCAAACATTTCATTGTTTGTTACAGAAGTGTGTGTGTTTAAAGCCCGTAGATTTTCTATCTCTGCAGCGTTAGGATACTTCTCACCATGATAAACCTATGTTGTATATGACTATAGAAACCCCCGGTCATGTATGTGGGCATAAACCGTACTCAAATTCTGAAGTGACCTATTTGAATTGGCACAACCTTTACATGAGCAATACGTTTTACCTTCACTATTGACATGATTTTTGGCAATCTCCATGAAGTTATTAAGACCATTTAAGAAATCCAAAGATCTCCATTTTCGCAAGTTTATCCAACTTTTATCAATTGTCATAGCTATATATAAATAAAACAATTAAATAATAACACATATGCATCTAGCATTCAAATACAAATGCAAGTACAAGTACAACAAATATGATAAACCATATCAAACCTTATCTATGATGTAAAGTAGATTCTCAAAGGTGGTGGATCCGAACCCACTTTTTGAATATTCTATCTCATATGTATACACTTCAACGAGTTAAATATCAAGAAAAACCGGCAGCATTCCGTCTTAACTCCCTATGTTTTAGGGAGTTAAGGGGGATTGCTGTCGGTTTTTCTTGATATTAAACTCGTTGAAGTGTATACATATCCTAAATGAGATAGAATATTCAAAAAGCAGTCCCAAAACAGGGACAATCCAACATTTAGCTCTACTAGATAAATGTTGGATGGGCATGTTCTAATGGTTATTCATAGTTAAACATGCATATTTAAAAACAAATTCGAACATATCATACATAACCATAGCATAAATAAACATAGCATTGATAAATTTAATATAAATCATCTCAACATAGCATACATAAACATAGCATGCATAAATTTCATATAAATCATCTCAACATAGCATAAATCAATACACAAGAAGCTATTATATTAAATACACAAATAAAAACTAAAAAGTCATGTTACATACCTTTTCAATATCTTGAATATAAACTTTTCTTCAACTGCAATAATGCCCTAATTTACAATAAAATACAACAAAATCAAATCAATATTTATTACATAATGAAACATAAACATACACATATGACATACAATTAGTGTAGTTAAAGTTAAAAACATACACATTACAATTAATGTAGATAAAGTTACACATACAAACTTTTATAATTAACAAATCACATACATATACATAATCAAATAGAGAATTACACATACAAACTTTTATAACTAAAACATAAAAAACACATACATAATCAACATACATATACATAATCAAATAGAGAATTACAAATGTATATGAACTTGTAATAATACATAGAAATAGAAATACACCAAATCAACATACAATACAAACAATATTTATAGACATACACATACACATACAACACATTACACATACACATACAAATACTAATTACACATTCACCTACACATACACAACACTCATGTACATACAAAACACATATACATACAAAATTACACAAACATATGAACATACACTTATACCTACGGCCAAATACACAATAAATACAAACATTACATCACACATACGAACCAAGATACATTCATACGAACCAAAAACCATTCATACGAACCAATCTCAAAAAATACCAAAAAACCACTAAATATTGCAAAAAAAAGGCATTTGATAGTCAAATAAATATCCCAAATGATTCATAGCATAAAAAATACCTTCAAATGGCCTAAAGATGGTGAAAATCGCCAAAAATCGCTTTTAAGGGCAAAGAAAACGAACCAGCGAGCATTCTGGAAAGTCTGGGACGAAAACCCTACACATAACCCTATAGCGACGACATGTCGTCGCTATAGGTCAATAAACAAAACGGTGCCATTTCATTTTAACGCGTTTAATTAATTAAAAAATAATAAATACCTATAGCGACGACTTGTTGCCGCTATTTTTTTTTATTTTTTTTAAAAAATTTATTTATTGATATTCAGGTATTTTAATTAAAAAAAAGTAAAAAAATTAATAATTCGGCTATAGCGACGACAAGTCGTCCCTGATTATTTTCTCTCAACCGCGAAAATTTTTGGTGTTCCCGCCTAGACCTATAGCGACGACACATCGCCGCTATAGGTAAAACAAAATAAATTTCAGCTGAAGGCCTATAGCGACGACATGTCGTCGCTATAACCTTTTGTGTAGGGACGACTGGTATCGTCGCTATAGGTGTCGACGCTATATGCTGGGATTCTTGTAGTGAGATATTATTATTTAATATTTTATTTATTTATTTATTTATGCATTTGCGTGTATTATAAATAATCCGCTGAGTATAGTGAATTAGTAGATGAACAATCCGCAAATGTGACACCCGTCAAAATTCGACAATCGATTCGTTGGTAATCGAATCAAACGAGCTAGCCCTGGTTAAGCCTAACAAGACCCGATAAGAATTAGGCCCACCTAAGGGCTAATTCACGAAGTTTAAATAAGTTAAATGTTTAACCTCATGACTTTGATCCGTTAATACTTGATTAATTTTTTTTACATCCCTGTCATGTTTGGTTGTTTTAACCCGACCGACTGGTCTCCAAAGCCAAAACTTAGGCACCCAAATCACAGCACCTTTAGATCACTAAAATAAGCTTTGTAAACCAACTAAAGAGCCTAACGATTTGCTGCTATTTGGTTACACCCCAACTCACCCAATTCCTTTTAAATTGCTATTTGGTTACACCCCAACTAGAACAGCCATCTACGACCGCAAAACAACATGGACCAGCCCCTCGGTTAGCCATCCGGCAGAAGCATCATCACATCTCCCCTTTCGGAGGTTCCAAGACCCTTCCTTCTCGGTTCGACAAACTCCTCTTTTGAATCAGTAAGCTTCATTTTTTATGAACCTATACTACGGTAAAGTGAACATTAACATATCATAATTCTTTACATATATATTAAGACTCCTTGGTAAATATGTAATCACATATACAACGCACAAACATGTTGGAAATGGCAACCTCATTCGAACCCCATGTCATGATTATCCTTAACAAAATTTGCTTCATTTGTGGAAGGGATTACAAATACATGAATAATCGGCTCCATGCAAATAAATGCATATTGCGACCTTAAGACAGGGGTACGTGTTCACTTACATACTTATCACCTACGCACATCGGTCTAAAGAATGAGTTTTCTATAAATAAAATACATAAATAAATAAACTTCTCCACCCTATGTATTAAACCTCGATTTTTTTAACAACATTACAAACACATTTAGAAAATTTTCTTATTTTATGAGTTTGCATAAATTCATCATCGTTTGAAAGTTAACATCGTTGTATTATTTTTTAACTTAAAATATTTTAAGTGTTTTTTGCTCAATACTTACAACGATGTTAACTCTCAAACGATAATGAATTTGCTCAAACTCATAAAATAAGAAAGCGTTCTAAATGTGTTTACAATTATGTTAAAAAAAATCCAAAGATTTGGCTTGATCTTGATAGGTTATTTCAGGTTATTGCATATTTATTAGGTTATTTTTTATCCTTTCCCTATAGATATAGGAAATGTTTCACTAAAAAGTCTGTTTTGCTTAAAAGTGTTAAGAATGATTTTTAAAAACTCAAAAACCGACCCAAGCAAACTACAATTGAATTCATTTTTGCATCATTGGAATCGGCTTGTCGAACCCTAAAACCCAAACGTTAAATCATAAGCAATAAACCCAAATATTAAAACCAAAACTTTAAAAACAAACCCAAAACCTAAAAGCTAAAACCTAAAAGCTAAAAACCAAGTCATAAAATCTAAACTCTAAAACTAGTTGTTAAAGCTAAAACCTAAAAGCTAATATTGTAGGGTTCGATGAGAAGGTTCCAATACTATCAAAATAAGTTCATTTGAGTCGGTTTGGAAGGTTTTAAAAATCCTTTTTAGTCTTAGGCAAAATAAACTTTTTATTTAATGTTCCCCTATATAGGTTCACCTAAAAAGTCGTTTTTGCCTAAGAAGGCTAAAAAAGATTTTTAAAAAAACGAAAACCGACTCAAACAAACTCCGATTGAATTCATTTTTACATCATTGGAACCAATTTGTAATTCCCTAAAACGTAAACCTTAAATTATAAACATTTCACCCTAATAATTAAACCAAAATTGTAAAAATAAACCATAAACTTAAAGATAAAACCTAAAAGCTAAAAAAAGCATGCCCTAAAATCCACACTCTAAAATTAGTTGTTAAAGCTAAAACCAAAAAGCAAATATTGTATAGTTCGATGAGTCGGTTCCAATACCATCGAAATGAGTTCAATCGGAGTTCGTTTGACTTGGTTTTAGAGATTTTTAAAATCCTTTTTAGCATTCTTAGGCAAAATAAACTTTTTATTTGATCCTTACCCTATATATATATATATAATCCATGCTCCAGCTTACCCTTTTTAATTCAAAACGCCACAATTGCTAAATTAGTGCCTCATCCCAGATTCTGGTCGCCGATCATTCATTCGTGCCAATTAGGGCTGTTCAAGTTGCTCGCCGCGGGTTGCTCGCTCGGAAAAAGCTCGTTCAAATTTCGCTCGGTTTTAAACGAGCCAGGTAATCTTGCTCGTTGGTCGCTCGGATAGTCGCTCGATTGGCTCGCTCGGATACTCGCTCGATTGGCTTGCTCAGATACTTGTTTGATTGGCTCGCTTGCTTTAGTATAACTAATAAGATTTATATATAATTTTTATTTATATATTTAAACTAATTTAAAAAAACAAATGGCCAAATACCCACTACCCAAAAATTTGAACCTAATTCCCAAATTTATATTTGCCACTTTCACGTTTCCATACTATAGAGCCGCTTGTGTATTCCCACCGTCTCCCAACCGACGTCACTTTCACATTCCTTCCGGCCGACCGAGTGTCCGCCTCCCACCTTCTCTCATGTTCCTTGGGCGACTGCCTCTCACCGTCTATCACGTTCCATATTCAGCCATTGCCTTTGACTTGTATGGATAATTGGATTTGTTTTTATAGGTTTAGATTGCTTGGATTATGTTTTGAAAAAATGCACTCATCGCTTGATATCATTTCTACTGAACATTGATTCATTTAATCTTAAATTTGATTGTTATGGTGGGACATCATGTTACGTCTGCAATCTGCATGGATGTGATCATGTAAATTTGCTATGGTAATTATTACTTACTAGCATCTAAATGTAGAGAGACTAATGTAGTAATAGAGGGGCTAACGTGAATGTTGATATGTAACTAAAATAAACATTTTCAATTTGCATTAAATTTTATTTTTAAACTGAGCAAAACCGAAGTAAGCCGAGCCGCTCGGTTTTAAAACAAGCCGAGCAGGAGCACAACATTTGGTTCGATTCTGCAAATCCGAACCAAGCCAAGCCGCTCAGTTTGAAAACGGGCCAAGCACGAGTATACCCTCACTAGGTTCGGCTTGGCTCGTGAACAGCCCAAATACCCACTACCCAAATATTCAAACCTAATTCCCAACTTTATATTTGCTACTTTCACGTTTCCATACTATAGAGCCGCTTGTGTATTCTCACCATCTCCCAACCTAAGTCACTTTCACGTTCCTTCCGGCCGACCACCTGATCGCCTCCCACCGTCTCTCATGTTCCTTCTTGCCGACTGCCTCTCACCGTCTATCATGTTCCAAATATTCAGCCATTGCCTTTGACTAGTATGGATGATTGGATTTGTTTTTAAAGGTTTAGATTACTTGGATTATGTTTTGAAAAAATGCACTCATCTCTTGATATCATTGCTACTAACATTGATTCCTTTAATCTTAAATTTGATTATTATGGTGGGACATCATGTTACGTTTGCAATCTGCATGGATGTGATCATGTAAATTTGCTATGGCAATTATTACTTACTAGCATCTAAATGTAGAGAGACTAGGGTAGTAATAAAGGGGCTAAAGTGAATGTTGATATGCAACTACAATAAACATTTTCAATTTTCATTAAATTTTATTTTCAAACCGAGCAAAACCGAAGCAAGCCGAGCCGCTAGGTTTTAAAATGAGCTGAGCACAAGCACATCATTTGGCTCGGTTCTGCAAATCTGAACCAAGCCGAGCCGCTCGGTTTGAAAACGAGCCCAGAACGAGCATACCCTCGCTCGGTTCGGCTCGGCTCGTGAACAGCCCAAGTGCCAACCGACGAGTTGTGATCGGCAATTGGAAATCATCAACCACCCTAAATCCGGCGACCACCATAAATCCATCGACCTGATTAGATCATAAATCCGCTCCTTTTTGGTTCACTCCTAAAAGGTACTGAGTTCCGACCTAATTGGGCATCTTAGATTACATAGTTTTCCATTAAAGTATGTTTAAAAGTGTAATTGCATTTGAGTAAAGGCTAGAGTTTTAGGGTATACTCTTACCCTCGTTTATATATGGTCTTCAGATAACGAGCTCGGGTTGAGCTTTGGCTCATTCAAATACTGACAAATTACTTCAAGCCCATACGAGCTGATCTCGAGCTTTATTTTTCATTCACAAGCTGAGTTCAATTATAAAAAACAGGCTTCATCGTTGCCGAGGTCGATCTCAAGTTTCAGAAAATCCACACGAGCCAAGCTCGAACAACGTTAGGCTTGACTCGGTTTTTTTCCCATCTCTACCGCTAACCCCAATTCTAATTCGGTAGCTTAAGACAAATTAGGAGTATAAACGAATCAAGCCGGCTCGTGAAGTACTCGGGATCAGATTAGTAAAAAGCTAGAACGAGCCGACTCTAAACGAGCCCGAGCTCGAGCCCAAAAATATGGCTCGTTTAGTTATCGAGCCCGAGCTTGAGCCGGCTCGCAAGCCTAAACGAAGTTTTTATTTGGATAACTTTTATTTATTATATTAAGTGTATATTTATAAAGTTAATTATTTTTATATACGAAATTATGATAAATATATTGAAATCTTATATTTTATGTTAAATTTGGAAGGTAAAATTTTAAATATATATTAAATTAGTAATAAAAGTTAATAAATTAAATAATTAAAATATAAACGAGCCGAGCAGAGCCGAGCTCGAGCCTAAAAAAATTTCTAACGAGCCAAGCTCGAGCTTTGAAAATAAAACTCTTAATGAACCGAGCTCGAGCCACGTTTTGTCTAGACGAGCTGAGCTCGAGTCTTAACGAGCTCAGAATCGGCTTGGCTCGTTTACACCCGTAAGATAAATATTGAAATTGAGAGGTAAAAGATTAGCAAACCAGTTAATGGAATTAAGCAAGCCCATAATCTTAAGAGTATTACAAACCGAAAGTCCAAAACAACAATATATTATATACTAGGTTAGTACCTCGTGTATTACACGAGTTAAATAAAAAAAATATAGTAAATAGTCACTAGGAAAATTTAGATAATATAAAACGATTTTTTAATATAAAATATGATTAAATTTTCATATAATTTAATTAATAAAATAATATTATTATTTATTTAAATTCTAATTTCTTCAAAGTTTTGTTGCTTAAACATTTTATTTTATAAAATTGTTTTACAAATTTTTATATTTTATAATAAATTAGTTTTTGTAAAAAGTGTGTTTTAATGTTAATATATTTTTAACGTATTAAAATAGCTTTTTAATTTAAAAATATATCAAAAGGTATATTTGGTATTTAATATTATTATTTAATATTATATGCATTTAACATGAGAGAGGCGGAAAATTAAAAATGATGTGCTCTAAGAACATGACATGTGTCCTCAGAAACCTTTATCTACCTATCCTAATAAAGAAGTATATTTAGAAGACGCGTGTTACACTCTTGTAAAATCTAGAATTTAATTTCCCGCCTCTCTCCTAATAAATTCTAGCAATTTTTAATAATTAAATATTAAAATGTATTACTCTTCTTATTTAATTATTTACTAATTTTGTAAACTTGATAAACTATAATAAGATTTAAATTATATACTATTATAAAATATAATTTTTTTAATTGCTGAATATTATTATTATTATTTGTTTATAATTTATAGATATTAATACTTCTTATTTCACCAATAGTTGATAGATCTAACATATAAATTTTTATAAAAATTATTATTTGTAACATTTTATATATTCAACCCATGTGATACATGAGCTTCTAACGCTAGTTTATTAATATAGGTAGATAGGTACATTCACCACTGGACAGGGTCAAGCCCACAAGTAAAGCTCCATAGTCTCTTACACTTGCTCATGGATAAACCCCAGCAGGAAACATTTCTTCCACAATCTTACCCGCCAACAACAATTCATACAATAGACTTCAATTCTTCATCATTTTTGTTTTTTTTTTTCTGATTTTTGTGTTCAATTTCTCTTAGAAGACCTTCATTTGCAGATATTCGTGCTTTAATGTTGTATTTTGTGCATATTCTATACTCAATTTCACGTGTTATTGTTGCTCGATGTTGAACATTGAATAGATACTGTGAAGGTGAAGGCAGATGCATGCAGCCAGGCACGCAGGCAGACGCAGCGAGCCAGAGACTGTGAAGCCAGGCAGCACGCAAGCAACCCGGATGCACCTCGCACGCACACAGGCAGACGCAGTTGGTGCCGACTCTAAGATCAATATTGTTATTTTAATTGTAATTTTTTTTATATTACTTTAGATCTTATATAGTGTAGTTGCATGTTTTCATTCCCTAAGTTAATTTTTTTTACCACACACACTGCTTTAGGTTAAACTAAAAAAAAAACTATGGCCTACACGGATTCACCTACATAAATCGCGGCTAAAGTTGCAAAAATAAAAGCTTGAATACTACTTGTAAATAATCCAAGGAACATGATAGGGATAGGAACCACCAAAGGTACTAAAGAAACAAGAACAACTAATAATTCATCGGCTAATATATTTCTGAAAAGTCGAAAACTAAGTGATAGGGGCTTTGTGAAATCTTCTAAGATGTTAATGGGTAAAAGAATTGGAGTTGGTTGAATATATTTCCTGAAAGAAACTAATCCTTTTTTGGTAGGACCCGCATAGAAATATGCCATTTGGATATGAATCTATCTGATTCAGAAGAGAAGAACCGGTAACAATATCTCAATTTCAAATCAAACATTGGTTTGATTCATACTTCATGTTCTGAGAAATATTTACTATTCGAAAGCGGAAAAAACGGGGCCTTTGTTTAAAGAAATGCGTTGAGAAAGGGCAGATGTATAGAATTTTTCAATGAGATAGTGCTTATTCAACTCTTTCAAAATAAAATCTATTCCAAACATATATGCCATGGTTTCTTACTTCGATAGGGTAAAAATATCTAAATTTTTTACTTTTAGATATTTTTTCAGTCATATTGCCTATACTAAGTAGTAGCCAAAAAATTTGTTCTTTTGCATCCGAACAGCATGTTAGTACTGTAGGTTCTGTAGCTTCTTCTTCTTGAGATTAAATCATTTATTTATGTGTTTAATTTGCATCCCAAATTCCCAATTTATATGTTATTCATTAGTTTGTGTGTTAAATTTGCATCCTAAATTCCCCCTAATCAAATTAAAATTTCTGGTTATTCTTTACTTTGTTATTATTGTTAGATTATTTATGAATTTATGAATTTAACATATAAGCAATTCAAGTTACTCGAACGTGATTATAGTGTATATAACGTTCTTTTAATTTTAATTTACTATCTCTTTTAACAAACTCATTTTTACTTGTTTTAATCTAACCGTTTTGACTTTTTTTAACCGACCCGTTAAACTTTTTTAGCCATGTCGTTTTCATCTTGTCGTTTTTTGCCCCCTTTGACAAAAATTTCTGGATCCGTCATTGTATTAGATGGTGACACTTATCACCACTATATTAAATCTAGCTTTTTGTTACTTAAAAAAATGTCTTAACGCCCTCTCATTTTAAAATCAGAATAATGACACGTAACACGATCTTATTCACTTACGTTATAGATTAACCATTGGATGATAGTTAATATGTTAGTTGAATTTTCATACGTTAGCAACCGTTTCATGCCCTATATATATATATATATATATATATATATATATATATATATGCATGCATGTATGTTGGGAAGATTAATGAGAAAACATTTATTTTGGAGAAAACTAATCATAATATTTACTAATCATTTTTTTTCATTTATTTTTTTATAAGGTTAGAAATGTACAAAAAAATTAAAAAAAAATGCACATTATGTTATTACATATGTGTAACTTGTATGAGTTACGTACGAAACTCTATAAGCTACATATACGTAATTTCATGAGTTACATATATTTATTTAATTTTTTTGCTTATAAATTTATAACTTTATTATTAAAATTATGAGAAAAGATTTTAATAATGTATTAGTTTGTAGGAATTTTCTAAGTTTTTTTTATTTGAAAGTTTTCTTTTGAACGTTCCTATGTATACACACAAAAAGGACAAAGTAATATAAAACTCTGTTTGATTTTTGTATGAAAAATGTAACCGATTTTTTTTGTTTCTTTGGGCTCTACCAGTCCACCGGGAGACTCGGATTTAATACTGATATTTTAGCAACATATGTAATAAATCTAAGTATGGTGCATGGGATCTTGATCTTTTTTGGAAAGGGAGTGCATGTGTGCGAGTTGTTTATTTTAAAAATAGGCTATCTCCAACCATATGTAGTTTTTATGTTATAACTAGTAGGTTATATATAAGCAAGAAGAGTACGTGCATGATCTCACGAATTACTTCGGAATAAATTCAGAAATCATGTGTAAAAATATAGTATTTTGTAAGTTATTGGAAAATTCAACATCCAATGATACGAGATCGACCATTAAGTATTTCGTATTTTTATATATGTAATGTCAAATCTTTCTTATCAACCCACAAAACACCATAACAATGTATAATGTAAGTACTAATGCGTTTCACATGTTTACAAACATACAAACACACCTACTCAAAAGTATATGCTTGTATTCTAATCAAGGATCTTAATATGAACTAGTTCGGATGTTGTAGGTTGTTCTTTACACTCTTCTTCAATTCCAACTTTAGTATCTCTACGTCTGAGGGAAAATTCTGATATGATAATCGCAGATATGGTCACAATTGCCATGAATATAAGCAATCCAATAAAGCTTTGAACATCAAGACTTTGTGGATGGGCTTGATTAAGTTGTTGTTTAATATCAGCAGGATATATTTTAAGATAATCGGTCTTCATTCTGGTCATAATTTCACTTTGAGTGATGTTTATAACTGCCCTTGAAAAGATCTCTAATAGTTCAGATCCAATAGGTAGTGCCTGGATAATAATTAAATACATAAAGTCAAGGAATTTCTTTAAGAATCATATGATTTAAGAGTAATATAATTTACTTTCTTATACCTTAATTTATAAAAAAAGAATGTTGGTTGTAAATAATTCTTTAAAATTTTAACTAAAATTAAATTTAAGTTAATATCTTTCTACTAGAATGAATGATGGGTTTCCTTTACAATCTTTTCTATTCCAAGAATATAACATGCATGGTTATGAGGTTATCTTGACCCTCAAGTATCATATCACATTTGAACGTTTTTTTACGGTTCCGTATAGTACGCATGTGTTAGTAGTGAACTTATACGCTCATATTCAGCTTCTAGTTTGGAAGCTTGTTTACTATATGAGTTGAATAAATAAAAAAAATTAAATAGTGATATTTTAGCTTTTAAGTAAAAAGAAAAATGTGTGGAGCTAGAATTATGATTCATGACAGAATGATGACATGAGTTACTTATTTATTAGAGATAAAGATTTTCAGTGAAGAGACTCACAAATGCGATTCCAGCTTCTTGTTGTATCGGTCCAACTTTCGTGTATCCAGACTTATACTTGTCAAGAAAAAGATTAATATATGGGAGTTGTTCAATAACAACATTTACACTACCATTGTCCAAAGCGTTTTTGAATTCTTCGTAGCCGTTGAGAGGCACAAGATTCTTTTCCGAACAATTGTGTTTTTGAATCATTTGATCTTTTATAAAAGATCCAGTTGGGTATCCAACTTTTTCCCAATTTGTGGGCAATCTGGGACGCAGTTGGTTTAATGTCAACCATGAAGACAAAGTTGCCGTATAAATTTGAAGCAGTAAGAATATCATACATAGCCACATAACAAGCACAACTTTAGAGCACTTATTATGTATTTTTCCTGCAAAATTAATGTACAATTTATTAGCTTCCATGTGTCCATTTAATTTCTTGGAAAAAATGTGTAACGGCCTTTGGTACATATAGAATATATATTTATACATAGGCAGTATTATTTACTAGTGAGAGAATTAAAGGCACGTCACCAATTTGTGTTATTAGGCTATGTGTAATTGGAGGTGACCAAAGTGCGATGCCCTTTGGTCAAGCCTCTCCACCAAAACCAACCGGGCGTGACCACGGCGTGACGGGTCCTATGTGACCGTGGCCACGAGCATGAGACCCATTTTTTTCTTAAACTAATAAAAAAAACCCACATCATATATATTTCACTCCTTCACCCATTATATTTTATCCTTACACATACTTTTACTCATATTTACTAACTAACACTCCTCTTAAGTGATGCCTATGTGGCACGTAGGGGTGTGCGTGGTTCGGTTCGGTGCGGTTATGACCATTTCCATAACCAAAACCGCAACTTCGGTTAATTCTAAATCCTTAACCATAACCATAACCATAACCAATTGATCGGTTAACCACTAATCGGTTAACCACCGGTTACGGCTCGGTTTCGGTTAAATTCGGTTAATAATGGATTTGTTGAAAAACTAAAAAAAACTTGTAAATATGCTTGTGAATTATAGATATGTTAATGATGAAAATCTTAGTAAAGCTTGTAAAACTTTCTAGTTGCTGAAAATGTGTGAAAAAAGTAAAACCTCATGAGCTTTGATTCAATTTCTATTATATTTAGTCTCCCATATAATCCATAATATTTTTATATAGTAAAAAGTAAAGATTCATCTTCTATACTTGACTTGCACCATAACTTTTTAAAAGAACATACAAGCATATAAATATTAAAAAAACAAATATACATTATTCGGTTCGGTTCGGTTAAAGTCGGTTAATGACTAGCCTTAACCATAACCATAACCGAATGGTTCGGTTAATGGCTTCGCTTAACCATAACCGTCGGTTAAAGTCGGTTTCGGTTAAATCGGTTATGGTTCGGTGCGGTTATCAGTTATTTTTCGGTTATGGTTATATTATGGTCACCCCTAGTGGCACGTGATCAACCCTGATCTTACCTCTCATTACACATAACCTTGGTACTATTATTCTATTAATTGAATAAAGTGCTTACGAATTTCTGTTAAAAAATTTTTTATCTCAAAGTAATATGATATTGATAGCATTTTGTCTACATCCACATACATAGAGTAAGGTTATTGTACAAAGTGATAATTTTGTAAAAATTATAAAAAGCAAAGTGTTATTATAAATAACAAAGTGATATTATAATATTAACACAGTGCTATTATAATATTTAACAGTTTCTTGTCAATAATAACACATTATTATTTATTATAGCACTTTTTTTTACACTTTTTACAAAAATCTCATTTTGTATCTAAACATACCTCCACATATGTATATACACATCTAAACATTCTAATATTTAAAAAAAAAATACGGAGAGTGAAGATACAATTTACAAAAAGAACGACGAATGAGAAATAACCATTTTTCAGTTTTAACCGTTTCATTAAAGTAATGGTTATGAGAGTTTGTGAGGTTCTCAACATAATACAAAGAATTGTATTCGTTAAAACATTTTTTTGTCTAAAATCTAAAAACACATATATTTTGTATTAGATTTGTAGGTTTTATACAATATTTTCATATAAAATACAAAAGAAAAACTTCTATATATTTTTAGACAAAAACTTCTTTTTATTTGATCATTTTCACATAATACTACATATATGGAAATGAACACCCTATAATTACTGTTTCCATATAAGACAAGACATTGAACCGAATGTATTACTAGTTCTATGATTGAACCGTATTTAAGAACCGGATAATATTATATATATCTTAAAACTACCAAAAAAAATACAATTATAAAACATTTAAACAAACATAATCTATGTTCAAACAAAAATAGTCATGTTTAAATAAAAGAAAAGGTATTGGACCGTTTCCTCGCCTGATTCTCAGTTCGACTGACCGGTCTAGTACGGAATCAACAACATTGCCTATAATACTAACCAAGTATTTAGTGAACATGTACCTTCATGAAAAAAGAATGTTGAAATAGGGAACCACATGGCCATTATGAGTTGTTTATAGAATGGGCCTGCAAATAGTGAATCCTGTGAAGATGCTTGCACAAACTAATGTGATCCACAGTAAAGGAGCAAAAGGTTTTAAGAATGTCCCCAGGGTACTTTGATTCCATTCTTGTTCAGCGTTCACTAGCATATAAATGTCTTCATTTATATAGGGAGTTGTAAAAGATACATGTTCAGCCCGATTGGCCCGTATGGTCACATCTCCTGCCACCGCCATGCAGTGCTACAAGATTGTAACAACCGAAAATTTCGGTAACTGTTTAAGTCCAAATTTTATATAGACGTTCGTAAAGTGATTATGATCAAAATGATATAAACGATAAAAATATCTGATAAGGTATGAACACATTATAAAGCCTATTAATAACGTGTAAAAATTTCTGTGACCGTTTGAGTTCGTAATTTTTATGAACAATCCTGAAGTGATTACGATCACATTAATATAAGCGGGACCGTTATACGATGAAGTATGAACATGATATAAGCTCGTGAATATTAAAAATATGTGAGCAAAGTAGAAGGGGATTTTAAAAATAAGACCTTAAAGTTTAAGGGTCCAAAGTGAAAATATTTAATTAATTCAACATTTCAAGGTTACTTGCATGAATATTTGAACGATTAGATTAAAGCCACGCCTATGGTTTTGTGATGTTCTTATCATTTAATAAGAACCGACTCAAAATTTAGATAGCAAACGAAAATGTTCCAGATCTTCAAAAACGATCGGCTTTGAGTTCTCTCTGACGAGCAAAGAAGAATCAAGAAGGACTGATTAATACTAACTACACACATCATTAAGGTATGTGTTCATGATCCTCATCTTGTGTTAGTTTAGTCTTGATTGATTAAATAGACCAACACCATGTTTAGATAGAGTTTTGGTTTTGTATGATGAACATGAACTTGATTCGGTTGGAGGCCAATTACATCTAGATACTGATCAGAGTTTTATGAGGGTATAATATATATACTCTTCCGGTTGCCTAAAACCCATGTTATTATATAGTAAGTTTAGCAACGCCCTAAGACGAATTAATTAAATAAGAGAATACGCTTATTTAAGCCGAGCAAATAAATAATTTTTAAGCATAACAAGATTCTAGAGATAAAAATGATCAAAATGAGTGGAAGCGAAATTTTGAAATAAAGCTCCGAATGAAAGTTATGACATGCCGAAGTTTCGAGCGGTAATCGTAAATCTGAGCATCTTCATAATAAGTATTATAAATTCATCTCAAGTTATTATTAATTGAGATAAATAATATTAAGTTTATAAAACTCTTCGGGTCGTTATAGCAAGCTAAACACTTGTATTTGATATAACCACAACGTAGTCGTTATGTTACCGGTTTAGAAACCCTGAAAAGAGGGTTTATATTGTATGATAAGGTTATAATTATGATAAAATATCCATATTAATAGGATATCATTCTGAACGTGAGAAAGTAAGGAAAGGAAGAAAGCTAGCAAATTGTGTTTTACTAAGCTCAGGTGAGTTCTTATAGCACTGTTTTAAATGTTTTATCATTTTGGGCTGATATGCATGTCATAAAGTTATTTTATGAAAATGATTGTATGTATGCATAAGGTTATTGTATGAAAATGATTTTTAACCTGATTATGGTCAGGTAAAGCATGTTTTCAGAAAAAGTATGTTTTCAGATAATGAATATGTTAAGTCTCAATGATGATTGAGAAATAAATGATTTTAAGAATCTCAGTTGAGATATAACGAATGTTTTTAAGTCCCAACTGCGGTTGAGGAAGAAAAGATTATTTTGTATAAGACACTCGACCGAGGTCGAGGAGGAAATGTGGTTTTGCCAGCTGCGGTTGGGCATAACTTGAGCACTGCGGTGAAAGGAGCCGCTTCTGCTTATGATGGTTTAAATGATTTAAACCATGTTATGAATATGAATGATGTATGTAAAGAAGTCTTGTACCGGTATGAGCCGTCAACTTCGGTTGATGGATTAAGAGTCCTGTGGAAACACGGGCCTGCCGACTGTGTGTCGCCAGTTGATGGAATCTTATGCATGTGTAAGTTATCGACTTCGGGTTGATAGTTAAGAGCCTTGTGCTGCACAAGCCTGTTTGACTTCAGGGTCAGCAGTTGACGGTGAAGTTCCTTCATTGTATGAATTATATTATGATGATATGTGTGCTATGGAATCATGTTATGATGCTATGTATGTAATGTAATTATGATATGAGAACATGTATGCTATGTATTTGAATTATGACATATGACGCCATGAATGAATAAGGATTTTTCTAAGAAATGAACTTAGAACTCACCAGCATAAAGCTGACTTGTTTTACATGCATATCAGGTTGAATAGTTTGGTGAAAGGAGACCAGGAGGGCTCATGGCATACGTTGAAGACTACCCCTGGCATAGACTGGCTATGTTATAAACCTAATAATGATATGAGCTATGTATTAATGTTTGTTTAGGTTTGTATAATATTTTATGTAATCACCTTAAATTCCGCTGCTATGATAATATAAATATGGTTTAAGGACTATGGGTATGATGTTTGCCAACCGAGGGGCTCGGGGCTTCTTGTTGTATCGGTCCAACTTTCGTGTATCCAGACTTATACTTGTCAAGAAAAAGATTAATATATGGGAGTTGTTCAATAACAACATTTACACTACCATTGTCCAAAGCGTTTTTGAATTCTTCGTAGCCGTTGAGAGGCACAAGATTCTTTTCCGAACAATTGTGTTTTTGAATCATTTGATCTTTTATAAAAGATCCAGTTGGGTATCCAACAGTTTCCCAATTTGTGGGCAATCTGGGACGTAGTTGGTTTAATGTTAACCATGAAGACAAAGTTGCCGTATAAATTTGAAGCAGTAAGAATATCGTACATAGCCACATAACAAGCACAACTTTAGAGCACTTATTATGTATTTTTCCTGCAAAATTAATGTACAATTTATTAGCTTCCATGTTTCCATTTAATTTCTTGGAAAAAATGTGTAACGGCCTTTGGTACATATAGAATTATATTTATATATAGGCAGTATTATTTACTAGTGAGAGAAAATTAAAGGCACGTCACCAATTTGTGTTATTAGGCTATGTGTAATTGGAGGTGACCAAAGTGCGATGCCCTTTGGTCAAGCCTCTCCACCAAAACCAACCGGGCGTGACCACGGCGTGACGGATCGATCCTATGTGACCATGGCCACGAGCATGAGACCAAATTTTTTTCTTAAACTAATAAAAAAACCCACATCATGTATATTTCACTCCTTCACCCATTATATTTTATCCTTACACATATTTTTACTCATATTTACTAACTAACACTCCCCTTAAGTGATGCCTATGTGGCACGTGATCAACCCTGATCATACCTCTCATTACACATAACCTTGGTACTATTATTCTATTAATTGAATAAAGTGCTTACGAATTTCTGTTAAAAAAAGTTTTATCTCAAAGTAATATGATATTGATAGCATTTTGTCTACATCCACATACATAGAGTAATGTTATTGTACAAAGTGATAATTTTGTAAAAATTATAAAAAGCAAAGTGTTATTATAAATAACAAAGTGCTATTATAATATTAACACAGTGGTATTATAATATTTAACAGTTCTTTGTCAATAATAACACATTATTATTTATTATAGCACTTTTTTTTACACTATTTACAAAAATCTCATTTTGTATCTAAACATACCTCCACATACGTATATACACATCTAAACATTCTAATATTTAAAAAAAATACGGAGAGTGAAGATACAATTTACAAAAAGAACGAAAAATGAGAAATAACCATTTTTCAGTTTTAACCGTTTCATTAAAGTAATGGTGATGAGAGTTTGTGAGGTTCTCAACATAATACAAAGAATTGTATTAGCTAAAACATTTTTTTGTCTAAAATCTAAAAACACATATATTTTGTATTAGATTTGTAGTTTTTATACAATATTTTCATATAAAATACAAAAGAAAAACTTCTATATATTTTTAGACAAAAACTTCTTTTTATTTGATCATTTTCACATAATACTACATATATGGAAATGAACACCCTATAATTACTGTTTCCATATAAGACAAGACATTGAACCGAATGTATTACTAGTTCTATGATTGAACCGTATTTAAGAACCGGATGATATTATATATATCTTAAAACTACCAAAAAAAAATACCATTATAAAACATTTAAACAAACATAATCTATGTTTAAACAAAAATAGTCATGTTTAAATAAAAGAAAAGGTATTGGACCGTTTCCTCGCCTGATTCTCAGTCCGACTGACCGGTCTAGTACGGAATCAACAACATTGCCTATAATACTAACCAAGTATTTAGTAAACATGTACCTTCATTAAAAAAGAATGTTGAAATAGGGAACCACATGGCCATTATGAGTTGTTTATAGAATGGGCCTGCAAATTTGTGGTTGCTAGCACGATACTCTAAGAATGCAACAGTGAATCCTGTGAAGATGCTTGCACAAACTAATGTGATCCACAGTAAAGGAGCAAAAGGTTTAAGAATGTCCCCAGGGTACTTGGATTCCATTCTTGTTCAGCGTTCACTAGCATATAAATGTCTTCATTTATATAGGGAGTTGTAAAAGATACATGTTCAGCCCGATTGGCCCGTATGGTCACATCTCCTGCCACCGCCATGCAGTGCTACAAGATTGAAAATAGATGTTACATTTTTTAATTATATACACATGTATTAAAACATGTGTTTGGATGAATAATGGAAAAGTCAAGTAATTAGTGACGTAGATTGAGGAACTATAAAGGGAAAATTTCAAAAATAGTCAAATTGACCAAGATTTTCTCTATTTTATCCATTTGACTTTCCAATTCTATTTTTGTCCATAGTTTGTACTGACGACAACGCCTGTGTATTAACGGGTGGGCGCCTGTATAACCGACCACTTGTAATTTGCCATGTGGCTTATATGGGCGTGGGCACCCCTATACTCTGACGCCCGCCCGTAATTTCAAAATTTTTGTCACGAGCGTCGGGCCCACACTAACATCGTTGTCACAGACGGCCGCCCGTACTTAAAAAAAAAATTAACAGGCGTCAGTTATACAGGCGCCCGCCTGTACTGATTTTTTTCCGCCAAAAAGCTTTCCCGCTCATTTTTCCCTCCAATACGTCTTTTTTTTAATCCACATGACAAATTACAAGTACGGTCAGCCGCCCGTGACAACGATGTCAGTGTGCGCCCGACGCCCGTGACAAAAAATTTGAAATTACGGGTGGACGCCAAAGTAAAGGGGCACCCGCCAGTTAATACGCAGGCATCGATGCCGATGCAGACTATGGACAAAATTGGAAGGAGAAAGTCAAATGGACAAAATTGAAAAAAACTTGTTCAGTTTGACTATTTTGGGAATTTTTCCAATTATAAAGCACAGTATTAAAGCAACGGTATGGAAAATGAAATGAAGCAGGAAATAAAATACTAAGGAGTTATAATTATAAAACATGCTATCATGAGTTATTACTTATTAGAGATATAGATATTGATATGTACCTGCCCTTCAATGTGTTGTACAAGTTGATCATATGTACCATTCATCATCCCTGTTTTGTTGACGAATGGTTTGAATATCGGTCGAACGTTGAAGGGTAGCAACTGTATGGCATAACAGAAGACGGCTATCGAGAACCCGCCTTCGACTTCGTTTTGTTCGTTGACATTAACAAACTCAGTGAATCCTGTTTTTTTTGGCACCCAAACATCTAATGTAGGACATGGACTTTTTCCTTGCTTGGTCATGTTCCAGTTTGCTCCTATAATATCTTGTATGCAATCATTTAAAAAAAAAAAAAAAACGTTGAATGAATGTCCTTAATGAAAAAGAAAAAGATATGGTAATCAATTAATTAACTAAACAAATGTTACCGTAGAAATCGCGATAAAAACAACACCAAAAATGCTATTAACACGTACTTACGTTTCTAACATGGCCTTGTTTCATAGTTATAATACGATGAAATCGCGTATTTAGTTTGTAATTTCAGGCTACACACTTTTTTAAAATACCCAGAAAGATGTATTTGAATAATATATCCGTTCATCTCAAGACTAATGTACTTTTTTTTCGCTTCATCCCTTTGGTCTTTTAAATATGTTGTTCATCTTGAACAACAAATAAAAACTAAAAGTAAATGTAAAAATTAAATCATAGAAAAGAACTATTTATTACGAAATATTTTTTTAATTGATTGATACATCAGTAACCATGTCAAACATAAATAATGATTATTTGATATCTCTAATTAAATTAATCACTAGATTATTTAAATAATATGGTAACTAGAGCTAGCATACCTGCACATGGATCTTTTTGTCCCATGCAATAAACACAAAGCAATATGAAAAAGAAAACAAGTGAAGCGGTACGGCCTTTGTGCTCCATAATATTTATATTTACGTGTAGCATCAACAACAATCATATGTACGTTATATAGACTTTGAGTAGTGCAACAAGAAGCATGCTGACTTAATATAAAAAAGTTGAAAAATGATTTATTACAACATTACAAGCATGTTACAATCCATGGTTCTTTCCTAACAAATTCCAATAATTGAATATTTTGAGTAAATTACGGTTTTGCCTCATATGTTTTAAGTGTTTAACTATTTCAACCTAAAATAGAATATTCTATCGATACAGCCCATGTGTTTTAAACAACAAACGGTTTTAACCTCCGAACTTAACTATTGTAACGGTTTTGACCCTAAATATAACTATGGTTAGGGGCCAAAATTTAATTCAAATACTTCTATTATTCATATCACTCGAATTATAATTCAGAAATATAAAATGTAAAATAAATTATTACACAAAATAAAGTGCTAACATATAAATCTATATCTATACTATATAATAAAAGAATAACAATATGCCACATGTCATCTTTCTAGCCTATCCATGTCATATTTGACATGTGGCAACTTAATAGGATATACACATGGCAAATTTAAGATAACTATCATTTAATGCAATTAATTCAAAGTTCTAAATTTAAAATAAAAATTAATAGTCATTTTCTCTAAATATGAATTAAAATCTAATCATTTCAAAATTTATATTTTTAACTAATAATTTTGAAAATTCAAAAATTTCAAGTCATATTTTGTATCGTCTTAAAATTTGTTTAAAGATTTATAAAATGAAATTAAAATTTAAAAGAATATGTTATAAGTTTTACGTAATATGTATATACGTTTTTATCAATTATTCCCTTGTAATGCTTATTTTTATATAAATCTGTGTAATACACAGGTCAATAAACTAGTTAAAAGAAAAAGATGAAACGACTTAAATGAAATTACAAAATTGAAATGAGTTTGGTGGTCGTAGAATTTTGTTCAACAGAGGGCACTTAAAACAAATTTGGGTCACCCAGGTGAATCCGCTTGTTCGCAGGGTATAACAGCCGTAATAGTGTGTACTGCTTGATTTAACCAGGAACCTAAAATGTTACATGAAACCGTAGCAGTGTGTGAGGTCGGATTTAACCGAACACCCAAAATGTTGCATGAAACAAGAGTGTGTAGCACAAATAACCGATTATTTTAGCTTGCTCTGACTTTTGCAGAGTATGTATACGAGGTCAAATGCTATTATATATACGTTAATTTTAAACAAGCTTATTCATAGGATAGTTACTAACCAATTCATAACCATTGAATTAGATAGAGGAAGAGTCAACTGGTTCGAGTAAACCCGAACTCAATCCGAGTAAAACTCGTGCGCCCTCTCCCCCGAAACTGAATGTGGTTCCTTTCAAATCCCTGCAAAATATGAAACCTAAGTTCAACATTGAGTAAGTTCTTTCAGTTTCACTGTTCAAAGAAATTACTCTTTAAGTATAGAAGTAAAGGTGTCACTCTTTAAGGTGGGGTTATTTTATATGAGTCGTATTCATACGTATTTAAATAAGTAGGGACTGAAGTTAGAAATTGAAAATGAAGACCGATTCCATGAACGTGACCAATTTTTAGGCTGCAACTTCTTTATAAATCGTTTATAAAGAAGGAATATTCTAAAAATACTTAAAACCTAAAAAAGTCTAGAAAGCCACAAAAAGTTGACACGTGAATAAAAAATCAAAGGATAAACATGTCAAAACAAAAAATGAACATATACATGCAAGTCACATGCAAGTTTCTCTCATTTTTTTAAACATTCATAAATTTTTTATACGTTAATATATTCTAAAAAAATTACACCATAAAATCAAGCGTTTTTTATATTTCTAATGAGTATAATACTAATATATATATTTTTTAAATTAAAATGGCGTCTTAAATTGGATTAAACGAATTGTAAGTTTTATGATTTTTTTCGAATATTATTCAAACTGGACTTTTATGGTGTTTTTTAAGACGCATCTGTATGTTTTACGGCGTTCACGTTTTATGGTGTTTTTCGAGATATATTATGGTGTTAATATGTTATGGTGTTTATGGTGTTCAATTATTAATGAAACTAAAACAAAGCATTTTATGGTGATTTTAAAAAACTAAAAACACCATAAACACTTAAAGTGTGTATATGGTGATTTTTAACTTAGTTTTATGGTGTTTTTTCAAGATATTTTATTGTGTTTATGGTGTTCACATTTTATTATGTTTTTCCAAGATATTTTATTGTGTTTATGGTATTAACATTTTGTAAAGACTAATAAAGGCTATTGCTCACCAAACTTCTTATTTTGTCTAAGTATAGGAACCTCTTTGAATAAAAACCTTCGGAAGGAAGAAGTGATTCTTCGAAAGCAGCATTGCTTCCGAAGGGTAACTGGTTCCTGCCGAAGGTTATACAAGACAACTGCTTCCGAGGAATACTCTTATGCACTGAAGACAAAGACTTCCGAGGTTTATCCTCTAACAAGGACTGTAGCAGATTACTCTCATAGTACAAAAGGTACTGACACAAGACATGCTGGTCTGAGTAAAGACAAAGACAACATGTAATGAGTCAGATAAAGCGCCTTACCTCTCCCATGCTGCATTAAATGAAAAAGATCATCTGAAGCCTTGAAGATCAACAACATTAAGTGTCTTTTGTATTTAATAGTCCTTTGTAAAGTCAATGTCTATTAATGTAATGATTATGACTGAGTGTCTTAGCCTGTTAAGACACTCAACATACTAGAATAAGCTTTACTTTATGTAATTGTCTAGTATACCCAACTTGTATTCCTAAGTGTATACGGTTGTAGCCTCGGCTATATAACCTCCCATTGTATATGTTGTAAAACACTCCTGACTTTGAGAGAAATATATCCTTGAGCTTGAAATTATTCTTGGGTTCCTATTAGTGTTCAAGGATTATTACTTTGTCATTTTGAGTGCTTGTGAGATTAGTCTAGCAGAACATTCCGCATCTGTTAGATTGTATAAGAAATACTTGTGAAGTGTTGTTTAGATTAAGCAACCCGATCCAACAAGTGGTATCAGAGCTTTGGCTCATGAACTTGACTGACTAATCATCATCAAGTTATCAATTCTATTTCTTATAAAATCTCATCGGTTTAACACTCATATTTTCTGTGTCTATCTAAGATGGCTGCTCTAAACAAACATGATACAGAAAATGACACTCTGAACAAGCCACCAATGTTCGCACCTGAAGACTTCGATACCTGGAAAGTCAGAATGGAAGGGTTCATCAGGAACCAAGACTTCAAACTTTGGAAGTCTGTTCTTGAAGGTCCCTACATTCCTACAGTTGCTGCTGCTGGTGCTGGAGTTGCTGCAGTACCAAAAGATCCATCTATGTACTCAGACGAAGATTACAAGAAGATGGAAGTTGATTCTAAAGCTCTTTGGCTCATTCAGATGTCAATACCGAACTCCATTATACATGCATTCAAGAAATGCAAGTCTGCTCAAGAACTGTGGAACTCCTTAAAGCAGATGTATGAAGGTTCAGATGATGTCAAAGAAAACAAGAAAGATATGCTGAAACAAAAGTTTGAGAATTTTTGTCAACAAAACAATGAGAATATGTCATCTCAGTATCTAAGGTATGTCCAACTTGTAGATGAATTGACAACTGCAGGTGTGATTCTGGATAATCAAGATGTACTCAGAAAATTTCTGAGATCCCTTCCAAAGGCATGGAACATATATTCTGTTACTATAAGAAGAACAGAAAACATGAAGACTCTAACTCTGGGCGAGTTGTTTGGTATTCTCAGTGCCTATCAGATGGAACTAGATGCTCAAGAATCTAAAGTCTCCCATTTACCATCTGGTTCAGCCGCTCTTTATGCTCCCATCAACAATCCTCCATATCAAAGCTTCCAACCCATCTACCATCCTACATCCATACCCAATGTCACACTTCCTGAAACTTTAACTCCATCAAACTCACACCCAAATCATCTCTCAAACCCAACTTCACTACCAACATCTGGGCAAGGAGCTTTTATGGCTGAAGAAACCAACTACTTCCAACTGTGTCAAGAAGATTTAGATGGTATTCCTGCAGATGACTTAGAAGAAATGGACATAAATTACCAGATGGCCATGATTTCCTATCGAGCAAAGAAGTTCTATCAGAGAACTGGAAGGCAGTTTAAAAAACACAATATGAAAACTGGATTTGGTCTTGACAAGTCCAAGCTTAAATGCTTCAACTGTCAACAATTGGGCCACTTCGCCAGGGAATGCAAGACCACAGGAACTCAGCCAACACCGTCTGGGCAATCACAACAAAGACCGTCAAACTCAACAAACAATGCAAACATTGCAGAACAAGACTTTTCAGATTGGAGCTTTCAAGCTGAGGATTCTTCCATCTCCAACAGTGCCTTGATGGCAAATGACTCATCTTCCTCAAGCAAGGTAACTGATAACATGTGCTCACCTGAATGCTTAGAAACATTAACTATTTATAAGAAAATAAATTCCCAACTCTGTAACGAGCTTGAGTCTCTACAAGTTGTCAAGGCAAATTTCTTTGAGGTTGAAAGAAATTACAAAGAAAAGATTGAAGAAATGGAAAAGACTATTTCAAGTTTAAAACATGAAGATACTAACAAACAGTGTCAAATTAAAAATCTTTTAGAAAGACTTACAACTGCCAAGACTGAACTTGTATTGGCTGAGTCTTACAGAGACAAATTTCTAAGCCAAGGTGAAAAATATGAAAAACTTTTAGGGATGAGCAGCACAACTGAACTAGTGAATAAACATAGGGCTGGTTTGGGATATAACAGAGTAGAACCTCCATCTGCTTATACTTCCATAGCAGATGTTAGGTGTAAACCACTAGTTGACCTTGTGTACAATGAGGAATTGGATATACACAAAGTGGTTCAAACGGATAATCTCTCTAATCCAAGTACCTCAACATGCTCAGATGAGGATGATATTCCTATTAAATCAGTAAAGGAAAAACAAGCTTTGAAAATTAAGAAACAAAATAAGAAAACTAAGAAACATTCAACAGTTTTTATCAAAGCTAAAACCACAGAAAATATCTCCTCAGATGAGTATGTGACTTGCCCATCTGACAAGTCAAAAAGAGGTAGATCAATGGAGAGAAAGATCAATTCTCCAAGGAAACAGGCAAAGTCTAAGACTAGCAAGTATGTTGGAACATCCAAATCATCACTCTCTGAGGATCAAAGCTCAAACTTCGTTAAAAGGAATCAGCAGCAACACTCTCCCAACAGTCAAACTCTATGTCTGATGTGCGGTGAAAAGAATCATTTTGCTGCTGATTGCTTCTATAATCCAAGAAGCAGAATTTTCTCAAAATTACAGGGAAGAGAAAGAAAGAATAGTTGGAGTCAGTCATCTACTTCTTCGGAAGAACTGAGAAGAAATTCATTCAAGAGGGTGTCAGAAGCAAGTACCTCCAATAATAGGAAGAAGCAAAATAAAAGGGCTTTTGAAAAGAAAGCATCGGAAGCAAAGAAAAAGGAAGCTTCCGATAGAAAAGGAACCTCGGAAGCTCATCAAAGGAATGCTTTCAACAAGCAAAAGAAATCATTTTTCTTCGGAAGAAGACCATCGGAAGAAAAACGAAAAGTAGCTTCGATCACTATCAAAAGAAACCAAGTCTTCCGAAAACTCAAAAGGCAAAACAAGTATGGAAGAAGAAGGAATCAACTGATAAGCCATCACTCCCATCAGAAGCAAGCACATCATCTGTCCCATCTAGGATGATATCAAAGAAATTTACTTACAATGATGCAAATGTCAAACCCAAGACCACATGGGCTTGGGTTCCCATCAGAAACTAACTCATTTCTGGTCATGTGCAGGGACAGCAGGAATCAAAAGGCAACTTGTGGATAGTTGACAGTGGCTGCTCCAGGCACATGACAGGCAACAAGACCCTCTTGCACAAATATGAACCATTCTTTGGAGGATCTGTTGCTTTTGGAAGTGATCCAGTAGGAGGTTACATAACAGGTAGGGGCACAATCACAAATGGTAAGGTAAGCTTTGAGAATGTGCATTTTGTAAAAGAACTTAACTACAATTTACTAAGTGTATCACAGGTGTGTGATCAAAAGCACAACATGTTGTTTACTGAGCATGAATGCATTGTCCTGAAACCAGGATTTGTGATACCAAATGATCAAATTCTACTCAGAGCTCCTAGAAGAAATAACATGTATATGCTAGATATGAGCACAGCTGCACCTCTTAGTAATATAAGCTGCTTTGTCTCAAAAGCTTCACTTGATGAATCATCTCTTTGGCACAGAAGACTTTGTCATGTAAACCTCAAAAATATGAATAAACTTGTCAGAAATAACTTAGTAACTGGTTTACCAACAAAGGAATTTATTTGTATTGATAAATGTGTTGCATGCTTAAAGGGTAAGCAACATAAGTCATCTCATCATGCCAAAGAGATAAATTCAATTACAACAGTCCTGCATTTACTGCACATGGACTTGTTTGGTCCCACAAGTGTTAAAAGTCTTGGTAGAAAGTCATATTGTTTGGTAATCACTGATGATTTCTCTCGGTATACCTGGGTATTTTTCTTGAATACCAAGGATGAAACTGCTGAGATCCTAAAGTCATTTATACTTAGGGTGGAGAATGAAATTGATCATCATGTAAAAATAATCAGGTCAGATCAGGGAACAGAATTCAAGAATCAGATTTTAAATTCATTTTGTGAATCTAAGGGTATCACAAAACAATTTAGTGCTCCTAGGACTTCACAACAAAATGGTGTTGCTGAGAGAAGGAATATGACACTAATTGAGGCTGCAAGGACCATGCTGTCAGATGCCAAACTCCCAATAACTTTTTGGGCAGAAGCAGTCAACACTGCCTGTTATGTCCAAAACAGAATATTGGTAGTTAAGTCACATGGTATGACTCCTTATGAAATTTGGCATAAGAGAAAGCCATTCATTGGATTTCTCAAACCATTTGGATGTCAATGCACCATCTTGAATAATAAAGATTACTTAGCCAAGTTTGCTGAGAAATCAGCAGAGGGTTACTTTGTTGGGTACTCTTCAAATGCTAAGGCTTATAGAGTATACATCAAAGCTTCCAGAGTTATTGAAGAGTCTGCAAATGTTCAGTTCAATGAACATACTCTCAATAAACCTGGAACAGGCCCTGATTGGTTGTTTGATCTTGATAGTTTTACATCTGCATTTAATCTGGTGAAAGAGTATGTTCCAGTTTCACAGTCAGCTACCACAGACACCTCCAAAGGCTCAAGAGAAGATGACTTTCGTGTTGAACTGCCAATAGCTTCAAGACAAATCTTGGCAGAATCCACTTCAGCACAAAATAGTATGTCACAATCTGAAACAGTAATTACATCTCAGGCAGGTCCGTCAATTGAATCTACTTCTGAGTTACAACATCTAGAAGAAGTAGGAAGCCCTTCAGCAGAGGCAAATACTCAGCAGACCATCATTCCCAGAGAAAACCAACCGTCCACAGTCCAAATTCAGAATTTAAAATATCTTCCAGAGATCCATCTTGAGGTAGTATTGCCTAACCTTGAGTCACTCAACATGGATGAAGCTTCTCAACTGGATGTGATTCCAAGAACTCGAATTCACAACACTCATCCAGTTGAGAACATCATTGGCAATGTAGAAGAAGGTGTAAGAACTAGAAGATCTATGCATGAAGCAAATGTTTGCTTGTTCTCCTGTTTTCTATCCCAAATAGAACCTAAGAAGGTTGCAGAGGCATTAAAAGATAACAGTTGGGTAGAAGCTATGCAAGAAGAGCTTCTTCAGTTTCAAAGACAAGGAGTTTGGAAGACTTGCCCTTTGCCTAAGGGAAAGTATGCCATTGGAACCAAATGGGTGTTCAGAAACAAGAAGGATGACAAAGGTGTTGTCATCAAGAACAAAGCAAGATTGGTTGTTCAGGGATACACTCAAGAGGAAGGCATTGACTATGATGAGGTCTTTGCACCGGTTGCCAGAATTGAAGCTATCAGAATATTTTTGGCATTTGCAGCTGCAAAAGATTTCAAAGTGTTTCAGATGGATGTTAAGAGTGCCTTCCTTTATGGAAAAATTGATGAAGAAGTATATGTGTGTCAACCTCCAGGATTTGAAGATCCAAAGTTTCCTGATCATGTCTGTAAGCTTGATAAGGCTCTTTATGGGTTACACCAAGCTCCCAGAAAATGGTATGAAACTTTATCTTCTTTTCTGTTGGCAAACAAATTCAAGAGAGGAACAATTGATAAAACTCTCTTTTTCAGGAAGTCTAATCAACACATCATGCTAGTTCAAATCTATGTTGATGACATTATCTTTGGTTCTACTAATGAATCTCTCTGCAAGGAATTTGAATCTCTAATGAAATCCAAATTTGAGATGAGTTCAATGGGAGAACTCACCTTTTTTCTTGGATTACAGGTGAAACAAACTCCTACAGGGATTTTCATTAGTCAATCGAAATATGTCAAGGACATTCTTGAAAGATTCAAGCTTTCTGATTGCAAAGCTCTGGGAACTCCTATGTCCAAAACAACATCTCTTAGCCCTGATCTTGAGGGGGAGGATGTTGATCAGCACCAGTACAGAGCAATGATAGGCTCTTTGATGTATCTCACAGCAAGCAGGCCAGATATTATGTTTGCAACTTGTGTATGTGCAAGATTTCAGGTCAATCCCAAAGTCTCACACATGCTAGCTGTGAAAAGAATCTTTAGATACCTCAAAGGAGCATCAAGTCTAGGATTATGGTATCCTAGAAATGAAGACTTTCAATTCATGGCCTACATTGACAGTGATTATGGAGGGTGCAACATCAGCAAGAAATCCACATCAGGAGGATGTCAATTTCTTGGATCCAGAATTGTGTCTTGGCAATGCAAGAAACAGTCATGTGTTTCTACTTCTACTGCAGAGGCTGAATACATAGCTGCTTCTAGCTGCTGTGCACAAGTCATCTGGATTCAGAATCAGATGAAGGATTATGGAGTAGATCTGTTCAATACTCCTATTCAGATAGACAATTCCAGTGCAATCTCCATCACCAATAATCCTGTCAAGCATTCCAAGACCAAGCACATTGACATCAGATACCATTTCATCAGAGATTGTGTAGAAAAGAAGGTGATTCATTTGGTCAAAGTTGATTCAGAACACAATTTGGCAGATCTCTTCACCAAGGCATTTGATGAAGGAAGATTCAGGTACTTAATAACATCCATTGGGATGCTTAACCTTGAATAAATTAACTGAAAAGGAATATATAATTCTTCGGAAGATAAACTTAAATTATATTCCGATGAGTAACTACTCAGCAGAAGATAGGTTAAGTCTTCGGAAGCATTATTTCTTCCTTAGTCGGAAGATCTCACACTTCAGAAGCTAAATTACCATCTGAGGTAATACTCTTCCGATACATTATCTTCGGAAGCATAGGCTTCTCAAGGTACTCTTCAGAAGAAGGTGTCTTCCGAAGAACATTCTACCTGATGAATTATCTAACATTTCAAAAGCACTTGCTTCCGATGTATTAAATTTATACTTCTAAATTATTGCTTCTGATCTTCAGAAGCAGTGCTTCCGATAGTATAAATCTTATTCTTCGGAAGTAAAACTCCTCAGAAAACTTTTTGGTCTAATTCACTCCTTCCGAAAGCCACATCTTCGGAAACAATTCTGAACTTAATGAAAATTCCTACATTTATCATGAAACCAGCTGTCATCGGAAGACCTTTTTCTGACATTCGGATTTCAAAATTAAATGTGTCTCTATATTTAATGTTGAAATCCGAAGGTATATAAAGGTCTCCCGCTCATTCAAATTCTCACAAACTGTTTCACTTTGAACTCTTCTTTTCTTTGATCTCCCAAATCGTGCCCTAAAATCACCAACTGCCATGGCTCTTCTTGCTTTCAAACCTGCTCACAACGTACCAGCGGAGTTATCAGCGGAACATGATGCTGACTTCGCCCCAATAATCTCCTTTCTTCAAAGGAGCAGGTATTTCTTTGCACTAACTGTTCAGCCCTTGGTGTATGAATCTCATCACCAACAGTTTTGGGCATCTTGTTCTGTTTCTTCGTCTCCCAATGGTCGGTCTCTTGTTGCCACCATTGATGCTCATCCTATTGCTATTTCTGTGGAGACCATCTGTCAGCATCTCAAACTACATGATGCCGGTGGAAAGGTCTCATTTACAAAGGATGAGGTAGCATCGACATTTCAGTCGATGGGGTACGAAGGTCCTCTCCCTTCAACAACCTATTTGAAGGGTAGAGTGTCCTATAATTACAAGTAACTCATACATTTGTTCCTACACTGTCTTTCCAATAAAACTGGTGGTTGGGATCAAATACCATCTGACTTAGCTTCGGCTATTCATGGTTTGATCTCTAACAAACTGTTTAATTTTTCTGCTTTTATTTTCAATAATTTGGTTGACAATATTTCGTCACCAAAGAAATTTTGTATGTTTCCCAGGTTTTTGCAACAGATTTTCAATGAGGAATTGGGCACTTTCCTCTCTCTAACTGGGAATACATATAAAATGTCCTTGGTTTCGTCCAAGGTTTTTGTACAACTTAAGAAGGGTGCCCAGTTCTCTGGGAACTTCACTCCCCTTCTTCCCACTATGGTGTCCCATACCTCAGAAAGTGACAGCTCCGTTAACCCCACAGATGCTGAACCCACACCTTCCACTTTTGTTCCTCACCCCATAAAAATCACTTACAAACGCAAACGAAACCCTGTGCAACTCTCTACAGTTGTTCAGGCTCCTTCTACTGAACCCAAAAAGAAAAAGGTTAAAAGGACTGCTCAGGGCACAGTTCTACCTACGGTGAAAGCCACACCCCTTGTTTATCCACAGGTTCTTCCTCTGGAGCCTGTGGCTGCCCTTAACCAGCCTGCAAGCCCTCAGCATATGTCACAACACATAACTGAGAATATTCAAAGGGATACACCCATAGTTGAGTCTGCTTCTCATGAAGTAACTCCCTTAGATCAGAGACTGTCTCCCAGGTCTCCAGGTTCTTATCACCCAGATATGCCCCCCTCCCATACTATTACCCCGGCTCTTGGAACTTCTGTCGTACCTGTGGAGGAACCACTCTCTCCCACTACCCAACTTTAATGAGAGTGGTGACACAGTTACAGGCAAGGTTTCCTGACCGAGAGCCTATTATATCAGAGGTTGGCCCCAGTAGTTTTGAAGGAGTCAATGCAGGTGAGGCTGCCACTACTGTTGATCTTAATCAAGATCCACAGGACAGTGGTACAGGCACTAGGACCTCACCTGCGGCAACCTATGTTGGGGAGGACTTCTTTGAGGTTCTTCTCAATGAAGGGAATCCAGGGTGCCAAGAAACCACATCTGGTGGTGGAGGTGCAGGAGCTCGGCTCAGTACTCCATCGCCCCATGACTCTACTCCAGTAGAAGAGGGCACAACCACACAGGAATTGACGGCTACAATAACTTCCCTCCAAGCCAGGGTAGCTCATTTAGATGCTGAGGTGGCTACCCTGCGGCTTGAGATCCAGACCAAAGACGCAACCATTCTGGATCTCAGGAGGCGTCCACCTGTTATTCTACATCCTTTTTCATCCTGATCCTGCTACTTCCACTTTCACCTCCCCTGATGCTACCAAAAAGGGGGAGAATGTACCAACTGCAGGGTCAGGATCAGAAGCAAGAGAAGAGGAGGGTGCACAGGAAGTTACTCCATCCATAGTCACTTTGACTGCTGAATGGGATGACTTCTTGGGTACTTATTTTCAAGATTCTTCTTCTACTTCCTCTTCTTCTTCTTCTGAGGATACAAGGGAGGTTGCCACAGAGACTGAACAGCAAACATCAAATGTCTCTTTGGAACCTCAGTCCCCTTCTGGGACTAAGTCTCCTTCTGAGACTGCAGCCCAGGTTACCATAGAAGAAGCTACACAAGAAGAACAAATATCAATGGAACCTGTGTCCCCTTCTAGGACAGAAGCTGCTGAAGACCTCTCCTCCTCTCCTGAGCCCTTTGTGGAAACTAATAAGGAATCATCCAAGGTGATTGGTCAACTGGAGGAGACAGTGAATGCTGAGGTTAATTCCGAAGCTGCAGCTGTTTCCAAAGGCCCAGTCATTATTGATGACTCCTCCACAGAGGAGCTATCTGCCGATGAACCAATTGGTGAGGCTACAGGAGAAATCTCCTCTGGGGTAAATGTAACAGTTGATGACAAAGGAAAAAGAAAGCTAACCCCAGAGGAGGAAGCACAACTGGAGGAGAGAAGACCAAAGAAAATTAAGGGCCGGCCAAATACCTCTCTAGATGAAGAGCGAGCTAGACTCTCCGCTTTGCTCGAAGAGAGAGGGTATGACTTTGATGAAGTCTTTAACTGGTCGGTACCTAGAATGGCTGCCGAGTTGGACAAAATGCAGCAGCAGGAACAGGAAGCTGCTGCATCCAAAGTCCAGATTGCTACAACAAAGACTCAGAAGAACAAGGCTTACAGAGACACGTGCAAAGCCTTTCTTCTGGAGTATGGATTCCATGCTCGGCAGCTAGGCCCAATGAAGAACTCAACCATGGATATGCATATCAGAGATATAAAAGCCAAAGTTGCCAGAGGTGAGTTACCTTCAATTGAACAGATAAGGGCAAGAAAGGAAAGCCTAATGAGAGGCTTAGGTTTAGGGGGAGGAGCAAGAATAGAATTTCCCCTCTCTGGTACAGGAATCAGAGAGGGAGAAGAAGTTATGTGTGGGGAAGCTACCAAAGCCATGTTTCCCAATATGTTCCCCCTAAACCCTAAGGAAGAACAAATATCTCCTCCATCAAGTCCATCAATGGATAACATGCCAATCTCTTCAGTGATCAAGATCAAAAAGGGTAAGCAAACTAAAATGAAACAATCAACACCAAACCCTGATCCTGAGAGACATTCACAGGCTGATGAGAGGAGAACAAAACCCTCAAGTGCTGAGGATATTGGGTCACAGCCTACTGCAACAACAGGTGCAGCAGTAGAATCAACTGTGGAAGCCCAACAGACCAGAGTTCTGAGGAGTCAGGCCACTGCTCAAGACAAACCAAGATTCATAAGAAGAAAGAGCATGGCTAGAAGGAAAAAGAAAACAAAAACTGTCTCCTTCGACTCTGAGCCTGATGCATCCCTCTCAGTACCTGAAGTCACACCAGAAGCAGCTCCTAAAACTACACAATCTCGAGAAGATATGAGGGATATCCGGAGACTAATGCATGAGCACTCATACATCCCCTTAGTAAATTGGAGCTTCAATGCACAAGAAAGGATATTCATCCTCACCGACTACAATGGAGAAATAAAACTGGTGGATCTTGTGCATCTGATAATGTTGGCATAACCCTATATCTTTGATCTAGATAAGCTCCCTCTCAATAATCCTGACAATGGAGCAGATGGGAGGTCAGCCATCAGATTGATAAGAAAAAGGGCACAGGTACTGAGGGGTACATGGAAGCCAAGGTTCCTTCCTTAGAAGTTTTGGTAGCATCAGCCTAGGGGGAGACTGTAAAGACTAATAAAGGCTAATGCTCACCAAACTTCTTATTTTGTCTAAGTATAGGAACCTCTTTGAATAAAAACCTTCGGAAGGAAGAAGTGATTCTTCGGAAGCAGCATTGCTTCCGAAGGGTAACTGGTTCCTGCCGAAGGTTATACAAGACAACTGCTTCCGAGGAATACTCTTATGCACTGAAGACAAAGACTTCCGAGGTTTATCCTCTAACAAGGACTGTAGCAGATTACTCTCATAGTACAAAAGGTACTGACACAAGACATGCTCGTCTGAGTAAAGACAAAGACAACATGTAATGAGTCAGATAAAGCGCCTTACCTCTCCCATGCTGCATTAAATGAAAAAGATCATCTGAAGCCTTGAAGATCAACAACATTAAGTGTCTTTTGTATTTAATAGTCCTTTGTAAAGTCAATGTCTATTAATGTAATGATTATGACTGAGTGTCTTAGCCTGTTAAGACACTCAACATACTAGAATAAGCTTTACTTTATGTACTTGTCTAGTATACCCAACTTGTATTCCTAAGTGTATACGGTTGTAGCCTCGGCTATATAACCTCCCATTGTATATGTTGTAAAACACTCCTGACTTTGAGAGAAATATATCCTTGAGCTTGAAATTATTCTTGGGTTCCTATTAGTGTTCAAGGATTATTACTTTGTCATTTTGAGTGCTTGTGAGATTAGTCTAACAGAACATTCCGCATCTGTTAGATTGTATAAGAAATACTTGTGAAGTGTTGTTCAGATTAAGCAACCCGATCCAACACATTTTATGGTGTTTATGGTGTTTAAATATTTTTGAAACTAACCTGGGTAATTTATGGAGTTTTTGAACTCTAAAAACATCATAAACATTAACTTTGTAAATGGTATTTCCGAACTAAGTAACTTCATATATGAACACTAAAAACACCATAATATGTTACCCTTTTTGTTTATTCAAAGAAAAAATACCATAAAAATGTTCAGTTTTATGAACTTTCGAAAAAACAATATGAAATGCTTAGTTTCATGAACATCCGGAAAACATAAAAAGTCACCATAAACGATTGTTATTCTTTTTGTTTATTCAGTGAAAAATACCATAAAATGTTCAGTTTCATGTATCTATGAAAAAGCACCATAAAATATCAGGTTCATAAAACACCATAAAAACACTCAGTTATCAAACACATGAAAAAAAAACCATAAAAACACCTAATTTCATACAACGCATATTTGTTCATTTTTTTATATATCAATATTATACTCGTTGTAAAGAAAAAAATTCTCGATTTTATAGTGCAGTTTTTAAAAAAATAATAATAACATGTAAAAAGTTATTGTAGTTTGAAAAAAAAAAAGAGAAGTTGTTATAAGTCAACAATTGCTACAATACTTATTATAGCCTTTCAGCCATTTTATTTCCTTTTCAAATCTCCCATATGAGGTGTCATGTTTAGAGCCATCCATTTCCAAAAATAAGTGTTTAAGATTTCTTCCCACACTTTTTAAGGTTTTAACCCTTTTTAGCTCAACCCTATACATCATTTATATGCAACAATGTATATACATAATTTATGAGTAAAATATTATTTTTACCGATTTATTTATTAGTATTCAGTTGTGTTTTTTTTTTTCTAAAGTATGATTTTATATTTAAGCAAAAATAATTTTATACTGATTTTCAATCTATTATTAACAATTTAATATTATTTTATTCTATTTATATCACACACAAGATTCTAATAAAATGAGCTAAATATAGGTAAAATCAAATTTTCAAATTTAAAAGAATATCTTTTAAATTCGTACCACCAATAAATCTAGTTTAAAAAAAAAAGTATTTATGTTTCCTAAACTGATCAAATATATGTTGAAATTAAAAATTAGGTTGTTGATCTACTAAGTAATAAATAACTTTTTTAATGATTTTATAGTTCCATTCTTCTTATTTATATGAAATCGTTGTTTTCGAGTCCTATATCGTTTGGTTGAGAGAAGGCAACCACATGGTTTTCTTATGTGAAAGTTATGAGTTCGAGTCTCACTCGAATGATAAATTTCTAGTGGGATAAAGGTTTTAGCACAGTCACAGTGAATCTTTGAACTGTAGGTTTTCTTTGTATTAGTGGGCGGCCTGTGTTGTCTGTGTTTCTCGAGCACCGGGATTAAAACTATATTCGTTGGCCATTCAAAAAATAAATTGTTTTAATTTGTATGTATGTAAGTATTATTTGTTTTAAGTTTGTAAGTATTAATTGTTTTAAGCCATTCAAAATTCGTAGGTCTAATCTCAAATGTTATATTCGGATTATTGGATATGCAACTAAAATATAATATCTCATTTCTCAACGCAAAAACAAATGTATAAGCTACCACCTTATATAGATACAAGAGGCACACATAGGACTTGGTGCAAAACGTGTTGTTTGGGACATACCAACCAGCCACGTTATACCGCTTTTGGCCTACCACATGAAAGGTAAAATCAGCCCGAACTTAGCGGCAAGGCGATTGACGCTGTGAATCAGATTCGAACAGGCTACTGTTCGCTCTTGGTGCAAGTAATACTCCTATTAACCAACTAAGCTACATGATAGGGGCCACATAGGACTAGGACTAGATCTACATAGAAGTAGCAGACTAGGTCTTGGTGCAAGTTGTTCGCTCATTGACGGTTGGACCGTTGACCGTTCACACATAGGACTAGGTTTTCCAAAGAAAATAATTTATAAGATAATGATCATTATATGGTCAAAATTTTCAGTATGCTCCGAATTTAATTCAATTTGATATTTTCTCATCTCACTTAAGTTCCACAAAAAATTTTGAGCATTAATATAAATGCAAATAACCGGACGTGTCACCGTAATAGAGAGTGTCACCCTAATTTCGTAGTAATAACTAATAAAAGTCGGTCACTATAGAGTCACAGTCAAATATTGTTTTCTAAAAGAAATTATTAAAAATATTAATGATGATGACAATGACATGTTTTTTGTATTTTTCTTCGTTTTTCAGGTTATCAAATATATATTTAATTTGAAAAAACATTAAAGTTAAAAATAACTCAGTTCAATAACCATTACTGTCAAATACAAATTAAAATATACAAATTACTGTGTTTTTCTTAAAAATTATTTGAAAAAAGTTTAGGGTTGTTTGGGATAAAAATAGCATAGACACCAATATTAGTTCATGAAAAATTATTTCAGGTTAGAAATGAAGCTACAAATTAACATAATGTTTTATTTTTCTATTAACCTAAATGCTAAATAAGAATCAGTAAATGAATCAACAATTAGGATCGATCTCAAGAATTAACATTCAAATTTCAAAGAAACCTGTTACCAGATCAAGTTACTAACACATCTAAATATTATCTCTAACATTAGATTATTAGAACAATTTATAATTAAAAAATTATCCTAAATCAATCAAGAAATCAAAGTGTGAAAAAACAAACCTGAAATAAAATCTTGAAGAAGAAAATACAGATTCTAACCATAGGGGCCCGTTATTTGGACACCCCCTAAGGATCAGTCAACACCTACCCTCATCTATACGAGCCGTAAAGGGCTTTACGGGCCGTAAAGAGGTCAAAGTGTGTCAGAAAATGTCAGTGAGATGTCTGGCGGGTGAAAACTGGATACGAGCCGTAAAGGCCTATACGACTCGTTTTTAAACCTGAAAATTTATAAGTTTTGTTTTTCCACCCGATATACGTACGTGTTTAACTTATTTGTAACATTGTAATTGTCTAACTGTTTTAAATGGTTAAAACATATATTTTAACGTAATTATATTTAATCGCTATACGTACATTTTTAACGTTATATATTAAACATATGATATATGTATATTATTATATACGTGTTATAAAACCCGCACGTTGTCTGAATTCCGGTATACGTACGCGTTTAACGTTAATTGTTATATCATATCGTCTAGTTATTTAATTTTTAAGTTATAAATAATATCTGTTTATAATAGCGTATAATCGTTCTTTGTTTTGAAATCCGGTATTTGTTAAATGCAACACGTACGGTACGTGTTTAAGTAACTTATAATATCGTTTAATTGTTCGAAAAAAACGTAACCATTTTTAATCGTTTTGTTGTAAAATAATAAGTATTTTAACGTTATTATTTAATTATTTTGCCTATTTGTTTTGTTTGAAAAATATTTTAGCATCGTGACGTTTAAATATAAATAACAATTTTTTTAACATAATTAGTTATGATTTTCGTAAATTTAAATGTTTTGTTTGAAAATTATTTTAACGTAATCGTGTTTAATGATTTTAAAACAATAGTTATCAGAATATAAATAACGTTAAACGGTTTTAAGAAAAATTGTTAACTATCTATTATTCATTTCACAATCACGCACATTTTTTAATTATATAATAAAAGATAAAACAAACAATCACGCCATACACAACATATATACAAAATAAAAATACATACATCGAATGCTAAAGTAGTGTCCATACATCAAAATCCAAAAAAGAAAAGACAAAATAAAAAAAAATAACTAAGCATGACCACCAGGATCCGCAGATGTCCCGGTCCTGGAAAGACGGGAATATCCATGCCAACAGATGCCGCCATACGCTCCGTCATCCACCGCATCATCCCCTCCAAGCGATCAACGCGTCCAGAAAGGTCGCGTACGCTTCCAGAAAGGTCGCGTACGCTTCCAACAAGGTCGCGTAAGATCGCCGCGTCAGCCGGATGCAGTCGTGGCTGACGAACAACGACATGATGTGCTGGTGGCGGTGGCTGGTCTGCTTGATCCTGGTCTGCTGGGGGCTCCTGTACGTGCGGCTGTGCCCCCGGCTGCTGCTGTGGACCAGGGACTGGCGGCACCCACTCTGTGCGCCAATCCAGCGACCATCGCAGACCCACACGGGGTAAGTCGGCCGCTATACCCATTAGCATGACCGTGTTACGCCCCAGCAGTGTCGAGGCGTAAGTCACGGTCATGCTGTCTGTAACATCAGCGCCGGAACCCTCACCGGAACAGTGATCTATACTGTACGTGAACAGTAATCAGGTACAAATTTCATGTAATTCAGTGTATTTCATAATCATGTTAAGTTTCAGAATCATTTCATGTTATCATAACGCAAATTCAGAATCATTTCAGAGAAACAAGTTCAGAACAAGGATTCTTGAGTCAGATAATTATCTGGCAACACAGAATCATCATGTGATTTAATTGTTAGGATCTTATTATGTATAAAAGTATGTGAGGCCTTACAGGACAAAACAACACGAATATCGTTACGTGAATGCTAAACCGACAGATTATTCGTATAGGTGACGATCTGTACGAATAAATCTGAAAGTTTAACGTTCTGAATGATATTCAATAATTAGAAAACAATATTGAAAAGTGTAGTTATCGTCGTGTTTGATCGGGTGACGATTCGAGCAAATACGCGCGATGACCGCGCGATTCGATTTAAACGTTAAATAAATATTTTGTAAATTGAATAATTAAAAGATATTTAGTTAATTTATTAGGAATCACAATCTAAAATAATTTTATGAATTCTATTTTAAAACCGAGTCGTTTCGTAACGAAAACGACGAGAAACCGGCAATTTTACGCGAAACCGAGCAACCGAAACGAACCCGAACCCACCCGGGTATAAATACCCGGAATGAGTCTTTTTCCTCATTCACTCTCTTCACTTTCTCTCTCTAGAATCAAAAACCCGGAACTTTCTCTCTCTAGAAAGTTCCAACTTCTCTCTTCTAGATCTCACTCGTTTCTTGACGAAATCTCGCGTTCTTGGTGTCCAAACGACCACTACAACTTGTAGAACATGAAAGTACAACCGATCTAAGGTTTTATCCCGCCAAATCGAGGTAAAGACCATGTTTTGTTTCGGTTTGGAGGGTTTGAAAACCCTAATCTCGAACACCTTATAAAACCCGATTCTAGGACCTTGAAACCTTAGGGAAACTCACTAAACTACACCTAGAGAGATTAGAGAACACGGGGTGGTGATTGGTAGTCGGTTACTTCGAAAATGAAGGGGGCTGCACCAAGACCTTCGAACGGCCGAATGACCACAGCAGGTGGTCGAATGGCTGTGTGCAGGCCGAATGGCCAGGCCTCTTTCGCCACTCTATTCGCCGAATGACTCCCCACCATGCCCATAACCCATTCGCCGAATGGCTCTTGATGTCGAAGCAGTCTCATTCGCTCGGCCAAGAACCCCATCCAGTCAAGGTTCATTCGCCAGTGACTCATTCGACCTAGACTCATACGGTAGCCCCCATTCGGCCATGGCACTTCATTCGACCATCACTCAATCGGCCCAACTCTATTCGGCCGAACCAAGGCTCTTTCGGTCGAGTTTCAGGCGGACCACATTCGGCCAACCCCACATTCGATCGGTCATTCGCTCGGCAATACTCAGTCGGCCATCTCTCTCATTCGGAATATATACTCATTCGGTTACACAGCCATTTGTTCGGCTTAATTGGGGAGTATAAACCCTAAGGAGAGGGATATAGAACTTGAGTGTGCGGGTATACATGGTGTTCATGCATTTCATGCATGGGATCCTAGTGTGCGAATGCATGGGGATTTTGTAGAACCTTCATGGGGTTTGTGTACGTACGTGAGACCAATATTAGGGTTTCACGCATGGGACCAACTATGAGTGTGCATGGGATAGACCAAGTGGGTTCATGCATGGGGTGGTTATAGGGGCTTAATGTCCACCTTCCTAAAATAGCATGAAATATAAGCATGAGTTGGTCATGCGAACACATTGTAGGGAAGGGAAGTCTAACCGGATCACTATTAATGTTCACCAAGAAGTAAGAAGGGTCAAACAGGGGTTATTTCTTAAAGGGTTGGTTGAAAAACAAGAGTTTCATAAATTAGGAAGGACTTAAATTATGGGTCTCAATAGCAAGAGTTCCCATAAATCATGTCATAATTTAAACGTGTATGCTGTCATCGGCATAGTTAAACATTCTTGAGATTTCGTGAAGGGATAAAGATCATTGGGAATAATTTCAATGAAACTTGAACACTCACGATTTAGCAAATTACCAAGGTTAATCAATTACGATTATTCTAAACCATTATGATAGTTAAACATTTTATTTAAACATATTATACTATTTTTGACAAAGGAATCATGGAATGAAATCAAGTCTAACAAATGGGCCGAGAATGGGCCCAATGGGCTTAATCTAAGTCCATCATCAAGTTTAATTACACTTTTTCTTAAACTTAAATATGTTTATTTTAATAAAAGGAATTAAATTATAAACCTTATTAAAATAATTGAATGAATTCTAAATAAAAGTTTAACTTAAAATAAATGATATTAAAGATGTGTTAAGTAAAGATTTGTGATGTAATTAAAATAAACCCTAATCATCTAGGGTAAGAGTTAATAATATTGGGTCTATTACGGGTAATACAATTAGACTAGTTAAGGGAAATCCTAGAAACACTTTAGTAATGTAGGACACTTAGTTGCACACCGAGACCAAACCCTAGTTACGACCACTACCGTATGTACTTATCGTATTCGAATTCTTTTAAAACAACTCAGGAACTGAAGACACCTAGGCAACAATCAAAGAGAGCGCATATCTTTTGTGGTAATTCATTTCAGAGCAACACAGGTGAGTTCATTGCCCCTTTTCTAAACATTTTTGTTTTAAAACGCGGGGCTGAGAAGCATGCGTAAACTGTTTTATTTAAACTGTTTATTTAAATGATTTTATTTATTATATGTTTATATATATATATGTTGTTGATACTCCTGGACTCCTGTCTAGGAAATTATTGAACAGATCAAGTGATCTAATAAATTTAAGTACTCTTATGAGTAATACCTTAAATTTAAATCCTAATTCAACCCTTAGTCCATCAAGTTCAAATTCAAGAACCTAAACTCAAAGTGAAATCAAATGAACAAAATCAATAAATCATATTCAAGGGAATCATAACTCTGTGTGTGATCTGAGGCCCAAGAATCATAATCAAATCAATTATCATTGGAAATCATGGGAATTCAAAGAATCAAGAATCAAGAGACTCAGGAGATCAGAAACCATAAATGTGTGTGACTCATTGAAATAATGAAATCATTATAATCTAATGAACTCATTAATACTCAAGTCATGGTGGATGTCAGTTGTATATGGAATCAAGATCACGTGTAACACACATATAAAGTCCCACTCAGAAGCAGAAGACCTTTGGGTCAGGCTGTAACGGGCGATAACGTGAACAATCATTGAAATCAATATCAAAGTTCAACTCAAGAGAATCAAGAGATCAAGAATCACAGGATATCCTTAAAGTCCCCGCTTGTACAGAAGACCTTTGGGTCAAGCTGTAAGGGCAAAACAATAAAGTCCCCGCTTGTACAGAAGACCTTTGGGTCAAGCTGTAAGGGCAAAACATTAAAATCCCGCTCAGTTCAGGTGTACTCCTTGTGAGTTATGCCTGACATGGGTCACGTGTGAGAGGTTACAACTTGGACAACCACCAACAACTAAGTCTAACTGATTGAGTAAAATCATACCCAATCATCATGTCTTAGTTGTATTTAAATGTTTTATTTAATCATTAAATTAAATATTTGACATTTTACTATTATCACTGACTTTTTGGAAATCCTATATCTACGAGGAATTCAAGAGGATCAAAGGTAAATCAGGTTTCAAAATCAAAATCAAATTTCAGAGGTGTTGGGTAAAAATGCTTAATTATCATTAATATCAATGTCCTATGCGGATTAGTATGTGGTGGGACGTCGTCTGGGCGGGGTTGTAGCCTTGACCCAGGGGTATGCCCTATATATAAGCATACCGATCTGGATGATACAGTTGATGTTAATGAGGTTAGGGTCTTTACCAAAGGAGGTTTTCAAATCATTTTCAAATCATAAAACTATATGAACTCACCAACCATGTGTTGACTTTATTTTTGCATGACTTCTCAGGTGACGAACAGGTCAACTAAGGAGTTATTCCTTTTGGATTAGGACTTCAGATAGAAGACTTAGCATTTTGGACCTGCATTACTTTTGGAGACATCATTATACAAATTATTTTGTATATCTTGTGTAAATACAAGATAGAAATATATGATGTTAATGGTAGATGTACATTGTTAAATTATAAACAATACTGATGTAATTTAACTTTGTAATTCTATTATAATTAGCATTTCTCATTTGTATCATGTGCAATGTAAACAATCTGATCATCACGATTATCACTCCCGATATCTCGCCCCGGGAACCTTCCGCCCGACGGGACAACCGATCCTATCCCGCCGGCTCGGGGTGTGACAGATTGGTATCAGAGCCATGGTTATAGAGAAATATAGGTCATTTATTTAAACGGTTTGGCCTAGACTATAACCTAGGGACCCTGCATGTAGAGAACTTAAGATTTAAGACTTTATTGCATTATGTCTTCTGCATTCGATCATTGCACTAACCAATGTTCCATTGGTTATGATTAGAATGTCACCAAGAAGACAACCATCACCGCCTCTACCTTCGCAAGAGACGGATCTAGCAGTCGAGGCACTTGCAACCCTTATCACTGAACAATTGGTGGCGATTCTTCCTGGAATCATCACCCAGATCAGGAACAGTGAGGAGTTTGCTAAAATCTTCCCACTACTGTCTACAGAGTCGAAGAAATTGGAAACAGGAGAGTCGAGCAAGAAGCGGAAAAGGTGTCATCCTGAAAAATCAAGAGACCTAGTAATTTACACGGAAGCCATTCCCCTTCGCCAGATGGCCGTTGTTTCAGAGTCAGAGGGTCGTCAGTGTTATGCTGGCAGATTTCCTTCATGTGCCACGTGCGGTCTTCACCATGCTAAGGGTAAACTGTGCAAACATTATCTGAACTGCGGGGGAAAGGGACACTGGAGTCGTGATTGTAATAATCCCCCTACTCATAACCAAAATCCTGGAAACACTACATATCCTCTTCCTCGACACAGAAAGGATTGCTATGTGTGCGGACTGTCTGAACACATCGCACGAGACTGCCCCGTGAGGATATCTTCCACAAGTCCTGCACATTCTAAGGGAAAAGCTCCCCTCTGTTCGGTTTGTCACCACCATCATCGAGCTGAACTCTCATGTGTACAATGCACACACTGTGGAGAGACGGGACACCGAATGCAGCAGTGTAGGTCACCAATGACCTCTACTCCCCGTCAATACGTTGGTACAGATCCTAAATGTGCCAAATGTGGTTTTCACCACGACAAGGGGAAACCCTGCAGACACTGTCTGAATTGTGGGAGAATAGGACACTGGATTCAACAGTGTCGGTATATCCTAACTAGGAAACATAAACAAAACGTGAACATCTCTACATCCTCTTCTAATAACAACTGCTACACATGTGGAATGCTTGGACATTTCAAAAGGGACTGCCCTAGGCGAAGGCCTTCGCAGACCCAACAGTCACTGAGGAACTACTTGCTTTACCTGCTCCTGGGGAACATTCGGAGACTGATGACCCCACAGGTATGCATATTTCATTTTGATTTGTTAAGTTTCTTATTTGAGTGCTAATTTTAAAAGCATGCTCCATTGCGACTTTAGAAATAATGAATTCAAGGAAACTGACAGAAGTTAGTTTCAAATAAGATAATAGGAATAGTAACCTAAGGAAGTCTTAGGTCAAATAAACGTTAAATAAATAAATAAAGGTAGTTTGAGTCTTAATTACAGTCTAGTTACTATAGTTAGGAAAATAACCATATCTAGTAGAACATTAGAAGGCCGTAGATAGTTAGATGTTAAGGCTAGTATGTAAACTATTATTTCTTCACCTAGAACTATAGAACTCAACTCATTAGATTTAGAGAACCTCTGTTCTAGGATACCAGGAAAGGATAAATTTTAGAACTGTACTAAAATCATAGTTAAACTAGGATAAGTAGATCAAGAGGAATCATTTGTGAATGCAAGATGAAGATATACCAGAGACAACATTCTGAATGGAATATGGGCATTTCAAGTTACGGTAATGCCTTTCGGGTAGAAGGGTGCACCTATGGTTTTTGTGGACCTCATGAACCGAGTGTGCAAACCCTATCTAGATTAGTTTGTCATTACCATTAGGGATGACATACTGATTTATTCTATTAGCAAGACCGAATGCGAACGATATCTCAGGAATATTCTGGAGTTGTTAAAGAAGAACAACTCTATCTTAATTTCTTTCATTTTGAAATTAGGATGAGAATAAGTCACAGTTGGAACCACAGTTGTAATGAGTTCCGACAGTCACATGACTTTCGGGTAGAAGTAAGATAAACATACAACATCTTGCAGATAGGTATAGGATTACTTAGAAGGTAAATCATCACCTTTATCCTAACAGTACTACTGTATCTTAGGTAGACCTTCCCGATGTATAATGTACACTTTCAAGCTGAGAATAGATTAAACAAATAGTGAAGTATGTATACGGTTATATCCAATAACCTAAGAATTCACCATGTGACTTAAGGATCTTAATCAGAGATCAAGATTCAGAGTCGTCAGAGTCACCTATGAAAGCTTTAAGGAGTGTTTCAAATGGTAGAGCACATAGTGACAGTTTAAGATAAACGGAGATAAAACACCTACTACCAAATAGTGGGTGGATTCTGGCGGTAGATAAACCAGAAGACTTACTCTTGAGAAAGCACACGAACCAGATAATCAGTACCTTCGGGCGCCGATAAAATAACTGAGACTTACAGAGATTTTTATTGGTGGCCGGGATGAGAAAGACATAGCCGAATACGTCGGCAGATGTTTTGCGTGTGCTCTTGTAA